>OX596279.1:24499747-25699747 GCA_951394225.1 Harpalus rufipes | reverse complement strand
GACCCTAGAAATGAATGCCCATGAGGTGACGCCGGGAAAATGTCCGCACGGTACGATTATGTCATCATTATCAATACCTGTCTACATGATATATTTAGTTATAATAATTATGTATGTATATAATAATTACACATAAACATATATTTCCACTTTTTCCTCCTCGAATGGCTGCGTGTGCAGTCGCAGTAAAAGTTTCACCTAAATGAATATTTTTTCTTGCACCCGCTACTCTGGAAAATGTCACTTATTATAGTAGGCTACTTTTAAACTGCACACAGCATTCTAAATGCTGCTTGCGGGTATACTGCGGCCGCTACTTTGTAGGTTGCAATAAGGTTCACGCTTAGTGCAACTTAAGTTGCGCAGTTTTATAATTAGCCTCGCAATAAAAGTAACTGTGCGCGCCCTTACCTTTACTTGGATGCTACATGATTTATTGTAAATCTAGTCTGTTAAAATTAAAACTTAAATTATTTTAGAATGAAATAAGCATCTTAAATCACTGATAACTAAAAATAATCAGGCCAGTTCCTTATTTAGTTTTAAAATATCCGGTAAAGGGGTTTTTTATAAAAAAAAAATCAAAGTTGCCGATTATTTTCCCCGGTCAGTGTGGAATTTTAAAATTTTATAATTTTATTTTTAGGATAAACTTGAAGATATATTGCTAGAAGAAGGTCATGTGGTTTATATTACAACTAAAGACAATTATAGTTGTCACTGTAATAAAAATATGATTTATGTTAACTATAAAAATATAATGAACATTTTACACCCTGGTAATTTAGTGTATATAGATTACGGAGCAATTATTTTATTAGTTGAAGAATTAGGTGAAAAAATAATATTTTTTATAGACATTGCATTAAATTCAATTTGTAATAGGTAAAAGAGGAATGCATTACCAACAAATCAGATGTAAAATTTTGAATGGAGGAAAATTACGAGACAATGCAATAGTTCATCTCCCAAACATACCGATAAGCTTTCAAGAAGAACTACATACAGAATTAGTAAAATTTGCTCTGAAACATGAGTTAGACGCTTTAATCATTTGTCATGTTCGTAATGCGCATCAAGTTGAAAGAATACGAGAACAATTAGGCAATTTTAGTACATTTTTCTTTCGTATTAATATATTAAATAATAAATCTTTTAGGAGAAGAAGGAAACGCAATCATGTTGATTGCAAAAATTGAAGATGCAACAGGTGTAGAATTTATTGACGAAATTATAGATACTTCCGATGCTATTATAATTGCTCGTCCAGAATTAGGAATTGAATTACCACCAGAAAAGCTATTCATTATTCAAAAATCGATCATTGCAAAATGTAACAAGGTAAAAAATTACTTTGACCCCGACGTGATTTGAACACGCAACCTTCTGATCTGGAGTCAGACGCGCTACCGTTGCGCCACGGAGTCTTATTATTTTATTGATATATTACTACGAGCCCTTTATAATTTCTATCAAAATACTTTTATAATATACTATTACTTATTTAATATATTTTTTATTAATTTAATAACTTCGATTTTAGATTCAACTATAATTTGACTACTATAGAATAGTATAGTAGTATTGTTTATGCACGATAAAATAGAAGAAAAAATATATTTGTGCTTGCTTAAAATTGATTTTTATTAAAAAAATATTGACAATTAAATATTCGGCCAAAACTGTATAACTAATTTAAAAATGACTAAATACAAGGGTAGATGACGGAAATTTGGTTCTTAAATTTGTTAATTTTGTCCGAATGTATTATTTTAATGGCTCGAGATGTAACAACCCTATCGAAAGTGATAGAGGTAATTGTAAAAATGTTTTGTGGTCTTCACCACTATGAGGAAAATTGCCATAGACTTGGAAATGTCAAAATCAACGGTGACATACGGATCTTATGGTGAAAACGGTAACATTTATTAAGGGAAAAGGTTCAGCATGTCCGATTTTTGTACCAAAACGCCAGAAAAGTGAACTGGTAAAAATGATAAAAAAAAGAACAGACGGTACGGTAAAGGAAATAAGAACAGAGTGGAATAACGGTGCAAAATCTATATTTACCAGAGAAACTTATAGAAAGTAGACTCGTAAAAGGGGTCTTACTAATGGTAATCTATTAATATCAATTTCTGCAGCAAATTAGTAAAATAGAAATTCAACACTAGGCTAAAGAAAAACCGTTCCTGTCTGAATCGCAGAAAAAAAGCTTTTAATCTGTTGTAAGTAACGGAGGGCATGGACACAAGACCAGTGGAATTCTAATGTTGGTAGTGATGAGTCAAAAGTTGACGTTAATGTAGAAAATAATAAAAAAAATGATTCACAGAAAAAATAAGGTTCTTCATAGGGACTGTTTAAAACGTACCGTTAAATTTCCTGCGAGGGTTATGTCAGTAAGAGTTATGGGGAAAATGATTGGAACCATTAACATCATTAAATACTAACAAATATTGGAAAATAACTTAAGGTCCAGCATAAAAAAATTGTATTCATTTTCCGGCGGAGCTTCATGCGTCCTATGACCAAAACTACTCGAAATTGGTTCAAAATATAAGGCATGACAGTACTGGATTGACCTTCCAGATATTCAGATTTAAATGTAATTGAAATTGTCGAACAAAATGAAACAAAAATTGAGGAACTACGCACAAAGAACGCAGATCCAGTAATTTTTTTTATTTTTTTTTCTGCAACCCATAAATTTGAAATACAAATGTGAAAATTTGAGTTTTTTATTGTGTCATTTCTGTGAGATATAAATTTTTGAATTATGCTTAAAAATTTGAATTATATGGTATGACGTCTATTCGCTTCATCACGTGATCTGTGGAAAGACTACAGCTGTTAGTCGCTTGGCTTGGAGCGAGTAAGGGGAGGGGAATTGGTTTGTTCACAGTGTCAGATGCTATTTTGTTTTGGATGACTTTCATTTGTTATGTTATCCGTGGATTTTAGTTATAACTATATTAAAGTATTATTAGTTAAGAATTTGATTGCTGTCATATCAAAACTAGCAAGAAACACAAACAAAGATCAGCTGAGAAACGAGAAAGCATCAATGGTGAACGCACTGATTTTTCTTTTTACACAAGCAGACAAGTACGTCATTCCATACGTTACAGAGCGAATGAACGTCATAAATCACGTGAATCTTTTCCTTGTTAAAATAAAACACATGGAAAATCATATTAAATAAAACAATTTTGAGTTTATTTTTCAGAATTCGGTCGTTTTTCAACCTAATTAATAACATTATAATGTTTTTTCTTTTAAATTTTACTACACTGGAATACTCCATTGAGACAATAATAAAATCTAAAGGCCATGTTACGCCATATTAAATAAATAAATAGATTTTGTATTAAACCTTAATCTAACCGAATACTAAATTGCCAATAATTTTTAAATAAAGATCTATTTTAAACATTTACAAATATTATTTTTTTTATTCTACTATATAGTAACACTATGGGTAAATCTAAAATCGAAGTTATGAAATTAATAAAAATTAGCGAGTAACGCTATACTAAAAACTTATTTTGTTAGAAATTGTAGTGGCCGAACATGTAGTTGTTAGGGCTCGTATAATTATATTTGTTAATACTTATTACAGGCCGGAAAACCAGTAATTTGTGCGGGTCATTTTTTGAAATCAATGTACAAAAATCATTTACCCACGCGACCTGAAATGGTAGATGCAGCGAATGCTATACTTGATGGTACGGATGGTATTTTAATAACCGAAGAAATTTCAAATAGTAACAATATTTTCGAAGCAATACATCATCTTCATCGAATTTGTGTAGAAGCGGAATCAGCCGTATACCAAAAACAAGTTTATTCAAATTTAGTTTCAGCTGTATGTTAGTCAAATAAGATTAAAATAATGATTACATTTATATTGCTTGCAGATGAAAGATTTTACAGAACCGATTTACTGTATTGCTGTTTCTGCAGTTGAAACTAGTGCTAAAATTAATGCAGCTTGTATTATTGTTCAGTCTGTTTCTGGCAGATCTGCTAAAATAATTGCTCAATTAAGACCTGCTTGCCCTATAATTGTGGTAACAAGATACGGGCATGTTGCACGGAAATTAAATTTATGGCGAGGTATAATTCCTCTTCAATACACCGGTAAAAAAGAAAAAAATATATAATTTTAATAAAATTCTATCAAATTATTTATATAGGCATGGAACGATTTGACTATTTAAAAGAAATTGATAGCCGATTTCGATTCGCGATAACATATGGAAAATTTTCTGGTCTAATACGCGGCGGCGATAAATTAGTTTTAGTTAGTGGTTGGAAAGAATTCTCTGGTTTTACAAACACAATTCGTATTGTTTATGCATCTCAAAATGATTGTATTTATATGAAAGACAGGGGAAAACCATGTCCTTAATAAAATTGTAGTTGAATTCGCGGTCCGTAACCTATTTATCGCCACAAGAAGGAAACATACGTGTCATTCGGTTCATAATTCCGTAGTCGGGTTGTTGATCTTTTCGCCGGTTTGCAGTAACCAGATGTATTAGTAACAAATATATTCATGAATTAAACAAAATGAAGGTTTATTATTTATTATTATTCGTAGTAAGTAGAAATCTAAATATCCAATTCACCTTTTACTCGAATATTGAGTTAAAAGAAAGTATGGTTAAGTTGTGATACATTTCTCATTTTTGTAGATATTTTTAAGTGAAATTCCGTATTACTTAGCTAAATCAAATACACAAAAAAATGTAATTGATAATATTGTAGATATAAAAGACTTTAAAAAGTTATTACGTACTAAAAATAACGTAATGGTTTGCTTTACAAGTTCACCAAAACAGTCTTCTCAAATCATTAAAGTATTTAGAGAAGCTGCAGTTACTGTTAAGGGACAGGGAACCATGGTGCTGGTAGATTGTACCGGGTAAGCTTCTTATATTATTCTTATAAACAGGGACTTGTAACTGAACTCGAACCTGAACCTGAAAACCTAAATTAACTCGAATTTTAGATGTACCTGAACCCCAACCGAAACTTTATTTATTAAGTTCAATAAACCAGAACCGAATTTAAACTGTTTTAAATTCAGATGCGGTTCAGATCAGTTAAATATACAGGTGTTCATTTTATTTTGTCCAGTATTACTATTTCGAGAACTGTAAAATCTACGTGGTCATTTAATTTAGCAAACCATTTCTATTTTACTAGACTATTTTAATGAATATATTTTTTTCAACTAGTATTTTTTAAACTGTGGGGACCAACTTTGTTATTTTAAATGGGACTATATATTTTTTATTTACTTATTAGATAGAGAATTTTATTTTAAATTCAGTGATATAATATTTGTAGATATTTTTTTTTGAGAAAAATGTTTAGATTTATATTTTTATTTCATTACAATATTGAAGAATAGAATGGGGTCCTCCACTCTATTTTTTTATTATTTTAAATGAACGTTCGTTTAATTTTGAAGCAATTTGTAGTATTAAAAAGTCATATCATAATTGTTTTAAACTGCATTTGATTTTTAACGAAATCTATAGCTATCTTTCTTGCACCAGTTTTTATAGTAGGCTGCGCGAGAAAGATAGCAACAGTGTCATGTAGAAGTAGGGATGCTTTAAATCTCAAATATTTCAAAAACTAACAATTTTTTAAAACCTTTTTCGTTTCAATCATGATTTTTTTCTTACCAACTTTCAATATAACTAACATTATACTCAATTTTCTGTTATCCTGGAGGACCCCATTACGTATTAACGAAAATGGAGGACAATTTGAGCAAAATTTGTAAATTTATGTGATTGTTGTTTTTTATTTCAAAGTAATTGTTTTTCACATTCATTTGTATCGTCCATGGCACACTTATTTTAGTATAATGAAATAAAACCTCAACATGCCAAAATAAACAGAAAATGAGAATACATATTGGATGTTCTTTCATTTTTATGGAATATATTTCTAACTTAAGAGTAAATTAAATATGATGAAGAACTTGCTCCACAATAGAAAAAAATAATGATATGACTGAGACAACATTGTCAGTTGATAATTAAAAAAAAAATGTAAAATCTCTGTACTTAATTTTGAAGGTATACGCGATTTTTTTTTGCAAGCCAGTGTAAACGACGTATAGGACATATGATTAGGCAGAAGACGCACGTCATCAACCTGAGAAAAATCTTATAAAATGAAATATAACTTGTAGAAATTATTGGGTATTATTTATTTTTAAAAAAAGAAGGAAAAAATATTAGTATTAAGAAACGTATATATTAATGAATTTACAATTATTTCTATATCAATCCTTATTCCTTTTACGGAATATAAAATTATTTGACGCAACAAAATTATTCTTAGTAATGCCAACGTGAGGTTTTTGCATCTTTTTTAAAAAATAAATACCACCCAATAATTTCTATAAGTTATATTTCATTTTATAAGGTTTTTTTCAGGTTGATGACGTCGTCTTGTGTCCATTCATTTCACTATGCCAATATGCTGTTTGCTAATTTAACTCACCTTGTAGCTCTTACAGTTCTCGAGATAGCAATAGTGGACAAAATAAAATAAACATTCTGTATAATTAAAAATATTTTTTTAATATGATTTTAAAATTAATAAATATAACCATCTTTTTGTGCTTGTAAACATTTATTGCTCTCCCGAGCCAAAACCAATGAACCGTTATAATTTTCATTTTCTTAAACCTAATTAAACCTGCCTCGACATTTATTTCCTGAATCTAAACCTAACCTGAACCATACATTTCGATTTAGGTCCCTGCTTAAAAACAATGTTTGATGATATGTTTAACAGGGAAGCTAAAAAGATGTGTAAGAAACTAAAAGTTAATCCAGAACCTTACGCTATAAAACATTACAAAGACGGTGAATTCAATAAAGATTACGATCGTCGAGAAACTGCATCTTCTATGATAAATTTCATGCGGGATCCATCTGGAGATTTGCCGTGGGAGGAGGATACTACAGCGAATGACGTGGTTCATTTATCAGACGCACCTGTAATTTATTTTCACTATACAGGTGTCCGGATTTCGAAGGCCACCATTGGGATACGAAATTTCAAGAAAAATATAGAAAAATTTAAGGTTTGCAGGGTCAAACAAATATATAATAGAGTAACGTGTATACCAATCGAAAGAGAAAAAAAATAAGTATTTTTTAAAGTAAATATCAAGTACGGGTTCCATTTAAAAAAATGTAAATTTACCGTTAGAAAAAATATTGTTGTAAACCAGTGGATTGTCTATATAATTTTTTTATTTGAAACATTTTTTTTCGATAACTTATAGTTTAGAAGTAATTTCAAAGTGAAAAAATCTGATGTGGCCAGCACATGACCTCCCGCCAAAAAGTCTGTAATATGAAATTTTGGATATTTTATTATGTTTTTCCTCGAAAATCTGTTAAAAGCTCCCAGTTAACTACCACAATCGTTTTATCATATATAGTCAAAATCTAATATTTTGTTTTCAATCATAAATATGTGAGTTTTAAATACGAAGTTTGAGAAGTTTTGGAACACATTTTAATATATTTTTTTCAAGAATATCTGTTCAGAGCTTCAAGTAAAGTGTACCACTTCCGGTTTATCAATTTTAACAAAAATCTAATATGTCGTTTTCAGTAATATAAAAGTCTTAAATACCAAATTTGAAAAGTTGGATTATATTTTCATATAGCTTTTCATTAAAAACTGATATGGGCTTCAAGTAAAGTTTCACTTCCGGTTGTCCAATTTTACCCAAAATCTTATCAATTCTTTATATGAATGCAGAAAGCTTAAAAACGGAAAATATAAATTGGTAGAACTTTGAAATAAGAGTTATCGTGGACCAAAAAAAATCGTCACATACATACAGGCAATTGTAAAAATAGAAAATATGTATCGTGGGAACCTTAATTCGTGCTTATTCACTGGACCGAAAACATTAACTCCCTCCTATGTATGTAAGTTGGCGGGAGGTAAAAATCGATCAGTTCAGTTTTCCGCCATTATCTAGTAACCTATCGAGTATTTTTAGCAAAACGAAAGCACATCTAGGCGTACCATATATCTCATTTTACCGAAGTCGTATCTCTTATAGTTTGCGAGATCCCAATGGTGGCTTTCAAAATCTGGCCACCTGTATTCTGTTTTACAGCAATTTTTAATACTATGTGATACTTTCAGAGTTTAGCAAAGTTTTTAAAAAAGGAAACAAGACCAACATTGATTATGTTTTACGCTCCTTGGTGCGGCTTTTGTAAAAGTTTGAAACCTGAGTATGCAGCTGCTGCAACAGAATTACGTGGAACTGCAGTTTTAGCTGCAATTGACGTTAACAGACCTGAAAATGCAATCATTCGCACTCAGTATAACATAACTGGGTTTCCCACATTATTATTTTATCAGTATGTAATAAATTACTGAATTTACGACTGTTATTTATATTGATTTATTGCAGAAATGGACATTTTAAGTATCAATTCGAAGGCGAAAATAATAAAAATGGTTTAGTAAATTTTATGAAAGATCCAAAAGAAGCTCCAGTTAAAATTAAAGAACCAGAATGGGCAGATACAGATTCAGATGTTGTTCATTTGAATGGTGATAATTTTGATGCTATTTTGAAAGAATCTGTATCTACTTTGGTAATGTTTTACGCTCCTTGGTGTGGACATTGCAAAAGGATGAAACCTGAATATGAAAAAGCTGCTGCTAAAATGAAAGCAGAAGAAGTATGAAACAAAATTATTTTGTTCTTTTATCTAAACAAATATATTTTAGATTCCCGGTATATTAGCAGCATTGGATGCAACGAAAGATTCCGGCTTAGCCTCTAGATTTAATGTCAGAGGCTATCCAACTGTAAAATATTTTATTAATGGTGACTTTAAATTCGATGTTAACATAAGAGAAACAAACAAAATCGTCGATTTTATGAAGGATCCAAAAGAACCACCACCACCTCCTCCTCCAGAGAAACCATGGGCGGAAGAATCTTCCGAAGTAGTTCATTTAAATGAAGAAAACTACAAACCCTTCTTAAAAAAGAAGAAACATGTTTTGGTGATGTTCTACGCTCCATGTATGTTTATTAATTTCTAAATAGGCTAATTATTGCGTATTCAAATTTTTTAATACATGCAAGAATATTTAAATTTTTCGTAATTTTTTATTTTGCATAATTTTTGTTTTTAAATCAGAAAATAATTAGAAAATACGGAATATATAGCAATTTCCGCTGAGTAACGCTTGCTACTTCCGTTATTGTTGAATTCTAGTCCAATCAGTAGAGGTTTTTACCTTGCAAAAGGTGGAGTAGTTCTGATTGTAATATATGTTGTTTAGGTCGGGACTCTGATGAAAAAATTTCCGACCTTGGGAAGGCACTAGCCGCCATCTTTGATTAAAGGTGCATAAAAAGTGTTTTTAGCCATTTTCTCAAAAAAATTGGCCCGTATCAAAAATTTACAAGAATGCAAAATTAAAGTTCGTAGTTTTTGTAAAAAAAGGGTTCTTCCATCCAAAAATATATAACCAGAATAACAATTTATGAACGAAAATTAAATTACTCAAAAAATAAACAATATTAGGTATTTAATACAGGTTTTGCTATTTATAGCAGTTTACATTTGTCGTGGCATTGAAAGAAGTAAATTATCGATGATTTTTAAATAATTGTTGTCAATCATTTCCTACAAATTCATCCACTACTCTGACCCGGGTAAAAATACGGTAACGCGGTTTGTAAATTTGAATACAGCATAAAATTGTCCTTCATGTCATGTATTACACGATTTTGGATTTGATGAGCGACTTAAACTTACACTGGCTTGCAAAAAAATCGCGTACACCTGTTTTTTGCTGTATTGAGTCGGTCTCGATTGTTAACTTATCAGTGTCACAAGTCAGTGTCATTAATGTCAATTAAGATGCCAAAATTGTCAGAAAACGAGAAAGTTGTAATACTTTCTCTTAGAAGAGGGGTGGTCAATCAGATCAATAACAGAACATTAAGATTAAATAAAGTACTGGACGCTGATGGAGCGATGATAAATTATTAATGTTACTTCGTCCATAATTTGTTTCAGTCATAATTTTTACGTATTTATAATCCATTTAAAATAAATACTTGGTTGTTCTTTAAATTTTCTAGAATATATTTGTAATTTAGTAGCAACTTAGCACAATGAAGAACTTGCTCCACGATATCTAAAATAATGATATGACAGTGACAACGGTGACAACTTCATTGACAGCTGATATTAACCTATTTAAAAAAAATCTTATTTACATAGCTAAAAAAAGGTAAAAACTCGGTTACTTGATTTTTAAGGTGTACGCGATTTTTTTGCAAGCCAGTGTACATGAAATTCTTCAAAAAATTTAAACATCTGCAATCGGCTTAGAACTCATTTTTTCATGTGAAATTCCGACATGATTAACGTATTTAATACGTGGCAAAATTTCAGATGAAAAAATAAGTTCTAAACCGATTTGCAGATATTAAAATTTTTAGAGGAATTTAATGAAAGTTTAATTTGTTTGTAACTCGCGAATCGCTCACTGAATCAAAAATCGTGTAATATATGACATGAAGAAGAATTTCATGCTGAATTAAAATTTACAAACCGCGTTTTCGTATCTTTAACCGGGAATGAGTGGTCGCTGAATTTGTAGGAAAGTGTTGGCACAAATTATTTAAAAATTATCGATAATTTACTTCTTTCGTTGCCACGATGAATGTAAACTGTTATAAATAGCAAAACCTATTAGACTAAATATTAAATTCTTAATATTGTTTATTTTTTGTGTAATTTAAATTTCTTTCATATATTGTTATCCTGGTTATATATTTTTTAACATACTTTGACAGCTCATCCTAGGAAAAAATATATAAATCCTTTTTTGTACAAAAAATTACGACCTTTAATTTTGCGTTCTTGTAAAATTTTGATACGGGTCACTGTTTTTGAGAAAATAGCTAACAACACTTTTTCTGCACCTTTAATGAAAGATGGCGGCTCGCGCCAACCCTCTCCAAGGTTGAAAACTTGAATTTTTCATTAGAGTCACTACCTAACCAACATTTATTAAATCAGAACTACCCCACCTTTTATAACGCAAAGATCTTTTTTAACAAAAAACATCTGTGTGGCTAGACAAATAAATTTATAAATGCACATCTGCTTGATTAGGCTACGCAGATACATGAAATTTCACCCCCCTAGATAAAACATCTTAAATTTCGACCTTGTTAAAAAAATTCAAACATATATTCTTTTCACAATCACGAGTATCCCGCACTTGTTATATAAATAACTATTTTAGGGTGTGGACATTGCAAAAAAGCCAAACCAGAATTCACAGCAGCAGCTGAAAAATACAAAGACGACCCGAAAGTTGAATTTGCTGCTGTAGATTGCACAATTCAACAAACATTATGTAGTCATAATGAAGTTAAAGGGTACCCTACTTTTAAATATTTTAGTTACTACAATAAAAATTCTAAATCGTACAACGGAGGAAGACTGGAAGCAGATTTTATTCGATTTATGTCGGATCCAGACAATCCGGCAACATCAACAATGGAACCAGAAACTGAGGAATGGGGAAATTTCCCTGGAGCGCTAGATATTGTTAAATTAAATGATGGCAATTTTAGTGCTGGAATTTCTACCAAAGATCCTACTCTAGTCATGTTTTACGCACCATGTAAGTGAATACAATCGATATTTTTTAAATACGAATTTTCCAAAACTAGGAACTAATTGTTTTGATTAAATTTCATTTACAAAAAATTAAAAGGTTTTTCCAAATTCTTGCTTACAAGTCTTCTCCTATCGCACTTTTAAATCTGAAAACAATTTTCAAATAAATGAATGCAGAAAATAACGAAACAACAAAAGTAAACCAAATAACACATATTTAAATTTATATTATCACAGCAAACAGAATGAGATTGCTTATTATCCACGCATATTTCCATATAACATATGTAATAAAAGTTTTCAGAAAAAGTTAGACCTCTTCATCAAATAGAAATTATTTATTGACACAATTGACATAAAGGTGTTTCTGCAAACTAAGGAGATAAGAAATCTAGTTTTACAACACTGATAGGGGATCATTATCTTCAATGCGACGCAGATTTTTAATACCTTGTTTCATTTGTTTCTGGATGATGTTAAATCTACTTCCCGGATCGTCAGAAGTATTCTTGTTTGTAATTGTTGTTCGTTTTGGTATTCCCAGCCATTTTGTATACTTTACTGCCAAGAAATATCCAAAAGTGTTCAATCAGTCGCGCCTGAGAAACATTTCTGACCAAAGTTCTGCTAACAATCATCTTTAAAATTCTAAATCGTCGATATAATTTGCGCGATGACTTTCTCACTTTGTCTGTTGATTTGATTTGGAGGCAAAAGTTCGGGTCACTTACTTTTTGGTAAATTATTACATACTACACCTTTTTCACATTCCCGTATAGTTCGGAAAATAGTCGTCTGTCCTATATTTGATCCCCAAAAACGTTAATAATTTCACGTTTCGGATAATCTGTCCTATTAACCTATAGGTAGTTTTACATATTTCAATTTGTAGAACATCTTTCGGAACTTTTTCTGGCAATTTTAACATGGTATATTATAAAACTATTATGTATTTATTATTCCAGTGATAATTAGATTATACTTTATTTAGCAATAAAATTTAGAGCGTAAAATTTTTCTGAAAGCTTTTGTTAACGTTATTGACCACAATAATTATTTTAAACATATTTATATATTTTTAAAAGTATTGAAATAGATCAATTTATGACTTTAATGCCCGATAGTATAAACATAGTTCAATTATTGAACTCAGTTTAACTGATATTGAACTAGGTTCAAGTAAAATTTCTATAGTATAAAACAAAATTAGCTTTTGACTTTAGTTTAAACTACGTTTAACTTGAGCGGCCGATTTCATCCGTTCAAATTGAGTTTAAATAATAACTGAGGTTTTTATATTCTCAATAATGCTGAATAAAATTCATAATCATAACTGTCAACGTTGTTAATAAAATTTTAAGAAAATTTATTGCTATACTTAATTAATATTTTGGTAAATTAAGTCCATTAGCAAATATTTTATAAATCATTTAAATTATATGCTTTTTATATTCTACAATAAAAATGTTGATGTACGATTCAAATTCTGATAGTGACGACGAACATATAATGAATATATGTACATGTAATGAATAAACGCCCCCGAATATTTCGGGAAAGGAGAAATTCTTTCGAAATATATAATGACGTTGAATTTAAATTGCGGTTTCGTTTTAAGAAAAGGAACAGTTTTAGAAATTTTACACATTACACATAGTAATTTCGGTCCAAGATTTTTTTTTCAATTTATTTGTTGTCAGGTCATTTTTTTTATTTTCAATAATATTTATATATTCTTGCATTATTTCTATCCATGACAGTCTTTCTTCTTCATCAAAATTCTTAGATCACTGCTTTTTGTTCATTTTATATTATATTCAAATACGTAGACCCGCGCGCGACAAAACTTCAAAAAAATTAAATTGACAGATAGAATGACGAGAAGTGAGCTGCATGAAATATTACCGACTGAGTAAGGGATAAACTAAGTTCAGTTGACCCCAGTTCATTTTAATGTTATACCACCCAAATATAATTAACCTAAGTTCACTAAATAAACTCCGTTTGCTTAACTGTTGTTTAATACATATTTAATCGACCTTTATACTATCGGCCATCTGAATTTACGAACTCCATTTGACAACAAACTGATATTGACATCTACAACATAGCATGTTAAAAAAAAATATTATGGTTTAATGATGAATATTAATAAAAAAAATTAGTGCAGGACCCCATTTTTGAAAATAATTCTTCGTTTTAAAAAGTTTAAATTTAATAGCAATACAATCAGCCTGTTTTATTTTCATTTGGAAATTTGACTATATTTTTCTCTTTAGGGTGTGGTCACTGCAAGAAAATGAAACCAGACTATAGCAAAGCTGCGTCCGACTTAAAATCTCTTAAAATTTCTGGTCGATTAGCTGCTTTGGATTGTACTACAAACCCAGCGACTACAGAACTCCATAAAATTACTGGATTTCCAACGTTGAAGTTGTTCGCTGGAGGTCGCTTCGTTGCAGATTACCGGGGAGCTAGAACTGCAGAAGACATCACTGCCTATATGAAGGCCCCACCACAAGGTCCAAAGGATGAATTGTAAGAGGTACTGTTATTTTTTTTATGATTTTAAAGCACAATTTTCCTGGGTATAGTTTTAATTTCTGCCATATTCGGTGCTAAGATATGTATTTTGTGGTGGTTTCACTGACTGATGTGTGTTTGTGTTGTCTTATCTTTTTTTATGTAATAATTACTTAATACATGGTAAGAACCTTGAAGAATTTTATATATATTATTTACCTTTGTAACCTATTCCCGAATTTTTACGCAAACGATGTATGTATATTTTTTTATTTAATATACAAACCAAATTAGATAATTAATGCCGGGAAACTAATTTTAAATGGTCGAAAAAAAATATGTTATAATGAAAAATATATTATAGGGGAAATAAAAAGAAACTCTACGAATAAAATCAAAGAGATAAAGATCACAAGTATCGCAAATAAATAAAAGAATCAATTTCCACGAAAACAATTCACAGAACCTTGCGGAAAGCTGGTTAGATTGGGCTTATGCATATAGCACAAAAAAGCCGTACATTTCTAAAGTTAATAAAATAAAGCGGCTAGACTTCGCGAAAAAATATGTTAATAAAGCCCTAAATTTTGGAATAGAGTATTTTTCTCAGAAAACAGTAAATTTAATTTATTTTCAATGGATGGTAAGCCTATAGTTCGGAGAAAATCATATGTACTGAGCTTACTTCATTTTATTTAGTAATTCTGTAACTAGAAACCTGATTTACTGTAACTGTGAATTTAGTCATTGAATACATAATCCCTATAAGGCTAGGCGCTGACATGCAATTTTCAATAACGCAACTGGTTCGCAACAGTTTGCTCATCCAAAGGTTAAACTGCGCTAACATAAGCAATTAAACCATGAGGTGAGCACACGTGGAACTAAATTCTTTGGTTTCGATATGGATTTTATTTATTTCGGGTCGTTTTATCAATGATGTTTAAATTTTAATCTTCGTTTCAATAAGAAATTTAAAGAAGAATTCAAGTTATCAAATAATGTGATCAATACTTATGTATTGCTGTAATTATTTATTATTATTGACTTTATATTATCGCATTAATAATTCAATATGTAATTTCAAAAATAATTAATTCAAGATAAATATATATTTTTTTAACTTGTTCCATTGTAGAAAACATTTTTTCTTGCGGAGCACCAAAATTAATTATTATAAATAACACTGTACTACATGGTGTCAATAACTGTAAAATCTTTTCACTGTGCAACAATGTGGTTGCAAGTGAGCTCAGACGTATTTGAATATACAGGACACAAAGAAATTACACATGGTTTCGCAATTGTTCAGTTTGTGACAAAACACAAATTTTTAAGTTGGCCAAATTTGCAGTTGCATGTTTGCGCACAGTCACATAAACCCTTGCAATCAAACTATTTCGCAACTGAAAATTGCATGTCAGCGCCTAGCCTAAGGCAACATACCTATAACTATACCGAAAATTTAAAGTCGCGAGCTACCGATCTCTAGCGTTCAACTTAGGAACTACGAGTAAAAATGAGTGCATCGTTGCCAAACACTACCAAGTCCGTCTGGCGTCTGGGGTACAACCTTCAAGATGATAAAAAAACCAATTGCAGTTCAGTCTTTATTCAGACGTCTTTAGTGCAGAATTCGAAATATAAAAGAGCACAATATCATAATGCAAATGTAATCTGTTATGGCACTTCTCATTTCCTCTTATTATTGTTTACACATTTAAATACTATGTAATATTTTATTTATATAAATATAGTACATTTATTTTACATTGGATTAAAATTACTGCCAAAACATTTTTTATTTCTCTATATTTTATATTATTTTTATTGATTTTATGTTATTGTGATAAAGAAAAACAATGTCCCACCTTCCACGTTCGCCAACTTAGAAGAGGAATGCACGAGAGAATATCTGACTATACCCTTAAAGTTTTTACCCGGAATTGAAAAACACCTGTATAATGCCATAAATAAATCTCATAGAGGAAATAATAGTCACATTCTCTCTTCTCCACCAATCAGAATAAGGGCTCACTATAAGACTTTCATTAAAATTACTTTAAGACTACCTTTATTTTAAAGTAATGCTATAGTCACTACAGTGTTCGCTAAAGTGCTAAAGTTATATTATGAAAACTGCCCGGATGGCTGGCTGCACCAATATTTTAATTGAGAATTAAACAAAAATTAAAGTAAAAGCAACACATAACATATTTTATACGTATAAAAATGTTGATTTTAATTTAATTTTACTTTAATTCTCAATTAAATATTGGTGCAATCGGCCATATCCATGTCTAATAAAATAAAGAAATGAAAATTTCGACATTTCAAAGTGACATAACTTCATCACTATAATTAACACCACAAAACATTGCAGTGTTTACTTTTTTTAAGATTTCATAAAAAATTAGGTCATATGAATTATTAGAGTTGGCGCGCGTTGAGTTGAGACTGAACTTTAATGCGCATAACCTAAAATTCGTACTTCGACAAATCGAAATGTAATAGGCGATGGGAAATGAGCAATATGACATCTGGTGGTATTCTCGGAACTATAGTTGACGGGACAAATTACACACGTGACATTTTCTTGATTGTATAAACACAAGTGTTATCTATTATGTTTATAATATTTACGTTTACATATGTAATATCTCTTCATATTATACACTTAATTCATAAATACAATTAGTAAATGTCAAATTATCCCGTTAACATTAGTTCCACTTTGGCGCTGCGATCGTATTTCCCATCGCCTATAGTAATTATAATATGCTATTGTTATAACGAGGAAAAGACTCCGTCAACATCTAAAATTGGTATAAAGAAAAAGGGGATTCATTTATGAGCCAAAATATACGCAGGTTTTCCTATTTCTCACGTGACATGACCTTTTTAGTAAGCATTGTCTATTTTCTAAATATTATGTAATATAGGTACATATTTCAAAGATATTTATATCTTTTTGGCCGAATCTGAAGTTTCTGACCGAGTCGAAAGTGATACTGTATGGTTTCGTTGCAAAAGGATACGCAAAAAAGCTATTTATGTAATAGCCCCCAAAAATATATATTTATACTTATAAATTATAATGTGCTTAGGGCCGTTTTCATAATAAACTGTATCTTCACTATAGCACTTTAAATTAAAATTAAAGTTGTGTTTGTTTTCATAATACATATTTAACACTTTAGCGAGCACTGTAGCTTTACTTTAAGTTAAAGATAAAGTCAAAGTAATTTTAATTACGGCCCTTATAATTTTTTGACATTTTCCACCCACAGAAAATGAATAAAGTATCATGAATTATTTATATAAAACAAGCGAGACATTATTATCATATCTATATAAACTAACAAGATAGAACTAGTTAAAATTTAATAAAGCGTGAATGCACATGATTTTTGTTTTTATGTAAATTATGAATTTTTGTCTGTTTTCACCCAAATCGATAATCGAGACTCCCACCGTTAAATTTGTCAAAAAAAATTCTATAAGAATATGCATGTAATTTTAAAACCAAAAGTCCGGTGTATTGCAGAATAAGCTAGCGAGAGGGGTCTGGTTCTCCAAAGTATTTATTTGACAACACTGTTCGCTCAACATCTGGCTTCTCATAGTTAAGGGATACATGCCGACGTCATTTTCAAGGTTTTAACTAAATACATTTTGGTTGCCGTTCTTATAGGGGTATTATAAATTCTATGTCAACCACATGTCAAAAAGGCTTTCAAAATTTTGTGATGAATGTATATAACATAAAATTTGAAATATTTTCTTAGACCTAAAAAAAATCTTCAAAATTATTCCCACTATCTGCAAATAACTTGACATATCTATAAATTCATTTTGTATAACTTTCCAGACCAATAAAAGATATACAAGAGATACACTTGTTATATTTGACAACTGTATAACTTTTTCGACGACAGTTGTGAATGACAGTTCGTCATATAACTAGCAAATCATTCATTGTACTGAGCTACAAAACAAGTCTCGTTTGCTTACCTAGCATTTGCTTGATTTGGAACGCACATGATTTAGTTTGAAAATTTGGCGCTAAATTCAAATCTAGTTATTTGACATAATAATGGACCTTTTATTGCATCGTGACGTCATATTTCAATGCGCCACGTAGTGAAATTTTTATGAACTAGAGATGTGGAGGTGCCATGTTGTCAAGCAAAATGATTAAAAGGACAAGCATTTATTTTGGATAAAAAAATATTTAAACAACACAAAAACTTAAATTATTTTGACTTTGATTATAAAGAAATTATTAATAAAGCAAAACAATTTATTTAAAAACATTGACCGCTAGTATGAAAAACTGATTTAGGGTGATTAGCGAGCATTTGATTAGCATTGTTTTATCTCTGTCTATCGTTTATGGATTGTTTTAGAGAAAAATGCTTCAAATAAAAGGCGTACAATTAATTTTTCTATAACTCTTATTTGAAGTAATAATCTATAAACGATTGACAGAGATAAAACAATGCTAATCACATGCTCGCTAATCACCCTTAATCACTGTTCATACTAGCGGCCAATAGTTTTATTCTTGTTTGTAACTTTCTTAATAACAAACTGACAACTATGCAATTATCTGTCACTTTAAGTGGTGTTTATTTCGCGTCTTTAGAACATTATAACCGCGTTTCTGAATCCCATCTACCCGTCCTCTTGTCTTGAAATATTTATCATAACAAACGCTTTGTGTGAATTTATTTAATATAGTTACGTTCTTATTTCCGCCATTTCAAATTTTGTTTGAAATATATCTTGCCTCCCCAAAGCGCTAACAAACTACTGCGCACTACATATATGTCATTTTTCCCTATCTCTCTTTTGATGTAAAAAGTCCATTACATTTGAATATTATATTATTAATTTGATTAGTTTTTAAAATAAATGTAGTCAAATGAAATTAGTAATTTGAAATAAATTTGGTGACTAAAAAAGCAAATGAATAATAAAACAATATTACATATTTAAGATAGTTTACCAGCTACCGCCCAGGCCAAAATTTTGAGCGCGCTGAACGTATACTGCGTATTCTGCGATAACCCCTCTCTAAAGAAAACTTTTGGTAGGTGACTGTACTTTCTCGTGCCGTATGTCATGTACTCATACCGATACGAACCGATGTGAACGGAAAGCTGACAACGTCACGCTTTGATCGGAATGAGTAGCGGGGAACAACTCTAGCCGGTGAATCCAGCCCCAGCCGTAGTTCCAAATTCGCCATTTTGGCGTGACTTATTCCCGCTGTCATTTTTAACGTATTAAAATAATATAATAAATTACATATAGATAAAAATAAGACACATTTGCATTTATCATATTTTTTTTTCATTTATATTTTAGAAAAACCGTATAACGTTATAACAGCTAAATTGATTTTTTGACAGCCTAAAAATGATATTTAAATTTGATATCTGGTAGATCGTAGCCTAGTTTATTAAGGCTGGGCAACAACTCAAATTTTGTTTTAAAATCTGTCCAAAAACTCTAGTTCTAAAACCAGTGATGAGGGTGGGATTTATTCCCGCTATCATTTAAATGTCATTTTTTGACTTACAAAAATCAATTTAGCAGTTACAACGTTATATGGTTCTTCAAAAATATAAATGAATGAAAAATACATTGTGTAGTGTCTCTCCTTTGTCCTTCTCTAACTCCTATCTTAACCCGCACCCCGCACCCTCTCTCTTACAATGTCGTGTATAGACTCCCTCTCTGAGACTGTCCGTCACACCGTCACCGTCACTCATTCTACCACCTCCGTAACTCCCGGAACGCATGCGCTCCGACAAGGACTACAATTTTATACAACATACATTACCGCATACAATGCAATATTAAATATCATATATTACCGCATACACTACACTTTGAATGCAAATGTAAGTAATATTTTTATTTCTATATAATTATATTAGTTTTTCTGTTATCGAGTACATTATTTTACACTACGATTACTCTGAAACTGTACGGAAGATTGCTTTCATCGTTTGAAATAACATTCGAAACTTTTATATATTAGTTTTTTTATTAAAATCTATACAAGCAAAATGATGCTATCAATCAAAACATTTGTTTTAGTAGCATTCGTCCTATGCTTCACATGTTAAAATGTCTGACTTTCGAGGCGAATATCTCATTTTCTGTACGTCAGAAGTTCATAAAAATTGAACTGTGCATGTATTAGGCCATTCTTAACACATAGTTATTTTTATGAAAATCTATAGAAACTCGATTTACTGGCGAACTACCTTAAGGTAGTTATATCGTGAAATCATTTTACCCAGTATTAATTGAAATTTTAAAAACATCTCTACTGAAGTATAATCTACCTGCTCTCCAAGTTTTAAAATAATTGACCGCGCGGTACCTGACATATTTGCAATTAAATTTGGCCTTTTTAACACGTGAAGAATTGGAAATGGCAAAATAAACACAACATTTTAAATTATAACTTTTATATCCATACCGACATTTAATCGAAAAACTAGTATGTTGTAGAAAACTAATTAACGGATTTTATGTAAAAATTGGAAAATTATTTACCAACCAGATTTAATTTTATTGCATTTAGAAAAATATAATCTGAAGATACGATAAATAGGTAGAATTATACTTGACAACCATGAACAAACGTTCCAGATGGAGTATCAGTTAAGTTAATAACGCCCGCTTGGTATAGGCGATGGGAAATAAGATCGCAGCGCCAATGTGGAACTAATGTTAACGGGATAATTTGACATTTACTAATTGTATTTATGCATTAAGTGTATAATATTAAGAGATATTACATATATAAACGTAAATATTATAAACATAATAGATAACACTTGTGTTTATACAATCAAGAAAATGTCACGTGTATAATTTATCCCGGCAACTATAGTTCCGAAAATACCACCAGATGTCATATTGCTTATTTCCCATCGCCTATTAGCGAATATGAGGTGATCTTTGGTTAAACAAATTTCAGACGTACATTCGAAGGAAATATTTTTTAAATTGGTATTTTACGTGAAAAGCTTGAAAACTTTAAACAGTATAATACTACTTTTGTAATTTTAAGAAAGAAATATATTAATTTGTTTTGCAGTTTCCATTTGTAGTTTAGAAGTAGTATTATATCTCAAAATATCTTATTACTTTTATACCCGAATGTACCAATAAATGTCTAGGTGCGACGTTGCCACAGTTATTCTTCAACATTCATACTGTAGTGTGAGTACATTGAAATAACACACTTGTGTATGTGTCAGCGCGAGTGGTACAGTTAAAAAAAAAACTTCTACGGAAAAATAACGAAAATTAATGTGTTACAGTGTTTGATATTAGCTTTTAACTATTTTGATGCAATCTGTGTATATAATATAATGTTAAAAAATATAAGTTATTGTAAATATAAACTGCATTAGCTTTATTTTTATTTTGAACACAGAACAAGCTTTTGAATAGGTACACTCGAGTGACAACTACCTTAAATGGCGCACAATGGACCTATTACATTTTAATGACGTCATTTTAGACGTGGCATCTAGCGGATTTTTTCATAATCATTGAGTGGATGACACCATGTTGCTAAATAACAAGCATGAAATAAAATAAATTTATACTTATTTAAATTATGAAAAATTTCTGTTACAAACAGAAATTTATCTACTAAAAAAAAAAAAAATACATGTTATGTAAAATTTATGTTTAACCAGAGATTATAATGTAGGGTTTTAAGCAAATCATTTAGCAACTATGCTATTAATTGTCACTTTTTGATTGTTTTGGTATCATAAATTTGCAAATTTGAAGTGCAAATATGCAGGACCTCTTTTCTGATTTCCAACTGTCCTTCCTCTCTTTTTAAAGTATTCATTTCATATACTATACCTAAATTTACTAATTTAAAAAAAAAATGTTGTACATGTTTTTGTGGCCATATTTTAAATTTAAATGTTCTCCACCATATCACCTACCTGCGCCAAAAGTCAACTGCGCACTATATGCATCTCACTTTTATTAATATCTCACTCTTTTAATGTAATAGGGCCATTGACAACTGGATGACTCAACACACATTGGCATACGAACAAAAATATACTTTAAGTTGATTATTTTTTTTGAACTTCAAATGTGAAAAACAGCATAATGAATTATATTTTAAAGAATACTGCATTTGTAGTCGTTAATTTAAAGTTCTAGTGTAGTAAAAGTTATGGGTACCATTAGATTTATTTCACCACATATCATCAAACTGCACGCCTCTGTATGAGAAATGTAAAGTGAAAATCGCCTGTGTAATCTTGGTCGCGATTTGAGCCAATCAGAGAACAAGATCAAATAAGTCCTATCTCCCCCACAATGAATTCTTAAAACAATGAATGGGAATGCATACAAATTTCTAAATGCACACATATCACTCTGTACATTTCCTGGAATAAACATTTTTCTATCGTACAAATATGTACCTTGAAATTGTATTGCCCTGCATATTTCTCGCCTTGTATATTCGTCACTAATCTATACCATGAAGTTGCTGCGCTTCAAAGAATTCAAACTTGGCGCGTCCACTGCATCTCGAATTAACACTTCAAAAACAAAACGTATTTTAATTAAAACATGTGTAATATTTGCATTATGTTTTAGGAAAGGTTTACGTTTATTTTTTTTATTAAAAGGAATGCAATACATTTTATTTTCGAAGTGTACGTCGAGATGAGATAACGCGCCAAGTTCGAATTCATTGATGTGCAACAACTACATGGTATAGATTTGTACACAATCACGAATGTACAAGGGGAGAAATGTACAGGGCAATATCATTTCAAGGGACATATTTGTACGTTAGTAAAATGTATATGCCAATAAATGTACCTATAGAATGATATGTGTGTGTAGTTAGGAATTTGTATTCCAAGTCAAATGAATACAAATAATTTGTGTGGCATGATAAATATGACGCTGTAAATGTGATTGTATGGGATTGTATATCTCCTAACGGGTTGGGGAATTTATGTTTTATTAATGAAACTATGAATAAATATAATTGTTTATCGATTTTAAAAGAAAAATTTTCATCTCTAAATCCATGGAATATGGCAGACAATTATGAAATCAAATCATATAGAGAAAAATATATTCTTTAATATTTATAATATAAAATGTAAAAAAATGATATTAACTTCATTTGTTAAAGAAAAACTGTTAAGAGCCGCTAGGCAGGAAAATTTATATCTGTCGGATATAACAATAAAACTATAAATATCGTAATTATGATAAAGTGGAATTTCGCTCACTGATTGCATATGACCATAGAGTTAAGAATATATTAATAGAGGAAGTCCAAGGTTGAAATCTTGAAGTTGGCGACGAAAAAAAAAATGTCGGACACAAACACAATGAAACATTATAAAACTCACCATCGAATTTTTTGGCAATACTTCCCTTATCTTTAGTTCACGAGAGGTGTAAATAATGCACAGTACTTTATTTTACCAAAAACCACATAAGACTAAATACTACTATATCGTATATCCAAAGCCGTATTCTTTCGCTGCATTGGATCAGATCCATGTTACATGGATCACAGACAAACATGTTTGTCTGTGCATGGATCTCTAAATTGCATGTTCTTTCGAACTCGGATCAGTATCCCCACCCCAAGGCTAAGTGATCCAGATCGGTGCCACCTACTCCAACAAAAACTTGGATTAGAAAGATCATATCACTTAAGATTCAAAAATGGCGGAAGCGGCGGAAGAATCTGTCATATTTTATAAGTCAATCAGAACAAGAGGTTACATTTAAGGTCCTAAAAGAAATTTAAACAAGAATAAATAATGGTAAATATAAAAAATTGAAATTCATTTTTCCCGACTGATTTTGACAAATATTTGTGTTCTTTTGAATAAATTCATCTGCGTCCACGTGACCTGATCTGATCTAATCCATACGATCAATTGGATCTGATCCAACCCAGCGAAAGAATACGGCTTAAGTAGGGTAGGGAGGAATACATAATTCTATTCAATTAAATTAACGAATAAAATTAATTACAAATAAATATAATAAAATTATGTAATAATATATTTTTTAATTTAGTATTTGTAATTAGATCAAATGTACTTAAGGATATTTTAAAAATATACTACAAATAAAAATTTATCGGAAAACAAATTAAAACATGTTACTAAATATATGTATAGGTACAAAAAAAGTTGAAAAACATTCTTGTTGATAATTTATTTCGTGCAGGCTGGTGGTAATTACAGTGTTAAATACATTTAATTACAATAATCACTTAATAATCTAGCTACTCTAAAATTTCTAATTGAAATTCGTAGAGAATATTAACATAAATATCAATAAACATCTTCACAAATATAATCATCACATCGTCTAAATGCTGATGAAGAGAGAGATAGGACCTGGACATTAGGAAGGCTTTAGTTGGGAGTGAGACAGAAACAGGACTTGGGGTAGTTTTCTTTGGGGGATGGATTTAGTTTTCTAAGCGCTCGGGTTCACCTGACTGTGGCAGCAAGAACGAGGGGCCCTAGAAACAAAAAAAAATACAATTATATATTTCATTTTCCAATATTTACCTAAAAAGATATATTTTAATCTACTGAAATCTCGCTACTAAAGTAACACTTTAATGATGAGGCTGGATATTATATAAGTTTTATAATAATTTCATGTAAATAAAATTTTATATGCAGTTTTCTATGAATAATCATTGAATTTAGAATTAAATTCTCTATTGAATCCTATTAAAAAAAGTTAGGTATCGTAATTTAAGAACCATTGGTCGATTTTTTTTCAGTTCATTAAATTAGTCATGTAAAATAGAAATAGGGTATTCTGGTGTTATGCAATTTATGCAAAATAGTAACTTTTTTCTTTACTTTACATTTTCATATAGTAGCAAAATACAATAAAACATGTTTAGGAATTAGTAGACTATACTTTTTCCAATAAGATTTTAGAAATTATACAAAAAATGATGCTTATTTAGAAAATAATTTCTTTTTATTTAGTTAATTTTCTAAATAGGTAATATACAAATTATTTAACTAAATTTACTGTTCCGGAGATCTCAAAAAAACCTGCAAAAGTTAACAGAAAACTCCAAAACTGTTCAAAACATCAAACGCCAATTTGGAAATAAATAACAATAAAACAGAGACGTAACCATACCAACTAAAGATATATTACCGTTTGTTGGAATGATATTGATTCTATTTTTTTGTTGTGGAATGTGTAATTTTTTAAAGTAGTGTTGGAAAAAAGTTTTCATTCATAATTTGATGTTAGAAAATTGAAATTATTTACATATCTAGAAACGTCCTTGAAAACTGTGACGTAGATTCTATATGTTGTTGCTCATTTCAGATTCAATATATACTGTTAGAAACACAGATAGCGCTAGTAGTTAGTTACTACACGCGTGTATTTTGTATTTGACATTTTATTCACTTTGTGTGTGTTAATTATCACGTGTTTCTCTGATATTTGTTTTCTTGTTTAAAAGTTGTAAACAGGCAAAAAACTGTCTATGAACACGTGTGTTTAGGCGCTGAAGTTCGCTGCAGATGCCAATATTAGATGCTCGTCATAAGCGCGCCATGATAAAAAAATTGAATTTCGATTATTTTTGAGGTCTCGGGGCCGCATGCCTGAGTGTCTGGTCAAGAATCTGGGGAACCGGGTTTGATGACCGACGCCAATTTTAAATGACACAAAATTGACCTTTGCGGTGTACTCTGGAGGTGACGCCTGGTAAACGTCCGCACGGTATAAATATGTCATCATCACAACGGAAATCTGTGCAAAAAGCAGATTGGCACACCCAGCAACGAGTAATATGCCGTGATAATATATATTTATTTATTTATGATTTTTTTTAAATTCATAACTCTCTTATAGTTATCGAGAAAGCAATAATGGCTTCTTTAAAATAATCATTCTGTATATTAAACAGAAAATTGTGGTAATTTACAATTTTGTTTTGTCATAAACTATATTATTCTACATATTGTTTTTCCAATATTTCATAACATTACTTTTACTACAAAATTGTAAAAATTTTAGTATTCATTTTATCTTTTCATAAACTCTGTATATTATATGCTGCTTAGGTATATTTTATATTCATGAGATTTAGTTTATGTTATAATAAACACATTGTAATACAAACCGTCAGTAGACTGGGGTCTGAACGACGTCCAAATCTAAGTCGTAGAGAGGGTGATCGGCTTGACTTTCGGACAATTTGGTGACCAAGTCGTTCTTCTAGGGCTTCTTTCTGCAGCATTAATTCGTATAGATCTCGAATGCTGTCTGTAATACAAAAATACACACATATTTTAGAAAACACTAGAAGTCTGTTTATTTTAAACTTTTTTTTTTATTATTGTATTGTAAGGTTTATATATTTCCAAATTATATGTACGTAATTCGTTTTTCACTGTAGGGATTAAAACTTTGTATAATTGCTTTATTTTTGTTTGAATTTTAATGCCATGAGTAGAATCATATTTCAAATGATTGTCTCTATAAAAGAAATTCTTATTTTATTTTTATTTTCGATTAAAAGTTTCATCTTTTATAAATAAGGAGCAATATTTTACAACTTTATACATAATTTCACTTTCGTGCAGTCAAAAGTTTATTATTGTATCTTCATATTTTTCATTATTTTGAAAGGTAGCGGTATCGATAATAGTCTATATGAGAGGATATGCATCACGATTAAATTTTACAAACACTTGATATGAATTTTATGCTGACAGCCTTATGCATTATTTATCTCATTGATATTACATTGTCGCCCCTGAGCCAAGAAATCAAACAAATCCTGGCCTTTGCAATTTCTCAATCTCATTAAACTTTCATGTAATAGACGAAGAAAATAAATGTTTTACATAACTTTCGTGGTCAATAATTAGAAATATGCGCGGGCAATACGCAATTCAATAAAATAATAAAAACTACATATATTATAGTCTAAATTTTGATTGCCGCTTGCGTTGTTTCGTTTTTTTTTGCATTCATATCAGCTTTGATATAAATGATAATGACCCATGTTCTAATTTGTTACTATGGTGGATGATCTCATTGTTTGGAAGTGCAGAAAAAATATTTTTTAATTTTGAATATTTTTGTTGAATCGATCGTAGAAAAAGTATGCGTTAAACCTTTTTTACACTGGCTTGTGACATGGCTTGGGTCGAAAACTCCACTGTCGTGTAGAAAACTAAGCTTCACGTACTTGTTACATAATAAGTATGATTTTATTTTTATTGTCAATTACTTGGTAACAAAGCTTTACTGCGGCGACAGAAAAATGATGAGACAATGAAAATAACATTTAAAATAATGATAATATATCATAATAATCAATGATGAATAGTTGTGAATAACGATTTCGCTAACTGTTAAATTATTTAAACAAGTAAGATATTTAATTGATTAGCTTAGTTATTTTAATATTTATCACAAAATAGAAGTATGTATTTAATTTTAAAAAAGATTTGAATTCATATTTTTATTGTTGGTTTGATGAACGTAGTACAACTCCAAACAAGTTAGGACAAACGGTTTCAACTTTGTTTCTACCACTGTTTGTGTTTATTAGTGTAGTAAATAATGTCAGTGTGAAAAGATGTTTGGTCTTTTGTTTTGAAAACTGTGACAAGTAAAAGAATTCGGGTAAATTGTGTGTGAAAAAAGTGAATGTGTGGTTAGTGCCCAGTCCATTGTTTAAGGATAACGAGCACCTTCACGTTAATAAGGTAGGTGACCATTGTTTTGTTGATTGAAAAGAAAAGAAGAAAGCCCTTTCTATATCTAACAAATTACGAACAATAGCAAAGTCTATTAATGATTGAGATGTTTAATTGGTTTTATTTTTACTGTCCATTGTTTGTATTACAGGATTCTTTTTTACGAGTGTAATCTTTTGAATATTTCAATGAATGTTAATTTGAATATTAATTGAATTTTCAAGTAGGCGAGATGGACGAACAGCGAAGAGTTCAATGAGCACATGAATTTTAATGTATTTCAAATTTTAAATCGCTACGATTCTTTTACTATTGTTGGGAAAGTTAGCAGAATAATGAATGTTGAAATAGAAGTGTGTTTATAATGACATTCAGTTTAAATAAGTAAATCAGAAGTCGTATTTACACAATAGAATACAAAAAAATCTGTTGTGGCCAACACAAAACATCTCGCCATTTTTATTTTATGTTGCATACGGCGCAAGCAGTTATGTGACTTTGTTGGCCTTGGCAAGCAGATATGGGGGCCCGTGTTAGAATGACATCTAGTAATAATGAACATAGGTGTCAAGTATCATAAGTTTTCATTCAAAACATGATTTTCCAAATCCATGTGGATTATTTATTATATTATATTCCTCGACAAGTATATTCCATACTATTGATGACATATAAACATCAGAATACATTGAAATTTTGAATGAAAAATTATGTCATATGACAATTGTGACATCTAGTAAATAACTACTAGTCGTCATTCTGACACGGATCCTCATATCTGCTTGCCAAGGCCAACGAAGTCACATGACTGCTCGCGCCCTATAATTAACGAATTTAACATTTCTTGTGCACACAAATAATTGAAATTGTTTCTCTTCTTTCGTTCTATGAGAAATTTTGTCCTACTATTCTAATATGTTAAAAATTCTTCAAATTCATTGACAGTATTAGCGGTATTTCTTAAGGATATATGTAATATTAACATGCCTATAATTTAAATACACATTTAATTAATAATACATATTAAACGTATTCGTACCTCCCAGAAAAATCTGATTTTTGACACTGACATTTTGCATTTATCTGTCAATTACAAACATTTGAATATCTCAACTGTTTTTTGGGAAACAAGATTTATTATAACAGATTATTCTATATTATTATATACTATTCTCCAAACCTATACAAGATATAATAAAGTTTTTAAATGTGTCAGATTGAGAATATAATTTTCTTTAATATCACTGAGAAAAAAATTCAAAAAATATTTATAAGAATTTTTTTCAAGAATCTGCTACTTCCGGTTGACCAATTGTTACCAAAACCTTTTCAGCTCTTCCCATTAATGTCCGATTGGGAAATACGTAATTAAACAATTATTAAGTCTTAGAGTTTTTGAGTAATCGCCCTTCCAACGTCCCACACACATACACACACACATACATCCACACACACAGACATCATCATAAAAATGTTAAAATCGGATTGTAAGGATCTTAAAACGTGCTTATTTATTAAAATCTGGATATGTGATTTTTAGCATGAATCCAATATCTCAGCGAGAGGTAAAAAATATATTTACAATAAACTTAAGTTATTGAACTTTTAATCTCAATATAATATTGAATAATTAGATTTTGCAAAAGATATGTTTCAGATACGATATTACTTTTATTTGGCTTGTAAAGCGTATAATATGTTGGTGAAGTTGAGAGTGTTCGATTACATGGTCTGTCCAATGTGTAAGTGGATGGATATAGTTCGAGTGTGCTAAAAGAGAGAATGTTGCCGACTGGGCAGAGAAGAAGAGCAAGTATGAATGGGATTATGAATGTGGCCGAGGCGAAAGAAGTGTGCTTAGACAAGAATGTGTGGGGAAATGGTGGCGATGGATAATTGTTTCGTAATTATTATTGTGGTCCGGATACGGTATTTCGCTACCGAAAAAGGGTCACTTTAAAGATGTATGGTTAGTGAGAATGTTCTTAGGAGTGTGGAATGAGTAATCTGAGCTCGTATGTATGATTGTGATGACAAATGTGGACGAGGCGAAAGAAGTGTGCTTGGACAGGAATGTGTGGCGAAGAATGATTGTTGCGTGAGTAACTATTATTGTAGTTCGGATGCAGTATTTCGCTACCGAAAATCGGTCACTTTAAAGATGTATGGTTAGTGAGAATGTTCTTAGGAGTGTGGAATGAGTCATCTGAGCTCGTATGTATGATTGTGATGACGAATGTGGACGAGGCGAAAGAAGTGTGCTTGGACCAGGAATGTGTGGCGAAGAATGATTGTTGCGTGAGTAACTATTATTGTAGTTCGGATGCAGTATTTCGCTACCGAAAATCAGTCACTTTAATATGTTAAGAGTGACGAGTATTAGTTTGTAAGAATGTTGTTAAAAGAGAGGAGTGAGTCACCTAAGCTCTTATTGTTGTTGTGATTTTTATGAATGTGTTTTGTTTTACCACTATAAAGAAGTATATTTTACAAAATTTTAAATTCGATTACAATACATATTTTTCTGTATTTAAACAATTTTCCGTCTTTTTTCTCCCGTCGCAAATTTGTAATAGCCGTTTTTATTATTATAAACTAATTAAATAGTATTTAGACACAAATTCAATACTTTATTATTTATTCTAATGCACATTCTCACACTTCAAAATATGTTGTCTAAAACAATCACTATCTGACAATACTTTGATTTACTTCTCAAAATATATTATAGAATGGAATTTTTCGTTGAATAAATATATAGAATAAATTTATTTAACGAATACTTATTCGAAACTTTATTCGGAAGTGAAAATACCGGGCCTAAAATTAATAGGCCACATTTGAGAAGGAAAAACTTTTATCGTGATGCACTCTGTATCATTGCCCTTGTAATATTATGAACATTTATTTAATTGTATTATTGAAATGTGGTTGTGGAAATGAGTAATAAATGTCAATACATTAATTAATAGTTCCTTTCTTTGTTTACCAATAAAATAAATAAATAAATTTATTTACATATGTGCAGTGTTTAAATAAATGTACAACATATATTTATCAAGTATGACAATTATTTTTAAATGGTATACGTTTAACATTTTTCTAAATATTATACGAGGGGGTACTCAAAAATAACAAGAATTCTTTTCTGGCGGATGGTAGAGCTCTAGTTTCGGCTTCTCTCGCTAGTCGCTAGGTATCTTCACTAGACATCCTTTTGAATCTGTTACTCAAGCGTCGTCCTTGGGGACACATTTGAACTGTCAAGGAATTTTTCGTAAGCGTTGTTCGACACGTGCGGCAATTTTGCAATGGCTGACATTAAAGTTTTGATTCCTGTTAGGAAAATCAGCAGCAGAGACTGTCGCAATGCTTCGGAAGGCTTACGGGAGTGGTCGAATATCAATGGAAAATAATCCTCGACCGGAACGTCCCTCGATTTCCAGAACGTGGTAGAAGAATTAATGAATTGGAGAAACTCACTGTAATATCTTTGAGTTTATGTAAAAAAATTTAACAGTAAATTTGTTGATGAATCGTAGCGTAGCGAAATTCGTTCCATATGTGTTTTCCGTTCCGACGACCAGAGGCTAAAGAGCCAACCATTTGAGTGTGCTAGGAATTGAAAGAACAGTCAAAAATTGATCCGCATTTTTTGTAAGCACTCCCAAGCATTACTGCTCATTTCCTAACAGAAAACAGAATTTGATGTTAACATGTTGCTTTTTAATGTCCGCCATTTCAAAATCGCCGACCACGGCAAACAACGCTTACGAAAAAATCACACTGACCGTTTAGAACCAGAACTTCCTCCAAGGATGACGCTTGGGCAACATATCCAAAGTCTAAAAGGGTAAAGTCCCTAGATTACTAAAGCAGCGCGAATGTCCGCCATTTTGGCTCCAATTAAAACCGTGAAATTTGAAATACAAACCGTATAAATATGTATCAAGATCAAATTGAGTAGGTATGTTAACATTTCAATAAAAACATTCTATGTAACTAAAGCTATGTAAAAATCAGATTGGAAAATATATCTAGATACAACATATTCAGCAGAATATGAATGCATTAAATATTTATACGGATTTAAATATGGATTTTTCATCAATGAAATTAAAATTTATTACCTGCATTTATACTTCGACTAAATAAGCTTTTCATAAAGTATAATAACATTATAAATTAATGTTTCCAAATAACTACACGATTTGTTAAATCCAGTCTGTTTATAAAATTCAACTAAATTTTTCTTCTGTATTCTTCGGATGGGATTCTAAATAAGCTAACATATTTTTCAGACCTATTTTTAAACAATCTAATACAACATTCGGGCATTTTTACCGTGTTCTTCCATTTAACCTCACAAATGTCAAATGTTAAACCGCCATTTTGGATCCAACATGTTCATAACATAAGCCCACAGAGGAAATAAACTTTTAAACCATGCTACTAATAGTCACTGTTATCGTTCACCTTAATGCTATTAAATATTATTTGTAATTTGCTGTTATTACACAATTAATTATTTTAATGTGTATAAAAGATTAATGCCCGGTTGCAAAAACGTTCATCAACGATGTTCTTATGATACATAAATCATTGTTGTCAAAAAATCGCGTTGCATTTGTTCGTTTTAATGATCCGTTAATTAAGAAAGTGTTAATGAACGTTTCTGCTACCGGGCATAAACTTGTTACATGTTTATAAAGAAATAAATACATATTTTTATATAGTTTTACATTTAAATTTGAGGCAAATCAATATGGCGCTCCCGCATTTTCTCTTAAATAACCCCCCCCCCCTCCTTATGGCAACATGCCCCTCGCCAATATTTCGACCTTATATTCCCTCTTTATAATATATTTGTCTGCTCTGTGATACAGGCCTAATGAAACGCGCTACTTTAGTAATCTAGAGACCTTACAAAAGCGTGCCTAGTAAAGATAACTAGCCAGAAATTGATTCTCGTTATTTTGGGTACCCCCTCGTAAAATAATTTTGTATTCACTATTTAATAAGGAAGTTTTTTGTCTAAAAATGTTATATGCACGATGAATATATAAAATGTGTATAGCTATTTTAAGCAAAAGCAATCATTTAGTTATTAACAGTAACTTCTGTATTTGATTTATGCTGACGATTATCATCAATGATACAAAAGTCGTGTTTTGTTGTTTTGTCGTCGCCAGGTGATAGCGACTGTTCTCCGCCGACGCTCATGTTTTGTTTTTAGCCGAAACTCCGTTAAGCGAACATAATTCTGAACTGATCCATCACGTGCTTTCAAATTGTTCATCCAACCGGACCAAGATATTCATTTTTAATTTTAATACACAATACTTTACACCTTTCAGAGAATTTTCGGGAAATGGAAACGTATGGATTTACCAAAAAAATTTAAACAGACGCGTGGGCAATTTCTCTGATTTAATATTTATTGAAGAATGAATAAAAGATTAGAGAATTATGTTCAGAAACCACAACATGCTACGTATAAGTTTACACCGCGACAGGACTGTATTCAAAAAGGCGCTACTTATCAAAATGTCTGAGCCAAATCTAATGTTTTAGAAATGGTAGTAATTTTTATGAACCAAGGGTTGTGCAGGTAAACAAGTACAAGTATGAATAGGCACTTTTATCAGCTTTATATACCCGATTCAGAAACGTTCATCAACGCTTTGTTTAATTAACGAATCATCAAATCGAACAAATACAACGCGATTTTTTGACAGCAATGATTTAAATGTCATACGAACAAGGAAACTGATACGAATTTGTTCATTTTGATAGTCCGTTAATGCGCTGATGTACGTTTCTGCAACCGGGCATTAGACTTTAGACGATGTACAATAATGCCAGGTTTCTATTTTTATACTGCTTTAAATCTCAGGTATCTATTAATTAATTTATCAGGAGAAAGAAAAGAAAGTGGATTCATTCATGAAATCTAAGCATGATTTCAGAGAATTTCATACACTGATGACATAATTTCGACAAGATAACCATAGGTTCTATATTTATATTACAAAAATAGACACAAATTGAGTATTTTGTTACCATTCTATCTATTTTTTCTGTAAATGACCTAATGAAATCATTCCGCCAATGTGGGGTCCATCACTTGTTGCTTTATTCGCAATTGAAATTAACGTTGGTGGCGCTAATTTTCCAAATAAGATGCCCGCCATACGACAGGTTTGACATATGACTGTTCACTTGTTCACTGTGTTTCGTAGACTGTGTATACAAACCGAGTTTTAAAGATTTATTTAAAGGAAGGAGATAAGTTTAAATGTTTAATTATTACACTACTTACTCAGCTGTCACTTATTCAATATGGAACTTGTATGATTGCTTTTTGTAGTACCGATTTGCTCCACTAGAGTGTAAATTTTATCTACGATTGCGAATACTTTCAGTTGACAATTTTGAAAAACAAAAGTTTCGCTTTCGCTGCGAATATTTTGCCTTAAAATTGTTAAAATTAGATTTCAAGGACCTTAAAACGTGCATATTTATTCGTATACTCTTATCTAGGGTAGCGAGAAGTAAATATGATTCCGAAATATCTATTTTTCACTCGAATGTAAATAAATGCATGTATTGTCACAATAACAGTTAATGCGGTCCTAGATGTAACCTTTACACCTCCACCACGTGTAATAAACTGTCGCACGTATTGTGGTTGACGACATTGCGGCTTCATGATGGTTGCGTCCATCTGGCGGCCGATGTTACATACAGCTAACAACAGTTCCGGATTCCGGGTTTTCCGAAGGAGTCTTAACAGAACAGTATGAGCTTGTATAATATGATATAGGTATATGGATACGTTGTGTAAAGCATAATTACATGCTTCATGGTACAGTACACTGATAAATTCATGCGTATGTATCATGCTAATTCAAACCAAAGATAGTGAATGTCAAAATGTATACTTGATCGCCATTACGAATCAATAGGGCTAATTAATTAACTCATTAGCAAAATTAATTCATGCACTCCATCCTAGCCGTTTACGATTTAAATTTGGATTAGTAAGATCCGATTAGGCATTAGGAGAGAATTATATGGAACGATGCATCGCATATGTAAGTTATTATGTGAGTTTTAAATATATAGGCCGCTAGTATGAACCATGAACGGTGATTAAGGGTGATTAGCGAGCATTTGATTAGCATTGTTTTATCTCTGTCAATCGTTTATAGATTATTTTAGAGAAAAATACTTCAAATACAAGTTATAGAAAAATTAATTCTACGTATTTTTTGTTTGAACTATTTTTCTCTAAAATAATCCATGAACGATTGATAGAGATAAAACAATGCTAATAAAATGCTCGCTAATCACACTTAATCACTTGTTCATACTAGCGCCTAAGATTATTTATTTAAACAATTTTGTATATCACTATATTTATATATATAAACGATTGACAGAGATAAAACAATGCTAGTCAAACGCTCGCTAATCACCCTTAATCACTTGTTCATACTAGCGGCCATAGTTTTTCTACTCTTGTGATTTAATGTCTAACGTACTGGTGTCCAAGAAATTAAAATCTTAATCACAACTTTACAATCTGTGGCTTCGATCGTATTGGACACGAGTTAGAGCCTTTAACTAAAAGAGGTGTGTAACATTTTCACGATCCCTTTTCTTAAACATAATTTCTACGCGACCCCTATTTTTCTTACTAATTAGGAAATTTAATACACATAAAATACTGGGGAATTCCGCGACCCCCTAAATTTTTCCCGGCCTACGGGTTGCGCACCTCACCTAACAAATGATTTATTAAGTATATGTCGAAGGTACCTTTTGGAACTGACAGCTTTCATTCAGAAAAAATAATTAGGTAACCTAAAAATGTATTTCTTCTGCATTAATTTGCAGTCATAGAAGAAGTGTAGTATGTGACTCTTTTTACAAATTGTTTAGACACTCGTTCAGGGCCGTAGCTAGAACTAAATATTAGACAGGGGACAGGACTCATTTATTTTTTTATGCCAGGGCTTATATTGTTTTTTTTTTTACATAATAGCTGCACGAGCACAGTATATTAGTTATGTAACTGGGATAGAGTTTGATAGTAGTTCTGTGATGTAAAAATAGATGGCAGCACTGTATAATTTTTTTATTATAATCTATTTTTTGAATCAAGGTGGCTAATAAAAAATAAAAGATTTTTACCTCTCGCTAAGAGAGGTATTGGATTCATGCTAAAAGCAGTTTTAAGGTCCGTACAATCCTATTTTAACATTTTTACGATGATGTCTGTGTGTGTGTGTGTGTGTGTGTGTGTGTGTGTGTGTGTGTGTGTGTGTGTGTGTGTGTGTGTGGATGTATGTGTGTGTGTATGTATGTGGGATGTTGGAAGGACGATTACTCAAAAACTATAAGACTATATTTGTTTAACTACGTATTTCCGAATCGGACATTCATGGGAAGGTCTGAAATGGTTTTGGTGACAATTGGACAACCAGAAGTAGAAGATTCTTGAAAAAATCTTCTAAATATTATATTTTGAAAATTTTTCTTGTTAATATTAAAGAAAATTAAATTCTCTTTCTGATACATTTAAATATTTTATTATATATTTTATAGATTTAGAGATAAAAGAAATATAATATATAAAATAATCTGTTGTAATAAATTTTACAGCCGAAAGAATGCCATGGAATATAGTTGAAAATTTAAATTGTTTGTAACTGACAGATAAATGTCAGTGTCAGAAATCCGGAGACTTTACTGAAGATTTTTTCTAGGAAGTACATACATTTTATTTCTTATTGCATTAATAGTTAAATATTTAAAATTACAAGTATATTTCATATATCCTTCAAAAATACTGTCAATCCTGACAATGAATTGGAAACATTTCGAAAAATTAGAAGAGGACAAAATTTCTTCATAAAATGAATTTAAAATTAAACGATCTAAATATAAGGAATAAATATAAGTAGAATTTTTGGTGTAGAGTGTAGGTATACAAAAAATGTTAAATATAATAGGGCGCGAGCAGTCATGTGACTTTGTTGGCCTTGACAAGCAGATATGGGGGTCCATGTCAGAATGATAGCTAGTAATTATGTATATAGATGTCAAATATCATAATTTCTCATTCTAAATATAGTGATTTTCCTCGGCAAGTAAATTCCACACTCCTGGTGACAAATTAACTACGTGAATTTAGAAAAATCTTGAAAATTTTAATGAAAATTCTGACATTTGACATCTATGTACATAATTACTAATTACGGGCCCCCACATCTGCTTGTCAAGGCCAACAATGTAACATGACTTTTCGCGCATGTACTTATGTAACCAAAAAATGAAGTGGCGAGAGGTATTGTGCTGGCTACAACAATTTTTTTTAATAATAAAATGATGAAGTCGCATGTCATTAGATGAATTATCTAACATTTTACTGCCCAATAATTGCATGTATAATGCATATGATTTCGTCTGTGGTACGTAGCAATGTTATTATTGATTACAACATTATAAGGGAATAATATTTTTGAATAGTTTAAAATTGAATTTTATTATACAGGGTTAGTCTGGGAAGACGCCCTCCTCATTTAATTTTTTTATAATAAATAATAGAAAAAAATGGCTTATATAAAAGTTTTATTATTTTAAATATACTATTTGATGGCAGATATAGATATTTTTTATAAAGTCAGGTTTACAATATACAACTATCAACTTTTATTTTTTAAATAGCATTATTTTACTAATATAAACCTCCATATTTTGTCTTTTTAACGATGTATTAGTTTTTATTAATGCATTTGAAAAAATTCGAGAAAAATACGATAATTGAGATATATGAGAAATATTTTTTATGCAAATATTCTAGGTGGCTATGTGAAAATAAAGAATAAATAGATAAATAATAAGTAATTAATCATAAATAAGTAACACACAAATGTATACTTTGTACTTTGTAGATATTAACATTGTTACATCTCGTGTCCTTCTTATGTGCAGTGTCAAGTATCATCTTTATCCGATTTGGAAAGCAGGTAGATAATACTTTATATTTTACATTTATTGACTAGAATATACGAAGTTTTGATAGCATTATGATACTTTTTTAATATTTTAATAAAATGCCATCTACTGGTTTGATTAAGTGGAACCACAAGTGGAACAAAGTATACAAATATTTCATGTGATCTTTTTATGAAATATTAATTTGTTAATTTTTTATATCACCCACCCATAATAATGCTAATATGAAAGCTAATATACTTACTGAAAATATATTGAATGATTAAGTACTACTTTGCAATAAACAAAATAACAGTTTTAAATGTCAACGAATTTCTAACGATGCTATAGAGAATTGTAGGAAATTTACAGAATTTCTCAAATATATAGTATTTTGACATTTGAGAATCGTTGTAAAATCTGTACTACTAACGACATCTATGAAAAGGCCAGGAAGTATTTCCAAACACTACTAGATTGGTTATCACGATTTTGAATGCTGATTCACCCTCCTGAGAAATGTGTGGCAAAGTATTTGCCTGATTGCCTGTCTCATTTAAAATGAAACATAGGGAACGAATTTGGCAGATTATATTTAAATATTGCAAGAAATTACAAAAAAAAAAACGAACAAATAAACCAACTAATAAACAAGTAAATATAATAACGAAAAAATAAACAATAATTACAATAAATTTTCAAGAATACCTCCATTAACTGCTATAAGCAATGATCTAATTTGCTATAATACTCTTGAACCACCATATTTGGGCAACTGTAATATTTTGAGAAATGTTTTCAATTTGAAATTTTAATTGATCTAAATTTTTAAGATTTCTCACCATTTTATTTAAAGTTATTAATGATTCTTAAAAATGTTGTTGCGCTTGGAGTAGGACTGCCAAGAATTGATGCGCGGAACAAGCCCGCGACATTTGCCTTAAATTTGGATTGAAATATGCATAGTATCACTTAATAATTTGTACTTTCTCTTCACAGTGTATATTATTGTATTTCATGTTGGAATTTTTTATAACACTGACAGAGTAGTAAACAAATGTCAAATTCGTTCCCTTTCATTTTAAAAGAAACAGGTAAATACATTGCTGTCAAATACATTTCACATTACAAAAATACTCACGGTATTACATTTTTATTAAATAAAGTAGACTTTACAATACATTATTTTAACATTATACCTTTCAAATTTAAGAAAAATTAATTGATTAAATATTTCATCTATTTCAATCCGATATTTCATAATTATATCTATTATTTCAAACAGATGTCTAATTAAAAACATCTGATGTGGCCAGCACATGACCTCCCGCCAATTTAATGTTTAAAATAGCAATGAGCTTTAGTATTACTTCCGGTTGATCGTTTGTAAACAAAATCTAATGTGTTGTTCCAATAAATAGAAAAGCCTGTAATACGGAAATTTGGATTACATTTTATTACGTTTATCCCGACCGACGCCAAAAATTACTTCGAATTTTAATGGCACAGATTTGTCCTCTTTGGTGCACTCTCCACGCCAGGAATGAGTGCCAGTGAGGTGACGCCTAGTAAGCGCCCGCACGGTACAAATATTTCATCATTACCGATATCTGTGTACACAGCAGATTGGCACACCCAACAATGGGTAATACGCCGTGATGATTATTTTATTTATGCTTATCCTCGAAAATCCGTTGAGAGCTCCAAATTAAGTATCAAATTTAATATGTTGTTTCAAGTTATATACGAGTTTGAAATACCAAATTTGATAAGTTTTGGATAATATTTAAATATATTCAAGAAAATCTGTTTAAAGCCTCCAGTAAAGTATCACTTCCGGTTTATCAATGTTAGAAAAAGTCTAATATGTCGTTCTCATTAATATAAAAGTCTTACATACCAAATTTGAAAAGTTTTGGATTATGTCAATATATTTTTCATGAAAATCTGTTCAGAGCTTCAAGTAAAATATCACTTCCGGTTTATTAGTTTTAGTCAAAATCTAATATGTTGTTTCCCTTAATGTAAAAGTCTTAAATACTAAAACTGAAAACTTTTGGATTATATTTTAATATAGTTCTTCATTAAAAACTGTTATGGGCTTCAAGGAAAGTATCTTTTTCTGTTGTCCAATATTACCCAAAATCTAATCAACTCTTTATACGAATGCAGTTTAAATACGGAAAATAGAAATTTTTGGAAGATTGATGTGTTATTGTGGAAGAAAAAATTGCCAGTCGTACAGACACACACACACACACAGACATCATTGTAAAAATAGTAAAAACGTGCTTATTCACTGAAAACTCACTATCGAATTTTTGGACCCAAAATATTACCTCCCTTACCTATGGTATGGCGGGAGGTAAAAATAATATTGCAAAGCCTTCTGTATTTAATAAAAATGTAATATTTAAATCATTCGGCATTGGAATTTTTATAATATATCACATAACTTTTCAATTTGAATAAATATATAGGGCGTTCCATAAGAAAATATAAAGTTTCATACCATTGCGTAAAAACCTTGTAGAAAAATCTAGAATTTCGTTTGAATTTTTTTTCTGTAATATTTAAAATAATTGAGTTATTAAAAAAGGACAAGCCGATGAATCACTCTGTATAATATTTAAACATTTTGATATGGGTTAAAATTTATTGCACATAAAAAAATACAAATTATTGTACATTTACAATTTTTGCCATGGTTGGAATGTATTTTTGCTTCCTTACAGATGATTGATACATTTTAATAAGATCGGTGATATAATTACCTATATTTTTTTTTCTATATATGTATATGTAAGCCTGATTATTTTTACCAGGTCTCAATTTTCGTTTACCAGGGCTTAGCGAATATTTGTACGATGTTTGTCAAACTGAATGTTTAAACTAACGTACTTATATATACATAAATGTATGTACAAATTTGTAAAATCTTAATCTGAAGAGGATATAAGTGTATCTATCGCAAGCTCATTCGTGATCCTTAGTCTGTGGAATCTACCTACCTATTAAACTTTAATAGGTATATTGTCTGTGGCATGGACTGTGTTGTGACTTATGACTGTCACTTTGCAGGATAATGAGTTGGCGGGAATTTGAAAGTAGCTTTCAGTTGTTTTAACCCTTAGGCCTTAACAACTTGTCATTGTTTTATGCTTGCCGTTGCATCAGAGTTAGGGTAGATTTGTTTTGTACTCATCATGTTGTCTCTTTATATCAATACTTTAGCAAGATATGAAGAAACAACTAAATTAATAATGTGGACCCATATAACTGCGGCGAATCAATTTTTTCTAAAATGTGGTTTTATTTTGCGATATATAGCATTATTTTATATTTAATAAGAGTGTTTATATGGTGCAAGAGTATAATCAAGCAAAACAAATATTATAATACAACAAAAACCCAACAAATATTAAATAAGCAGTAAAAATTAAAATATAAAATAAATAAAACACACTAAAATAGTCAAAAAATATAGAAACAAAACAAAACAACAAAATTTTAAACATCATTTTGATAGTTTCACTAACATTAAAATTACCACCGACGCAAAGTGACAGTCACAATCCAAACATGGATTGGCCACAGAAAAAAGATCACGTGTAGGCCCGGGAGCCATACCGAAACGTTAGTTTTGTACGAATAAATGCTGTATGACTGAGATTTCGAGTAATTGTTAACATCTAAACTCGTACACATATACCACAGTTGAGAAATTCAACCCATATTTAAATTTCTATCCCCAAAATAAAATTAATTAATTTATTAAACTCTTATCACTAAATTGATAACACAGTGAAATATAAACACGTAAATTTTGAGAATATGTGTCATTACATTACAGATGCATGATTTAGTTTTTATCTTTTAATTATATGTGAGTATATAACATGTAAAATTAGTAAATTACCTATAATGATTTAGTTTATTACTTCTTAAATAAATAATAACAATTCCATAATATTTGGTACACAAAAGAAAAGAATGGTACACTTTAGGTCATACATTAATAAAGTATGTTTTTTAATTAATAAGAGTACATGTAATGGAACAAATCAAATAATAAAAACAAGAATTACACATCGTTTCATTACACAAAATAACTACTCGTAGGTAGCGCAAATTATCACATTATCATTTACAACTTTACATACAAATATTCATTAGTAGAACAATAGAAATAGAATTAGAAGTTCGAGTTAGTTTCAATGCGTGTTTCTAGCAATTTGAATGATTGGTTAGAAAATCGATTTTTTCTCCACATAGTAATTTAAATGCCCCCTGTAAGATTATACTCACGTACGTCCCTGGAGAAGCACTTCCCACTGTTGTTAATTTGACGAGAATTAAAAATATGTCAAGAGGAAGACTGACTCACTTTAACAATTATTTAATTACGTTAATAGCAGTTTGAATATGTTATTTTATCCCGGCTAATTATGTTAACACTAGAGTGTTTTATTACAAATTATGTTTTAAGAGTAGGTAACGGTTAATGGATTATGCAGAGAATAAACAGATTCATAGTAGGGTATAAATGTCACACAGTGTACGCGTAGTAATCGCCCTTCGAAGAGAAATACCAATATTTAAAAGTTCATTAAAAGATTGTGCGGGGAAAGCAATGATTTTATAAATCACTGATGGTTCAGTAGAAAAATTAATCATTTATTCATAGATGAATTAACACCTACTCACATTTTTTAAAAAAGTATTTTAAATGTAAATAGAAAAATAATTTGTTATTATTTTCGTAAATTAATAAATAAAAGGATTGGCACCAGAAATAGTCATGAAAAACAACTTCCCATTCCTGTGATATCAAATTACATATACAACACCACGTCATTCATAACCAATAGGAAAACAGTTTGTCAGTATCACCTACGTTATTTATATAACTAAAAGTAGTTGATAGTTTGTCACGTGTTAGGCTGTATGAACCTTGATGTTATATTCTCTTTCAGATCAAGTAACTTTTTCAAAATATTACACAAATTTCAATAATTATAAAATATCTAATGGGTAATTCGTGATATTTTCTAATATTTAGGCTGTTTACAGAACAATATTTTTTAAAATTTAGTATTTGGAAGTAATATTTTTTTTGCAGCGTGCAGCTCTATTGTTTTCCTCATACAATGGGTTCGTACACTATTTTTACCTCCCGCTACCCTTGGTAAGGGAGGTATAGGGATCGTGCTAAAAATCGCATATTTTGGTAAATGACCACGTTTTAAGGTCCATACAATCCAATTTTAACATTTTCACGATGGTGTCTGTATGTAATGTGTGTATGTGTGTTTGGATCCTCTTTACGCTCTAACTCAAATACTACCGTTCAGAAAATTTTGAAACCTTGTATTTCTACCTTACTCTTATATGGAAAAATGCCATTAGATTTTGGAGTAAATGTGATAACCGAAAATGGCGCTTTACTGGAAGCTCAAAATAGTTTTTCTTCGAAAAATACCTTTAAATGTTATTTTTTCGAGATTTATGTTATATAAAAATTAAAGATTATTAAATTTTTTACAGGTTTGCATTAATACTTTTTTCTATATATTTTATGGATAAATTTATAAAACTGTCTATAATTTTAATCCCGGAGCCTACGTTTTAAACACAACTCATACACATGGTTACAAAATTCAGATCTCAAATGTTTGTAACTGACAGATATATATCACTGTCAACGAACTAATCATTTCAAATAATAATATTAATGTTTTATAAAGAAAATAGTAAATGGAACAATAATTATATGGAAAGGAATACAGTTTGTAAAAATATAGGTAAGATAATAAAAACATATATCATCACGGCATATTATCCATTGATTGGTGAGCCAATCTGCTTTGTACTCAGATGTCGGTAATAATGATGACATATTTGTTCCGTGCAGGCGTTTACCATGCAGGCGTCACTTCACGCGAATCTTGGGAACGCGTTCGATTCCGACCGACGCAAAATATTTTGGAATTTGAAATGGCACAAAATTGGCCGTTGTGGTGCCACTCTCCACGCCAGCAATGAATATAAGTAAGTATATAAATAAATAAAATAAATATATCATCACGGCATATTACCCATTGCTGGGTCTGCCAATCTGCTTTATACACAGATTTCGGTAACGATGATGACATATTTGTACTTGGCTGGCGTTTACCAGGTATCACGTCACGAGCACTTATTGCTGGCGTCGACAGTGCACCACAGGGGTCATTTTTGTGCCATTAAAATTCGAAATATTTGCGTCGGTCGGGATCGAACCCGATAATCATATTTAATTTAATTTTAAGTATTTACACGAATAAAAATTAAATTAAACGGGAGGTATTGTGTTGGCCACATCACATTTTTTTTATTCATAATTTTCATGTATAAATTAAAGATTTGAGAGGTGAAGGCTTATAGCTATTCAATTATTTTTTGGATGGCACTGTTCCAATTTCTTTTAGATTTTCAAAATAGAATTTATATATCAATAAGTGAAGAATGGATTACAACAACATTGGAAAGTGATTATCTGCTTTCTGATTAATCAAAACGAAATCCGAATTGACAATAGCGAAAGAATTGTCAATTGCAAACTGTCAGTTATCAAATGATAATTACTATGTTTCTGGCTTTGTTATTGCAGCCTTAAATTTCAAGAAACATTCAACTATTCTTAATTGAAACGAAATGTAGAACATATAAATAACATTATCACAAATAAATTAATTAAACATAAGTACTTAACGAAAATAAGATAATTCATTAATCAAATTAATTGTGTAAAAATAATTACTATTTTACGAGCACTAGATGATTAACATGTTTTAGAATTCACTTGGAAGACTGTGTAGAAATATAATTAAATGTTATTTGCTTTTCTAACACATTAAAAATATAATTTGAAATACAATTGAAATAACTGATATATTAGTAAAAATAACATTCAAAATGGAATGACAAATACAGATGTTAATTCTCAATTAAAAGCATTTCTATTTGTATTAAAAAATGACATTAAACTAAATAATTCAATATAGTAATTTACATAATATAAAAAATACATCATTATGGCTTATTACACACATTTCCGGGTGTGCTAATCTCTAATCTGCTTTATTCACATATTTCGGTAATGAGAATTACCGTGGCAAGTAGAGAAATATATTGAGACAGAAAACCTTTTTAATACCTACATATGTACATTTTAATAAAAAAGTTGTTTTTAGAAAAGTTTTATTTATTTATTTTATCCCTTTCACCTCTCGCTAAGAGAGGTATTGGATTCATGCTAAAAATCGCATATCCGCATATTATTGAATAAGCACGTTTTAAGGTCCCTAGAATACGATTTTAACATTTTTACGATGATGTCTGTGTGTGTGGGTGTTAGGATGTTGTAGGTACGATTTTTCAAATTCTATACAACTAAAGACCTGTTTAACTATGGATTCGTCAATCTAACATTAATGGGAAGAGTTGAATACGTTTTGGTAACGATTGGACAACCGAAAGTGGTAGTTTTTTAAAAATATTATTTTTTGAAAATTTTTGTTAATGCAATAATAAAGATGTTTAAATTCTCAATCTAATACATACAACTCCATGGAAACCAGTTGAGATATTTAAATGTTTGACAGATAAATGCAAAATGTCAGTGTCAAGAATCAATAGTTTTATTAACATTACAGAAAGCTTTATCTGGGAAGTTAGTACATTTAAAATTTCATATTGTATTGTGAGCGTTATTCCAAATTAATATTTTGTTACATCCGATTTGGGGTTATTTAATAAATTATTTAGGCAATTAATGAGTATTACTGATTACACCACCTCTATTAATATAATATAGTAGCTTCGTGAACATTGAAGAGGGCGGTCGGCTATCTCTTCGCGTATTGTTTTTCTGGTTCCGATTGTGCATATTTTCAGAGAATAGTGTTTGTGAGATGGTGTTGATGCCATACTCAGGTGGGTGTGATACCCTAGTGTTTGTGACCTGTAGTGGCAGCACGCACTTTAGAATTCTACCATAGAAAACAGGCGAATGCGATTTTACTTTTACAAATCTTGGTAGCATGCACTTTAGAATTCTATATTAGCTTTCGTTTCGGGAATTTTCGGGTTTTATACTATTAACATAGAAAATATTATGACAATTGTATATAATAAATTTATAAATTATGTATAAATTGTCTTTGAATTAAATTGGGACGTTAGTTTAATACTTTCGCCTCGAGTCGTACGCTTGCAGGCGAATATTTTGAGACACGCATGCTACCAAATTTTCGCTTCGCGACGAAAAGCGAAAACAAATGCATCATTTGATAGAATTCTAAAGTGCGTGTTGTCACTACTGGTGCGAATGCCATGGAGTGTGATGCTCGTAATACGAAAATGAATGCGAGTGGTGATTTTGCATTCTTGAAGGGTGCTGATGCCCGTATATGTAATGATAACTCAATGTTTACCTAAGACCCTACGTTCAATTAGCAACATGTTTGTTTATATTTTATAGAGATAATTACTAACTCGGGCTGATGTAACGATAATTAAAGACTACAATTAGTAGGCAAGCAATTATTATGAATGAATCAGTATCGATTTGGACACGAAAGTGTATAGATCAGTGCATCGTGCTTACAGTATTATTAATTAAATATTTAAAATTCTAAGTATATTAATATTACATATATCCTTAAGAAATACCGCTAATACTGTTAGTGAATATAAATAATTTTGAATATATTAGAAGAGTAGGAGAAAATTCCTCATAGAACAAAAGAATAGATACATTTTGAATTATTTGTACGTACAAGAAATGTTAAATTGGTTTATTATGATCGGGTTCGATCCCGACGGACGTCAAAAATTACTTCGAATATTAATGGCACCAAATTTACTCCTGTGATGCACTTTCCACGACAGCAGTGAGTGCCCGTGAGTTGACGCCTGGTAAGCGTCCATACGGTACAAATATTTCATCATTTACCAACAGATTGGCACACCCAGCAGTGGGTAATATGCCGTTAATATATATGTATTTATTATTTATTTATGTACCATAAAATGGAAATGGCGAAAGGTTATTTGTTGACCACATCAGATTTTTAGTTTTTTGGATGTGTGAAATATTTTAATATAATTTTTTTTAGGCAAATGAATAATTTTGGCGCCTAATAACTATTGCCATTTAATTATTTAATATTAAAATGTTTAAATATTTACTTCATTTAAATTTTTGTACAGGTAATCTTTTTTTTGCGTCTATAATAAAGCTATTATATCATCCAAAAGAGTACGTTAATAGTTCATTAATAGATTAGTACAATTTATTAAGGTTGGTGCCTATGATTGTCAAAAAATATTAAATGTCATATCTTGCTAAATAAACAAACAGAAACGATTGTTAAGATTTTTATTTTTATATAATTTTGAACATAAAAGTTAGAATAAGAAGAAAAGAAGAAATATAGTAATAAAGTTAGAAAGAAATAGAAAATATAGGTAATTGGTTGGTGTTACAAAAATAAGGTTAGTGTTTGAATTTATCAATGTCACATTAGTATCACCAACTGACACCAAATTCCTTAAATTTTGAAACTAATATTTTTTTATACAAAAATGGCATAAAGGCGCAAAATAGATAAAGAACTCATTTCATAATTATCGATTATTTTATTAGAAGGGTTGGGCCACCCCGTCCTGCGTCGTGACCCAAACTTCCTTCTCACAAATTCATTCTTTAATATACTATTATTAACTACTTAAATTTAAAAGTTATTTTATTAAAGGAAAAATGTTTTGAAAAATAAACTTTTCTAAAACTATTCAATTGTTTTAAGTCGTTCAAATATATGAAAGTAGATTAAAATTGCATTACAAGATTTGACCTTAGCTGACTAACAATTTAACGAACAAACTAACAAATGAAGTTAAATAAAAAGCTTGTAAAAAGCATTTTGGTTTTGACAGAGCGAATTGATTACAAATAAAGCCGGGATGTCAGATACAATTAAATTTATTACTTTAAAATCACTCTCATATTTAAATTTAATGTCATTAGCAAAAAATTATGGTTTTGAAGTCTTTTCTCATTCTTTTTAAATAACTTTGCGAATTGACTTTTCGAAGCTCCAAAAACCTTCTGTTTTGTAATAAATAATTAGTATTTTTTGGCGAGTTTTCCGTAATAGAATTTGCGAACCGTATATTGTGGTCGAGCGAGTATCCGTGTTAAGTATGTGTTTGTATTGTAGGTTGTGTAGCTTTAATTGTCGTTTTCGATTTGTTGCGTCCTTTCACACGTCGGATCCCGGATTACTGTAAGTCCACTCAATCAGGAGGACGCGACAAACCACGAGAATTCGCCATCGCCACTTCACACCAAATAAAAACACTTCTCACTTTTTCAAATCTAACTCAATCAAATATCTTATTTAATTTTATAAACTCAATAACACGGAAATCGTTTTTCATATAATATAATGTTATAAATAAATATATCAACCTTGATCTAGTTACCTGCTTGTGTGTAGGAGTGTGAAGCTTAATAATTTGTAAACGTAAAGAGAGAATCTGAGCCATTAGAAAACAACAAATAGATAATATATTCAATTTAGTTTATGGCCCTCGTTATAACCATCAAAATCTAAATTCAACCATTTTCACCAAAATTTTTGAAATTTCTATTTCCATATCTCAGCGCTTATTTCAGTTCCATATATATAACTCTTTTCATTCTCCATATATTTTCATTTTAAACAATCCATTTCAATGTTATATCTCAAACTTGATAGAGATACGTGGCTGGTCATTCGCTTTTACGAGAAAAATTACATAAGTATACAAATTTTAAAAAAAATTGTACCATTAGTTCAGTTTATACGGCCAAAAAACTGAAATCCTTGAAAATGGCTAAAATCGTAAGGAATTATACCTTAGATTTTCAGTTATTTTGCTTTAAAAATTGTGTCCATTTTTACCCCTCGCTAAGAAAGGTATTGGATTTATGCTGAAAATCGCATATCCGGATTTTAGTGAATAAACATGTTTTAAGGTCCCTAGAATCCGATGTCTTGCGTATGTATGTATGTATGTGTGTGTGTGTGTGTGTGTGTGTGTGTGTGTGCGTGTGTGTGTGTGTGTGAGTGTGTGTGAGTGTGTGTGTGGATATTGGAAGGACGATTTCTCAAAAACTATAAGACTTAAGGCCTGTTTAACTACGTATTCCTCAGTCTGACATTACTGGAAGGAGCTGAAAAGGTTTTGGTAACAATTGGATAACCGGAAATAGTAGTTTTTAAAAAATATCTGCTAAATATTATTTTTTGAAAATTTGTTATTACAAATAATAAAGAACATTAAATTCTGAATCTGATAAATTTAAATGTTTTATTGTATGTTCAATAGATTTAAATATAAAAAATATAATATATAAAATAATCTGTTGTAATCGTGCTTGTAATAAATCTCGATGCCCAAACAACTCCATCGAAACCAGTTGAGATACTTAAATATTTGTAATTGACACATAAATACAAAATGTCATTGTCAAAAATCCAGTGTAGTGTATGTGTATACCTATCGGGCGGTAGTGTGAGATTACTGACGACTTTTTCTCGGAAGTACATTTAATATTTCTTATTGTATTATTATAAATTAATTATTTAAAATTATAGGTATATAGAAATACCGCCAATCCTGTCAATGAATTGGAAGAATCTGAAACATTTAGAAAAAAAATCTTCCTCATACAATGAATTTAAAATTATAAACAAAAGAAATATAATATATCGTAGATAGTTGATGTTACAAAAATATGTCACATTAGTTTACCAACTGACAAAATTCTCTAAATTTTGAAACTTCCATTTTTTATTTAAAAAGCGCATAAAATGCGCGTCGTTACCCTAACTACCTTCTCACAAAATAAAATAACAATTATGACATTCGTTCTTTAATATACTATTATAAAATATATTGGAAAATGAGCAACGCATATCTGTAGAAAATTAAATAATCTATAGTTTTTATAATAACATAAATCGCAAAAAAAATACATTTAAAGGTATTTTTCTAAGGAAAGTACCACTTCCGGTTATCCGATTTCCACCAAAATCTAATGGGTTTTCATATGTGAATAAAACAAAAAAAAAGTTTCAAAAGTTTTTGAACGATAATATTTGAGATAAAGCATAAAGAGTATGCATACACCCCCACAGACATCATCGTGCAAATGTTAAAATTTGATTCTAGGGATCTTAAAAAGTACTTATTTACCAAAATCTCGATATGCGATTTTTAGTACGATCCCTATATCTCTCGCAGCGGGAGATAAAAATATGTTTATCACAAAAAATTAAAATAATAATGTAAATTTCCTAACTGATTTATTATAGTTACATAATTTTTAATTTCATTTGATTTTATAGTAATGTTAAATATACTAAAATATCACAATATTGTCGCTTGAACCCTTTTTTAATTTGAATTTTATTAGTATGTGTCACGTAACTGACGGAAACATAAACGAGCATATTTTATGATCTTTAAATTTTGAACCGAATTATGTGCTGAATACATATTTTATATATTCTGTACTTTATTGTCAGATACTTTTTATTTAATTTTCATAATGTATTATTCACGTTTTTTAATACTGAAATAAAGTACATATGTGATTAGTATTAATATTTGTGTTACTGATGTTGAGGAGAAACCAAGTTAAAAAGTATAATTATTATATTCTTTGTAATATTTTTTAATCTGGTAAGAGATAAGTAATTGTTACTGATGTTCATAAATAAAAAGAATGATAATGTCATGTTTATTAAAACGTATAGCGTCATCAATTTATATTACATCACATTGTGATCCTGTTTACACAAAAATACGCAAAATCGGTTTATATCTTTTATTTAAACGCAAATAGATTTGTGAATAACTTTGGTATCGGGATAGTAATGGGGTCATCCTACATTTTCTATTTACCTTTTTACCTCTTGTAAAAGTATATGAATCAAAAGGTAATTGGAACTATTATGGTAGTGATGGAAACGTGATTACAAGCAGATCTGGGGTATGTGACCAAATTTTTATTTTTACATAATATGATATTAGACAAAAAAATCAAATACTCGTATTTTTTTAAATCGATTAATTATTCCTACTTTATGAAAAAATAATTATTAAAAATTTGGGGAAGGGATACGTGGTGTGAGCATGGTAGAATCGTGGAAGAAAACGGATAGAGTGAGAGGGAAATAGATAGTTATAGCCAAACTGTCGTCATGCCACACCTACCACAACATAAGCCATGTTTCTTCAGGTTGTGATTCGCAATCTAAATGATAATTTTTTTTATTATTATAATAAGAAGATATATAGGGTTAGTTTTTATATTTTATGACATATATTGAAATTCAAATATAGTCACATACCCTATTACCTAACTTAACCTAAATTTGAGCAATTTTATAATGAATTATTCCATTCTTGGACTAAAATATTACTTTATTTTACGATTATTTCTAAGATTATATTTACCTATATACGTAATACTACTGCTTTCAAATTTCGTATATCTTTCATGTGTTAGTGACAAAGATGAAGATATTAGATATACGTAATCAGTGCCGAATTAATTTTAGTCGCGCCCCTAGGCATTTTTTTTTCTCAGCCTCCACTCTCCCAATCGGTTAATCACCAAAATAATAAATGACATTCGAAACAAACATTATTGTAAAAAAATACATAATTATTTTTCACATATAAAATTTATAAAAACTAAAATCTTTAAATTCTTTTTCGTAAATTTTTGCTTGCGAACTCGCTAATAGGCTATTCCATCTTAATCGAATTAAGAGAAATCAGTAAAAAAATAATAATGAATATTAATAAAGAAATGATATAATTAAAATACTACGGAAATAAGGGGTTCCTATGGCTTACGCCATCTTGTTTTTTCGTAACTACAGCTACATATAAATATTTCTTTTTAGATACAAAACTAGTTTTAATATATAGGCTGTTTCTAATATATGTGGAAATAGCTTAACTATAGGTTCTAAGTTCTTGAAGCTACAGGTATAATTTTTGCTTTGTAATTTGAAAACCCTTATAAATAAAATTATGAATTTTAATACATTTGCTTTATCAAACAAACACATTATTTTGTAAATGTTTCAGATTTTTCGCAACACCCATTGATTGGTTATTGAGGGGTGGTGGGAGTAAAAACAATGGAAACTTTTATTCCCAATTTAATGATTTTTATGTTACTTGAAAAGGTACTCTGATTGACATTCGATAAACTATATTATTCTCAAAAAAATTAAATATTTTTTTTGGTCAAATCAGCATTTTTTATTTCAGAACTAGTGTAAAAAGATTTAACAGTTCATTCCACATCTCATTTTGGGTAAAATAATCATATAAACATAGGTTCTTTTCCTTTTAGTTACCAAAAACAAAAAGTCAAAACTGTTTATTTATAAAACTTTGGCGTTTGTTTGTTCGGAGAGTAAAGGTGGGGAGAACGGTGAAGCTCATCAAATCGTAATCGATGTATAATTGTATAACATTCTAATTTCTATTGCGTACCATAATCGTTTTATTTTATTTATACCCGCATTGAAAATGCCAAAATAATTTTAGTTGGCTGAAAATAACCCTTGAGTGTGTATTTGTCAGTATTTTTACGAGATGACGTCACAGAACTAGAAACACCGTTCCGTAGGGTTGCGGTGTGTTTATCAGCGCCTCATGCGGAAATAATGCCATCGACATCGACCAAGCGTGTCACAGCGAAAGCCCTGCTTCTGCTTGTGATGTTCCCTTTATTCACTGTGTAGGACTCTGCGTACCTCTGCCCAGCGCTAGCCATGCTTTCTCACTCCCTCTGACACACTGTTTTATAAGAAAAAGTCAGCTATCTAGATATTGATGTCTTTACAAATCTGACAATATTGTGCGATGAACGTTGACAATAGGAAAAGCTAAATGACGAGTATATAGTAGATTTGATGTGACAAAAGTGACGTCAATATCAAAGAGAAAACTTGTTGCGTAAATTAATAGACATTTTTTCTTTAAAGTGTCACAAGACATGATTTATATTTTTTCTCAACATGTGTTTCTAAAGCTTTAGCTTTAATGAGGGTAGTAAAAAGTTATTTAATCACTAGTGACTTAAAGTAAATACATATCCCCAGTAACCAACAAAAGTGAAATATTAAAAACAAAAATGTCCTCTTTTTTTTTACTAAACTTTCCGCTTGTGGATAAAATGTGACTTTACTTACTTATACCAAACTTAAATAACTATTAATTTTTATTGATATATTATGGGGTCTAGTGGGCGCGTGCCTGAGTGTATGGTCACGAATCTGGGGAACCGGGTTCGATCCCGAACAATGCCAAAAGAAACATTTTAAATGGCAAAAAAGTGGACCCTCACGCCCTCACGGTACAAATATGTCATCATTACCAAAATTTGTGCAGATTGGCAACACCCGGCAATGGGTAATATGCTGTGATGATATACTTATTTATTTTATTTTATAAAAAAAAAATCAAAATTTATGTTTGAAAATGCGTTACAAAGAAATCGTGAAATGGTTATATTTGTAACAAGTGCGGAAATTAGTGATTTGGAAATGAATGTAAATTTCCGAAATCAAGCGTAGCGATATAAATATTATTTTTAGTTGAAGTAATATTAAAAAAAATTGTAAGACCTTATTATAGCTTTTATTTGTTTTATTTTATTAGATTTTATTCAATTTACTTCACTTCATTTTAAAACAAAACAAAAAATTATAAATTCCAATATTTTACTATCCTTAAATTGAATGTCACTATATCTTTATAGATTTGTTTTATTTATTTTGTAAATCTCTCCCTGCAACTTCGTGACAGAGAGCGAATGGATCACTCAATTTGATTTCTTTTTTATATACCTGCGAAGGAGTAAAATCGTTCGGGAATTGGTAAAAACATTTTAGAATATTCAGTGGTAAAATCGTTTAAAAGTAAGTACATTCTGTGGTTTGCATTTATTGTTCAAAGTTCATTCAACTTCATAACGACAATAATAATTAAAATTATACTACGCGGTATCATATCCGAAAGCCGTAAGCTTATTCTGTATGTACTCTTATCCTAAGGAACACTACTGTATAAATACGGCTGCTTCATGTAGCAAATGTTTAATTGGCCTAGACCTAGGCAACAATGGCCGGTTGCACCAATGTAATGAAATGAAATGTCAAATGAATTAACAATATAGGTATGATTTGAGAAAAAATCAGAGTAGCTGACAAGAGATTTGTGAACGTAGGAAATAGGGAAAACATTATTTTTTATCAATTATTGGTGTAGTGAAAAATTCGATGGTGAGTTTTCATTGAATAAGCACGTTTTAGGGTCTACAATACGATTTTACTATTTTTACGATGTCTATATGTGTGTGTGCGTGAAAGAGAGAGAGAGTGTGTGTGACTGTGTGTATGCGTTTGTGTCCAATACTAAAAATCAAAAAATTACAAATCGTATGTATTCCTCTTCTTTTACAACCATATGCAAACTTATTAGATTTTGGTTATAATTGGTCAACCGGAAGTATCCTCATTTGAAGATTTTAACAGTTTTTCTTGAAAAATTCAGTTAAATACTATTATAACTTAGAGAATATGTTATTCTCTATACGATTTGATTGCATTTTATATTTCATGTTCAACAGATATATAGTTAAAGAATTATAAAGATAATAAATTTCATAAATCAGCCAGCTGTGCTAACTTAACCATGGAAACTGCTAATATATTCAGGTAATTCAAATTGACAGATGTCAGTATCAATAAAAAGTAAATGAATGAAAGAATAAGGGAAATAACTCTAATGTTACTAGAAAGATATAAGAGAGACGATTACATTGGTTTGAACATGTCATGAGGATGAATAGTTTAGTAATAGAAGGTGGAAGAAACATAGGAAGACCAAATAAGATGGAAGGACTGTATTTCGGAAGACTTGAGAAAAAAGGAACTGAATGAGGACGACACGCAAAACAAAAATGGGTAGAAGAAGAAAATAAAAATAGCGACCCCTAACAAATGGGAAAAACTAAAGAAGTAGAAGATGTCAGTATCAAGTGCAATTTGCATAGTTTGTTTATGAAATAATTTTACTGGAAATATAAGATCTTTTGTAAGAAAATTTATGTATAGCGAGCGTGCAGTGACGTGACTTTGGCAAGCAGATATGGGGACCCGTGTCAAAATGACAGCAATTAATTATAAGTGTCATAATTTTTCATTCAAAATTTCATGATTTTCTTATTTAATGTGGTTTGTTTGTTATCAGGAGTATGGAATTCATTTGCCGAGAAAGGGAACAATAAAATACCAAAAATTTAGAATCTTTTGCAAGAAAATTTATGTATGGAATTTGTACATAATACACAGGATTGACGGAAGGTATTGTGCTGGCCACATCAGATTTTTTCCTATATAGTTATCAAAATTTCGATTTGCACTTTTTTTAGTTTAAACTTAGCTTAAAATTTAAGCCTTGTTGATGCAACTGGTCATAAGACATTTTCCTAGGGCCCGTCTCGCTTCCTAATTAGTATCTCAGGTTTTGAGTAAGTTATGTAGTTTTTAGTGTGACCATTGTATAATATCATATATTTTGTACATATACTCTATTTATAAATCCCTATTCATGAATTAATTAATTTAAAAACAACTTAACTCTATATTTGTTCAATAATACAATTTCCATTATGAGTTATTTAAATTATTTTAATTATAAACACAATGTGAGTGTGTTACCGTAAATGCAATAAATTTTATTATTTACATATTTCAAATAATTTTATAATAATGGGGACTGTAGGATGCAGCTAATTGCACATCGATATGTATTAATAATAACAATAGTTTAATTGATATTTATGCAACCTATAAAAATATTATTGTAATCTAAATCTGAATGAAAAGATCAGTTAAAAACAAAATAAATTTGATTATAAAATGAAATGGAACAAGAACAAGTACCTACTAAAATATTTTGATTCATACTCTGGACCTAACGCCGAAACAAAGATTATTTGTTTTAATTTAATATTGACATTTGTAATACTTACAGAAAGGTATTTCGGATTCACTATTGAGAACTGACAAGATGCGATACGACAACTAGCGGCGAAAATTAGAACTTCTCGGAAGAGTATTCTTTGTTTTTACATGTGTCAACATGAGCGATTTAAATAAATCTTGTAAAAAAACGTATAAATCTCGCACAAATTCTTGTGCCGTAGCAATTAAACATCGAAAATGTTCTACTATATTTAATTTCATTTCGCGTGTCTACATATGTTTACAATGGCAAATTCTCAACAGTACTCTTTGAGCCCAGCTATTGAAGCGATAGTGCTGCCTCTATTGGTAGTGTCAGTTTTCAATATACCACCATTTCCTACGGGTTGCAACCTGTTATTCTAAAGCTTTAAATATAGTTTAGTAATTCCATGATCAATTCGTCTTAGTACAGCTAAAATCCAAATCCGTAAGGTGGCTTTTGAATACTAGTGAAGATTAAGGAGATTGCATGTGATATCGAGGACTAATATTCAGGCGTACATGTACATGTGATAAACTTGTACTCGTACTCGTATTAATTTCGTGTTGTTGTTTAGGTTGTATATTAGGTTAATCCTAAAATCTGCTAAAACTATAATAACATTTGTGTTTTAGGCTCTGTTTACAATACAAAAGCAATCAGACTTTATATTCAAAATGATATGTGTCAAAATATATCTGCTAAAGAAAAAAAGCTTTATTTGTATATACAAGACAATCAAAGTTTAAATACAAGAACCTATAGAAAAAAAATATATTTCTTGAAATGGCACATGTCAGCGATGATGGCAACGACATAAATGCAATAAGTGATATACAAGGACTAAATAGCGTATATTTTGGTGTATTGGAAAAGTTCAAAAAGGAAAAATCAAAATTCAGGCCAAATTAAGAGTTAATTAAATTCTTTCCATTACCAATAGAAATCCGTATCGATCATATCACTAAAAAAACCTTTCGCAATATATTTCCGGTTATTTTCCGATTTATTCTGTTGTCGATTTTGAGAGCAAATTGATGTGTTTAAAATTTTGTACGATGTTGTAAAACTGAATGTAAAGAAAGAGTGTACATGAGATATATTTTAAAAGATCTTATTTGTAAGTCTGATAATATCCATATTGTATCGTTTATTTATATGGGCGAAGTGTAAAAATCAGAGAAATATACGAAATACTACGTTTATTAAACAATCAATAATTAAGATTAAATATTAAAAAGATAATAAAAGTAATTAACACTATGATTAAATAACTATAAACATTAATTTAAGACAAAGAATATTATTAAATGCTTAAACACTAAGATTATTTATTTAAACAATTTTTATATCACTATATTTATTTATATAACTACATTTATTTATTTTCACTAATCGTAGACTGTTTATTTATATCACCCCCTGTTCATTGCTCATTGCTTCTATATCACAGACTGTGTTCGCTGGCTTTGGCGACGGGTTTATATAGCGCGATGTCCTTCTCGAGCTCTCCGACGCTACAATGACATTGAATACAAAGAATTCAGGCCACCGGTGTAATTATCACGTCTAAATGTATGGGTTTTTCCGCCGCCGGGGATTACGTCATCGCTCGGGAATATTCTACCAGTGGCTGTGCTCGTATACTCTTAAGTCAGGGGTGCACGTTAAAATATTATTTTGTGTTTTACTGAATGATTATTAGAAGGTGCAAGAGTGCATCGAAACGCCGGTGTTGTAAAATATAAATAATTTTCTTGCTATTCCTTGACTGTTGGTATCATGTTAAGGTTAAAGATAAATAATTGGAGTTGCAGTCTTGATGAAAAATGTTTATTAAGATTTCATCTACTTAACATTCCGACGTTTCGATTCCTGATGATGATTCATTATGGGGTCTCGTGGCCGTGTGCCTGAGTCTCTGGTCGCGAATCTGGGGACTCGGGTTAGATCCCGACCGACGCCAAAAATTACATCGCATTTTAATGGCACAAAATTGACCCCGGTGGCGCACTCTCCACGCCATCAATGAGTGCCCGTGAGGTGACGCTTGGTAAGCGTCCACACGGTACAAATATTCCATCATTACCGATATCTGTGTACGAAGCAGATTGGCACACCCAGGGTAATATGCCGTGATGATTTTTTTACCTTCCGTCACCTCTAGGTAAGGAAGGTATTGTCTTTGGTCAAAAAATTCGGTGGTGAGTTTTCATTGAATAAGCACGTTTTAGGGTCTTTACAATACGATATTACTATTTTTACAATGATGTCTGTATGTGTGTGTGTGTTCGTGTGTCCGTGTGTGTGTGTATGTGTGTGTGTGTGTGTATGTGTGTGTGTGTGTCCCTGCCGTTTCGTGCACGATATCTCCAATACTAGAATTCCAAAAATTACAATTCTTGCGTATTCCTCTTCCTTACAACCATATGCAGACTTGTTTAGATTTTGGTTATAATTGGTCAACCGGAAGTACCCTCATTTGAAGATTTTAACAGTTTTTCTTCGAAAACTCAGTTATATGTTATTATAACTTAAAGAATATATTATTGTCTATACGATTTGATTGCATTTTATAATTCATATTCAACAGATATAGAGTTAAAGAAGAATAAAGATAATAAATTTGATATAAATTTCATAATTCAGCCAGCTATGCTAACTTAACCATGGAAACTGCTAATATATTCAAATTGACAGATGTCAGTATCAATAAAATGTAAATCAATGAAAGAATAAGGGAAGTAACTCTAGTGTTAGAAGTTTCTAGATATAAGAGAGACGATTACATTGGTTTGAACATGTTATGAGGAGAGATGAATATATTAATAGAAGGTGGAAGAAACATAGGAAGACCAAATATAAGATGAAAAGACTGTATTGTAGAAGACTTGAGAGAAAAGGAACTTAATGAGGACGACACGCAAAACAAAAATGAGTGGAAGAAGAAAATAAAAAATAGCGTCCCCCTAACGAATGGGAAAAACTAAAGAAGAAGAAGAAGATGTCAGTGTCAAGTGCAATTTGCATAGTTTGTTTATGAAATAACTTTACTGGAAATATAGGATATTTTACAAGAAAATTTATGTATGGGGCGCGTGCAGTAACATGACTTTTACCCATGTCAAAATGACAGCAATTAATTATGTCCATAACTGACAAGTGTTATAATTTTTCAATCAAAATTTCATAATTTTCTTATTTCATGTGGTTTGTTTGTTATCAGGAGTATCAGGAGTATGAAATTCAGTTGCCGAGAAAGGCATAATATCAATATATAATAATCACATAATACCAAAAATTTATAATCTTTTGCAAGAAAATTTATGTATGGAATTTGTACATAATACACAGGATTGACGGAAGGTATTGTGCTGGCCACATCAGATTTTTTATTTTTACCTTCCGTCACCTTAAGGTAAGGAAGGTATTGTCCTTGGTCAAAAAATTCAATGATGAGTTTTTACTGAATAAGCACGTTTTAGGGTCCATATAATATGATTTTACCATTTTTACGATGATGTCTGTATGTATGTGTGTCTGTGTGTGTGTGACAAAAGTTCCGGATTCCATAACTTCAATACCACGATTCCAAAAATTATAATTTTTTCGTATTCCTTAAGTTTACATCCAGAAGAACAACTGATTAGATTTTGGTTATAATTGGTCAACCGGAAGTAGTCTCATTTGAAGATTTAACAGTTAAATTTGATTTATTGACATTTAACGTTATTATAACTTAAAGAATATATTATTCTCTATACGATTTGATTACAATTATACTTCATATTAAATCTTAAGAAAATTAAATTTTATAATTCAGCCAGCTATGCCAAACTTGGGAACTAGTAATATATTCATATAATTCAAATTGACAGATATCAGTATCAATAAAAAGTAAAGTAATGTGGCAGATATGAGGATGTTGAAGTAGATATTGGGGAATACACGGAAAGATACGGTAAGAAAATAACTCTAGTGTTACAAGTTTTTAGAAAGATACAAGAAAAACGATTACATTGGTTTGAACATGTCATGAGGAGAAATGAAGAATTATATTGGAACAAGAATGAATAGTTTAGTAATAGGACGTTAAAGAAACAGAGGAAGACTAAAGATAAGATGGACGGACTGTATTGCGGAAGATTTGAGAGAAAAGGAACTGAATGAGAACGACATGCAAAAATAGCGACCCCTAACGAATGGGAAAAGCTAAAGAAGAAGAAGATGCCAGTGTCAAGTGCAATTTGAATATTTTGTTTATGAAATAATTTTACTGTAAATTTAGAATCTTTTGTAAGAAAAATTATGGAATTTATACATTATACTCGAGAATGACGGAAGGTATTGTGCTGGCCACAACAGATTTTTTTATTAATAATGTTTGACTGAAATTTCGAGTAAATTGTTACACATAATCTATACCATACAGTCGAGAAATTTCCCACATTAATAATACATTTTGACTATTTTTAGTTAATTTTAAATCATTAATTTAAAATAAATTAATAAATGTCGACACTGGTCGTTCTTACAGTAAGACACATAAAGGTATACAGGGTGGAAACGAACTTAATGTCATAAATTTAAGGGTGAGTAGTATGACATGTGTAGATTACGAAACTGATAGAATTTTTTTAAAATTCGAAAAACGAAAATTCGACTTTTCTTAATGAAACTTTTTTTTACTGCTGCTTTAATTCATATTTCATTAAAAATATGGTTATCAAAAATACATTCAAAATTAGTTGTATAAGATATTATTCTTAATAATTAAATTAAATAGCATTTTTAACGAAAATAATTGTGTAATAGATAAAATAATACAAATGCGTTGCCAGTGGTCCAGTGGTACCACATGTCATACTACTCACACTTAAATTTATGACATTAAGTTCGTTTCCACCCTGTATATATATATATATATATATATATATATATATATATATATATATATATATATATATATGTATATAACATAAGATTTTTCCATCATTTTACGAGTCAAGCCTAATATGTATTTATGATATAATTATCATAAATTTGTAGGTGTGAATGTAAAGCCAAAAATAGTTATGTAAGCAAAAAGTACAATTACTGAAACCTTTTGCCTCATTCTTTGGACTAAGAGTCGTAATGGTTTAGCATGTGTTTCAATCAAATGGATTAAAATTTTGTTACAGGGATAAGTTATTTTAGAAAATTTCAGCATAGCATTTTGCTAAAATGCCCAGGAAATAAGTGGGACCGAATTCGAACAAACGGGGACGAGTATAATTGTTATTATTGTTGTATGCATTGTTAAAATCGTATTTATTAAGTATTTTAATGTTGCAGTAGTGTTTAATATTAGCGTGTTAAACAAAACACAACTGTTGCGTAGTTCTTGACGCTGTATAAAGTTAGAGGAAACCCAAAGCAATTATTGTCAACTTCTAAGCTTTAAATTCGAATTTAAATTCGTTGTGAATAATACATTATTCACACTACAGAGTACACAATAGAAAATATTTCACGTTCACGTTACCGAGATATTCATATTAACACAATATTAATAATATAAGAACTTGCGGATATTGTGTAAATAACTTTTTGTTTAATAATTTGAAAACGTTTTCTGAATTTAATTAGCTTGTTAACATATAAAAGTCCAAGATCACTCCAATTTTAAAATAAATATAAATTACTGTGAATGCTTGTGTTTGTTGTAGATTATTTCTTTTACTTGTAATTAGTACTGTTTGTTTCAATCTGTCTGTATCTAATTTAAGATTAATAAGTATATGTTATTTATAAAGAAAAAAAGACGAATGACGCATTTTATAGAAATATGTACATATAAAAATTATGTCGCAGTAAACGTAACATGAAAAATAACAACTTATTTTATCGTAATACTTATTTTTACTGATTATTTAAGATGTAGTTTATCTAATTTTCTAAATATAAAAATGTTTTATTTTCTTTGAAAAGTTTAACTTTTATGGGAGAGTTTTTACATTTTAATATTCCAAATTCAATTTATAAGTTTTAAAACAAGCTATAAACACCGCATGTAGTTATTTTATATATTGTAGCAAGCATCAAAGTTAAAGTTCTAAAATGCTCCTGAAGTAATAATAAATTTAAAAATTTCAGTTAAAACGTTTGCCGTTGCCGCACAGCTGAAAATGAAAAGTTGTGAAAAATTTCTCCTTAACTAAATTTATCGTTTGTCATAAATTTAATGAACAACAGTCGATGGGCCAAAGTTTAAAAATTAATCAAACATTTTTTTTGTTTTGACTTTTTTGAGTGAGAGGTGAAAATGGGTACACCATTTGGAGTAGGTGGCGATACGAGTATTGATTCTCGGTTGACGGACTCTGATGAGTTAATTAGGTTGTTAATAATTGCGAGTGATTTGTTCTGTTTCTTTTGATTGGAAACTATATTTTCTACTGTTACTACTAGGTGTCTACTTTTTTATTATATACGAAATATTGTTAAACTTTCATTTAGCGATAATTTCTTCCCTATATATCAATTTTAGATCGAAAGCGTACGGGAGGTCCCCAGCCCTACCATATTAGAAAATTGTTTTGAAAACTAAGGATTATCGAAGTTTAAGAGTACACTCGTGGCCAAAAAAACCGGACACTTGAAAAAAAGTTTGTGTCAACTTGAAACAAACGAAATATGGATTTATTTGTTATTTTTTTATTATTAAAATATGAATAACTGATCTGTAAAGTAAAATTAGAATATAAAAAAAAAAACATTTATTAAGAAACGTTACTGAAACAGAAAAATGAACAAAGGCAGAAAAGTTAGTTTTCCTTATTAATTAGGTTTTATAGCTAAGGTACAATTTATTTTGAGTAAGTAATAGTGTGTATTACCTCCCCGAACTGTAAAGACTTTTATCCACGATTGTCAAATAATATACCCATAATTCAACCGTATTTATCAATTAATGACCTTAGTTACAGTTCCTAATTGAATAATAATGACAGTTCGATGAAATAATATTATTCAATCGTTATGTCAATTTCAAATCTTACCTTTCAAAGAGTACAAACAATTACTTTTAATTAGTATTTTTTTCACATAAAAAGCCAAAATTATACTAGTTTTCTCATTTTTTATAGTTCTATTTTCATCTTAAGCTTAAAATGTAGCTGAATAGTCAGTTTAAAATTTTCTGCTAAATGTCAAATCACATAATTTTGTTATAATAAATACCTAGCTATCAACGCTAACTATGTTTATGTTTGTAAACAAACAATTTTCAAATATTTGTTAGATTATTTCTGATTTTATAATAGTACAGTATGTTATTATTTGAAAGTTGTGAATAAAGTATAGTATTCTATTCGCCTTACGGCTCGTGATGCAAACTTCATTCTCATGAGTAATAGCATACATTATATGCTCATTGAATAATATACTATTACCACATGGTTTGATAAACTTGCAATACAGTTGGTAACTCTTCGTGGTAATTATTTTTCCATTCTCCAGAAAGAGGCACTGTTAGATATTGAATAGTTTTTTGTACCAATTATCGATGCTGAGCATTTTGCCTTAACGTGATCCCAAATTTTTCGCAGGAATTTAGATTAGGGCTGCGCTCTGACCACTGTAATGATCGAATATTGACTTATTTTAAATGTTACTTTGTTATATGTGCAAAGTTAGAACGCATGTTGTCAACTTTTAAGATGAAATTCTGGAGAACAAATGAAGCAAAATATATTACGGAGTTAACCAAAACAAGTTTAATATTTCAATATATCGAAATACCAGCCCATGCCATTTTACTACCATTGTTAAATGGTGTTTTTCAGGATATGCATTATCCTGAAAACGGTTTTCGTGACATTCACCACACGCGTTCTTGTTCATTTAATGTTTTAATGAACACGGACAGAAATGGGATTCATATACATTCTGTCAAGAAAATACCGGAAATAGTATATTAAAAAAGCCCACTTAAAAAGAGTGTCGAAATTCTTTTTGTCGCTACGTTGACACAACTGTCCTCTATGCTCACGCAGAGTTTGAACGCTATCTGTCATTTAGTTTGTTTACAGTGCTTCATTTGTCAGTTCATCTCAAGTGTGTTGTGCGATGTTTACAATGGATAAAGATCTAACAAAGAATCTGTCTCAAATTTTGCATTGCAAATGGAATTTCGTGTGCCGAAGCGCTGAAAATGTTACATAACGCTCACGGTGAATCGACTTTATCAAAAACACGTGCGTATGAGTAGTACAATGCATTCGAGGTGCGGTCGAGATATGGTGGAAGATTTGCCTCGCTCAGGTCGGCCATCAACGACTTCAACTGCACTCAACATCGCTAAAGTAAAGGAAATGGTGACTGAAAATCGTCGTTTAAGTCTGAGAGAGATACCCGCTGAAATTTCTGTGTCTGACGAATCAATTCGTACCATTTTAAACGATTGTTTGTGCATGAAACGCGTTGCCGCTCGACTAGTGCCGAAAGATCTGAATTTTCTGCAAAAACTCAATCGCGTAAGTACGAGTCAATTCCGACCCCACATTCATAAAACGCATTGTAACTGGTGTTGAGACATGGGTTTACGAGTTTGACATGCAAACCAGTCAACAAGCTTCGGAATGGCGCCTTCCAACTGAGCCGAAACCGAAAAAAGCAAGTCGAAGTCGATCAAAAGTGAAGGTGATGTTGACAGTTTTTTTCGATTATCGCGGTGTTGTGCCCTCGGAATTCTTGTCAGAAGGTGAGACAGTAACTAAAGAATATAATCGGAGCGTTATGCTGCATTTGAGAGAGCAAATTCGTCGAAAAGGACCAGATTTGTGGAAAGAAAACTCATGGATTTTGCACCACGATAACGCACCATCTCACAAGGCTATTATTGTGAACGAATTTCTGGTCAAAAACTCAACAAATCTTATCGAACAACCACCTTATTCCCCTGATATGGCTCCGGCCGACTTTTTCCTCTTTCCAAAACTCAAATTACCACTTGGAGGCACCGTTTGGCACAAGGCAATAGTTGGTCGTACGGGGTCCATTCATGTAGTACAAATATTACTATAAATTGATGTTTAAACGGGTTTGTTCATATTTTAACATAAAAATAACAAATCAACCCATATATCATTTGGAATAAGTCGATGAAAAAACTTTTTCGGTGTCCGTTTCTTTTGGCCACGAGTGTAGTTAATTATGCTACAAGAGAAGTAAATAGTATTTACCAGTCGAGGCATTTTTTGCCATCCGAGTGAAGTGAGGGCTAGTAATTAAGTCTGAGTCAAAGTCAAAGATATTCACCTCTCGAGTTGACTATAATATTTTTGCCACTCGGTGATTTATTTTTTTACTTTTTCATTTTTACTGTCGGAAATGTAATGAATGCCGTTGAAAATTGACACATTGAAAAAAAGGACCTTAAAATTCCATCGGAAATTTAAGATGAAAAACACTATTGTCACATTTGTCAATGATAAAATTCATAAATTATAAGAATGAGCAAATATTTCATGCAAGTTTAAAATATACATATAATTGTTGACGTTTCACAAAATAAGGATGTCGGGGATCTGCTTAGGGAGGTAAGGGAGCTACGTGCATTCAATTGTCAATAGAAACCAATAGGTACTTTAACGGGAAAAATTAACATACGTCCGTATAAACAATATCCTAATAGCCTATTTATGTTATCGGGAGTAGGAATTAATTGTTATAAGGTCATGGAGATAAATAAGGCCCACTCCAATTAAAAATAAAATATTTTGGATAATTATTAATCTTCATTGAAAAAGCTTTTGTTATGTTAAACTTTGTTTTATTATAAATCTAAAAAAAGTTTAAAAATCAGCATTCTCATATAAAAATACATTCTTAAAATAATTAAAATTGGGACTTATTTAACTGTGGTAGTATAATAAGGCAACTAAAGAAAATTAAATATATTGAGAAAAATGAACATCAATAGTCCTTTTACATAGGTGTTAGGTTTAGATAAACTTTTGGCATAATTCTTGATTAAACTGAGCCATCTAGGCATACAAAAAGTCTTTTCTACTAAGCCCCAACACACTTCATGGTACCATTTGAGACACCGTGTGCATTGTATTACACCTATAGCAAAACCATGTTCTCCGATGTTCATTTCAGACTGTTATTTTTTTAGCTTGATTCATATTTTTTGGCACCAAATTTACTGGGTCTTATTGTTTTACAAATTATAAGGTTCAAAGGTAATTAAAGCATGAACAAAATGAAAATTAAAAATTTTAGAATAATATTTATAGTTGTTTGTCGGAAGTTTTTATAAAATGGAAAACCCGCAACAACTTTCCACAACAAACTCGAAGCTACTGACAAAAGGGCAGTGTAAACGAGATGGCCCCTCTGATTTATACCTTTATATTACCGTCAGCTAGGAGTGTGTAGAAAACAACACGGGTGCAACTAATATAAATGTGATTTTCGGAACATGGGCCTTAATACATAATATATGTTGAATCTTATTTGCCTCAGGTACTTTTTTATTGATATTACCACGCTGAATTAAGGAAATTTAAATAAAAGAAAGTGGAAATGCAACAACAAGCTCGCGTTTTTGTAAGAAATTGGAAACAAACGTGACTAGATTTTAATTTAGCAATAAAGGAAAGTAATTTCCTGAAGTTAAGATTAAGATCTATATATCTTATAAATTAATCACGTAGCGAATTTGTCCGAAATATATTACTTTTGGGGCTTTAGGACACTAGTACATCCTCTTCGTATTTGAGGTACCTACAGCGAGGAGAGTATAAATGTTGATATAAAAATGCAGAAAATGAAAGAAAAGCAATAAATCAATAATATATAGAAACAATTCAAAGAAAATGCATGGAGTTATCGTGGGTCGCGAAAGGAAAATAGTTAATAGACTTTGTTCCTCTAATTTATCATATATGAATATACACAATAATTCGGTCTACAATTTCATCAAATTATAAAACCTGTACAAATGGTGAGAAATTTCTACAAAATTCTTTTGACTACTTGAAACATAGACTTAAAACTTATTTAAAGGGTCATTTTCTAGTGCAGATTTAGCTTCTATCGCTACCCTTTATTTTTGGCTCAATATGACAAACTCTAACAGAAGAATGTACATGGCTTGTGGATACAATGCGAAATAGAATTAAAGCTGTTATTACTAATAAAGGCGATGTAATCCAATATTAAATGGTGGAATATGAATACGATATTCAGTTTATGAAAGATTAAAATCTGTATGTTAAATTAGCGAAAGAAATTTGTAGAAATTTCCTCACCATTTGCATATGTTTTATAATTTGTTTCCTTAAAATGTAAACCGACCGAACTATTATGAGTCTAGGCTCGTACTGGGTCGTAATGCAAAATGTGATCCTTGCAGTGGGTTGAGTAAAAAGTATGAAAACCGCTGTTCTACTTAATACCTTGGCCCAGCAAGGATTATTGGATGATGGCAATTTTATTTTTATTATCTTTATAAGTACATATACTCGTAGTTCGCTTAACAGCATGGTGGTTTATTTCGTCGTTTGTACATTCGTGCGTACTTTATAACTGATTACACCCTTGTACGCACAACTAAGCATGAATTAAACGTGAGACATGCTATGCTGCTATGCTCTTTACAAAGCACCTGCTACAACCTGGATGGACATTTTTACATCTCTAACAAATTCATCAATTCATAAATTCACTTTTACTGTAAAACAATAGACTTATTTCAAAATTAGTTCAAAATTCCATATATCAGTTTTTTTTTACCTCCCGCTACCCTTGGTAAGGGAGGTATAGGGGATCGTGCAAAAAATCGCATATCGAGATTTTGGTAAATGACCACGTTTTAAGGTCCCTAGAATCCATTTTTAACATTTTCACGATGATGTCTGTGTGTATGTATGTATGTATGTATGTATGTATGTATGTATGTATGTATGTATGTATGTATGTATGTATGTATGTATGTATGTATGTATGTATGTATGTACAGTAAAATTTTTGAAAGATGTTCGATCAAGGTTGTCTACGAATTGTATGAATTCAGATTTTTGCTCCGCCCATCATGACAAATTCAGTAGTGTCGTTTGCTTAGTTTTTATGAGGGTATGTAAGATACTACTGTTATTTTATTATTATAAAAATATATATTACAGGAAAAACATTCAAAATTCAAAAATAAGTCAACTAGTAAGTTTATAAGCAAATGTAAAACCAAATATGTTAAAATACTAAGATACTGACACAATGTCAGTGTCAGTGACTCTGACAGAATATAACGTTATACGTACGGCTATGAATCCAGGTAATGTATCTGTATTAATAAATAAACTTACGTTACAGCGAAAGTATTATCAACAACGAGCATCGTTTATAAATGGAATGTCCTAACTTAGTCGAAACAATATGAATTTTTGAAAGACAAGCGTGTTATATCCATCCTTATCACACACTCTTACAGCCTTTGCAAAAGAAAGAGATAAATGTATGCCTATTTGTTAATTCGTTCGTGATACAGGTGCCCTTGATCGGACATCTTTCAAAAATTTTACTGTATGTATGTATGTATGTATGTATGTATGTATGTATGTACGTATGTATGTATGTATGTATGTATGTATGTATGTATGTATGTATGTATGTATGCGTGTGTGTATGGATCCTCTAACTCAAATACTATCATTCAGAACGTTTTGAAACCATGTATTTCTACCTTATTCTAATATGGAAAGAAGCCATTAGATTTTGGTGGCAATCGGTTAACCGTAAATGGCAGTTTACATGAAGCTCAATATAGTTTTTCTTCAAAAAATACCTTTAAATGTATTTTTTTCGCAATTAAAGATTACTCCATTTTCTACAGGTTTGCTTTAATACTTTTTCTATATATTTTATGGATAAATTTATAAAGTAATATAAAATTATATCTCGGAGCTTATGCTTTAAACACATCTCAATGGTTACATAGTTCAGCTCAAATGTATGTAACTGACAGATAAATGTCACTGTCAAAAAAATAATCATTTCACATTAATAACAGTGTAACGTTTTAAAAGGAAAATTGTAAATAGAACAATAGTTTTATGGAAAGGAACTTATATACATAATTTCTAGCATTATTAGATATGCAGATATGTATTTAAATAAAGAAATAAATAAATATATTATCACGGCATATTATCCATTGCTGCGTGTGCTAATCTGATTTGTACACACATTTCGGTAATGATGATGACATATTTGTATTGTGCGGGCGTTTACCACAAGGGTTAATTTTATGCCATTTAAAATTCGAATTATTTGGCGTTGATCGGGATCGAATCGGATTCCCCAGATTCGCGACCAGACATCAGGCACGCGGCAACGAGACCCCATAGGTAAATGGCGGGAGGTATTATGTTGGTTACATCACATTTTTTTAATATTGAGATTGCTATAAAAGGGGTAATTCCCTTCTTACATATTCCCCTCCTACAAAATCCTAGCAAACATATCAATTTTTTGATCATACGATATTCTTCCATAATCCCAGTATTTTTTTCCTTTATTGGTAATGTGAATCCTCACCTACCTAAATGTATAATTCTAGCATACCTCGTGACTCTTTAAAATCGTAGACATTTGACATAGCACTGTGTTTATTTAAATATTGAGTAAATTTAATCAGTCTTTGAGAAAAAAGAGCTGTTAGGACCTCAGGCATGCTTGACATGTTGAGTAAGTTTACTTAATTTTAAGGTTAGGGATATTTTTGTACCTAAAAGAAAAACAGAAGATGTACAACTTTTACTTTATTCTATTATATCTATAATCTAATTATATTGTTTGGTTCGTGCCAATGAAAAACGGTCCACTCAAAATTACTTTTTCATTTATATATATTTTTTTGATTTATTTGTAAACTAACTAGGCTTAGGGGCTCACAAATCATGGTATTTGGCATGATGGCAGCGCTTCCAGTTTAACCGGAAGTGACATATTTTTATATATTTGGAATCTGCGTAAAACTACGAATTCAATGATATGTTTGAAGTGAATTTTTATTGAAGAAATAAATTACAAAAACGTAAGAGAAAATTATGAATAATTAACCTGGTAAGCCATGACATCAGGTAGGCTGGGAAAACAATTGAGATACTTGTTTACTGTAACAAAGTTATTAGTCATTTAATTTTTTGAATCACGTTACCACCATCATGCCAAATAAGTCCCCACCATGATTTGTGAGCCCCTAAGCCTAGTTTACAAATAAGTAAAGAAAATTAAAAAAATAATTATAAATTAAAAAGTTATTTTGAGGGTCACATTTTTAAGTATTACCCTGTATATAGCATTCGTGTAATTACTCAAAAATGAGTAGAGACAACGCATTTGACGAGAACTTCATTGGATTCTAGATAATATAACAATGTACTTCAGTTTTCAAATTTTTTAAATAAAATCAATATCAGTAGGTATTTCTGATATTGGAAATGTTGAAAAATATGAATGAAATGGAATTTAATTAAAATGAGAAAATGAAACAAGGATGACAGAAGTTGAATCTACAGTTTTCCAAAAATTGTTCCTATTCTATTCCCTTTTCCTATTTATCAATTTTAAAATTTAATATCGTGGATTGTTTACGGATATACAATGCATATGCCGATATCGGATTCGGATCTTTGAATCAATAATGAAATATGGAACGTTTGGTGAGGTACTTTAATAAAAAGTGTCGCCGCGGGAGAGCTAAATATAGTCCAATCCGATTTCAAGCTAAGCTTATCAAACATTTTTCACCTTTATAGATTTATACTGCTTTAAATCGGCCTAGAATTTGGAAATTTGACAAAACACAATCACAAAACTCACAAATTTTTATTGGAATTAATTTATTTTGCGGATATGACCAAATGACTACGGTATTCATAATTATCTATGATTATGATATATCTGAGAAAAACACCGCCAATTCTCGTGAGTGGATGTTTTAAAAATTCACATTTTTATTCAAGCAAGAAAGCTTGAAAATTTAATAGCAGGTATACGAGCCAACTCATAATAGTTCGGCCGATTTATTTTTTTAAGCACCAAATTATAAAATGTACGCACATGGAGAGGTATTTATACAAATTTCTTTCGATTATTTTAATGTATAGATTTTAAACATGTCAAGTATTCCGCCATTTAATATTGGGTTCCATCGCCTGTATTAGTAATACCAGCTTTAATTCTATTAGACACTGAGTGCACAACGCCTGCACATACTTCTTTTTTATACTCATCACATACTCATGTATTGAAGTGTGTTTTTTCGTGTCGCCTAAGCAACGTCCAAAACGTCAATTTCCCAGGTCTCTATCAGATAAGTGACCGGTAAATTTTGGAAAAACACTCCTATTTCTAAAGCATCTCTTAAATAACTATATTCTAATAATAATAAGAGAAAATGGTGGAATATTAATTAAAATTTAATTATAAAATAAAGAATTTGGTGCATTTGGTTCACAATGTTGGCGAGAGTCGGTAAAACAGAGCTCTCGGGATGTCGGTAATACATAACCAACAAATGTAAATTGTAACAAAACAATAAGAGATTTAACAAGTTTATTAAGTTTAAATTAACTATATACTACAAGTGAAATACTTGGTAAGTAATAAATAGTTATTTACATATCATAATTAACACTACATTACATAAAAAAATAAACATTACAATCATTGGAATTTAAATTTGACACATCACTCTGAAATTAGCTACAAAGCAGTGTATTAATATGTATATTATGTTTTAATAAATAAAATTATTTGTATAAAAATTACTAATTATTAGTTTAATACTTTTCGTTCAAAAAATATTGTACAAACTGCGTGCATGAACTTGATTCCCGGAATCGTTGTATGGCAGCGCTCGCAACCTCGCGCCGCTACACACTCATCCGGGAACCAAGCGTTCCCGCACTTGGTATGTAAATAACTATTAGAGTATTGTCTTCTCGATTGTCCTATATGTCTTGCGATGTAGATTTTACTGTATGCACTGGATTTTTACGACATTGTTTTTTTATTGTCCCAAAATTTCGGGTCTCGGTAGAAGATAAATCTGGACCTGACGATGACTCTTTAATGGCGGTCGCACTATTATCACCCGTCATTTGGTTTTAACTAAGTATATACAGGGTGTAAAAAAAAGGGTATTTTTTTTTTTGAAGGAATATAGTATTAACCAAAATGAGTAAAAAAGCGTAATCAACATAGGTCTGATTTTCAACTGTTTCCAAGAAAAATTAAAAATCGAAGAAAAACTGACACAAAGATAGTGATTGCACATAATTTTGTCTGTCAGTAAATAGACTATTTAAAAAAAAACCATAAAATTTTACATGAAACATTTTTCTCAATTTCTAATAGTTGCGAAGTTATTTGAAAATTAAATATTGGCCAAGTCGCCACATTTAACTTGGTACAATTATTAGATTTTTTTGAGGAACAAAGTCAAATCTTAGATGACATCTGAAACTGAAAGATAAACAAAAAGTCATTTAATCGAAGTCGTAACTCTAAGGCCGGGCGTACACCAAAGATACATCAAACACACAACATGCGTATGCTTGTGCCGGATAAAAGCTATAGAAATGAATAGATATCGTCATCGTCGAAACCATCATACACCAAGCATACATCAAACTCGCAACATGCAACATGTAACATGAGGTAAATGGTGTATGAAGGTTTCGACGATATCTATGTATTTCTATAGCATTTATGCGACACAAACATATGGGCGATATTTACCTAATGTTGTATGTTGTACGTTTGATATATTTTTGGTGTACGCCCGGCCTTTACCCTTTTTTATACCCTGTATATACACAGTGGCGTAACTACGTAGAATTACGCGCCCCCGCGGGACTTAGGTTTGCGCCCATCATACGCAGGAACGTAATTAGGATATTTTTTAAAAGAATGCGCCGCAGGCGATTTTTTGAAAATTTTCAAGGTCAAACGTGTTTTAATGCAAAGTAAGATAATATAGAGCTCTTTATAATGAAGCAAATTTAACAAATTCTTAAAAAAATAAAAAAAAAAATTTATGATGAAAACGCGTATGTACGCTCCAAAAGCGTACAGTTGCCCATTCTACTAGGTACTAGGCTTTTCGCGCTTGCGTGTTTACTGTTTAAGATGCAAGATTAGTAGGTGGGCCAAGATTTCGACGAGGTGGGCCATGGGGTCATAAAATTTTATACAAATTTCTCCTTCGTGCACTCAAAATTTAAATTGTATACTCCAGAGTACAAATTGTAAATAATAATACTACCAATAACACAAACTCAATCTATTCTGATTCAATTTGTAGCCCAGAGTGTACATACTTTTAAACTTGTGAACGCGCGAAGAAGGAATTTGTGTAAGCGCGCCAACTTCGCAGACATCTGTACTTGTACGTTATATAAATGTACATGGCAAGAAGTGGCGCCGCGCCCGGCGTAACATTGTACCTACCATTTCGAGAAATCTATCAAAAATAAACATTAATTTGAATATTTAAATTTTAAAGTATTATATTTACTTTAAATAAACTGACAACACATTTTGAACATCAGTGTTGGTAAGGGCGCCCATACGCTGTAAATATGTATTATTTTCAAATGTGCCCGTACTTCGATATTGGCTAGGTACTGCTTGAATCAGTGGCGTGTATATGCTGAAAAATTTTAAGAAAGGTGTAGATACAAACGTTTTGTAACTATGACTGCGGCGGCAACGCCGGCGCCCTCCGGATGGCCGCGCCCCCCCGCGTCGCTGGGTCTGCGGGGGCGGTAGTTACGCCACTGTATATACAGTAGTCAAAAGAATTTTATAGAAATTTGTCATCATTTTGTGTTAAGTTTTATAATTTGATGAAAATGTAAGCTGGCCGAACTATTATGAGTCTTGGCTCGTATTTATATTTCCGGAAGATATTTTAAATATCTAATGTAGATCAGTTTTGGCACATTATCGCAGGCAGTGTTTTTGTAAATATTATCGCAACGTGAGGATTAAAACATTCACGCGAGTTTGAAATGCAACAAGTGCGGTTTGTATATAATGTGATATTGTCGGCGGCTGGAATTGAATGTAGAATATTTAGTAGCTCATTTAGTCGAGCGAACGACTTGATACTAACGCTTTACTATCGTCCTACCAGCCATCAAATGAACACAAAACTACTAGCCGGTATTACTTTAGTCGTCTATTAACCTCTGTTATTTCATGCTCCCAGCTTACCGTTGCAACATTTTTTATTTAACCAATAAATATTTACACAAATTTAATTAACCTCAGGAGGTAAATTTTCTGCGGCAGAAAGGGAGATTATACTCATATATGAAAAATTTCATTAAAATTCTAATATCTTAACGAAAATGTCGCCCAAAAACAGAAGGAGAACTTAAGTAGAAATAAATGTTTAACAATTGATAAATGATTAAAATCACTGCAACATATTAGACGACGCAGGCATTGCGTACAGGTGGCAAGGAAAGTTTTTTACCCTCGATCTCGATTTGTGAAATACGGCAAAAATTATTCGAACATGTTTCTGGAAACATGAAATACTAGTTTAGTGTTTTAAAAAAAACTCGGATTTGACACTGAATGATGTCAAAAATGTTATCCAAAGAAATTAAGTTTTTCTTCTTGAAACTTATTTTAGAAATGAAAATAAATTGGAAAACGGCGATTGGCAATATTCTTTTACTACCCGTTACAATGAATTTCAGGAAAGTTACATATCATGATCAATTTTGACAACTTGATCAGACATATGTTCATAGCTTATTCTGTATTAAAATGGATATCTTCTAATCCAAATTTATCTACTAGCTGTACCCGTTGCAAATATTTGCAACAATAGTTATTTATGTATCATATGATTTATTTTCCTCGGCTCTACGGGCCTCGGGAAATGGATTCAATATTCTTGATGAAAATAAAATTTCAGTGCAGAGGTGCATATCAAATTTTAGTTGGAATCGAAAAATGTAAAAATGAAAGGAATATTTATTTTTATTTTAGTTTACATATCTATCAGTCTGACAATATTGCTAATCTCGGACATTTAAGTTATTGCAAAGAATACTGAAAATTATGTCAAACTTCTTCATCGGAATTATTTAGTCCGTTCTTCTTGTATAACTCCCGAATCCCGCTCATTAGCAACGCTAGCACTGCTTTCGAAACCAATGTCAATGCTTTTCATATGTTGTTGAAAATTGATTATAAAAAAAAAAACTATACAAAATTTTGAACCCTAACTACTTCTACCGGGAGCTGAAACATCTCTACAGAATTTGGCTCGATATATAAAACGGTGTAGATTTGTATAGACGTCAAACTTTCATTTTTATATATAAGATTTAGACCGTTGGGCACAATATGAAAATACTACTTCGTAAAAATCCAGTGCATACAGGGTGCGTTCGGTATTTAAATCTGTCGAGCACTCTGAGCAATCTGATCACGTGACAGATTTATCTGCGATTTCCGATCTGTAGCTTGAATAACCGAACGGATAGAGCGTTTAGCTGCCATTTTAACACTTATTAATTTACGCCAGAATAAAAATGGAAAATAATAAAAAAACTGTTTAGTTATGAACGTTTTTTTGGTGATACTGATTAAGAATGTGGAAATGAATATGGACAACTTAAAGCTGAAAATTATGTAGAAAAATGTCTCTTAAAATGACTAATTTATACATTTTTGATTGATATGTATACGAAAACGACAACATTCATTCATAGAATAGACACTCTTTGCATTGCCGGCGACAAACATTTTAAATTTGCGCTTAAATACGCATGCGTCAGACAAATGCTCAACATGCTCCATGGTTAGAGAACTAGCGAACAGATCGGGCTCTGTGCGCTCCGTGAGCTAATAACCGAACGTAGAGCTGAGCAAAAAGATCGCTCAGGTGTAATTACCGAACGACATCGAGCGCTCAGATCGCTCAGAGCGTAAAACCGGACGCAGCCACAGTATTTGAATTAAAAGCTACCTTGCAAGACATATGAGGCAATACTCTACCAGAAGAATATGCAGTACTTGCATACAATGATAAAAACGATGTATGTAATGTAACCTAATATTATGACCTAGTATTCTCAATTTCTTGTGTATAAAATAAATGAGAAAAATCAGAAAGGAAATTTCAAATACACGATTTATGCGCTAATTGGAATAAAATAGCATGTTAAATAAAATAATAATTCTATGTTTTTGTTTTTATTACTGCTATTTTTTTAGCGTAATCTACATATCTACAACATTAATTACTTTAATTATTTTGTACCTCTGTCCGGTATAAGTAGTTTTATATTACTCTAAATCGTCCAGAAACGCTTTTTTACCTGTCTAGGCCAACAAGAAGATAGGCTTTATAATAAGTATTATTCCGGTGAAATGTCAACTTATATGTATTTTCAACACAAGAATTAGCAAAATGTTTATAATTTTTAATACTAAATTGTTAATTGTAACTTAAATGAACATATTTTAAGCTAAATGTAAGTAATTATATTTGAACCTGTAATGCAAAGCAGATGAAAAAGGTTTGCTGATTTTACAGGTTATGTCTGTAAATCTGTCATTTGCATTTAATCATATTCTGATATCACCAACATCAAAAACCCCTAGTATTTTATATTTGGACAATAAATCAAATTCATTAAATTAGGGAGAAATTGGCAAAAAAATCTTATGTATCACACGATGATCACACGTCCGGAAACTGCTTTGCGAAAGCTCGTATTTAAAGTCCTCGCCTCCGGTTCGATATGTCAAAGTATACTCCCACTCGCAAAAGTGCAGTTTCTAGACCTGTGATACAAATAACTATTGTTGATTTCCATTATAGTTGTAACAGAGAAGATAATACTTCAGATTGCTGCTAATTTAACAGATTAATAGGGCTATTCTGTAAGATCGTTATGACATAACGAATCGGTAAAACGTTATATCGTCATGGTAATAACGAAAATCGTTTAATAAGCTTATTCTGTAAACGATCGTTATGACATTTTTCATTGTTAAATCGTTATCATAACGATAATCGTTAAAGTGGTATTCTGTAAACAATAATATAACGAAAAAAAGATAACGATATCGGTATTTCTTAACGATTGGAAAAATCATTCGTTATCTAAACGTTTTGTCAATAATTCAGTATTTTTATTCATGTCAAAATTAAATTGCTTTATGTTGAATAGTGATCTCAAAAACCAGTCATATTACAGTTTTCTGCAAGGTAATATTAATAGTACATTAAGATACAACTTTCATAAGACATGATTTTAGCGCACGCGTCTTTGTTAGAAACGAGCGGCTTGCCGCGAGTTTTCTAACGGGACAAGTGCGCTGAAATGTCTTATGAAACGTGTATTTTATACTATTTTTTCTATTTTGGCCCTTTTGTCAAAAAAATATTTACAAATATACGTGATTTCATTTTTAGGAATATTTTAATTTTTATTTGATTGTTGGTAACAGTAACAGTGATTGATATTCGTAACTATGACGTTTCATTATTATTGTTTACAATTTAAATAATATTTACTTTCAAATGACAAATGTCTAGAAATGTAGGTACTACGTACCAACCTAACAGAAATTAGGTTTGAGTTCTTTTAAGAAGTACTTTATGACATCCAAATGGGTTTCATAAAGTACATATTAAAGAACCAAAATAGAAAAAATCATTTAATAAGTTTTTATTCGTAGCGCCTAGCGCAAGCTTTCCAATTTGTCTACAGATGGTAGTAGTTGCTCTAGCATAACCTACAAAAAGAAAAAGAATGGTCCGACAGCTGACAGTTGACAGCCAGAATCAATCTAATCTAGAAGGTTTGTGAGTTATTGTGAATTATTTTAGATTTTTCATTTAAATTATAATTTGATTTTAGGAAATAAAGTTCTTAACTAGATCCCAAGGTTATTATTTTTCAAAATGTGTTACATAACGATTATCGTTATGTAGAAATAACGATTTTCATAATAACGATTTCGTTATGGTAACGATACGATTTTACAGAATAGGCCTAATGATAATGTAATTCAGTACCAGACGATAAATCTGCCGATTAGATCAATGTAGCAAAGGAAAGGTTATATCTCTCTGTTCCGGTGGTTAGTGATGGGTAAAAGGGCGTTCCACAACCACCTATTGCGTGGCCTACAGGTTGGCCCGAATTGGGAGCGGACGAAATAAGGATAATTTTATTTACCCCGTGTCAAACAATGGTCCTGAATCTGCTGGGCGAGGTGATTGGATATGACCCTTGACCACTTCACTACACTAGTGATAAGGGTGTGTTTCAATAATTATAAACACCGGGTTAATTTTATATTGATATATTAAAATTAACTATAAGATGGTACAAAAAATTAATACTAAAGAAATACTTGTTACTAAATGCGTCCGTAATAAATTCTTATACGCGGGGGCGGTATGAAAACGACAAGTACGGGTTTGCGTGAATACAGCTTTCTACTCATTGTCCTCTCTGCGATCTGCACGCAGCTCTAGTTCAGCAATTTTGCTGAATATAGCCCGCTACCTACTCTGATTTCGTTCGTTTGATTCACGCCTTGTCACAAAGTTAAATATTTTCGGTACGAGTTTAGAATACTTTTATGATGAAATTGCAGAAAACTGTTTACACCTCAGAATTGAATTAAACATTTTGCATATCATCTATTTTCAAATGCAGCTAACCGGAAAATAATAAAAAGTATCATTTCTATACCTCTATATCATTTTGGTTTTATTAAAAAACAATGTTTGATATTTTAACCTTTCAACTTTTGATAACTGTTTTCTTCTACACATGATTGTTTAAACTCAAATTCACTATTGAGTCAGATATACGTTCATGGTTCATGCATCATATAGTTACGTACATTTTATTTGGAGAGCTCCACTTGACAGGATTTGTTATTCCAATTACAAAGTGCCCGACCTCAGCTTACCTATACTGGATTGCAAACTAGTGTGACACATATCGTTTATGTTTGGCTATCAGATAACTGATATTGACTGTGAAAATACCGCAACAGTTAACCAGAGGTTATCTACACAATAAACCATTTCAGATTTATGTACTTGTTCTCCAATATATAGGTATAATGACAACTTTATTTGATATCTTTGTCACTATAAACAGATAGATGGATGGCATTATTTCGCAAATAAAATTATATTGTGAAAATTATAATGGGGTTCTCCACGTTTTTCACCATAGTAAAAAAATAGAAAATTGGTCATTTATATTAAAACTAGATCTGAAAATTGTATGATAAAATCTATCAAAGTTAAGAATAGTTATTAGTTTTTAAAATATTCGAGTTTTTAATTCTTACTACTATTACTATTACTTTTTGAAATCCGAAACCGATTTTCAAGTAAATGAATACGAAAAATAACGAAACAACAAAAGTAAACCCCAGGTTGCGTTCCAAAATCCTACTATAGAGTACGAAATATAGTAGATCCAAAACTCATAACCTTACTCTTATAGTTTACTCTAACGTATTCCAAAACAACTAGAATTTATTCCAGACTGATACTCTATTTATTCTACTATCGAAGAGGGGAAATTACTCCACAATATTTTCAAACATGGATGCTCACGATTCTCAACATATGGAAGTAATTTGCCTTCTTGAGGAAGAAAACATGCTTTTGATTGAAAATAAACGTAAGTAAACACATTGGCATAGTATAATAAATACGCTTTTACATTATCTTCTTATGAGGACTGTGCTTCATAACAGCGCTTTTATTATAAAAGTGCGCTCGTAATACGAGCCATTGACATTCATGTTTGTTGAAATTATAGTTTTGAAAATTATTTAAAATTATATTACATGCACAATGGTGTTTTTTTAATGTTTACCGATAGGGTTTCCAAGGTAGTAAGCTTTATTTACATTCGCATCACTGACCGATCATGGGTCGGAGGCGGTAAGTAAATAAAAACAATGATCAAAACTTAGTCAAAATGACAACCAAAAATTTTTAATACAAAAATAATTTTTAAATATTATTTTTTTGTGCGTCGATCGTGCAAAAAAGTAATTAGCAATGCGGTCAGTAAGTGCTCTTCTACCAGTATCGGATGTATTGGAGATTTCGACTTCGCCACGATCCATTTCCAAAATCATCCTCAACCGGTAGGAAGCACTTACTGACCTTAATACTTAAATAACTATTTTATTTAGTTAAAAAAATACTCTAACAAAACTCTCATTCGTTCCAAAACACTACACTCTTATCAATAATCTCTAATGCCCGGTTTTTCAGTCACGGTTTAAACCAGAAATTTGATTTAAGTTCCGGTTCAGGGTTTAAACAGTTTTTTAGTCTGGTTTAAACCATGAACTCAGCTTAAATTTGACATGAATTTAAACCACCAACATTTCTAGCTTAAGTATTCAATTTTTGGTTCAGTGGAATATTTTGACAGTAATGACTAATGATTTTCAAAGTTAATTTGGATAATTTGGTAGCGTTGTTCAAGCGTGAGTCTATTCATGATAATTTGCCAGAGTATACTGATCATAAATGTCAAAAAGTGAGCGCAGTATGACAACTCGTTTGACAGTTAACCCTTTCGTAAGTTCTATCTAAGCAAAATACATCCTTTACATGAAGATGTCTATTTCTTCAGGAGGAAAAATTTGTTGCTTTCTTATTATATCCAACATTATTTTCCATTCATAGATTCAAGAATAATAAATATATATTTTATATGTCAGCATGGAGTGACGGAGTGTCAAAATGACATATTACTGATCAAAAAAGTTAAAGAAAGCGCAAATTACACAGCACATCTTCTATATTATGACATTTGGTTTAAGTTCAACTTAACTAATTCAAATATACACATTATAAACAAAAAATATTTCAGGTTCAAGTTCAAGGTTCAACTGAGCTGAAGTTTAAACCGCCACTGAAAAACCGGGCATAACTCCTACTCCAATACTCGGACTCGGTACTCTTGATTTTGGAGCGCACCTCCACTAATTCTTTGAATGTATGATGTCACTCTAGGCAGAAACGACGTGCGTTTGTGTGGAAATAAAAGCTATGTTGAATGATGTAGACAGCAACAGAACAACATCATGCCAATGGCAATCAAAATGAGCAATAATATACCTAACATGTATCACATAAGTTTTCGGAAAAAAATTGAATGGATGATACATTGTTTTAAGGAAAGTATATTATATCCGCTTATTATCACAACAATTAATATAGCTTAAGCTTTAATACTCATATTTAATATAGAGCTAGTCGTTCGGTTTCTTTTATACGACAAAGTGTAGTTCTGACTTGCCCTATGAGTCTTTAGAGAGTTTTAAAATTTATTGTGCATACCTTTTGAAAACTCCTGCTTAATTGTTTTCATTTTGGGGCTCCCACAGATTGTTGAATGTATTTCTTGTAAGTAACGCCTAAAAGTTTCACTACAGAATTTAAAGCAAAGTTCTCAGATAAAATTAATGATGTGTGTTGCAATTTCGGAAGCAGACGTCTCTAGACATTACGTTGGATGTGTTAGAAATTTATACAAAAAAATGCCTACCGAAGTTACTTGATTTCATCAATTTACATCATGTATACGAAGATGTTAAGTTTTGGTGTTACCCAGTTTCACGTCACTATGCCCGAGAAACAATGCAGTGCTTGGAAGCAAAAACATACCATTTGTACCCCGTGAAGACAATCTTCCTAACGTACCCAGGCGAGACTTCTTGAAACTTTTTAGGCGTTGGCGTTACTTACAAGAAAGGTGTACGACAATGGGCAGAAGCCTCAAAATGAAAAGAATTAAGGCGCATGATTTTCCAATAAATACGCAAATTACATTTTAAAACACGTCAAAGACTCATGGGCGTCAGAACTACACTTCGTCATATGAAAGAAAACCAGCATTAACTCTACATTAAATATGAGAGTTAAAGATTAAGCTCTGTTAATTATTGTAGTAATAAGCAGATTCAATATACTTTCCTTAAAACACAGTATCGTCCATTCAATTTTTTTCATAAAACGTATGAGAAGTGACACCAAATAGCTTATTCAGAAAATTAATTTAAATATAATTATTAATTTTTTACCTCTCGCTAAGAGAGGTATTGGATTCATGCTAAAAATCGCATATCCAGATTTTATTAAATAAGCACGTTTAAGGTTCCTACAATCCGATTTTAACATTTTTACGATGATGTCTGTCTGTCTGTGTGTGTGTGTGTGTGTGTGTGTATGTATGTGTGTGTGTGTATGTGTGTGGGATGTTGGAAGGACGATTACTTAAAAACTATAAGACTTTATATTTGTTTAACTACGTATTTCCCAATCAGACTTTCATGGGAAGATCTGAAAAGGTTCTGGTAACAATTGGACAACCGGAAGTAGAAGATTCTTGAAAAAAAATCTTCTAAATATTATTTTTTGAAAATTTTTCTTGGTAATATTAAAGAAAATTGAATTCTCTATCTGATATATTTAAATATTGTTTGTAACTGACATTACTGAAGACTTTTTGTGGGAAGTACATATATTATATTATTTCTTAATGTATTAATAATTAAATATTTAATATTATAGGTATATTACACCTACACTTCTGAAATACTGTTATTCCCAACAATGAATTGGGAGCATCTCGAAAAATTAGAAGAGTAGGACAAAATTTCTTCATAGAATGAATTTAAATTTTAAAAATCTAAATATAAGGAATAGATATAAGTAGAATTTTTGATGTAGAGTGTAGGTATACAAGAAATGTCAAATACATTAGGGCGCGAGCAGTCATGTGACTTTGTTGGCCTTGACAAGCAGATATGGGGGCCCATGTCAGAATGATATCTCATTCTAAATTTAGTGATTTTCCAATTCCATGTGGTTTATTTTCCTGGACAAGTAAATTCCACTCCTGGTGACAAATTAACTACGTGAATTTAGAAAATCTTGAAATTTTTAATAAAAAATTCTGACATTTGACATCTATGTACATAATTACTAATTATCATTCTGAAACGGGCCCCCACATCTGCCACAAGGCCAACAATGTAACATGACTGTTCGCGCCCTATACTTATGTAACCAAAAAAGGAAGTGGCGAGAGGTATTGTGCTGGCCACAACAGATTTTTTAAGTATTAAATTACCATCTACTTCAAAGAATATTTAATAAAGTTATTATGAAACACAATCATAATTTAATGCACAGCCTAGTATTACGAGTAGAAGAATGACTATTCAGGAGTATAGTAAAATAATAAAGATTTGAATGCATCTGATGTGTTTATGTTTAAAATCATAATTTTCTCATTTTACATAAAAAAAACTTTTTTATTCAAAAATGTTCACATTATTTCTGAAAAGGCCGTATTGAATAGTGTTCCTTGACAAGAAAAACATTTAGATTTGTTGAATATGCAAATAAAAATATATCTGATGTACTCATATTTTTAGTATTTTCTTTCTAAGAATATATTTATTTGATAAACTAGGAATTGTAAAAATAGACAATATTATAAATTTATATTTCAAAATATTTACGAACATTCAACAAACAATCAATATAAACTTATAGAAAATTCCAATAATCTTTATTTTTTATAATAACATAAATTGCGGAAAAATGGTATTTAACACGTTCGCTGCCGGCTTGGATATGCAGAGCAGAACGTGTTAAAGATATTTTTCCAAGAAAAACTATTTAGCGCTTCGCTTCAAGTAATGTGCCATTTTCGGTTTTCAGATTGCAACAAAATTTTATCTTCTATTCCCATTTTAGTACTGAAAATCAATCGCTATTTTAATTTATCTTACGAAAAAACGCTAAGTAATTTTTTTAATTCACAGTATGTTTCAGAGAAACATAAGAGTAATGTGTATATTACTGGGCATCATACATTGCCGGTAATATAACGAGTGTCCAAATTTGACCTTCCGATTTAAATTTGCTGTTTTTACGTATCGTCATAATGTTATGACAGATGTCAAGTAAAACATTGCGGTTACTTGTGTTTGATTATCCATGGAACAAGTTTTGATTGAAGAACGTGTATTTATTGTAAAATCCCATTACCAAACCAAAATTAGCATTTCAGAAGAAACATTGCACAATCTGTTATAGTTATTGATAACTTTATGAAGAAATTTGATCAATCTGGGCCCGTACATCATAACAGAAGCAAACAATGCCACTGTACAGCTATTGTTACTGAAAACCCGAAAACATCAATTTGTATACGTTCGCAGCAAGTGAACGTTAAAAAATCGATACTGAATAACATTAAAAAAAATCTGTTGTGGCCAGCACAATACCTCTCGCCATTTTCATTTTATGTTGCATAAGGCGCGAGCAGTTATGTGACCTTGTTAGCCTTGGCAAGCAGATATGGGGGCCCGTGTCAAAATGACAGCTAGTAATAATGTACATAGGTGTCAAGTATCATAAGTTTTCATTCAAAACATTATGATGAAAAATTATGACATGACAATTGTGACATCTATGTAAATAACTACTAGCCGTCATTCTGATACGGATCCTCATCTGTTTGCCAAGGCCAACAAAGTCACATAACTGCTCACGCCCTATAAGCAACGAATTTAACATTTCTTGTACACACAAATAATTGAAATTGGTTATCTTCTTTCGTTCTATGAGAAATTTTGTCCTACTGTTCTAATATGTTCAAAATTCTTCAAATTCATTGACAGTATTAGCGGTATTTCTTAAGGATATATGTGATATTAATATACCTATAACTTAAATATATATTTAATTAATAATACAATAATATATATATATATATATATATATATATATATATATATATATATATATATATATATATATTAAATGTATTTGTACCTCCCAGAAAAAATTGATTTTTGACACTGACATTTTGCATTTATCTGTCAATTACAAACATTTAAATCTCAACTGTTTTTTGTGCAACGAGATTTATTACAACAGATTATACTATATTATTATATACTGTATCTCCAAACCTATACGAGATATAAAAAAATTAAATGTGTCAGATAGAAAATTTAATTTCTCTTTAATATTAAGAAAAAATTGCAAAAAATAATATTATATTTTTTTTTCAAGAATCTGCTACTTCCGGTTGTCCAATTGTTACAAAAACCTTTTCAGTTCTTCCCATGAATGTCCGATTGGGAAATACGTAGTTAAATAAATATAAAGACTTATAGTTTTTAAGTAATCGTCGTTCCAACGTCCCACACATATACACACACACACACACACACATACATCCACACACACACACATACATCCACACACACACACACACACACATACACACACACACACATACACACACACACACAGACATCATCGTAAAAATGTTAAAAACGGATTGTAGGGACCTCAAAACGTGCTTATTCATTAAAATCTGGATATGCGATTTTTAGCATAAATCCAATACCTCTCTTAGCGAGAGGTAAAAAGATATTTATTAAACCTATAATATACAGTTGACTCAAGATTTAAAGCCAACGGATCACTACTCAAGTCGTTAATTGAGCCTTAGAAAAAAAAAATCACGATTTTTTTTCCAGAAAACAAACTGTAACGGCGAAGCTCATTTTTAACTTGGAAGATACGTAAATAAAATACTGGAGAAACTTCAGTATACACAAAAAGTACTGTTTAAGGTTGTTTATGGGCTGGAGAAGTAGTATTTAGTGCAACTTCAAACAAAGCCATATTTTTTGAAGAGCCTACTGTAAACTGGTACATCTTCATAAAATCTACTGTAATCGTATTGCTGTTAGTTCATTATAAATGAAAATGGAAGAAATTATAAATGCTATTATGATGAGAGAGGGTTAATTTATTATTCGTAATTCCTGTGTGCCAACGACATTACTTAATTATAGCAGATAACAAGCAAAGTTCAGGTGCACTGCATAGTTCGGGAAGGATCTCCTCTTCGCGCATAGCCTGTTGCTCTTGGCGAATATCACCTCCTACTACTTGATTTACATACGCTCTACCTGTCATGCTATTACGGAGACATCGATACACCATCACTCTGAGCTGCTAAACTAATAAACAGTAAATATTTTGCGTACGGATAACGGTAGAGATCGATAGCGGTGTTATGAAACGCTAATGCTGAAAAACGACACTCTATGTTTCTTTAATTTGCTGTGAACGGAGATAATCGCTAAGGAAATGGCTTTAACATAGGTTTGCTCTTTCACTGAACGCTCACTTCGAGATATTAAACTTGATCATAAATATACTCGCTTGTACCTACTTCCACCCACTAATATTCGATATTCAAAACATCATTTTTCCCCTGAACATTAACATTATCTTCGTATACTTTGAGGATGTGCCCAATGGTGGTATTTTGCATAATGGTAGACGAACTAGTTTTATATACTTTTAAATAACATAAAACAGGACTTTCATCCATACTTCAATCCAAACTTTGCATCCAAGTTTCATACAAAAACTATTTGACTTTTTCAAACTAAATCCGACCATAGTTTTTATCCAAGTTTCATAATATACCTGCGACTGCGAAATTTGCGCACATTACAATAATGCCAAAGTATACAATGTAATTTCAGACTAGTGTCAGTGTCCATGACATGTGACATCTCTTGTCATTTTTATGTGCAATGTCAGGTATCATTTTTATCTTATTTGGAAAGCAGGTAGACACTTTATATTTCATACTTATTGGCTAGTTTCAATGGCATTATGTTACCTTTTTAATATTTTAATAAACATTTTTTAATTTCGTCTGTTTAAAACTGGCGCTGATGTGAGCATCATCTACAGAATTGGTTAAGTGGAACAGAGTATAGAAATACCTGTGCAGATACTTTATTTGAAACTGAGAATAGAAACATTGGCCCGTACTACGATCACGGTTTTAACTAAAACGCTGTTTTAAGAAGTGTCAGATATCATTATTTAATAACAATAATAAATAATATCGAATTTATCAAAATATGATTTAAAAGCAGAACATAGTTTGTATTCAAACAAATATTTTTTTAAAAAATCGATCTTCAAACATACGTGCAAAATTAAATGTTGAAATTTGAATTTGACATTTTTTAAAACGGCGTTTTAATTAAAACCGTGATCGTAGTACGGGCCATTCTGTCTAGCCTATAGAAATTGATCTGTGCATTTTTAGTACTTTTAAAATATCAATGAAAAAAAATTGCTTCTTTCTTAATTCTTTTCATAAGAGTCAAAGAATTTATATCAAACAATGTAACACTGTTTTCACATTTGCAGTCAAGTAATTATGGACTGGAAATTTCTACACTGTTGCCAATTCATGTGGAATGTTGAAAATGCTAAATTATGAAGAAGCGGCAACACCGCATAGCAAGGGACAGGCTGCGGAAAGGGGAAAAATTGAGCATCAGTCCATACTCATTTGACGACAAGTATAGTTAAAATGACGTTATGTTAACTTGGAGGAAAACTAGTCTGCTTTCTAACAAAAAAAAATATCTGATGTGACCAACACATGACCTTCCGTCAATTTTATATGTGAATTTTATATAAATTACTCACAGATAAGGTATATTTTGCAAAAGATTATATATTTCCAGTAAAGGTTGCAAGATTTATGAAATTATAATTTTTTATCTCCAATGTACATTGAATATGAAGAAACAAATTTAATCAAATTGTAAAGAGAATAAAATATTCTTTAATATTTTTGATAACTGAAAATGTAAAAAAATGATATTTAACTGCGTTTTTTCAAAAAAAAAAAAAACTATTAAGAATTTCGAATAAGGATACTTCCGGTTTTCCAATTATAGCCAAAATCTGAACAACTATTCATACGGACGTACAAAAGGGAAATATTAAAGACTTTTTTTTTTGGAATTGTGGTATTGGAGTTATCGAAGGAGAAATTTTTGTCACAGAAAAACTAAATCCAAGTTCAGAAAAATATCAATTTATCTTTTCTGAAATTGATTTTTTTTTTTAATTGAATTTTTTTTTTGAAATTGAAGTTATTTTTTAAAAAAAGGTATAATATCGAATTTAGCCAACTAAAGTATAATGCAGAATAGACATCCAATTCAACAGTTAACCCGACTAAAAGTATTTTTACTTTCTACCACGCTTTTAAATAAAGTTTTATAGTTTTCTTCTGAAATGAAGATCAAAACTTTTAAAGATCGTGAATTAACTGTCCCGTTTTCATGTGTTTGTATTGTACTTTAAATTCCTATAATGTAATAATGGCATTATTGTCGCAGTTTAATAATTAATTTTTAAAAAAACTTTTAAAATAGAATACTCATATATTGTAGATATTTTTAAAAACCATTAATCCCATACCTGTTGTTTAGTCTCAACAAATATGCTGCCAACATTAGATATTTATTGACTGAACAGTATTTACCTTGCTTTGATTATAACCGCATTTGTAGTAACTGATTGTGTTTGGGGTAGTTTTGTGTTGAAAGAGAGAAGGAAGCAATTGAAATTACTTACTCTCATAGTCCGCGTAGGTAGGCGCCGCAGCCACCGCCAGCATTTCGGTGACGAGGAGAGCAACGCATAGCGTCGCACACACGCATACTAGCGTCGGTTTGCCTTTGCCAACCAACCCGCTCATTCTGATGAGACGATACTGTCACTTGAGGATCAGATAGAGAGAATGAGAGATGCGAAGATGATGCTCTGAAAAAATAAGAAGAATCATTTGTAAATATGCAAATAAAAATTATGAGATATACTTATTACATCGGTGGCTATTAAAAAACGAATCTTGTTTAAAACTTCATAACTCCGGAGTTCATTGAGATATCGATTTTAAATGATTATCTCTTATGGACAAAGGGTTGAAAAGTATTCCTAGCAAATTTAACATTTATACAGGGTGTAACCCAACCTGTGTAACAAAATTTAAGGGTGTATAGTATTGGACAGTGCGTCCAACAAAATTAAAAAATCTGATGTGACCAACACAATACCTCCCACCATTTATCTATGGGGTATAATTATTATATTACTTTATAAATTTATCCGTAGAATATACAGAAAAAGTATTAAAGCAAACCTGTAAAAAATGGAATAATCTTTAATTTTTATAATACATTTAAAGGTATTTTTTGAAGAAAAACTATCTTGAGCTTCAAGTAAACTGCCATTTCCGGTTATCCGATTGCCATCAAAATCTAATGGCTTCTTTCCATATTAGAATAAGGTAGAAATACATAGTTTCAAAACTTTCTGAATGACAGTATTTGAGTTAGAGCGTAAACAGGATCCACACCCACACACACACATACATACATACATACACACAGACATCATCGTGAAAATGTTAAAATTGGATTCTAGGGACCTTAAAACGTGGTCATTTACCAAAATCTCAATATGCGATTTTTAGCATGATCCCTATACCTCCCTTACCAAGGGTAGCGGGAGGTAAAAATGGGTCCAAGCAAATGAACAGTTTTGGGCCACTGGGTTGATAGCAAGTTTTAGTATTACAATATTTGATAGAAACATTAGATAATTAATAAGAAGATTGAATAGGTATTGTATAATACACAAATTAATCAAATATTTTTTTCTATCAGCAAGTTTTTGGCAGTGCTGCATTGTGTATTGCTGTGAATGGTAACAACTTAGAACAATTTTTATGTTAAAAATTTCGCAGTTTTTTTCCTGTTTTTGTAAATTATGTGACATTCTGTAAGTACTTACAAATTTCATTTTTTCCTGTTTGTAAAATTATTATGACATTAATTTAATTATGATTTTTTACGCTAATAAGTACTGCATAACTATTGTTTAACTTTTTTTGTATTTAAATGTGACAACCAGTGGTACCCAAACTGATATTGTTTTGCAAACTACTGTTAATTTTACGAATTTCAACAAAATTCTTTTTGATTCATGATAGCGCGTCCAATACTATACACCCTTAAATTTTGTTACACAGGTTGGGTTACACTCTGTGAACAAGTGAATACCGATTTTCTAAATTTATCATTCAAATATACTATTACACGTTGATAATTTTCTAAATAGCTTGAAGCAAATGTAACTGTTAATGGCATTTCGAGTTTCGAGTTAGTTGTAACATTGTCATAAATTTACTTTAAGTTTTGTCCAATTATCTCGAGATTTCTACATATCGGCACATTTCTAATTTTTCATTCACAATTCCAAAGACATTATAACGCGGTTTGAATTCGACATGAATTATTTTTTCCTATCATGTAATGCACGATTGTTTTTAATGAGTAGTTCGCAGATTTGAAGTTTCTCAATGTATTAAAGAAATTTCTTTGGATTTAAAATATGTTTTATTCGTAAACCACTCATTCCCTAAAATTATGTAATATATAATAAGAAAGAAGAGGAAATAATGAGAAGGTGGGGAGAATATTTTAAAGAATTATTGGAGGAAGAAAATAATTCAGCAGATACAGAAATTGGAGAAAAAGAAGAGACAGACAAGAACACACAAAACAAAAGAGCAGAAGAAAATATTACAGAAGAAGAATTGCTACACGCCTTAAGTAAATTAAAGGCGGGGAAAGCTCCTGAACACGATAGCATTACAGCAGAAATGCTGAAACATATGGGTGAAAAAGGACAAGGATGTTTACGAAACATATTCAACGACATAGAAAAAGAAGGTACACCTAAGGACTGGCAGACGGGAATCATTACTCCAATTTATAAAAAAGGCGACAATAAAGACTGCAATAACTACAGAGGCATCACTCTTATTGAGCGTGCCGGGAAAACTGTACGCAAGAATATTAGAAAAAAGAATACGAGACCAATTAGAAAATACAATTGAAGAATCGCAGAGTGGGTTTAGACCAGGAAAAGGCGTACAAGACCAAATATTCACACTAAGACAGATAATCGAGAAAGCAAAACAGAGAAACAAAGAAATCCACTTATGTTTTGTAGACTTAGAGAAGGCCTTCGATAGGGTAAATAGAGACAAAATATGGAAATGCTTAGAGACGAGAGGAATAAACACACAGACTATAAACAAAGTAAAAGCGCTATATAACGAGAACAAAAACTACGTAAGAGTCAGAAATAATACGTCAGCCACATTCGCAAGCAAAACAGGTCTAAAGCAAGGATGTATCCTAAGTCCACTACTCTTTACCCTATATATGGACTCGGCAATAAAAAGAATAAAGAGCAAACTGAAGACCTACAAAGTAGGTTTCAGAAAAATGGGCATGATCAATGTTGGTGAGCTATGCTATGCTGACGACATGGCAATCATAACGGAAAATGAACGAGATCTACAATACAACCTAAACATTATCAATGCAGAATTTAAAGAAGGGAACATGACAATCAACACGGACAAGAGAAAGACTATGATCATAAATGGAAATAACAGTAGACACAAAATAACCATAGAAGGAACCACTATACAACAAGTAGCATTATTTAAATATCTGGGAGTTAACATAGAAGAAAAAGGAGGTCTGGAACAAGAAATATTAGAGAGAGTGAATAAAGGAGGGAGACTATTTAATGCTCTAAAAAGTAAATTCCTCGCGAAAAAAGAAGTACCAGCGACAACAAAAGTAGAGGTGTTTAAAAAAGTTATAATCCCAGTAATAACTTATGGGAGTGAATCCTGGACGATGACAGAAAGACTGCAGAGTAAAATACAAAACATTGAAATGAGATTTCTAAGAAAAATCGACGGAAAGACCAAACTCGACAGGATAAGAAATGAGATGTATAGACAAAAATTGAATACAAAACCGGTGAAAGATATCATACAAGAGGGACAGCTGAGGTGGAGGGGACACATACAAAGAATGGACGAAAGTAGAACTGCAAAATGCGTGTATGAAGCGAAACCTAGAGGAAAAAGGAGAAGAGGCAGACCCAACAAAACATGGGACCAAGATGTCATCGCTGCACTGGAATCCAGAGGTGTCATGGGGAAAGAAGCCAGAACACTCATGCAAGACCGGAAAGCATGGAGGGAAATATGGAAACGAAACCCCGAAAACTACAAAGAAAGGGAATAACAACTCACAGCCTACACCGAAAGGTAGAAAGGCATAGGATTAAGTAAGTAAGTAAGAAAGAATTTTATACCGAATTCATATTTTGAAACTCTGTCTATAACTCGCAAATAGTTCCCGCATCTTTAATACAATTGAAATCTGTTGGAAACCAATGACAAATATATTGCAAGGACTAATATTAATAATTCCAAGCAATTATTTCAAATTATAACGGATGCATGTAAATCTATAAACCACGAAATAATCGATAATTTACTTAATTCGATGTTACGACGAATGCAAGCTGTTTTAAATAACTATTAAAGTATTAAATATGTAACACTGTTTATTTTTTTTATGTAATTTAAGTTTCTTTCGTGAATTGTTATTCTGGTGAATTTGTTTAAAGGAAAAAATATTTTTGTACAGTTGCTCTATTTTTGTCGCATCTCACATCCATATTCAAATACACAAGTACTTGTGAAATTTGAGGTTTTATGCATGTCCCGTTTACATTATGTAGGTATGAAGTTTGCAAATATATTAAATATTTATAATATAGGAGAGTATTTTTATTGGTTCCTACAGAGTTGCTCTATTTATGGCCAATTCAAGTAAAAATGTTTTGTTGCGCTTAAGAAGCGTTAACATTTTTTTTTAATTTTCAGATATACATGTTATGCAGACGGCTATTTTTTTTTTCGCCCTGTATCTTCGAAACAAAGCGGCTTTTCAAAAATCATCAAAGGATAAAATCATCTTAGAATGGTCCAGGGAATAATCCCTTTAAATTTTGCCCTATGTTTAATAAACACCCTGTATTTTAAATATAAAATATCTTTTGTTTTAGATATACATCATTTTTGTTTAAATGTACGAAATATACAGGATTTTTAAAAAATAGAGGTCACGGACTTAAGGGTGGATAATATATCTCAAAACAATAAAAAAAAAATCATGTAAACATATATCCGGAAATGTCTAATTTTAGAACTATTGCGATTTTAATAATTTATTTCTGTCATATACAACTCATACTTTTAACATTACAATAAAATCATTATTCATGACAAAATTGTGACACATAAGGAAAAAAAGACTATCTTCAATTGTTTTCCATTGTAAACGGCCACTATGATTTTATTGTAATATTAAAAGTATAAGTTGTATATGTCGGGAATAAAATATTAAAATCGCTATAGCTCTGAAACTAGGCATTTCCGGATATATGTTTATATGAACTTTTTTTTTACCCACCTTTAAATCCGTGACCTCTATTTGTTGAACACCTTGTATAAGTAATTTAAATTCGTAAAATATATTTTATTTATGTCGATAAATTTTCTTGAAATCGTGTACTTTTCCGGGAAGAATTGTTTATATATGCGTTGTAATGTTTAGGGAATAGTTTAATTCTCTAATTGCCAAAGAAAATATTGTGTTTGGCATTAGTCAGAAATAAGCTAATTATAAAATGTAATATCAGTTAGCAGAAATGAGTTCTCCAAATGAAGCCATGTTCTATCGCAACAGTGGACAGTTCGTACCGGAAACAGCCTGGGGGCGACAGTTTTTCGGTAATTTCCGGACTGATATGATGTTGACTTTCGCTATGTTGTTTGCTGTTACGATATGTTTGGGTATCATTTAGTTTATTTTAATTATTAAACTTTCGTAATACATAAAGATAACTATGTAGAGAAAAATGAATTGTTCTTAGAAACAAGTCAAAAAAAAAACTTCTCATTTCAAAACCGTTCATTGTATGACCAGCAATTTTTCTCTGAACATATAATAAGCATACAATAAGATGGTTTTTGCCAAATGTAGAACGGACTTGTTTTATTCTTGTATGAAAAGGTTGGATCTAGTTTGTTTCTTGCAGAAATTACAAATATTACAAGCATATATTTTTCGTGGTTTGTTTAGATTTTGCCTAAACTTTGTTGCTCACAATAAGACGCGACCGGAATTGAATGCGCCATAACCTAGAAACTTCATTAAATGGGCTTGTTGATTCTTGTGGGAAATCCCTTAATTATATGTGAAATTTTTACAAGTATTTATTTGTTTAGTTTAATTTTTTTTTCTTGTTAATTAAATTTAAAAGAACGTGAGAGAAAAAAATAACAAAGCCGTACATTCTGTTTACTTTATTATTTTATGAATATATAACTTTATTACATTTTTTTATTACATATTATAAATCAGATAACATATTTTTATTTTTATCCGTATGTAAACTGTTTATAGGATGTAAGGATAGTTAAGCAAGTTCATAGATATATTTAATAGTTATTTCGACATTTAAAACTGTCATTATTAACTTCTTAGCAATAACTATAAGTACATGTTTATTTGTTGGTCAATTAATACTTATTTAACAAATACGTAAAGTGGTCTACTCGTAATTACTAATGGGTCAAAATTAAAATACGAGCGTAGCAGTAGTAGTAGAATCCATGAGTGATGCTTGACGTATGTGTACAATATAATATCTACGACAGAATGTAATAACCCAATAAATATAAAAAAAATACTTTTTTTGTACTCCGATGTACTGCTGTGTGTAAAGTAAATGATTTTCGTATTTTATTTACTTTAAACATTACAGAGCTACCACCAGTTTTTTTCTGTACATACATGTTGGTAATACTGACTGAGTACTGCAGTATTCAACATCAAATCTGTTATTTGTCAAATGTGAACTCGGAACTCGGTATTTGGTGTATTCACATTGTCGGCTGCTCGTTCGTTAAATTTCTAATTTGTTTCAGGAATGTTATTCAAGGTCATATAAAAAATCTTATATAGAACAATTCGGTCAATAATTTTCGTGACTCTTCAAGCCTGGTAATGAAATATTTGACCTCGTGTCATAAAGCTTCTGTTTACACTCATGTTGCATAAACAACTATCTATTATTTCTGAATTAGGATCACAGTATTAAATGAGATGTTTATCATGATAACAAAATATCCACGCTGGTTTGGCAAATTTAGCATCAATTTTACGCAATATCGTAGATAATTTTTTTTAACTAAAATTAAAAATGACATTTGCAGATGACATTTGATAAATTATAATTTTTATAGTTACCAATGCATTTTTTTTTGTTTACTATATGTATGTATTTACTTTGTCATAATATTCTTTATTTTATCCAAGATTTTACATCTTATTACAATTTAATGGGGATGAGTTAATTTTTACAAGTATTTTTGTATCATTCCCGTAGTTTATATTGCATTAATGGAGATGATGAAAGGGACACACACAAACTTCCAAACCTTACCTAGGATTCGAACCCAGAACCGCTGGCACTTGAAGCTATTACGTTACAACCAAGCCACCTCGGTCTGTTGCTATATGTATGTATTTTTTATACATCCTCATCATTAAAGTGTTATTTTATGGGCGCTGGCAGCATGGTACAAGGTGGTGCCCTTGCACCACCTTTGAATTTCAAAACAAAACAATTACTTTTTTGTAAAAAAATGTTGAAAAGAGATTAATAATTTGTAAAATATCTATTGTAGAATATTTATTGTGTTTATTTTAAAACACAAACCAAAAAACATATTGTTGTCATATTTTAGAAACGTTACTGTTATTGTCATGTCAATTCTTAAGTGTCAAAGGATTTTAGTTTACATCCAATTTCGCGGCCGTTACCATAACAAAACCGGTGAAATAGAATTTCGCGTACAGTATTGCATTTGTGAAATGTTTAGTTCGCGGCCGGTTGCGCAAGTGACAAATAGTAATTTGTATATCAAAGTCGTTAATTTAAACAGTTGAATTTTAAAATTGTAATATAATTATTAAATTATTAATGAATCTAAATAATGTAATAATTTGTAAATAGGTTTAATATGAAAAAATATCAAAATATCAGTATTTCAAACCACAATCGAATGTGTCAAAAATTAACATTTATGACCACTTTTTTATCGCAGACTGTATAGGTATCCTCGTACAAGACGCATGCAATGCACCACTTTTTAAAAATTCCTGCCGGCGCTTATGGTTACTTTAGTAATGACATTTTAGTAGAAAAGTCTTATTTGTGAAGTAGGTATTGTAAGGTGCGTAAAGTTGGCACCAAGGAATAGGGTACTAATTTTTTAATTGTTACTACGATTTAGTACCCAATTTCACGCACAGAAAAAGTAAAGTGGTATAATTTGTGCTATATAAACAATAACAAAACAAATTTTATATTTATGAGAGGTACCTAAAAAGTACTAAATCCCTATATAAAAATAAAATTCGAAAACGTTTTATTTTAAAATGATTGGTGCCAACTTCACGGTTTAAGAAAAGTAAAACGTAATAACTTATTTAATATAAACAATAGCATTATACTCTCATGGGTACTAATTAGTACTATTTGGGTACTAAAGTTTAGTAACAAAAAAATCTTTTTAAATAAATACTTTGGTGCTAGCGTGAAGTTGGCACCAATAATATTTAATTTGCAATAACTTATTTACCATAAACATTTTGCAAACTAATTTTTGGGTACCTAAAGGTACCAATTGGGTACTAAATTTTCGTATAATTATTTAAAAACAAAATTATGTTGTGGTGCTAACAATGAATAACTCCTACGCAGAGTAAAAAACAAAAGTTTTTTTGTGGGTACTAATTGGTACAAATTGGGTACTAAATCGTAGTAACAATTAAAAAATTCGTACCCTATACCTTGGTGCAAACTTCACGCACCTGGTATTGTATTATATTGTTCCCATTTTACAATCAATAATATGTGGACAATAAGAACATTAAATAATAGATTTATAATACGCTTCAATAAATTGAAATAATTACATATTTACCACTACTGACCCAGCATAAACTTTTGTGAAATTTCAAAAGGTCATTTGAAAAGCAATTAAATTACTGCATTGAATTTTTGGAACACAACTATCAAATATAGTACCTCTAAAACCGTAAGAACAACCGATGTCTACATTTCGTAATTTTGGGAGTGACTGATTTAAAATTAACAATAAATTTATCTGTATCTGAGATACTTGACATACTTTATTATTAATATTGAGTAAAAATGTCACTAATTCTTACTTTTCAAAATACGTATTTGTAATATATTGTTAATTAACAGTTAAAGGTAATTTTAGTTTACTTTTTCTTCTTAAAATTTTACTGTTTATTTTATCGTACATCTTCGGATTATCTTCCTTCGTTAAAAACTCATATAAGTCTTGTAAAAGCCACAAAATTCCGTCCAAAAATCAAACTACTTCCCTAAAAGTTACGTAAACTTAGAAGCAACTCCGAAATGTCTCATTGTGAAGTAGTAAAGTGGCCGCCATTGCCGGAAATAAAACATTTTACAACTTCCAGTTGCGACTTTCAAACTTACAATTTCGAACGAAAACAGATTTTTCTAATTTTAAATAAAATCCGCTACTGAAATTTAATATACGCTTCATTACCTCTATTGAAATTTTTCAAGTAGGCTGGTCCATATTTTATATTAATAACTTCATTCAATAATTTTACAGAAATGCAAGGAAATTAAAATTAAATGAATAAACTATACAATTAACCATTTTATACTAAATGCATTTACAATTTATTGATAAACATGAAATATAATTGTTACTTTTCATAAACCTTTATGTGTCTAACTATAAATTTGTTTTTATATTTTATTTGGTATAAAATTCATATTAACTCGCATTCGGGCCTATTCTGTAACTCAGTGGTTAATTTTTAACAACTGGTTAAAAAAATTAACCAAGTATGTTATATATACGAAACTGAAAGAATTTTTTTAAAATTCGAAAAACAAAAATTCGACTTTTCTTAAGGAAACTTTTTTTTACTGCTGTTTTAATTAATATTTCATTAAAAATATGGTTATCAAAAATACATTCAAAATTAATTGTATAAGATATTATTCTTAATAATTAAATTAAATAGCATTTTTAACGAAAATAATTGTGTAATAGATAAAATAATGCAAATGCGTTGCCAGTGGTCCAGTGGTACCAAAAATGTTAGTTTCATGAAAACTACCCTTAAATATGCGAATTTTTAAAAAAATCTTTCTGTTTCGTAATCTACACATGTCATACTACTCACCCTTAAATTTATGACATTAAGTTCGTTTCCACCCTGTATAAAATGGATTTTTATGTCAAATCAGTATCTATTGGACAAAATTTTTAACCAGCCGTTGTGTCTGACTGTGTGTGTGTGACGAAAGTTTCGGATCGCATAATTTCAATACCACGATTCCAAATATTATATTTTTTTCATATTTCTCAAGTTTACATTCAGAAGAACAAATGATTAGATTTAGGTTATAAATGGTCAACCGGTCCGGAAGTACCCTCATTTGAAGATTTTAACATTTTTTCTTGAAAAAACGTAGTTAAATATCATTTATTGACATTTAACGTTATTATAACTTGAGGAATATATTATTCTCTATACGATTTGATCGCATTTTATAATTCATATTCAATAGATATAGAGTTAAAGAATTATAATGTTATTAAATTTCATAAATTAGCCAGATATGCTAACCATGGAAACTGCTAATATATTCAGGTAATTCAAATTGACAGATGTCAATATCAATAGGTGCGTTCAATGAAGTAAGCAATTCAAGCAAATGCTAGGTAAGCAAACGAAACTTGTTGCTTAGTACACTGAAAGATGTGCTAGCTATCTGACGAACTGATATTCACAAATGAAGAAGAAAATAAAAAATAGCGGCCCGTGACGAATGGGAAAAGCTAAAGAAGAAGATGTCGGTGTCAAGTGAAATTTGCATAGTTTGTTTATGAAATAATTTTACTGGAAATTTAGAATCTTTTGCAAGATAATTTATGTATGGAATTTATACATAATACACAGGAATGACGGAAGGTATTGTGCTGGCCACATCAGATTTTTTTATTCTTATGAAAAGTGCTTAAAACTCTTCTTGCAAGTGATAATTCAATTAAAAAATAGTTTCAGAAGTGAGATTTGAAAAATTGTTCTTCCTATGTATTTAATGGGTGATTATGTTTCGTTTATGCTCTTGATTTGAAAATATTTTCCGTCCTCAAACTTGAGGAATTTTTCAGTTTATTGATAAATCCCGGCTGTCGGGACCAGATCCACTGCCAATTATTAATATCTACATATCTATAGACCACAGACGAGAAATTTACCAGTATTACAGTTACGTTTTTTGTTTCAATTAAGATTTCTAAAAATTTTATCGTTTTATTTTCATTAAAAAAATTAAAGTAAATATAAAAATTCATTAAATTTGACGATGTGTACTTTTGGCACATGAATTGAGACCTTGTGACATGTTATCAACAATCTGTCCACATTCGTAAGCGTCATCCGTCATGGCGGAACTATTAAAATCCTATATTCGCCACTGTGAATCCGAATCAGGCTGTCAGACAGGAATCTCATTATGGCAATTTTACACGACTGAAATAGCTCACCTGTCCATTGGATCAGAGAGTCATAATCATACGCAGTACGGATTTACCCATCGATGATATTTTAGGTTGCTTTCTCGCTGCAGTTTCAATTTCGTTGGTGTGAAGTCAATTTCAAATATTAATGGAAAAACTTGTCTATCCGGAAGTAATAATGCAGTCATATGCGTCCAAAGTGTCAAAACAAATAATACAGGGAAATGGCGACTATCTGTTTATACCTGTATGCAATGTATATGTTTTATTTTTTACAATATATAACAAAACTTTGTCGGCTTATCTAGCTTGCACCGATACATGTTCTATGCCTATGCGTTCAATTCCTGTCGATCGATAATGTGTGATTTGTCGTAAAAATAAATACTACTTGTATTTATCACACTCGGATGCTATAAGCTGGCCACATACATCTTAAACAAATGTAGCATGGCTGAAATTTAACCGGCAGTCCGGTTGGAGTGTAAGAGTATGCGGTGAAAAGCTGTATAGGATGATTCATCTGTCTTTTAATAACTCGATTATTTTAAATATGGAAAAAAATCAAAGTTTATTTTAAATTAAAATGTCTATATACAGGGTTGGCCATATTCGACGAAAAGATGTTTTTTTTTTTAAATCATAGAAAAAAACACATTTTGCTGTTCATGTTAAAAATCATTTAATTGGATTGAAGGAGATTTGTTTACATCACTTTTTGAATATGATATCTCGTAAATGGCCGCCTTGTGCGTCTACAGCGTTTTGAGCCAGTTTTGCAGCATTTTCCATGGTTTTAATCAACATTTCGGCCGTAATGGCGGCTATTTGCTGGCGAATGTTGTTCTTCAGCTCTTCTACGGACCGTGGCTTGTTGATATAAACCTTTGATTTCAAATAGCCCCACAGAAAAAAGTCTGCAGGTGTTAAATCTGGTGAAAGCGGCGGCCAGTCCCAATCAGCATTTTTCGACATCAAACGGCTTGGGAACAATATCTTCAATAAATCCATTGTATCTCGAGGAGTGTGCGGTGGGGCGCCGTCGTGTTGAAACCAAAACTCATCCATACCATTATCACGCACAATTGGCATCAAAAAATCGGTTATCATTGTCGATTTCTGTTCGGCCATCATTATCTTCGAAAAAGTACAACCCGATGACCATATCAGCACATATACCGCACCAAACAGTAACTGGGGTTAGTAAGTGCCGCACCAGTTGTAAATCTATCATACAAACGATACAATGTGGTTGCAGAAAGCGCACTTTTCACTTTATTAATTTTCCTCCATGCACGTTGTGTTTTCACAATTGACTTGTTTTGTTGAATGTAAATTTCAACAATCTTAGAGCGTTCACGTGGCGTGTACTGTTCCATGACGAAAATCTCCTTAGACTGACGCTTCAAACTCAAACGCGGTATGTCATTAGTCGATCTAGCATCTCTGTCAGAAGTTACAGTGTTGCCCGATCTTTTCGTCGAATATGGCCAACCCCATATATCTGCAGTAAAGATTTGTCAAATGGAACTCCTATATATTTATTCAAATTTGAAAAGTGTATGAACTATGCTATCCAATAGTATAAAACAATCATATGTTATATTATTCAAAAATACAATGGCGAATGATTAAAATATTACATTTTTGTGAAATATAAAAGGTTTGCGTAAAAATGGAACATCGTTTAAAAAACCTATACTGCATATTTATAAACATTTTAATTTAAAACAAATTTTGTTTGAATTTTTTTTCCATAATATGTAAAATAATCGAGTTATTAAAAAAAACAGACTGATGAATCCACCTGTATATAATCCCTAGACAGATATAATATACTTTCAAGGCGACTGCAGAATAGCCCGAGAACGAGAACTGTAACTGTCAACAATCAAAATGTTTATTTGATGAAATGTATAAAATTAAATGAAAATCTTTTATTAGTACTCAAAATTTGTCTGAAATATTAATTTTTATTCAGGGTGAACACGAAAATCCGTGACATCCAGCCCAGGGTGCCTTAAATTTTCAACAAACAAATTCATTATAAAACCTATCCAAATGGTGAGAAATTTCTGCAAAATTCCTTTGACTAATTTAAAATATAGATTTTAAAATTATAAAAACTGAATATGTGATTTAAGTATTCCACCATTTAATATTGGGTTACACCGCCTGTAGAAGTAATGACATCTTTAATTTTATTAGGCATTCTAAGCCCTGCACAGTCTTCTGTTAGAGTCAGGGACCTGAAACTGAACCCGAACCTGAACCGAAAACCCCATTTAACCAGAATTTTTGATGAACTTGAACCCGAACCGAACCTTTATTTGCCAAGGTCAATAAACTTGAACCGAATTTAAATGGTTTTAAATTCAGATTCAGTTCAGAGGTCAATTAAATATACAATTAAAAATAAATTTTTAATGTGATTTTAAAATTAATAAATATCTTCTTGTTTTTGCTCTAAACTGAAATTCGAACCCTAACCCAAAACCAATGAACCGTTATAATTTTTAATTTCTTGAACCGTAACTGAACCTGAATCGAACCTGAACCATAAATATATTTCGGTTCATGTCCCTGGTTAGAGTATTGTCCCATATGTCTGACAAGGTAGATTAATGTCGGTTGAACTATTAACACCCGTCTTAGCTCACAGTTTTTGTAAGTTTTAACATTTTAAGCCTATATTTAAAGTAGTAGTAATTTGTTGAAAATGTAAACCGGCCGAACTATTGTGAGTCTGGGCTCCTAGGTGTGCATGAGAATACATTTTTTTTTTAATATTATCTATTCCGTAAAACTCATGACGTGATTTGCAATTTTAGAGAATATAATTTTGAATTTTTTTAATGTCAAAATTTTTATATTTACAGCTTTAGTGATCGAGTAAACTTAAGTTAAAGATGTGGTAAAAACAGATTTACAGCGGCAATAATAAATAATTTCCCATTTCCAGATTAGGTATTCCGAGAATATCTCTTAACCCTGTGTTAAAATGACGTTTCTGGAGAGTTTATTCTTATTCCATGTTTATTATTATACATTTGTGAGTTAAGGTCGTATTAAACTATATCTGTTTTAAAAGGAGGCTATTCTGAATTTAACCCTTATTTATTATTATTGCTGTTAGTATGCATGTATGAAATAATCACATACGAATTCAATTTTAATCACGCCTTTAAAATAAGTTCAGTCGGGCTCCAAAGGCTTAAATTTAAAAAACTCTTTTTAAGTGTATAAAATAAACAATGTATAAAGTTTAACGTATATTTTGTGTTTCGTTGTTCAAATCGTGTTTTATTTTCCTGTTTTATTAAATTACAATTTGACATTAATTTGTAAATTAACTGCTATTTATAACATTCCTTGATGGTTATAGTTGCACCAACTTGTTGTAAGAAAAAGTTCCTTGTTGACTCGAACAACAAGACACAGTTGCATATTGTTGACGTAGATATAAACTAACTTTGAATGTGTTATAATAGATTAGTCTTATATCTTGTGTAATAATATATATGAGAGACATGTTGACAACTTGTGTCACTAATATAGAGCTCCTTAACTTTGATTATTGTGGAATTCCGTGAGATAGTGTACATGAGAATTTAACTTCTGTCACCCAATGCGACAGGAATAGGAATTATGCAGGGCGAGGGTGTAAAGTGGAAACACTAACAAATTTTAACGTTGACAGATTTTGATTTAAGAAATTTTCTGAGTTTTAGTCATTTTAAATTTATAAAAAAGCTCTCTGGTTAATTCTGTATTTTCATTTACAACTATAATTAAAAAAATATTTATTTTACCTATTTATTTGAAGTATTTTTCTCCAAAATAATACTTGACAGAGATAAAACAGTGCTAGTCAACTGGTTGCTAATTACCTGTAATTATTTGTCCGTGCTACTGGCCAATATCTTTATACTAGTTAATGAAAATGCATATTAGTCATGCAATAAATAATACAGGTTATAAATTATAAGTTTTTTAATTTTCCTACACTGTTAATTACTGTGAATACCTAATTTTTGTTGACGCTTAAATCTACTAAACATGTATTATGTCCATCCTCATCTATTTTATAATGTATAATAATTTCTCCTTAGAGAAAAATTGGTGGCAGCGCGCACTTGCTTTGAAATTTCAGCGGTAATTCAGTGTAAAACGCAGTAACCAACCGCCTCATACAACTAATGTTAGGAACTTCAACCACTATACCAAGAACCTTCAATATATTGACACTTTGACACTGTTGCTATATAACAAATGATTTTGATGTTATTGTTTAATATTTAATATTTATTAAAGTATCGTTTTTTGATTTTTTTAAATTATTATATTTGAAATCGTCATTAAACTGCACAAAAACCGTTATTTAAAGTTCAGAAATTGGTGCTAAAGTAATCCATTACATGAGGATTTCTTGCAAATGCAGTGTTGCCAATATTATGATAACTATTGTACATGTAAGATAATTTAGGCAGGTGTTCCATGTACGACTGCAATAGCAAATTTCTAAGTAAAACAAAAAAATTGTGCAAGAAGAACAATTAAGAATTTTGAGATAAAACACATAATTCACACACAGCTACCTATTACAAAAAGCTCAACCTGAAATATGCGATAAATGTGGCACTCAAATTACGGTAGAACATATACTAATACGCTGCAATAAATATATCATTGAAAGACGACAACACCAAATACCAGCAACACTCAAAGAAGATTTGGTAAACAACACTGACAATACGAAAAACGTCATAAACTTCCTCAAACAAATAAATATTTTTAATAAAATATAAATATGCTTTGTACTACACAAAAATTACACAATGTATTTTTCTATTATTTTGTAAATAATCAATGTACCGAGGTATAAGTGGTCAAAGTGCCGAAATATCTCTGAAATTATTAAAATAAAAAACACATAATTTTTAGTGTCCGAAAATAGAAACATTGGGTGTCAAACTGACAGATATTTAAATATAACCTATAAAAATAAATATTCCTTTCATTTTTACAATTTTTAGACTTCAAATAAAGTTTGGTTTATTGTTCCTTATTTATCCTTCGAGCTCCGGCAAATAAATTCCATATTCATGATGAAAAGTAGAACCTCAGTGCCTTGATATATAAATATTATTTTATGAATAGGCAAGAAAAGGTTTAATTTGTTTCTGCCCGTTCCCATGTCTACAGCCGGCGCCCTGTAAATAAGGTTTTCTTTTTTAAGGCAACCGGCCTCGGCAACCAAAGTACTGTTTTTAATAATTTATTTTTATTTCTTTAATTTTTAAAATCAAGGTTGATATTTATTACTTGAAGTAATTAGGGATTTTGTGGAAGTAGCGCTACTTCAAGACGTGAAAAGACTGGCCTTTATAAAAATTACAAATTTTCATTTCAAACAGTTTTATCTAAAACCGTATTTCTAGAAAAAATGCTTATGGATACTGAGTTCTAAAATCAAATTATTTTATTTGTTTGTGTCATTTAAATATACTTTCTCTTTATACTACGAAAATAATGTATCACAAATTCACAATGAATTCAAAAGTAATATGTATATGAAATTTAAATGTAAATTTTTCATTTGGTACAGTTTCTGCTTTATTGTTCCCAATTTTTTATTTTTACGAAAAATAAGTAAATTACATTAATTATCACCATATATGAATTTCATAAATTTTAATTAAACAAACGTATGGTAATGAAATATCAAATGAATGACCGAACATTGCGAAGTAATTTTCAAACCGAAATTTGGGAAGATTAAAATTTTACTTGTATGGGTGCATTGTCAGATTGCCACAAATGTTTTTTTGATTACTGTAATTATTGTAACTTTGTATAAAAGGATGAAACATATTAAAACAAATATTAACACGTACCAATTATAAATAAATTTGATATTCTGCGTAGAGTTTATAACTCAATTTATAAGTAGTCTTTTTAAAAGGTCAATTTACCCTATTCAACAATATTTACCCTAATAATTTACAAATAGTAGTTTTCTGTAATAGAAAAATCTGTTGTGGCCATCACAATACCTCTGGGGCCTTTTCATTGTGGTATATATAATTATTGTATTTAATATTTCTTGAACACACAACAAATCTAATTACACCTAATCTTTATATTTACGTATTTTCTATAATTATAAATTCATTCTGTGAGCAAGTTTTCTCCATTTCTTCTAAATGTTCGAGGTTTTTCCAATTTATTAACGGGATTGGCGGTATTTCTAAAGGGTTAATGTAATATACCTATAATTTTAAATATATAATTAATAATACAATAAGAAATATTAAATATCGTGCCCATAGAAAAAGCCTTCAGTAGTATCTCTGAATTTTTGACACTGACATTAGTGACATTTATCTGTCAATTCCAGACATTTTAATTTCTCAAGTAGTTACCATTGAGATGTTTGGGCTGTAAGATTATATATCTATATCTTTAAATCTATAGAAGGTGTAATAATTTTTTTAATGTGTCGGTAGAGAATTTTGTTTTTTAATATTTGTAATAACATAAATATTAAAAAATCTGTTGTGGCCAGCACAATACCTTCCGTCATTCTCGCGTATAATGTATAAATTCCATAATTTTTCTTACAAAAGATTCTAAATTTCCAGTAAAACTATTTCATAAACAAACTATTCAAATTGCACTTGACACTGGCATCTTCTTCTTCTTCTTTAGCTTTTCCCATTCGTTAGGGGTCGCTATTTTTACGTGTCGTTCTCATTCAGTTCCTTTTCTCTCAAGTCTTCCGCAATACAGTCCTTCCATCTTATCTTTGGTCTTCCTCTGTTTCTTCAACCTCCTATCACTAAACTATTCATTCTTGTTCCAATATAATTCTTCATTTCTCCTCATGACATGTTCAAACCAATGTAATCGTCTGTCTTGTATCTTTCTAAAAACTTGTAAGACTAGAGTTATTTTCTTACCGTATCTTTCCGTTTATTCCCCAATATCTACTTCAACATCCTCATATCTGCTACATTAATTTACTTTTTATTGATACTGACATCTATCAATTTGAATTATATGAATATATTACTAGTTCCCAAGTTTGGCACAGCTGGCTGAATTATAAAATTTAATTTCTTTAAAATTCTTTAAATTTGTATATATTGAATATGAAGTATAAATTGTAATCAAATCGTATAGAGAATAATATATTCTTTAAGTTATAATAACGTTAAATGTCAATAAATCAAATTTAATTGTAAAATCATCAAATGAGACTACTTCCGGTTGACCAATTATAACCAAAATCTAATCAGTTGTTCTTCTGGATGTAAACTTGAGGAATACGAAAAAATTATAATTTTTGAAATCGTGGTATTGAAGTTATTGGATCCGGAACTTTTGTTACACACACACAGACACACGGACACACAGACACACAGACACACATACATACAGACATCATCGTAAAAATGGTAAAATCGTATTATATGGACCCTAAAACGTGCTTATTCAGTAAAAACTCATCTTTGAATTTTTTGACCAAAGACAATACCTTCCTTACCTAAAGGTGACGGAAGGTAAAAAATAATATTTAGAAGATTTTTGTTAAAATACTACTACTTCCGAATGTCCAATTGTTACGAGAATCTATTCAACTCTTCCCATTACTGTCAGATTGAGGAAATGAAGGTTCTTTCGATATGCAATTGCGTAATGTCCTCATTATGAACGCAAAATATAAAAAATACATACTCTTCTGTTCGCTATCAAAATCATTTTTTATTTCTTTCTAGAGGCAAAATATTTTTTGTCATGATATTTTATTTGAAGTATTTTTCTCTAATATAATCCATAAACGATTGACAGAAAAAACAATGCTAGTGAACTCATCGCTAATCACCCTTAATCAGTTATTCATGCTAACGATAATCGAGTACTTCCGGCTTGGTAAAAGAAATTCAGAAGGGCTGTTGAAACTATTTTTATATACCTTCTAAGTACGAACTAAATTTGAAAAAATATTATCATACGTAATATAACAAGTAATATGATTATCATCGATGATATTCTCGAGTGAAACCGAGCTGCAGATTTCACGAGTCCGAAGGACGAGTGAAATGTGCTGCTTCGGTTTCACGTGCAATATCTTCGATTATTAATCATATCACGAGCTTATATATAATGAGAGAATATAATGAATTTATGTAACACATTATGTTAACCTAACTTTTGATATACATATTCATAATGTATTGAAACATGGTACGTACGAGTTTTATTTAATATATCGGTGTTCGAATTATTGTTATTCCTTATTTTATACTCAAAATTAACTGTCAATGTCGTAAATAAAGAAAACAAATCCCTTAGTAACGACTATAAATAAGGTGATAATTTCTTTGTTTTTTATCATCGCTGTGATAGACATGTAACTTGGGAGATTCTGAATGTTGATTGGCGGAAAACATATCAAGTGACTAATGAATTATATTCTCCTTTAAATAGCTTCAAATTTGAAAATATTACAAAATATTCATTATTTTTCTTAAATGTTGAAGGGATCCTAATGTAGTTTATTTTGATGAAATTGGGGCTTTAGTAATCCTCACGAAAAAATGTTTCATTCCTTTTTATTTGACGATTAATTTTATATCCGTTTCGAATATTAACACATTCATCATTGACAATTAAAAATAGTACAATTTCCAAAAATATTTTTATTTATTATATATAGATGATTCTTAATAAAATTTAAATTGCTTTGCCATCACAGCAACCCACCGAGACAACATTTAGCCACTGGCTAACCGGCGGTTAATTATTTACGAAAATAACAAAAAAAAAATTCATTACTATGAAAAATATTGCATCAATTTTAATTTAAAATACTTTTTAAACATTGTAAAACCGGTCATTCTGTATATTCTTATTGTCAAAGTGACTAAATTGGTTTCTTAGATAGGTCTACGGTCTATTCTTTGTTCATATTAATAAGTAATTTATGTTGTTGGTGTCAGGTAAACCGCAGCCACCATTTCAAGCCCCAATTAATTTCAAAGACTTTTAAATGTTATATTTGTTTATTTTAATTAATTTATTTATCATAAAACCCTTACCTTCATAAATAAATGTAACCGCAGATGAGAAAGACTCAAAAACTCTAACAATTAAATGTTTTAATTGTTTCAGTCTGTCGTGATGAAGAGAAAGTGATGAAAGTGTTTCATCACTGTAGATTGGTATCTGTTTATATTCGCGGTTTTAACAATGTCGTAACTTGAGATGATTCAGTTGTAAGTCGTTACACAGATTTAAATAAACATGAATTCAGTTCAGGGCTTAATTAAATCCTTGTTTGAGTGAGGACCTCTCGGCAAATAATATTACAATGAACAAATTTAATTCACGACCCCGCACTTTAATATTTGTGAACTTTAAATAAAAAATGCGATACATATTTTGTGGTTTTCCTCAGTGCACAAAATGGTCAACTGAACATCGATTAACATGACATAAATGTCGGCTATGACGTCATTGTATTAGGAAACGGATGTCGGAACAATATCTTCTGTTTTTCTGACATGTAGCGCGTGCAGATTTGTCTTATTTCCTTTCTTGAATTTACACAAATACAAGACATGTTTCAATATAATACGTAACTCAAAATATAAAAATCTGTTGTGGCAATAACAATACCTCTCGCGCCCATTCCATTGTGGTATAAGTATTGTATTTAACTTTTCTTGTACATACAAAAAATTCTAATTATACCTAATCTTTATGTTTACGTATTTTCCATAATTTAAAATCATTCTATGAGCAAGTTTTCTAAATGTCTTCTAAATGTTCGTTTTTCCAATTCATTAACGGGATTGGTGGTATTTCTAAAGGGTTCATGTAATATACGAGTATACCTATAATTTGAAATATATAGTTAATAATACAATAAGAAATATTATATACCGTTCCCAGAAAAAGCCTACAGTACTATCTCTGAATTTTTGACAGTGACATTAGTGACATTTATCTGTCAATTACACACATTTAAATTTCTCAAGTAGTTACCATGGAGATGTTTGGGCCGTGAGATTTATTACAACAGATTATTTTATAGATTATATATTTTATTTTATAGATTATATATATAATAATATTTTAAATGTGTCAGATAGAGAATTTTGTTTTTTAATATTTGTAATAACATAATTTTTCAAAAAATAATATTTAGAAGATTTTTGTTAAAATGCCACTACTTCCGGTTATCCAATTGTTACCAGAAACTATTCAACTTTTCCATTACTGTTATATTGAGGAATCCGTAATTACGTAGGTCTTTACTCTTATAGAATTTGAGAAATTGTACCTCCAAAAACCCCACACCCACACATCCACACACACACACACACACAGACATCATCTTAAAAATGTTATAATCGGATTCTAGGGACCTTAAAACGTGCTTATTCACTAAAATCTGGATACGCGTTTTTAGCATGAATCCAATACCTCTCTTAGCGAGAGGTAAAAACGAATATTGAACTCATTTTCGTATTACTTTCCCAATTTTTGAAACCGTAGGCCGATATCTCTTCGTTCTGGAGGTATTTTCATTTAAAGTTATACCCTAAATTCCGATGTAGCCAGCATACCTCCCGCCAATTCCATGTTTAAAATAGCAATGAGCTTTAGGTACAGTATAATTTCCGGGTGATCGTTTGTAAACAAAATCTAACTTGTCGTTGTAATAAATAGAAAAGTCTGTAATACGAAATTTTGGATTATATTTTATTGTTGAGTTTTCAGTAAAGTACTACTTCCGGTTTATCAATTTTAGAAAGAAATCTAATATATCGTTCTCATTAATACAAAAAATTTAAATACCAAATTTGAAATGTTTTGGATTATATCATAATATATTTTTCACGAAAACTGTTTAGTGGTTCAAGTAAAGTATTACTTCCGGCTTATCAATTTTAGCCAAAATCTAATATATTGTTCCCCTTATATAAAAGTTTTAAATACTAGAATTGAAAAGTTTTGGATCATGTTTTAATATAGTTTTTCATTAAAAATATCCAAAATCTAATCAACTCTTTATATGAATGCAGAAAGCTTAAATACGGAAAATAGAAATGTTTGGAAGTTTGATATAAGAGTTATCGTGGAAGAAATAATCGTCACACACACACACACATAAACACACACACACATACACACACATACACACACATACACACATACATACACACACATACACACACACATACACACATACATACACACACACATACACACACACATACACACACACGCATACACATCATGGTGTTATTGTGGGGGCCCAAATTTGTGCTTATTCACTGAAAACTCACTATCGAATTTTTGGACCGAAAACAGTACCTCCCTTACGGTATGGTGGGAGGTAATAATAAACATTTTTGAATTAAAAATGGATGGAAATATGAATTTATCGATATCATCAACCGCTTCTACGAACAAAGCATAAATGTGAATTTTCATAATTTTTGAACAGTTGTTTCAATTTATATATAATTAAAATATATAAAAATTCGTGAAAATCGCAATATGACACACAGACACACACACATACATACATAAAGACAGCATCGTAAAAATGGTAAAATCTTATTATAAGGACCCTAAAACATGCCTATTCACTAAAAACTCATCATTGAATTTTTTGACCAAAGACAATACAAAACGTTAAATTATTTATTTAGACATATCGTGTGAGTTTTTTACCAACTACATACTAAGTGTTCAAATTTCAGCCGGTCTTTAATGGTTGAACGTATTTTAGAATTTTAGGTCTGGAATATAACGTAAATTGGCGGATTATATTCTCAGTAATGTGAAATATTTTCAGTAATTTTAATTTTAGAGCATATGCAAAGCTTCTTTCATAAAAAATTTAGTGGATAATAAAAAGCTCGATGATAAAGACAAATGGTCTCCTTCTCCCATACTCGTGCGGTCTGTTCTGTAGGTAAGGTAGGTAATCAATTTAACTTGCATTAGGTGAACTAAAAATTTATTATCCGTTTTGATTTTATTAGATATGCTTTTACGCACCTATTTTTATTTTTCCCTTTGGATAACGTGTCATAAATATGGCCTCATAAACTATATACGTAAAACTTGAATAAAATTATATTGCATTAAATTTATTATTCATACGAGAATTGTTATTGGCATAAATTTATTTTTATCCATTAAATTTATTTGCTACATTGTAAAGATACAAGTATATTCAATTAACCTCTATTATGTATAAATTTTCACCCTTTTATTATAATTTATAGTTTTCCAACTCCTATGAAGCATGGAACAAATGATTTGCATACTATTTATTTTATGAATCAAAATTAAACAAACGTTGTTTGAACTTTGTTTTAATGGTATATATTGTGCACTATACGAGTAGAAAGCATACTATAGTCTCTTTTTAAACTACAGACAGTGAATGTTTCCACTGTAAGAAAACACCAAAAAAGTCACTAGATTTATTCGGTACAAAAAAATCTTACGTTTTCTACTTCCTTGTACGTAAGTAAAGGAAGTATTGTAATCGCGAAAAATTTCGGTTTTCAGATTTCAGCGGAAATATCCATTTTGATCATCCCTGAATCCATTTTGACTAATTGCGTCGTGACGTCTGTACGTACGTACGTACGTACGTATCTCGCATAACTCAAAAACGGTAAGCCGTAAAAAGTTGAAATTTTGTATTTAGGACTCCTATAACATCTAGTTGTGCACCTCCCTTTCTGGTTATTACACAATTTCCAGAAGTGGCACTTTACATGAAGCCTATAATAGATTTTAATGAAAAACTGTTTTAAAATATAATCCAAAAGTTTTCAAATTTGGTATACAAGACTTTTATGTCAATCGAAATAACATAATAGATTTTGGTTAAAATAGGATAACCGGAAGTGGTACATTACTTGAAGTTGTTAACAGTTTTTCTTGAATAAAATTATTTTATTTTTATTTTAGAAATAAATGCTTCAAATAAAAGTTTTAGAGAATTAATTTCTGCGTCTAGCACATTAAGTACTATTAAATTAGCCCTTTATATAAGCGAGATATGTAAATTTAAAAATTATTTTTTTGTAATAAAGCTTGCTATGGATTAGGACAAAAAAATAAAAAAAATGTTCATGTCAAATTACGTTAAATACGTGCAATTTTATGATTCATACAATAACAAATATTATATTTTTATTGTGAAATTAGTTATATTCATTGTTGTAATCAAATATTTCTTTGTTGTAATCAAAACTCTCTTTAAAAACTGCCTTTATGGTCGCTATATATCTTACTGTTTTGAAGTTAAAATTAATATTTTGTGATTTATTTATTAAAAAAATCTGTATAGTTTAATAATCGTACAAGGAAGTCGTGTGGTGTTCACATCAGATTTTTTTGTATGATCGACGAAAAAAAAAAAAAATGAAAAATAAAAATTTGGAAATTATTTTGACATAAAAATTTTAGTTGTCATTTTTAAAGTAAGCTTTGCTCGTTGTTTTTTTACTTACCGCCTCCGCCACCTGGCGGTAAGTGATTAAAATCACTTACCGATTAGTAATTTGTATATAAAACCTACTGCCTTGGAAACCCTATCGGTAAACATTAAAACAAACCCGATCGTGTAAAAAAAATATTTCATTTTGACTAATATGTTGTGGTTTATTATCTACTATTGACATTTTAGATACAGGGTGGTGACCGGCACAGTCGCACATAGGACTTTATAATGTAAAATCAGCCTTTCCTAATTTCCTGCTTCAATCAATAAGCAAATTTAATTTTGTGTGCTGTGTAACGGCAGAAATTAGGTACTCGTATATAGCTATAATCATGGAATTGAAACAAAAAATTAACAAATGTTAACGATTTATCTATCAAGCTAGGTTAATTTATTTTTTATTATTTGTAATTTCTGTTCATGTGAACAAATATCAGTTTAAATTAAACAGGTAATTGTTAACTGGAACAGAAATTATAAATAATATCTAATAAAAATAAATTACACTAACTTGACATAAATGATTAAACTTTTGTTATTTATTTTGTCTCAATTCCATTGCTATTGCTATTTATGATGTGATTTTCGACATTTTCATACCTAATTTCTGCGGTTACAAGGCATACAAAATTTATTTTGTTTATTGATTCAGATGTAGAATTGTATGCTCTACAACATTTTTTTGAAGCTTTTTTACCTAAAATAATTAGGGAAGCAGGAAATTCGCAAAGTCTGATTTTACATTTTCAAGTCCTGTGTTCGGCTGTACCGGTCACTAATCTGTATATCTACTACTTCTTTAGTAATATTATTTCTTTTCCTATTTATTTAGACAGGTGATGGTTGAACAAAAGTTGAAATGGAAATTTAGTTGGTTGTAAAACCATATGCGAAATAGCCACTCACAAGGCGTTGATATCAGCGCCAACATTTTAAAAACACTATCTTTAGTTTAAAAACAGACTATAGTTAGTCATGTAATTCTAGTTAGTATTCTTATAGTCAAACTAAATAAATATTTTTCTCGGATAAAATATATCGTATATTTACTTTATTTTAGATTAAACATAGATTATGTATTGGTCGTTCATAATAACAGTTCATATCTCCTAATGAAATTCATAAATTAACAAGCTGAATATACTATTGTTATAAGTGTAAATTTAAAGTGAATCGTACAAGTAATAAACTAAATTCCCTTTGAAATATTTTATGAAACAAAGTTGTAATGAAACTTCTCTGTCCGTTATTACCATATTATAGGTTATAAATTCTGTGTTCCACTTATTTTTGTGTTTACTGTACATTTATTTCGCCAGTACTATAATATGCTCAGCTATCGCGGCTTCTTTTATTACCATACTGTTTTATTTTTACCAGGGTGTTTGTAAAAATATAATTAGATTGCACCCCTTTTGAATTTTAATGTTAACTGACTATTTTAACTCTACGTGACATACAAGTTATCTTTTAATTAAAACCACAAATTTTTCGCTAAACTTTTGAATTTTGACAGATTATCTACCGTTTTTAAACTAAGCGGAATAAATTCAAAATGTGTATTCGAGACTCACGTTAGAATTATGGACATGGTTCGAATTATTAAAAAGTAATTCAAAGTAGTTCCTTTCTATATTAAATACAGTTCCACATCTGAAAAGTTCCCAATAAAACTTTTTTTGGAATGTTTTCAATGGTGCTTAAAAACTGCCAAACCTATCAAACTAATTATTGGGGAACTTAAAAATAGTCAAATTAATTTCTGCTCAATTTAAAAATTGTCAAAGCTGTCAAATTAGAAATCATGATTCGAAAATGCTGTCTAGTTAATTCCATATTTTTATTCACATTGGGCCGAATGTGGGCCGAATTCAACACTTTTCATTTGTAAACTGACCGTCTCTAGTAACTATGAAAATAGTTTGCTTCTTTTTCTTATTAATATATCATATGTCTCTCTTTATTTTATTTTTAGATAAGCTTCTTTAGTTAAAGAAGATTGCTGAATTCAACCCAATGTACTTTAAAAAATGATTAACTAAGTTTTAGCTAACTTAACTTTTTCATCTTAATTTCAAATAATGTAAATTTTGTTTTCCACGGCCTATCTAATTTTCTAATTCTCAAAGTATAGCGTGATCCTCGTATAAAATCAGGACTTATCCCGGATGTCCGGACTTTTAGCCACCACAATTCTTTTCAGTAACTGTGTCTAATTAACGGATAGGCTGAGTAGGCTGCAGCCTAGAGCTTAAAAAAAAAACGTCTGCAAGCCTAGAACGCACAACGACCTAAACCTGGTCTTGATGAGTAAAGACGTTTTTACCTTCCGTCACCTCTAGGTAAGGAAGGTATTGTCTTTGGTCAAAAAAATCGGTGGTGAGTTTTCATTGAATAAGCACGTTTTAGGGTCTTTACAATACGATTTTACTATTTTTACGATGATGTCTGTATGTGTGTGTGTGTGTGTGTGTGTGTGTGTGTGTGTTCGTATGTGCGTGTGTGTGTATGTATGTGTGTGTGTGTATGTGACCGCCGGGTCGTCAACGACATCTCCAATACTAGAATTCCAAAAATTACAATTCTTGCATATTCCTCTTCCTTACAACTATATGCAGACTTGTTTAGATTTTGGTTATAATTGGTCAACCGGAAGTATCCTCATTTGAAGATTTTAACATTTTTTCTTGGAAAACTCAGTTAAATGTTATTATAACTTAAAGAATATATTATTGTCTATACGATTTGATTGCATTTTATATTTGATATTCAAAAGATATAGAGTTAAAGAAGAATAAAGATAATAAATTTGATATAAATTTCATAATTCAGCCGGCTATGCTAACTTAACCATGGAAACTGCTAATATATTCAGGTAATTCAAATTGACAGATGTCAGTATCAATAAAATGTAAATCAATGAAAGAATAAGGGAAGTAACTCTAGTGTTAGAAGTTTCTAGATATAAGAGAGACGATTACATTGGTTTGAACATGTTATGAGGAGAGATGAATATATTAATAGAAGGTGGAAGAAACATAGGAAGACCAAATATAAGATGAAAAGACTGTATTGCAGAAGACTTGAGAAAAGGAACTGAATGAGGACGACACGGAAAACAAAAATTAGTGGAAGAAGAAAATAAAAAATAGCGACCCCCTAACGAATGGGAAAAACTAAAGAAGAAGATGACAGTGTCAAGTGCAATTTGCATAGTTTGTTAATGAAATAACTTTACTGGAAATATAGGATCTTTTGCAAGAAAATTTATGTATGGGGCGCGTGCAGTAACATGACTGATCCGTGTCAAAATGACAGCAATTAATTATCAAAATTTCATAATTTTCTTATTTCATGTGGTTTGTTTGTTATCAGGAGTATGGAATTCAGTTGCCGAGAAAGGGAATCACATAATACCAAAAATTTATAATCTTTTGCAAGAAAATTTATGTATGGAATTTGTACATAATATACAGGATTGACGGAAGGTATTGTGCTGGGCACATCAGATTTTTTATCATTATAATGGTACTTTAACAATAAATTTTATGTATATATATACTGCAGATTTTGAAGCACTTGTAAAACTTATTTTTGTTAAATTCTAATTGATGGTTCGAAGATTAACAAGTCAGCAGTTAAATAAAAATAAAAACGCTAGCACGTAATTCCCGAGTTTTACGACGTTCAGATTGTTTTGTTTGGAATAGTACACCCCGATGCGCAGTTATTACAATGGCTGTTGTTTGTTTTCAAGTGCCACTTTGATCCTAGTTAAACCTTCAAATTATTATTGCTGTCCAGTTGCATCTGCACTATTTGTAGCTTAGATGTTTACAAAGATGGATCTTAATAATAACGATACCGTACAATTACAAGAAGTGTGTAATTTTATTTCGGAATATCATAAAAATTACATGTTAATAATTTATTAATAGAATTTATGTCAAAATGGCTAAACATAAAAACGGAAATTTATAGCTTCATATCATAAAAAGATCGTTATTTTTTTTTAAAAATATTACTCAATTTATATTTTGAATTTTTCATTTTATTCCTGGGAGTATTTACTATTTTAATACAAATATTTTTATTTGCTTAAATGCATGATTTTTCAATTTCACATATCAGTGTAACTTCATACGAATTTAACATAAATTTTAATCTAAATGTCAGATTATTTTAACGAATTTAATATAATGTGAATTTACTTTCTGTCACTGATGAATTATGTATATTTGCACAATATAAAAATGTGGTCAAATAATTTAAAGTGTACATTCAACAATATCCACGCAACTATAAAGTAAAATACATTTGGGATTATATCGAAAATGATAAATATATATTGAAATGCAAATAGTTTAATTTTTGATGGTAAAATATAAAAATATGAATATTGGTATGTATGTTTTTATTAATTATTTTAGATTAAATATTTTTTTAATATCTCTTTTTAAACTCTAGTTTTTTAATTAAAGTTTCTGAAGTGCAAATCACCAAAAAGTTTTAAGCAAGGTTTAAGCAAAAAAATGCAAATCTAAATTTTACAGCAACATTTGGCATTTCATTTCGATGAATATTGTTTATTTAAAATTAAATTATTCGTATCGTATAGTTACGAGAGTGATTCAAATATTTAAAATATTTCTAGATTTAAGGCTCTCCCTAACCAACGCGAAAGATTCGCAGCGGTGACGACGACGACAATAATTTCGCATTCATTGCGAAAACGAAATTTGCCTGTGTATCTACAGCAAACCTTCAGTTTTGTGGTAGAATTTGCGACAATATACTCTACATCAGACGATGAAGAGGCACTTTTATTGATTGCTTTAGAAATAATGCCAGGTTTATATTTGTATTCCACTTTACATTTTATACCTATTAATTAATAAATCAGGAGAAAGAAATTAGATTCATTAATCAGGGCCGCATTTTCGCGCAGATATCTAGACTGCAAACAAGGGCTCGCACCACAAAGGGGTCCGCACCAAAAAACAAACTGATATTTTTTTTAAAAATTTATAATAGACTCGAATAAACAATGCCTTTGTTTTAATATTTAATGTAGTACGAACCCTCCATAAAATACGTCGACGATCGACACATGATGAGGCAAATGAAAATGCTCCATGTTAGAAGACAGGCTCAACGTTTTGGCTTTGCTCAGCATTGAAAGTGATATTTTAATACAACTAAGTAGGCGCACATCTACTAGGAACTAAGATTATTTGACATTTTCATTTTAAGTTTGGTTATTTAAGTACTGTATTTGAATTAAATATAAGTAAAATTTGCTTGTTTTGTTACATTCCTTTTACCTTATTCCGTCACGTTTAGGTAAGGAAGGTATTGCCTTTTGTCAAAAAATTCGATAGTGAGTTTCCAATGAATAAGCACGTTTTGTGGTCCCTACAATACGAATTTACTATTTTTACTATGATGTCTGTATGTATGTATGTATGTATGTATGTATGTGTGTATGTATATGTGTGTGTGTATGTGACGTTCTTTTCGGATCGCATAACTTCAATACCACGATTCCAGAAATTATAATTTTTTCGTTTTCCTCGAATTTAGATCCATAAGCAGACGTGATTAGATTTTGGTTATAATTGGTCAACCGGAAGTACACTCATTTGCAATTTTTAACAGTTTTTCTTGAAAAAACGCAGTGAAATCATTTATTGACATTAACAGCGGTAATAATAAACAAGGGTTAAGTTCAGAATAGCTTCTTTTTAACACTGGACTAGCTATTCCTAGTTTATCACGAGCTTAACCCATAAATGTATAATAATAAACATGGAATAAGATTTAACTCTAGAATAAACCCTCGATAAACGTCATTTTAACACAGGGTTAAGAGATATTCTCGGAATACCTAATCTGGGAATAGGAAATTATTTATTATTACCGCTGTTAATGTTATATATAATATATGATTTGATTGCATTTTATACTTCATATTCAATAGATATAGGGAGTTAAACAACTATAAAGATATTAAATTTCATAAATCAGCCAGCTATGCTAACCATGGAAACTGCTAATATATTCATATAATTCAAATTGACAGATGTCAATAAGGATGTTGAGATAGATGTTGGGGAAAATACGGAAAGATAAGGTAAAGTATGAAAGGATAAGGGAAATAATTCGAGTGACAGAAGTTTCTAAAAAGATACAAGAGAGACGATTACATTAGTTTGAACATGTCATGAGGAGAGAAAATAATAATATTGGAAGAAGAATGAACAGCTTAGTGGTAGAAGTGCGGAAGTCTTGAGAGAAAATGAACAGAATTAGGATGATACGCAAAACAGAAATGAGTGGTAGAAGAAAATAAAAAGTAGAGACCCCTAACAAATGGGAAAAGCTAAAGAAGAAGAAAAAAGATTTCAGTGTCAAATGCAATTTGCATAGTTTGTTTATAAAATAATTTTACTGGAAATTTAGAATCTTTTGCAAGAAAATTTATGTTTGGAATTTGTACATAATACACAGGATTGGAGGAAGGTAATGTGCTGGCCACATCAGATTTTATCTTGCAGTTGCCTAACATGTTTACCTAAAATTACAAACGCCCATTTTGAAAGTAGCTATCAGTTTAGAACAAAAAGTAGACGTTGCAGTTGACAGAACGATATGGAATTTTTCCGCCTATAAGCGGAATATTTATTTTTATAACGAATGCAAGATTGCAGGAGTTTTAGAATCACATTTTCCGCATATGTTGCAAACAATATTTTTTCTGTAATCGTCAAAAAATAAGATAAATTACAAAACGTTTTTGGTTACATAAGTATAGGGCGCGAGCAGTCATGTGACATTGTTGGCCTTGACAAGCAGATTTGGGGGCCCGTATCAGAATGAGAATTAGTAATTATGTACATAGATGTCATGTCAGAATTTTTCTTTACTGGTGCTATGCATGGTATTTTTAAGCGATCATTGCAATTGCATTCATCGCAACAAAACAAAAATCTTAGTATTTTGATAATTTATAATGAACGCTGAAGTGTGCTTGTCGCTTTCGAAAGATTGCCGCGTCCCGCAATATTATGTTATATAAGGACAGAAAGACGTCGCGTCCCAAGACATCCCAAGGGAACTTTAATATTTACGAATCAGTTTACATGAGATTAACATTCATTAATCTGCATCATCTAATTATCGATTGGCTAAAATTTCGCAATTAGAAGGAAAACTGTCTACTTGCTCTACCTCTATCTATCAGAGTAATGCGAAACGTTTAAATCGAGACCCAATAATCAAATCATCGCGATTTAGGGAGCACTACATCAATCTTCTCAACTCGATACGTTCCCACCCAATTTAAATTCACCTGCTCAATATGTATTCTACAATCCAAAGGTCCGTTCCAGATTGAAGGTTTTCAGTGAAATTCTTTTATGCATCGTTCAGAAATACTCGTAAACATATGAAGCGTTGAGAGTTAAGTGATATAGGTTAGTCAATTTTTTGTAAAATAAAGTTAGCATTTAGCATACGATGTCTATTTGTATTGAATTGGTGTAGCAAGTCAGCATTTTTTATTGCATCTAAAATGTGACAGTTGTTTTATTTGGATACACAAAATTGACATCGTATACTAATAATTCATTTTTACAAAAACTTGTCTTAAACAACTCTAATTTTCAACAACTCGCATATCAGAGTAATATTAATTCATATATTGTAAGACTAGGTCACCACACAATTGAGGTCATTACACTCAGTAGTAGTAATCACTAATATTGCAGAATAAGCAATATGGAGTAATTATAATATTGTTTCTTTATTTGGTAATTAGGTGACACCTCAATTATTTGTTGACTTAGCATTACAGTAATATAAAAGACTGTATGGACGATGGGAAGAGAGAGTCAGGTGAGAGTCCATCGAGAGGTCCATCAAGAGAGAGACTAGAAGAATACCATTCATCCATACAGTCGGATCCATCATTTGTAAATATATCAACTCATCTTTATACTAGTCAATAAACTTAGTTATAATAAATCATTATTATTATTTCGAACCTTTACTCTTCTACGAGCAACGTCACAACGGTAAGAACATTTATTATTACTTATTATACTTTTGGCGATTACTAAATTGTACTTCCAGTCTGGCAAGAACCCATCTTAAATATTATTTGCTAATTCGCCTCATAAAGGCGGGTTACAAATTGGTGGCAGCGGTTTTTGGGGTAGTTTGCCAGCCCAGAGTGGCTAATATATTTGGTCCACTCGCGGAGTACGATTTTGTAACAAAATTATTTTTTAAATTTAATAAACATGCCAGCGGGCAGTATTGTGGGTAGTAGCCCGGCGGGTAGTTCAAATAAATTAAATCTGGCAACAACGATTAAGTCAGAAGCAGAAATTTTATCGTTAAAAAGTGCTGTAATAGCAGAAATACCAGAATTTAATGGTGACAATGTAGAAGAATTTTTTAACAAAGTACTAGTAAGAACAAGTATTATAAAGTTTGATGACAGAGATACAGTAGACCTGGTTCGTACAAAATTAAATGGGGATGCTTTAAAATTTTATTGTCAAACTAGAGAATTACATCTTGTAACTATATCATTTGCAGAATTTAGACAAAAATTTATAAAAAGATTTGCTAAACGTAGATATGAAGACCAAATTAACAGAGAATTTTGGAATTGTACACAAAATGTAGGGGAATCAGTACAAAATTTTGCAGAACGTTTAAGGGATCTAAAGGTAGAATTATTAAAAATAGAATGTGCGAATGAAAGTTATATAGATTATCAAATTTTATCTCGATTTAAAGAAGGCCTGAGAGCAGAAATTAAAGAATGTATTAAGGTAATACTGAAGTGTCGGACCGACTTAACATTTGAAGAAACTGTCGAATTGGCAGAACAGGAGGAATGGGAATTGGAAATGGAAAAAAATAATTGTTCAGATATAGGGACTGTAAGTAAAAATTCAAATCAATCGGCATATACAAGAATAAACGGTGTTTGTAAAAATACGGAACGGGATTATAGGATAAAATTTCCGCGTAAAAATTGGGCGAAAAAAGGGCACTATACAAAGTATTGTAAAACATGTACTAATCAGAAGCGAAGTCGAAATCATAGCAGGTACAGAGGTCCACCAGGAGGCAATCGTTACAACGCCAACAGCGCAACGGCGGATTACAGGCACAACAAGGACATTCATAGGACGAAGGAAGGACGAAGACCCCAGCATTTAAACAGGAACTACCTCTCGCGAGTGCTCCGTCTCGGGAGGTATCAGTAAGAAATAAAATTTTCAAAATTAATAATATTCGAACATTGGAAGATTTAAATAGAGACGATCCAAATTTTATTTTAGTCAAAATTAGAGGTATTTCAGTAAAATTATTAATAGATTCGGGATCAAGAGTATCAATTCTTAAAAAACGGTTTGCTAAGGGGCATTTGATTACAAAAGGAGATGTTGGGCGATTAAAATCTATATCAGGCGCACCAGTATCATATTACGGCGCAAGTAAATTAAAATATGAATGTCAAAATTCTAGTTTTCGCCTTAAAACATTTATTTGCTCAGATGATTTAGATTTGGATGCCGACGGTTTATTGGGTAGAGATTTTATACGTAAATTTGATGTGCACATATCAAGAGAGGAGGTTCGTTTTAAAAACATATGCCTAAAACTGCTGAGCAATCACGACTTAGAAAACATGGACACCGTAGCACTCAACGTCATAAATTGCGAAACACGAACCAATGACGTCAGCGGGGCAGGTCAAGAGGCAGTACTGCAAGATAAGCAAAACAATGTACAGGCACGTACTCAGAAGGCAACCATCACAATTCAAGATAGGGACACAGAAGTTCAAAATACGGGGAATGGCTTCCTCAATCAAGAAGAATCAGTCACACAAACCAGTGGATTGGTTAGATTGAAGAGCGCCGTGAAGATTCCTCCAAATTGTGAATTCGTGTGTACAGCAGTCCAGGATCTGATCAATCCAGGGCAAGACATTGTGGTTGAACCTGAAGAACTAAAGACCCATGGGGTTATGGCAGCAAGAGTCATAACAAAAGCAGAAAAAGAGGTACCGGTGAAGTTGATGAACTTCACAAATCAAGAGCTTCTATTAGGGAAGAATATGGTAATCGGCAAATCGGCCGTACTTGAGAAGGGGAGCGCTGGAAGTCAACAGGCTCCAAACGAGCAGCATTCGCCGACCACGTCAAAAGGACCAGTCGGGACAGCTGTAGTCGGAAAAAGGAAGAAATCTCAAGGGGTGAGCGCTGGAAATAAACAGGCTCAAAACGAGCAGCATTCGTCGACCACGTCAAGAGGACCAGTCGAGACAGCTGTAGTCGGAGAGAGGAAGAATTCTCAAGGGAAGAGCGCTGGAAACCAACAGGCTCAGAAAAATGAAAAAGTACAGTATTCCACGTCATCTGGACCACAATACCAGAAAGACGGGACAGCTGGAAACAGAAGAATTGCAACGAAAAATTCGCAAGTTAAGAGCGCTGGAAATCGACAGGCTCAACAGAAGAAAGGACAACACAGGTCCATTGAAGGAAGAAGTCCGCAAGCTGGAAAAGTCACGGCAGCTGAGAATAAGAGGCAACAGGCCGTATGCACTGTAAGAGTTCAAGGAAGCAGGTGCATTGAAGAGCAATTCAACTTGGAATATTTACCGGAAGAGGTAAAAAGTAAATTATTGAATTTATTGGTGGAATATGAAGACATTTTTCAATGGGAGGATACTAAGCTAGGCTGCACACATAAAGTGAAACACAGAATAATCACTGAAGATGTACCGCCTATAGCTAAAGCACCGTATCGAGTTCCTCACAGCCAACAAGAACCATTGACTAATGAATTAAAGAAAATGCGTGAAGCAGGGGTAATAGAACCATCCGATTCACCATGGTCAGCACCAGTGGTCATCGTACCAAAGAAATCCGAAAACGGAGAGGAAAAAATAAGGGTGTGTATCGACTTCAGGGGTTTAAACAAAGTGACAAAGAAAGATTACTTCCCTGTAGCCAACATGCAAGAAACCCTGGACCAGTTGGGGAATGCAAATCTATTCACTACCCTAGATTTAGCATCCGGCTACTGGCAAGTGCAACTAGATGACCAAGATAGAGAGAAGACAGCATTCACGACAAATGGAGAGCATTATCAATTCACAAAGATGCCGTTTGGACTCGTAAACGCACCAAGCACATTTCAACGACTCATGAACAGTGTGTTATCCGGGTTAAGAGGAGAATAATGCCTAGTATACCTGGATGACGTCATCGTGTTCAATGGGAATGGAGCGGACAATCATCTCAAACGACTCACGGAGGTTTTCAAGAGACTAAGACAGGCGAACCTTAAATTGCAACCCAGTAAATGCAATTTTTTGAAGACTGAAACGAAGTATTTAGGACACATCATAAATGGTGAGGGTGTTAAACCGGATCCAGGAAAAATTACAGTCATTCAAAATTATCCAAAACCAAAATCAGTCAAGGAGATTAGGGCATTCTGCGGCCTAGTAGGATTTTATAGAAGATTTATACAGGATTTCGCAAAAACATCAAAACCTCTCACAAAATTAACACAAAAAAGTGAGCCGTTCGTCTGGACCGAAGATTGCGAAAAGGCATTCAACTCACTAAGGAATGCCCTCTGTTCCGAGTCAGTCTTATCCCATCCAGATTTCACCAAGGAATTCATCTTGTCAACCGATGCCAGCGGTAAAGCTATAAGTGCCATATTGAGTCAAAAATGCAATGGGTACGAGAGGCCAATAGCTTTTGCAAGTCGTCAGTTAAATAAAGCGGAAGTAAATTACACTACCACAGAACAAGAATGTCTTGCAATAATTTGGGGTGTAAAATACTATCGATGCTACCTGTATGGAAGAAAATTCACAATAATAACTGACCATCAACCACTGAAATGGCTATTTTCGATCAGCAATCCACAATCACGTTTGGCAAGATGGACGCTTACTCTCCAAGAATACGAGTACAAGATTGAACATAGAGCGGGGAAGAAGCATGTGAACGCAGATGTACTCTCAAGAATACCAATTAATGCTGTAGAAGTTGAAGGAACATATGAACCAATATGGGATAGACACATGATAGCAAATAAACAAAGTAAGGATGCCGCAGTGCAACAGCTCTCCACTAAAGAAGGGTATTTCACGGATGACGAAGGGTTAATCTTCAAAGAAAAATCAAATAATGAACGTCATCATCAACTCGTAGTTCCAGTATCCATGAAATTCAAGGTAATGCACGATTACCACAACCTACCGTATGCGGGACATCAGGGGTTCGAGAAGACATACAGCCGAATCAAGGAAATTTTTTTTTGGAAAGCAATGGTTAAGGACATTGAAGACTATTGCAAGAAATGTCATTCATGCAATGAGAGGAAAACGTCACCGCATCACAAGCCTGTGCCACTTCAAAAGTTCAATGAAGTTAGTAGGCCAATGGAAAGGGTCTCAATGGATATTGTCGGTCCATTAACAACAAGCATGAGAGGGAACAAATACATCTTAACCTTCCAGGACCACTTCACGAAATATCCAGAAGCATTCGCTATACCGGACCAAAAGGCATCAACAATTTCAAAAATATTGTCACAAGAAATCATCTCAAGACACGGGGCTCCAAGACAACTGCTGACCGACCAAGGCGCAAATTTCACTTCTGAAGTTTTTAGAGAAGTTTGTAAAATATTTGGCGTAGAAAAATTACAAACAACGGCATACCGACCACAAACGAATGGGATGATAGAGCGAAGTCATCGCGTCTTCAAGGACATTCTATCTCATTTCGTGAATCGAGATCAAACCGATTGGGATGAGTGGCTACCATATGTGTTATTGGCATACAGAAGTAGTGTACACAGCAGTACAAACGAAACTCCATTTTTCTTAATGCATGGTCGTGACCTAGAGTTACCTTATGACGATATAACCAGACCACAAGATCTACGGTATGATTATGCAGATAACTATGCGTCCGAATTAAAACAAAGATTACAAATTGCTTTCAACACAGTAAAGCAAAACATCAACAAGGCAACAGAGAAAACGCATAAACAATTTAACAAAAACACCAAGTCAGCAGTCTACAAAATCGGTGACGCAGTATACTTGCATAACCCAGCAATACACGCAGGTACGTCACGAAAACTACACAAGCCATGGACAGGACCGTACTTCATAACGGAAATAATGGGACCCGTGACATATAAAATTAAACAACAGAAGTCCGAAAAAATTCAAACGGTACATGTCAACCGTTTAAAACCATTTAGAGATGAGAGCCTTTTTGATCAAGAAGATGAGAGCGAAGAAACAAGTACATCAAAAGATGAAGAAACAGCCAGCACAGAGGAGCGAAATAAAAATGAAATAGACTCAGAGATGATACATAGGATAACTCAGGACAGTCTATTAATGGATGCATTGGTACGACAGGGACAATCAGATACTACCACCACTCCCACTGTAGTATCACCGTACCATACTCGTAGTAAAGGACCAGCACCACGGCACTCATGGATTATGCGTTAGTTAGTGTTCAATACCAGGAACCAAATAAAAGGACTAGAGATCGGTACACGGAACCAAGGAAATAAGGAAAATAATATGTATGTAATTGATTCTCCATTTTAAGTCTGTAAGTGAAAAATTTAAAAAGCATTCATAACGTATTCAAAATTATTAAACATTATCTTTTTTTTTTCTTTTTACTTCTCTCATTGTAAATTGCTTGGAACTTCAATTAGCAACTTATTTGTGGGATGTGCTAGCCATACCATTAATAAGAAATGCAGGAAATACGTTATAGATGGTAAATATAGAAAACAAGATTTAGAATATTTTGTGTGTTATATGGAAAATCAATCAGTTAGAAATATGGTATTTAAAAAATGTGTGTATGTAAGTGTTGATCTTAAGAGTGAAAGAACAACCGCCAGTGCCATGCATGTTGAGGAAATCGCATCAAACCACAGGAAGCAGATGAACCATCCAAGGGATAACGACCGGCCAATCGTCTCCCCTCAAACTCATCTACAGCCATGGATACACCATCCAGCACAACACCAGTGGTATGCAGTAATTTCCCCCATCAAACATGACATGCTATGAAATATTATGAATATAGAGACTTTAAGTATAGTTATAAGAAAAATTGTGCTCCTCCGGAAGCAAATTTTTAAAGAAGGGAGGTATGTAAGACTAGGTCACCACACAATTGAGGTCATTACACTCAGTAGTAGTAATCACTAATATTGCAGAATAAGCAATATGGAGTAATTATAATATTGTTTCTTTATTTGGTAATTAGGTGACACCTCAATTATTTGTTGACTTAGCATTACAGTAATATAAAAGACTGTATGGACGATGGGAAGACAGAGTCCGGTAAGAGTCCATCGAGAGGTCCATCAAGAGAGAGACTAGAAGAATACCATTCATCCATACAGTCGGATCCATCATTTGTAAATATATCAACTCATCTTTATACTAGTCAATAAACTTAGTTATAATAAATCATTATTATTATTTCGAACCTTTACTCTTCTACGAGCAACGTCACAACGGTAAGAACATTTATTATTACTTATTATACTTTTGGCGATTACTAAATTGTACCTCCAGTCTGGCAAGAACCCATCTTAAATATTATTTGCTAATTCGCCTCATAAAGGCGGGTTACAATATCATAGGAACTGTAATGTAGTATTTCCACATGTTTTTTTCTGAAAATGTAAGTAAAGTTATTAAGGAGGTTCATATTTTACCTTCTATAAGTATCTGCCGTAAGCGGGCCACCATTGCTAATTTTCTTATTTGAAGAGATAGGAGGACGGTTAAATGGACAAAGTTGGGCGATATTATACGACAAATTTAGGTAAGGAAGGTATTGTCTTTGCGGACAAAAATTTCGATAGTGAGTTTCTTGTGACTAAGCACGTTTTGGGGTCCCTATAATACGAATTTACTATTTTTACGATGATGACTGTATGTGTGTGTGCGTCTGTGTGTGAGTGTGTGTATGTGACGATTCCAAAAATGATATTTTTTCGCATTCCTCGAGTTTAGATCCATATAGACATGATATGAAAATGTCAAATAAGTTATTTGACAAATAAATCGTCAAGCTTTTATTTATTTTTTGTTTAATTCCATGGCTATCGATATTTTCAACGTAATTTTCGACATTTTCATATTTAATTTCTGTCATTATAAAGCATGTAAAGTTAATTCTGTTTATTGATTTAGATGTAGAATTTTATGCCCTAAAACTTTTATTTGACGCGTTTTTGCTTAAAATAATTAGGTGAGCAGGGAATTGCAAAAAACTAATTTCCCATGTTAATCTACTATGTACACCTTTACGACAGATACACGGTATATATATATATATATATATATATATATATATATATATATATATTATAATTTCTAGTATTAATTAATTAAGTTAAAGGTAGTACATAAGTTCCATTATGAATATTATGAGAAATATAAATCATATGTGATTATAGACGGTTTGTCCTTAGAAACAATGCAAGTCGTTACATGCACTTATCGTTACTAAACTTGTTTCATTACACATAATTTGTTGTCAATTCAAATGAGTAAACGTTGAAAAAGATTGTTTTTAAAATAAGAAGGTTAAATATAGAAACTGTATTAACCACTATATCTAATGTATGCGATAAGGGACCTAAAGTCTCTCGGCGATGCTAAAATAAGATCTGAATGTGTAATATAATTCCAATTCCAAATCGTTCCTTTAGCCAATTTTCAAACCGTTAGATGGAAATATTTAAAATTTAGGTAATAAATAATTCACACTGCAGAATTGGACTTGGTATATTAAGGTCCAATCGAATGTAAAAGCTCTAAAGTAAAAATCGATTTTTTTTCTTCTTCGGAGAACGTGTTAATCGACAACATAGTTATCAGATGGAATATTGTTCTATAAACATAAATACACACAAACATCATCGTAAAAGTGTTAAAATCGGATTTTGAGGTATAAAACGTGCTTATTCAATAAAATCTCTCTTACCTATTGTGGCTACAGATAAAATCGGACTATAGACATAAACTATAAACAAACAATATTATATACAGCAAAAGAAAATATATTTTAACTTAAACTTATGCCCTAATGACGAAAAACGAATGCTTTCTAACATTTCCAATAAAAGTTAATATTAAATACTTGTGAAAACTTTGTTCGGTAGAGTTTATTTTATTACGGAATTCACGACGTTCATTGCACGAAATAATTTATTTAAATTCCTCTCCTCTCTAATGTGAGAACAGTTTCCAACTTGTTAAATTTTTCAGGCATTCATTAAATATTTGGGGAGCCTACTCCAAAAACAACAATATGAATTTTTGACGAAACCAAAATCTGACGCAGTTGGCCATATCGATATCAGTTTGTTCTGATTAAATTTTTATTTAGATCTGATCCAAATTGTAATTTCCGTAGAACGATCAACGCTTTTGACTTTGATAACTAATGTCCATGTCATTATAAATAAAATAGTTGAGAAAATTTGACGGAAGTGCTAGACTAGCAAAATTGAAAAAGATATTTAACCTTAGTAAGGTTAGGTATCTAATACTACATGTCAAAACGGACAACAAGTTCAAAAAGTGAATTAGTCGAGAAATTAGTTGACAGACCACGACCTTAATAGCAGGGACCTGAAGCGAAACGTATTTATGGTGCAGGTTTAGTTCAGATTCAGGATATAAATGTTCAGATTTAGTTTCGGTTCAAGAAAAATAAAATTATAACGGTTCATAATATTAGAGTTCGGGTTCGAATTTAGATTCAGAGCACAAGAACAAAAAGATAGTACTCGAAATTACTAAGTTTATATGCAGTTTTAAAACCGTTTTCAATACGTCTTGAGTTTTGAAAACGCCATGTATAGTGTCAAATCGGTTTTGAGTTATCTCAAATCAAAACTAAAATTCGTGAGTTTGACTTGAAAACTGGTTTTAAAACTACTCATGTAAACACGTAAAATTCAGTTTCGCTATTACGCGTGCGAACGTAGTACTTAGCCTAACGTTTCTGTCGTTGTTTTACGAGTATTTAACTTACAAATAAACTGTTGTGTAGCTCTTGTGCGTAGTGGTACGAAGTAAAAAAAATGGAATAATAACAAAACGAAATATATGGAGTGAAGAGAATCTGTCATTTACATCAGCCAAATGCGCATGTGCCGAAACTGTTTTCAAACTAATCTGAACATTGCATGTAAACACTTTCACGTAATTTTGACTGAAAACTGAAACCATTTTCAAAACTGCTTGTAAACTTAGTAGATATTTATTATTTTTAAAATCATATTAATAATTTAATGTGAATTTACAATTTTTAATTATATATTTATTAGATCTGAACCGAATCTGAATTTAAAAAGGTTTAAATTCGGTTCAGGTTCGGTCGGGTTTAGGTTCATCAAAAATTTGGGTTTTCGGTTCAGGTTCGGGTTCAGCTTCAGGTCCCTGCTTAATAGATCGTTTTGTTATGGCGTAGTATTTGACGTTTGTATGAGTGATGAATTTTAATATTAGAATAAGTTCAACAGAAAATATATAATACGGACACAAAATTCTCCACGACCACGACCATTTATATACTGTTTTAAAATCTGTCTATAGGCGATGGGAAATAAGCAATATGACATCTGGTGGTATTTTCGGAACTATAGTCGACGGGATAAATTATACTCGTGACATTTTCTTGATTGTATAAAATAAACACAAGTGCTATCTATTATCTTTATAATATTTACGTTTACATATGCAATATCTCTTCATATTATACACTTATTGCATAAATACAATTAGTAAATGTCAAATTATCCCGTTAACATTAGTTCCACTTTGGTGCTGCGATCTAATTTCCCATCGCCTATTGAGACCATGGATTGTCAACTAACTCTCTGTTCAAATTTGTTGTTCTTTCATAGGTCATCTATGTCGATTTTGATTTTGAAAATAAAATATTAAATTTTTGATACATGAGCCAAGCAGAATGTAAAAAGAAAATTGTTTTTATTAATGGAAAACGGTGTGCAACACCTACAAATTCATATGTATGTAAATTTTTAATTTTGATGCCATATTCAAATACCAAGGGACAACTAAATATCAAACCGAATTATATTTTTAATGTATGATATTTAAAACCGTATTTAACTTTTACATTTCGTCTGATAAATACTTAATTTTGAAAAACGGTACGATGATTTAATAATCTTTTTATTAGTAAATGTAAACCACATGTTCAAATCAACAAAAAATGAATATAAAAGAACTTTATCTGCTGGATTAGGTTTTATCGGCAATTTGCAAAGCGTATGACTTTTTCAAGGTGTATTGTTCTTTAACAAAGTTCTACGAGTAGTACAGGTTTGATTGAATAACTGTCATTTATTGTCATCACCACATCGTTGAATTCATTGTGTTCAATGTTGCGTAAGTCTTTTGTTTACGCACATAATATAGTCTGTTGAAGACGGATAATAATTGTCACAAGTGACAATTGACAGCTGACGAGACGATTGAACCTATCTACTTGACCGTTCGCTTCTGTTTATTGCATAGAGCTCTCTGATCGGCATTCACAATTAGATTAGACTAAAATATGTATATACGCGGCATGCACAAAAATTGAAATCGCCGACAGCAGACAAAAATGAAAGCTTTGGTTCATTTTAGTAACGTAACAAATTTATGTTTTATGTCAGAATAATTTTACAAATTTCTATTTTATAAAATATTTGCAATGAATGCGAATTATAGGACGTCAAATATTATGTGATGCATTCAGTGATGTAATATTTAATATAAAATTACCAATTAAAGTATCAAATTTTATAAATTTCTTAGATTATATGAGGAATAGATGCTTAAGAAAATAACTTTTCAACAGATATCTTCTACTAACATGAAAAATTCTTTTAGGTCATATTTTCTCATTGTAAAAGATACTTATCGAATAAATAAAATTCAAACAATGGTTGTATGATTGAAATAACGAATTGTATAAAAGTGTGTTTCTTAAATTAATACTTGAACAAGATATACTACAAGAAGCAGAAAATTTTCATAAAATTGTATAATACTTGCAGTTGTACGAAATATAAATCAATTTTTAACATAATTCATCTATTTATAATAGATTTTGTACCATTTAATGTTAATGGTAAGGTAAAAATTCACAGGATTCATACTTTACATGTATTTTCCTTTCCGAGCTTGTGCACCTAATTCCATTTAAAGCCTGGTATATTTTCATATGAAGAATCTTCATTTATGGCGAATATGACAAAAAAGATATAAGATGCATAGTGGCATCTTGTAATATTTAACTAATATTACAAAATATAATATAAAACTAAATATAATAAAATGGTTTACGGAAATCACATATTATGAGAAAATAGTTATTTAACTATCAAGTGTGTTAATGTGGGTGATTAATGATCGAGACATTTTAACGCGTGAGCGTAGCGAACGCGTTAATTGTTGAGATCATTAATCGCCAATTAACACACGTGTTAGTTACAATATTTTTTTCGTTGACCGTATCTTACTTAAATGGAAAATCTAATTTTATTCCATGACAAATTTTTTTAGGTTAGTAATGGTTGACCGAACGTCAAATTTTATGTCAGAAAATCAATAAGTTTTGTCATCAATTGTTTTCAGTGGGTGCGTTCAGTTTACTTAATGCTAGACAACACAAGCGGTTTTTTTATGTTATTTGAGGAATTTTATTCTTTCAAATTCATTTTAAAGGTATGCTACGTGAATACTAGTAAGTGTGAAAAGCATGACTTTTAATTCTGTCTACCTTTTGCTACAACTTAGCGTTAGCAATACATGCTGTGTTCCATGTGGTGAACGCACCCAATAAATCGTTTATTAATAAAAAATCATGCATTAATAGGGGTCATTAATGAATGATTTTCTATACATTAAGATAGCCTATTAATAAACGGTCGACGGAAAAATATTTTTTGTGCCACTACCTTCGCTGGTATTTAGACTTTTTTAATTAGCATTTTAAATAATTTCTTTATTCATTTCATTATACGATGATGTATAATATTCATAATAAGCAGAAACTCAATATAAAATTATAAATTGTATCACTTACTCCAAATGTCAAAATTGATTTGGTACCCAAAGGTACCAAAGTAGACGTTAGAAGCACTGTCGCTCAAAACGTGCACATCGCTTATAATATTCAATTTGATTAAATTGAAGGTAAATTCACAATCATTTACATTTACAATTTACAACCACTTTTTAGCTGTTCTTGAAATTGGAGGTGGAACATTTATGAGCAACATGATGAAATACTAAAATCGGCAGAATGTTTGACAATTGTTTGCGTTCACTTACGTTGCTCTTATTAAACTAAACTGGTATTAAACAACCTGAAATGCAACCCCACGTAAACAGATAAATGTCAAATAGTCAAATTCAAAGTAGTGTTTATAGCGCCTTGAAGTGAAAACGTGGACTTGTAAATGGTTAAATTACACTGCTAAATTTAGGCACTTTTTAAATTATTTAGTTCAACGAAATATTTCACACTCAAAATTTAAACCGGGTACGCAATAAAAATCTTGAAACTGATAAAAAGATGCATGTGTTAACACCCGACTGAAAGCTTAAGGCTTGTAACTAGTTCACTTGTGCACTGAATTCTTCGTTTGTGGGTGAATCGTTCATTCATCATCGGCAGATCGAACAGAGAACAAACACTTGGCACTTTGCGAGCGGCGATAAAATAGAACAGAACTTGAGCTCGCGTTCCCAGCGATTTTAATGAGTGATTATACCATCGTTCTTACACAATCTCATGATTTTGCTGGCCTCTGACTTTTTCAGAGATGATTAACCCTTAAAGATGTTTATTTTCCAGATAATTAATATTTCTTCAACATTTTAAAGTTTTTAAAGTTTAGAGCATAGATGAAGTGTAAGTTTGGCAAATCTATTGAAAAGATTTTTGCTAATTTAGTGTTTCAGAAGATTATAAAACTAATACATACGAGTAAGTACTTATTTATGGTACAAGTGAGCAACGATGACTAATATAATATTTTTGATAAATAAAATAATTAAAATTTAATACAGTCAGTAAATTTATCATAAAATAATAAATAATCTGCATGTTTCATATGAATTTATTTTAAAATAACATACCTACAGTTTTTATTTTTCAATTATTCAGATGTGGCAATTATATGGATCAAGTAAATTGAAGAGTTCATTAAAACCTTTTCCATCAGTGGCTTTTTAAATCTGTTTTTATTTGGTTACTTGTAAAGCTTGAAACCTGTATTTAAAATTGAACGAAATAAAAAATAATTACTTTTGATACAGAACAAACTGCTAACTTTGATATTTAACTTAAAAATGAATTATTGTTATTATTATGATGAATAAAATTCGACTAATCAAAAAAAAAAAATTGTTTTACGCCCATGCGTAAAGTAGTTACTTTACACATTGATTGCAGTACGTAAAGTCAGCTTTTATTAGCGATTCGTAAAGTGCATTGTATTTCGTACGGAGTTTATTACTCGATTAACCAGATAGATCAATTAATTTGATTAATCTTTTAGCCGGTTATTTGGATAACCGGGTAATTATCTTTAATGATTAGTCGATTAGTGCAGTTAAAAAAATACATAGAAACGTATATCTGATCCTTATTCAATTCAAAAGTCTGATGGTCAAAATTAATCATGAAATGTAATTTTAATTGTCACAGGCAGCAAAAGTATATTGTCAGTCGCCGTTTTCTAATATAAGATTCAAGAAAAAAAGCCTTGATTTCTTCAGATAACTTTTTTGACAATATCTCGTGGCAAATTGACATTTAATGAAGTACTTTTAAATTCTTTGTTCATAACCTATTCTGAGTTAGTTTTCTACCTCCCGCTACACTTATGGTAAGGGAGGTATAGGGATCGTGCTAAAAATCGCATATCGAGATTTTGGTAAATGACCACATTTTAAGGTCCCTAAAATCCAATTTTAACATTTTCACGATGATGATGTCTGTGTGTATGTATGTGTGTGTGTGTGTGTGTGTGTGAGTATGTGTGTGTGTGTATGTGGATCCTGTTTATGCTCTAACTCAAATATTATCGTCCAGAAAGTTTAAAACCTTGTATTTCAACGTTACTCTTATATGGAAAGATGCCATTAGATTTTGGTATAAATCATAAATACCTTTATTAAATGTTATTTTTTCGAGGTTTGTTATTATAAAAATTAAAGTTTTTTTCAATTTTCTACAGGTTTGCGTTAATACTTTTTGTATATATTTTATGGATAAATTTATAAAATTATCTATAATTTTAATCCCGGAGCCTATGCTTTAAACACAACTTCATGGTTACACAGTTCAGATCTCAAATGTATGTAACTGACAGATATATGTCACTGTCAACAAACTATCATTTCAAATAATAATAGTATCGTTTTAAAAAGAAAATAGGAAATGGAACAACAATAATTATATGGAAAGGAACTTAATACAATTTCCAGCATAAGTAAACATGTAAAAATATAGGTAAGATAATAAAAATATATAATATATCATCACGGCATATTACCCATTGCTGGTTGAGTCAATCTGCTTTGTACACAGATATCGGTAATAATGATGACATATTTGTACCGTGCGGCCGTTTACCAGGAGTCACTTCACGAATGTGGGAAACCGGGTTCGATCCCGACAGACGCCAAATATTTTAGAATTTTAAATGGCACACTGTTTTCTACAATAATTGTTGGCAGCACTTTTTCGAATTTGGAATACTTTCGTTGAATTGATCGTAGAAAATGTATAGTATCCTGTAGTTAGTGTCGAAAACTCTACTTTCGTGTAAAAAAGTCAACTTCACGCACTTGTTCCACAATTTACTCTTACATCTTTTCTATTGCACTTATGTTATTTATATAACTTAAGCGATGATGTTTTTGTTTTATTTTCAAAGTGCGCATATTATTCTACATATATAGAAAAAATATGTAGTATATGATATTTTTTAATGAAATTCGATTTTCATACATAAATTTAAAATATAATATCGTCACACAAAAGAATAAAAATATATTTATTATTACCGATAATAAACCTTTTCTTCCTTTTTGTAAATATTACCGTTGTCATATTAGCTAAAATAGTGGAAAAATGTTTTCACTCATACCATGTTTTGTGAACAATACATAATATTGTATCTATTTGATAACAATCGTTCCTAATAAATTTCTTTTATGTGCGTAAATAAATGCGACAGGAAAAATAAATAATAAAAACAATTGCGTAGCCGTCCTGATTGCGCAAATGGGATTTATTTTCAGAGCTCGAAAACAAATTTTAATTAAGCAATAAGTTTTAATAGTTTTGTGTATCAGTTTTTAACTAAATCATCATTATGAACTGAAAGGAAACTCAATAACAATGCTCCTGCTTTCATATTTCTTCATTATATATTCATGTCATGTGACATACGAATAGTTATTTATGTGTTGAAATCGAAAGTTTATTTCAAACCGATAATAGAGTTAGGTTTAGGTTAGAGATAGGTTTAATAATAATGTGGCTGTAGAATATTAAACAGATTACGAAGTTCTACCTGATGATACAAATGAATTTATACAAACAAAACTAAATTATATCCGACAGTTTGCAGGTACAAAATTATTAAGATGTAACGGATAACACGATACAATATCATCATCCTTTATTGAATTTTATATCCGTAGAATACATATGAATACAAATGTAACAGAAAAATTGAAGCATTTAATAAAATTCAATGTTTAAAAAAAGAAACTATTTATCGGTTCATTAGCGTTTTGAAAAATCGTTACTGAACGTTATACAATTTTAAAGATTCACTAAATTACGATACACGTATTTAAAGCTAGTTTTAGTCATGAATTAGGTCGCAGCGTTCGTGTTTTACGACCCGTGAGTGACTAAAGATGCTTTACGTATGTGTATCGTACAATATTATATCTACGATAGAATTTAATAACGCAATAAATTTAAAAAAAAAACAATAACAAAATATTCACACCGGTTTTACAAATTTAACACCCGTTCCTCGGCAACGCGTGACTAATAAAACATTGCTCTTAAACAACCGTTTTACAAACTTAAAACTAACAACTAAACATCAGTTTTACGCACTATCCTAGATAAAAAATATACATACTTTTGTAATTTTTTCACAGACTATTCATTATTGTAGAAAAAAACAAATATGATTTATTTTAACAGGTTTACATGCCTATTCTCTAATAAAATGGTTAATTTTTATATTTATCCAATAGATATTGATTTGATAACTAAAAATCAATTTTTTGTTATATATCAACATACTTGATTGGTTAATTTTTTTAACCAGTTGTTACAAATTAACAACTGAGTTGCAGAATAGACCTGTTATTCTGTTAAAAAAAGTTATATAAAAACTATCGTTATTTATAAAATAACTGTGAAATATTATGTTAGTTAAATATCACGTTTAATTAGTAGGAATAGGTTTTTATTGATCGTTTCCGTATAACATCAAAATACAACAATATTAAATACGTTACTATCAATTATTACTTCTGTTTTTCGCCTACTCTTCGTTCTGGTTGGGACCGGAGCCTACTTCTTGGCGCTGGCGCTAGTAGAATTTTTCACAATAACGATGTAATCCTACACGACATTTTATAAAAATCGTATTCCCTAATACAGTGTGTTAAAAAAAAAACCTAACTCGGAACAGGCTATGAACAGAGAAACGTATGTCTGATCATTATTCAATTCAAAAGTCAAATTGTCATTCGCCGTTTTCTAATTTATATCCATTTCTAAAATAAGATTCATGAAGAAAAGCTTTCATTTCTTTTGATAACATTTTTGACAATATCTCGTGTCAAATTGACATTTAATTTAAATTGGCATACGTATCGTGGCCGTGTGCCTGAGTGTCTGGTCGCGAATCTGGGGACCCGGGTTCGATCCCGACCGACGCCAAAAATCACTTCGAATTTTAATGGCACTAAATTGACCCCTATGGTGTACTCTCCACGCCAGCATTGAGTGCCAGTGAGGTGATGCCTGGAAAGCGCCCGCACGGTACAAATATTTCATCATTACCGATATCTGTGTACAAAGCAGATTGTCACACCCAGCAATGGGTAATATGCCGTGATGATATATTGATTTATTTTATTTTCGTTGTTCATACTCCGAGTTAGGATTTTTTTTGAAGACACTGTATAGTTATATAAACGTCCTCATATCTGTTGTCACAACATTAGCCATTTTTTTTTAAGAAAGATAGTAACTATTATTGAAAATTAAATTGTCATTATACTCGTACTGTCATTTTGCAAAAAAAATATTGGCATTACTATTTTAATTAATAATTCTTTGAGTAAAGATTATGGGGAAAAAACAATTATCAAATGGGTTATGTATTATTATCCCATAAAAGATTTTCACAACCAAAAACATTTCTTCTAAAATGTAATTATCGTTATTAATTATACATATATCTGATGCATAAATAAATGTTTTGTTACCTAGCTTTAATTTCTTCATGCTCAAATATAAATAATAAATTAACCCTTCCATTTTCTAACATTTGACATTAACGGACTTAATAACGACAAGTGAATCCTTATCATTCACGAAGTACTTAAAATAACGAGAATACGATTTCAATTTAACGACATTGATTTTACAGAATATGCTTTTTGAAAATTATAACGACATTCCACTAAGTACCAACTACAAATTCTCTTTCAAAAATGAAATTATGTTCGATTGGATTAGTAATGGGGTCCTCCGCAATTGTAACAAATTAGAAATTTGAAAATTAGTCTTTTATATTAACACTAGACTTAAAAACTGTATGACAGGGACTATCAATGTATTTACAAAAAAAAGTTATTTACACGTTTACTATATTCACAAGCTTACTACTGCCTTCTGCTATCGCAGCTTTGAAATACAGAATTCATTTTCAAGTAATTTAATGCAGAAAATAATGAAACAAAAGAAAACCGAATATGTAATATTTATATGAATTGATGCTAAGCCAAATAGAAATCAAGTGTACTTGTAACAAAATAAATGATATGACATACGTTACCTTAAATCGTGCTTGTTCAATAAAATCGGAATATGCAATTTTTAGCATGAATCCAATACCTCTCTTAGCGTGAGGTAAAAATTATTACGGCTAATGTATAACAATTAAGTCTAACTATAGATTGCTTTCAATTTAGATGAAGTTTTATAAAAACATTTTAAAATAGTGGAGAGTCCCATTATACACTTAAAATAATAAATTATAACTTAATTATCTTTTGAGTAAATAATTGCCATAACATATTATCAGGAAAACCAGTGCATTATACGGTAGGAAAAAATTTTCGAACTCGTTTGCGGTTTACCAAAGAAATGTCAGCTATTGCAAAAAATTGAGTCAATAAATTTTCCTCTTTACTTCTCTCTGATATCTACGAAATGTGAAACCATTACAAAATTCACAGGTTTCTCAATTTTTTATATATTTTCGATGAGAGTGAATTTTGTTTGAAGATAATATAAAGCGTGGGCAAATATAATAAGTTAATATTTTTAAAACGTAAGATAGAATTGGATATTTTTATGAAAAACACCTGAAAATTTATAATAATTCCTTACGAGTTGTTTATTTATTTTAAAAGATTTAAGTACACATTATAAAATAAGGAATAAGAATACTACTTTATTTAATGGCATTTCACTAACATTTTAAATTTAAACACTTGGCCAACATTATTAAAAAGTAACTAGATTTATAAATTTGGGAATATTTTGTATATATATTGAATAAATATGAAGTAATACATATACACTGAAAAACGGGCAACTCAAAATAATTTTTTTCTTTATAATTATTTTTTAATTTTCTTGATATATTTGTAAACTAGGCTTAGGGACTCACAAATAATGGTATTTGGCAAGATGATAGCACTTCCGGTTTAACCGGAAGTGATATTAACTTTCATATTTCAAATGGGACACTCCATATATTTTTACATATTTGGAATCTACATAAAATTACGAATTCAACGATATGGTTGAAGTGATTTTTTATCGAAGAAATAAATTACAAAACGTAATAGAAAATTAGGAATAATTAACTTGGTAAGACATATCCGGTAGGCTATGATAACAAATTGATAATTTTTTTTTTTTGTAACAAAATATGCAATCTTACAAAAATAACATTACTTAAATATTCCTTAATATTTCGTATGGTTGGGTAGAACTGGCTGAACCCCACCTTATCGTCAATAAAAATTATTATTATTATTCTTATTATTATTATTATTATTATTATTATTATTACATTATTATTATCTCAAATGTTTTCACAGCCTACCTGATATCACGGCTTACCAGGTTAATTATCCATAATTTTCTTTTAAGGTTTTGTAATTTATTTCTTCGCTTAAAATTCACTTCAAGTACATCATTGAATTCGTAATTTTACGTAGATTCTAAATATATAAAATATATAGGTTGTCCCATTTGAAATATGAAAGTTAATATCACTTACGTTTAAACCGAAAGCGCTACATCAATCAAAATACCATGATTTATGAGTCCCTAAGCCTAGTTTCCAAATATATAAAGAAAATTTAAAAAATCATAAATAAAGAAGTTATTTTGAATGGCCCGTTTTTCAGTGTCAGCCTGTTTATACAATAAAATACTAAAAGTAATAATATTTCCTAACTCTATATAGTCATGTGAAGCAGGGTTACATTAAAGCAAGTGTAGTATAAAAGCTAGTTCTAAAACCGAAAAAACTACATATAATAGAATCACTCCAGCAAAAACACTTTTGTGATACCTTAATCTTGTTACTAGAAAATCTCATAGCTGAAACATGTTTTACTACGAACCATGACGCTGAAGACTGAACAATGTTAAAAATGGAATTTTGAGTGTAATATATTTATTGAATTATAGTGTTAAGGACGGTGGGTGCAATTTTATACAATTAATTGGATGAAATTTAAAAATATTGTCAGAATTAACCCTACGAATTGTTTTGCTAAGATACAAATTGTTTATTCTTTTGTAAAATTTACTACCTCTGTTATTTTAGCAATCAAATCTTGATCACTAAATCAAATCGATAACCATTTTTTAAAAAATCGATTTTCTAAATCGATCAAAGAAATTTCCTGAAATTTTTCAGTTAAATTTTGGTTTTTCTTTTAAATAAAAATAAGTGTAAAATTATTTTTTAATGGAATTATAAACAAATTTCTATAAGAAATGTTATATACGATACTAATTTAAAATAATATGAAATTGTCGATAAGTATAACATTGCCAAAACAAAAAAACATATTGCAAACCGGCAATAGATGGCACAACAAAATTTAGAGTGTGTATCTTTATTATATACATTTACACAAATGTTTGTTATTGTTAGAATAAATTTATCGGTGGTTTTCAACTTGTTAAAACTATGTAGTAACCTCATCGTAACGCAAGCTCTTAGCTTTATTTGCTTTTGTCACGCTATTAATGATGATTTGTAATAAATTAGACTAATTACAAAAGCACCACTAATTGAACTTATTAATTCAATTGCATTGTTACCTTTTAGGGTGTCATTCTCTTTTGTTGAATATTATAAATAAAGTATGCGCCTATTTTCGAATAACATAATTTCATATTGAATGAAATATATAATATTCTCTAGTAACATGCCAAAAGCAGATATGTCACCTTTTAGCATAACCACAAAAATATTTTACAAAAACCGATCATGTCCAAAAATTAAAAGTAATTCATTATACGACGATTTCATGCCAATCTTATGATAATTATTATATATATATATATATATATATATATATATATATATATCAAAAAATATGTGCAAGTAAAACGAACTAAATAATTCCAATAAAGAAGTTTGAGATAACATCCATAATTTTGAGTATTCATTACGATACTTCAATGTTCGAGGATTCGTGACACCAACTGACAGATTTATCAACATAACCTTGCATTTTCACAAAATTTCTATTTAAAATAAAATTTAATTTGCATCTCGGCACTAAAGTTCCTTTTTATTTTCGTCGGATCTACGGCCTGAACAACTAAATTCCATATTCGTGATAAAAAGTAGAACTTCAGGACCTTGATCCATGAATAACTATTATTTTACAGAGCATTTATTAAAAAACAAAAAACTTCTGGGCTTATCTTGTCTGGTTTTTTGAAGAAATATTGAATTTACCCAATGAAATTTAATAAAATGAACAAGAAAATAATGTTTAAAAAATAAAGTTAGACATATTTCAACTTTTTATTATTATTTTTTTTTAAATCTCAAACCCTTACAAAAATAGTATCAAATAGATTGGGATACATTTGGTCAGATTTACAAAGATACACCCTTATATTTTTCGTTCTTTGCTTACAAAAATATTTTCAAATACAGAGGGCGGCAAATTTGATTCTTGTAGAATTACAATTACAAACGTGTACCCTTATTGCACGATCAGTTTTTTTTAATGTTTACCGATAGGATTTCTAAGGCAGTATGCTTTATTTACAAATTACTGATCGGTAAGTGATTGCAATTGCTTACCGATCAGGAGTCGAGGCGGTAAACAACCATCAAAGCTTTCTTTAAAAATGACAACTAAATTTTTTTGAATATGTTAAAATAATTTACAAATCTTTTTTTTTTAATTTTGTGCGTCGATCGGAAATAAACGATATAGCGCCAGCGCCATAAACCGGAAATTTTAATAAATAAACTTGTTCGATTCTTGCGAAGTGCTGTCAATTCCGACAATAAATTGGAATCATCTCGAAAAATTAGAAGAGTAGGACAAAACTTTTTCATAGAACGAATTTAAAATTAAAAAGCAAAGTACAAAGTATAGGTATAAGTAGAATTTTTGGATTAAGTTCAGGTATACAAGAAATGTTAAGACAATACTTATGTAATCTAAAATGGAAGTTTATTTGTCAGTTAACAAAATAAAATAACTGTAAGAAGTAAAGATGCTTTTCTATCTAAAAGTTTTTCTAAACGCTCACAAATAATACAATTATATCGCAAAATTGGTGCTGACATTACTGACATATATTTCCTCTAGTGGAATCCTATTACTGTCTATAATTCTTGATATTTGCAGAACTTATTTCCACTGTGACATGTAGTTCATCAAAAGCACTACTAAAATCCTCTGCAGGTATTTAATATGCATGAAACGTCAACAAAACGTTCAAACGTGAAACATAATTGAAATATCTGTGAAAATTTCATCAATTGATATTTTCGCAATGTCAGTATTTAATGAATTGTCGCACGTAGAAATTTCAAAATGTGAACATTTTAAATATTTCGCGTTCAACAATATGTGTCAGAATTTTTACCGCGGTATGTCCTGCGGATATGTCTTGGGTTGGTATTTATTTGTTTATTAATATAGCAAAACAAATTAACTGATACTGGTTAATCCTTTACATCCTTTGATGTCGAAACAAACTTTTTATTATTTTGAAAGAATATGCCTCCTTTTTACCTTCCGTCACCTTTAGGTAAGGAAGGTATTTTTACGATGATGTCTGTATGTATGTGTGTCTGTGTGTGTGTGACAAAAGTTCCGGATCCCATAACTGCAATACCACGATTGCAAAAATTATAATTTTTTCGTATTCCTCAAGTTTACATCCAGAAGAACAAGTGATTAGATTTTGGTTATAATTGGTGAACCGAAAGTACCCTCATTTGAAGATTTAACAGTTAAATTTGATTTATTGACATTTAACGTTATTATAACTTAAAGAATATATTATTCTATATACGACTTGATTACATTTTATACTTCATATTCAATAGATACAGAGTGAAAGAATTTTAAAGAAATTAAATTTTATAATTCAGCCAGCTATGCTAAACATGGATCTATTAATATATTCATATAATTCAAATTGACAGATGTCAGTATCAATAAAAAGTAAATTAATGTGGCAGAGATGAGGATGTTGAAATAGATGTTGGGGAAAACACGGAAAGATACGGTAAGAAAATACCTCTAGTATTACAAGTTTCTAGAAAGATACAAGAAATATGATTACATTGGTTTGAACATGTCATGAGGAGAAATGAAGAATTATATTGGAACAAGAATGACTAGTTTAGTAATAGGATGTTGAAGAAACAGAGGAAGACCAAAGATAAGATGGAAGGACTGTATTGCGGAAGACTTGAGAGAAAAGGAACTGAATGATAACGACACGCAAAAATAGCGACCCCTAACGAATGGGAAAAGTTAAAGAAGAAGAAGATGTCAGTGTCAAGTGCAATTTGAATAGTTTGTTTATGAAATAATTTTACTGGAAATTTAGAATCTTTTGCAAGAAAATTTATGTATGGAATTTATACATTATACACAGGATTGACGGAAGGTATTGTGCTGGCCACAACAGATTTTTTCTTTTATTTGTATTTCATAAACTTGATATCTATCTAATTAATAAAGATAATTTCTCAGAAACAATGATCGACTGATGAAATACATTAATTTATTCTGTTTCGATTACTCCAGTAATCTGCAGGACTGAAAAATACTTAGATTCCAATCTGATCATTTTACCAAACGAATAAAGATAATGGCCTATATTATGAACCCACTTTTATATGTTAAAAGTGACATTTAACCTAAGTATATACTGTAAAAGCGCGCTTTATATATTATTATAAAATTCACAATTAAGCAAGAGACTATCTACGACTCTACTACTATAATCTCTGATCACATATCAGTGATTAGCCGACTGCCATGATGTAATAATATAGGCCTATATTGATCTTGTTTTTATGCACAGTGATAGTGCTGTCTTATGTACGCATAAACGTGAAGGACCGTAAAATGTTTGGGTCGCGTTGTTTGGAAGTTCTTATCGCAGTACCACGAACACCGATATGCAAATTGCTCATTGCATTCAATAACAATAAATAAATCCGACGAGCTAAGAAAGGGAGTCATTTCATAACGAGTGACAGTCGACTGCAGCAATCATACGAGTGTATTAAAACATCTTTCTAACGAATTTTGTACACTATTTTTCTCATGACCACAAAAAAGCACAATTAATTTTTAACCTCAAATTAATTGTCACCTGCACGACTCCCGATTGTGTACATGCCACAGACGAATCGCTGTCAGTGCAATCCATTTTTGTGATAATCATATTCAAATTGTCTCTACAATTAAATTTTATTGTATAATAATATTGTATTAACTACACATTCATTGTTTTATATATTTTCGAACGATTCTAACCTCAAATAAAATGTAAAATAATTCAAAGTAAAACGGAAGTGAATAGAGTGTTGTACCAACGTCTTTAATTAGGTAATTATAGCGACTGTAGGTAGTTTTGTTTACTTAGTGTGTTGCTCAGAGTAACAGTTTATATATCTAATTATAAATTTGCTTTTTATCCGTATAAATCTGTAATGAATTGATGATATATCTATATCAAAAAGAGAGTGCTTCATTACTGTTGTAGAGAGAGCACCACGAGAGTTACTATTGAGCCAATTGAAAATTAGAAACTCCATTGAATTCGAACCCGAATTATTTAAGAAAAGATGTAAATAATAAACTTATATATTGGCAATTTATATTACGAAAAATATATGCAAGTATATGTCTAATACAGAATAAATTATTGAGTTCTATATAAAAATAAATATTAAATTGCTCCCCGAAATTCATATAAAAGATATATCGAATTTTAAATTCGTTTCTCAATAAAAAGCTAACTCTGCAATATATCGTCATGTCAAACATAAAAAAACATGTTCTATTTGTAAAGGCAAATTTCAAAATTTGGTAGTTCATCCCTTGCGATATGAAAATTTTAATTTTAGACTAGAATAACTTAAAGGTATATGTATGTTTAAACTTTATGACGTGTTTGCTTGAGTGTATAATGCTGTACAATGTGGAATGTAGATAATCATTATCACATTAGTAAAGTTATCTCTGTTTAAAATAATAAGTTAAAATCGATAGAAACAATGTTCTCGTTCGTTACGTTATATTCTAGATAAAAATCTAACGTATTCAATCAAATAATAGGATTAACTTTTTATTGAACTACATATATGTTGAAATAAAAATTCCATGTTCCGAGAAATTCAATTTAGATATAAGAATAATGTAGTTTACAAATAGGTTGTGGTATGAAATGTAAATCTGTAATAGAATAGAATGGAATTCATTTAAACTGTTGCAGAGAAATACATTTCTATCGTGTTATATGGAAATGTAAATAAGATCGCAATGCTTATCTTGCGTCTATGAATATTCAACCTTTGTTTGAACAGATTCTGCAAATTACAATTCATTTTTCCTTCAAATCTTAAATTCTTGGGATTATTTTATAACAATTATCTGTTATATATGCAGTACCGTCACCGTCTAAAAATATTGGAGATTTTCCTTTGTTGGATTCATTCTTGCAATGTGCAATCAATATTTTTGAACTAATCAAAAGTTCCTTTTTGCACAATTGGGCTTTTTCTAATGTTTCCAAGGCAGTAGGTTTTATTTACAAATTACTGATCGGTTAGTGATTGTGATTACGTACCGATCTGGACGCGAAGCTGTAAGTAAATATAAACAACGATCAAAGCTTACGTTTGAATGAAGTAGACAATGTTGTATTTGAAATAATAACACTATTCTGGACTTCCATTGTCTTTATTTAACAAAAAGTAATAATCAGTATTCACCTGATGACGATTGCAGATACTTTAGCAATTGAAACGTTGTGTGTTTTTATTACTTTTTGTTAAATAAAGACAATGGAAGTCCAGAATAGTGTTATTATTTCGATCAAAGCTTACTTTAAAAATATCAAAATAATTCTTCAAATCTTTTTTTTTGATATTGTTCGTCGATCGTGGAAAAAATGTAATAAGCTTTGCGGTCCAGAGCTCTTCTATCGGTATCAGATGTATTGAAGATCTCTATTTCGTCTCGATCTCCAAAATCATCCTCAAACGGTAGGAAGCACTTACAGCCCTTAATACTTAAATAACTATTGTTGTAATAAACAGTTTTTTTTTTTAAATAACTGCCAGAATAAAATATCCTTTCTCCTTGATGTTATTCTACAAAATTTTAATATTTAGTAAATAAAGACAATAACTGTACCTACTTATAGAAATAGAAGAAAAATTATCTCACCAAAATTTCAAAATTTTACCATATTAATTACTATTTAAAAGAGTGAAAATAATATATTAAACATCAAGAAAAAAGAAATACATCATTTTTCTGTAAGTGCAATTTGTATCACAAAAATTCAATTAAAGGCAATTGGCAAATCAATGAATATAAGAAGTAACAAGATTCACACCTTGGCAACAGACTTTTGTTATAAACAAAGTTAAATTTCCTCAAATATCATTTGGAAAATTTTGAGTTCTAAGTTATTTTTATTTTTTTATTCTTTTTCTAAAGTGGAAGCCAAGAATATGGCGATGCACTCTTGAAAGAACCCCAAAAAATGATAGATACAGCTTCTGCAACTTGTTAAAACTTATTACCAAGAAAATGTGTAGAAAGTTGTACGATGCAGCCTGTAACCGATATTAAATCTGTCAAAATATGCTAAACTCGATCCTTATTGTTTATTTTTTGACATATTTTCTACTTGTATCATTTATTTATAAATTGTTAAACAACTTTTTTGTAAATAATGGGGTCCTACACCATAAAAGAATTAGAACATGTGTCATTTATATTAAAACTAAACCTTAAAACTATATGTTAAGGACTATCAATGTTTAAAAAAAGTTATTAGTTTTTAAAATAATAGAGTTTTTAATAACATTTCCTCATCTCTATATCTACGTCACACATTTACTCTATTCCAAATTATCTCTACTTTCACACCTTCTGCTATTGCCTTTTCATCTCTCGCTAAGAGAGGTATTGGACTCATGCTAAAAATCTCATATCCAGATTTTAGTGAATAAGCACGTTTTAAGGTCCCTACAATCCGACTATAACATTTTTACGATGATGTCTGAATGTGTGTGTGTTGGAAGGACTATTTCTCAAAAACTATAAGACTTAATATCTGCGTGTGTATGTGTGTGTGGATGTTGGAAGGACGATTTTTTTAAAACTATAAGACTCAATATCTGTTTAACTACATATATCTCAAATCGGGCATTAATGGGAAGAGCTTGACCAGGTTTTGGTAACAATTGGACAACCGAAAGTATCAGATTCTTAAAAAAACTTCTAAATATTATTTTTTGAAAATTTTTGTTCTTGCAAATATTAAAGAAGATTAAATTCTATCTGATACATTTAAATATTTTATTTTATCTTCTATAGATTTAGAGATAAAAAATATAAAAATAATCTGTTGTAAGAAATCTCACAACCCAAATAACGCCATGTAAACCAATTGAAAAATTAAAATGTTTGTAATGGGCAGATAAATGTTAGTGTCAAAAATCCAGAGACATTACTCATGACTTTTTCTGGGAAGTACATACATATATTATTTCTTATTGTATTAATAGTTAAATATTTAAAATAATGGGTATATTACATATAAAAATACTGTCAATCCCGACAATGAATTGGAAACATTTCGAAAAAATAGAAGAGTAGGACAAAACTTCTTCATAGAATGAATTTAAAATTAAAAAGCTAAATATAAAGAATAGGTAAGTAGAATTTTTGGTATAAAGTTTAGGTATACACGAAATGTTAAAGACAATACTTATGTAACCTAAAATGGAAGTGACCAAAACTTTTTTTAAATATGGAATCTATTTTCAAGTTCATGAATGAATAAAATAACAATAAAACAACAGAAGTAAATACTAGTTTAAATTGATGATGCCACGCCAGATGCTATGTGTTGTTGTGAAAGTGAAAGATATATTGAATGACATAGGCTGTCGGTGATACTCAAACCTTGGAGTACAATATACGTACTTTTTTATTAATTATTTTATTAAATTTTCCACGCATAATTCCAATTATTGACCACAAAAGTTATTTTAATATATTTATATATTTTTATAAGTGTTGAAAAAGATCAATTTATGTGATTTGAGTTACTCGTGAAGCCCATTGTTTGAGAACAAAATCATCTCTATAACTATGTCACAGAATATTAAAAAAATATATTACGGCTCAACGAATAACAATAATGACGTTCTAAAACTACAAATCGTTTTCAATTTCGGTGAAGTTACATAAAAAAATAGTGGAGGACCCCATTTTATGGGGTTCAATCAAATATCATTGACATTTGGACTTGAAACATAATAGACAATAAATATCAAAATTTATGAGGATTAATTCGAAAGAGTTCGGAGATTAAATAAAATACTGTTTATATTTATATATATTTTCCAAGAAAATTAATAAAATCATATATTTGCCTTTTCTGCAAAATTTTACAGTAATTATATAAAATAAATGCCTTTTAGGTACAAATTTACAAGCGTTGATAAACGTTTTGTTTTTACACCTATTCATAATTCATATTCTGATGACATGGGTATTTCGACGAAAATCGGTCAATAACCAAATACCGAGCCAAATACCAAATTGTAATATATTTTGTCTTTAATTTATTCATGAGATAAGTAATAACTATATTTTCCCCTGTGGCACTTTCTCCACGGCAGCTTTGAGAGCCCGTGAGGTGACGCCTGGTAAAGACCCTCGGCGGTACAAATTTATCAGGTTTGTTCTAACGCACAAACCACCAAACGAGTTTACGAACTGTGGGGTACATACGCCAGAGTGCATTTAGTGTTCCAACATGAATTCCGACTAAAACAAATAATAAGCATAAGGTTGTTCCTACATGGTTCGTGAACAGTGAAATTAGTCAGTGAATTTTTAGTAGTACTATTAGTCCGGGATATGCGCAATGCGTAAAATCTATTACTATTCTACATACTTTGACAGCTATTAATCATTTATTTTATAAACTGAGTGATTTGGTCGGATTTTCAGATTTTTGATAAAGGTTAAGTGATTTTCTTATATTTGTTAAAATTAAATCTCAAATTTCACAATTTATTGTTGGGCACGTATTTTTTATCGATCGTTAGACAGGTAAATTACGAGTACCTACCATTTTGTATTTTACAAAAATATCTTGTATTATTTTATTTTTTTACCTCTCGCTAAGAGAGGTATTGGATTCATGCTAAAAATCGCATATCCAGATTTTATTGAATAAGCACGATTTAAGGTCCATAGAATCCGATTTTAACATTTTTACAATGATGTCTGTGTGTGTGTGTGTGTGTGAGGTTGTTGGAGACACGATTTCTCAAATTCTATAGGACTAAAGACCTGTTTGACTACGGATTCCTCAATCTAACAGTAATGGGAAGAGTTGAATAGGTTCTGGTAACAATTGGACAACCGGAAGTGGTAGTTTCTAAAAAATATATTTCTAAATATTATTTTTTGAATATTTGTTACTACAAATATTAAAGATAATTAAATTCTCAATCTGACACATTTAAATTTTTTATTATATCTCGTATAGGTTTGGAGATATTCTGTATAATAATATAGAATAATCTGTTGTAATTGTGGTTGTAATAAATCTCGTTGCCAGAAAAACAGTTGCGATATTAAAATTTTTGTAATTGACAAATAAATGCAAAATGTCAGTGTCAGTTCTGGGAGGTATGAGTACATTTAAAATATATTATTGTATTATTAATTAAATATTTATTTAAATTGCAGGTATGTCAATATTACATATATCCTTAAGAAATACCGCTAATACCGTCAATGAATTTGAAGTATTTTGAACATATTAGAATAGGATAAAATTTCTCATAGAACGAAAGAAGAGAAACAATTTCAACTATTTGTGTGTACAAGAAGTGTTAAATTCGTTACTTATAGGGCGCGAGCAGCCATGTGACTTTGTTGGCCTTGGCAAGCAGATATGAGGATCCGTGACAGAATGACGGCTAGTAGTTATTTGCATAGATGTCACAATTGTCATATGTCATAATTTTTCATTCAAAATTTCATAATATTCTGTTTATTTGTCATCCATTAGTATGGAATATACTTGTCGAGGAAAATAATCCACATGGATTTAGAAAATCATGATGTTTCGAATGTAAACTTATGATACTTGACACCTATGTATATTACCAGCTGTCATTCTGACACGGGTCCCCATATCTGCTTACTAAGGCCAACAAAGTCACATAACTGCTCGCGCCCTATGCAACATAAAATGAAAATGGCGAGAGGTATTGTGCTGGCCACAACAGATTTTTTAACGTGAGATCTTACATTTCAATTTCGAACTATAAACTATAACTTCTGCAGCGTTCCAACAAAAAACACAACATAATTCTGGACCAGTTCAAAACTAGTACTTTATTAGCGTATGCGTAGAAAAGAGTACATGAACCGTAATATGAACGATACGAAGGCTAGATGAGAAGGGGTACCCCGTAATATCAAGGGGCCCCGGTACCGGCAATATTTGATCTCAAATGGTCAAATGATAAATATTTTATGTTAATTTTTATTCTTGGAACCATTTGTTACTATCACATGATTAACAAAAAAGGTTGATTTTTTTTTTCATTTCATATCTAGAAATTGGAAGGGGCCGGAAAAAATGTTATGCCTGGGTCTCGGTCTGCCTATCGGCGCCCCTTACGATACGCAAACTGTATATTAGAACCAACCTATTAATTACCAAAATGTGCACACTCAAAAATTGGTAATAAGCCTTAATGATATTTTTATATATATATATATATATATATATATATATTTTTTTATTCAATTTTGAAGTTTTAAACTGTCATTATTAACTCCATAGCAACAAATATAAATAACTGTTTATTTGGTAGTGAATTAAAAAATATGTAAGTCACTCTCACAGAATTTTTACTGCTGCTGCAAAAAAATAACATCAGACACGAAAATAACACTTTCACCACAGTCTTCATCAGACAGATCCGCCATTTTCATTATTTTTCGCGACACAAATGACAGAAAATAAAGCTTATTTATAATATAAAAATAAACGACTGGACGTCTATCAACGACGATTGTCATGCACAGCCTACTAATTGATTAGTTTTTTTTATTTTGTCAAAATTAGATATTATAAGAGTTTTTATTATTATTTCGTCAAAATTGAATATAATATTATAAAAACCAGTTGAGTTAAGAATGTTTATTCAACCAAAAAATTTAACCCACTCGCCCTCATTATCTTAACTCACTTGGTTATTATTATAACTTTTAACAATTCAGTAAATATCTGATTTTTCATTGTTAATTTTTCTAAAGCTAATCCCATGTAATTATAATTGTTACAATTACCTGTCAAGCTGTATTTTATTTTGTAAATAGTCATATGAAACATAAAAATGATTAATATAGTGCGATGATAAAGTTTTATTGCAACAAGAGTAATAAAAATTAATATATCTGTTTACGGTTTATATGTACTAATATTTGGATTGCTCGATATTTTCTTCAATACATATATTTTCATTGAATAGAATATGCGTGTAACTCCATATTTCTAATTGAATTTTGACATACTTTCCAAACACGCAAACATTTTAATAATTATTATTTTTAAATAAAACGCGAATACATGCATTAATAAATTTAATTAATATAAGTTAATTATCATTTTTTTATAAAAAAAAATAGATCAAATTCTTCAATTAAAACACATTTTTGCGTTCATTAATATTCAATTTGAAATATTTATAATACAACTAATAAATAAAATGTAATACAATTATTAAATAATTAATAAATTTAAAGTTGAAAGTAACAGTTTATCTATTGAAATATTGTTATTAAAGCATCACTTTAAAGTCACACTTATCTATTGAAATTTCGTTACTAAAACAACATTGTAATGAAGAGAATGTTTAAATAATATCAATCGTCATTTGAAATGCTGTACTAATTTGTTGAAGACTTAAGCCTTGTCAACACTGTCAAATTAATTTGTAGTAACTTAAAAACTGCCAGAGCTGTTAAATTAATTACTAGGGGATTTAAAAATTGTCAAATTAATTTCAAGCTGACTTAAATACTGTCAAAGTAAACAAATTATAAATCATGAATTCGAAAATGTTCCCTGGTTAACTCCATTATCACAACAATTCTTTAAAATAATTGAAGACATAAGTTAACTTAAGTTCAACTGACAGAAGAAATGTTTAAAAAATGTACAAAAAATAGCTAAACATACCTAGGATTGGTATGAGTATCATAACTACCGCAGATGTTAGTCTGAAATCCAAGCTCGTAGAACGAGGATTTTAAGATATCTAAGGCTTGTTATTATTAATAACATCCGTGGTTTATTCAATAATTATTGGTTTCAGAAAATGAAAACATTGGTAAATATTATTTTTTGAACTTCTCTTATTAATGCTACTTTCAAAATGCTTAAACAGAACAATTATTTTGACATAATGTCAATATGACACATTTATATTATGTGCTTTATTCCTCATGTTTATTATTTTAGAATAACGTAAACCGTGTTAAGAATGACACACTAACGTTACCTGTATGTATTAGTGAAGAGCGTTATATTTTCATTATATTTTATTTTCATTTTGTAGACTGTTGACATGCCAGTATGGTAATAATATTACCACACAAACACAGTTATTATTTAGCCTACTTTTGTGTATATAAACAAAGGCTCAATATCCTGAAACCGGTAAAAATTATAACAATTAAAACGTGTCATTCTCGAAGATCAAAAAATATTTTTAAATATTAATTTATTTTTTTATTATATCACTACGAGTGTTATAATTATTATTGAAATGTACACTCTTCATCAATATTATTATGAATCAAAGGTAGTAATATTAAATAATAAATAAGTCATACTGAGAAATTAATTAAATTCAACAAAATTCATCTTTAAAAAGTGATTTCAAAATGCCGACATTTAATATCTTGTCTCTTTACAAGTATGTATCTGAAATACGCTGAAACAATTTTGAAGTTAAATTGTGACAGGCCTCTTGAGATATGATATTTAATTTAAAAAATAGGTTCTTTCAATATTTTCATTCGGTAATTTATGTGACATCAAATCAAATATCCGAAAAATTAATTATGTTCAGTTCTAAATAAAATATTAATTATTGTAATTATACATAAAGTCAATAAACAATTTTGTGTAATGAAATTGCAGAACAACATATTTAGAATGAAAAATGAACACAGTAAAAAAGCGATACTAGTAAATCTCGACAATTATTCAAGTAATTAGGTACTGCTGTAAAATGAAATATATCATAAAATATTTCATTGTACATGACAAAATATTACGCAGGGCGAAAATTACCTACTCATAACAAGATTGTTGATATAATAAAAGCATTTAAATGTAGATGAAATTTTGGAAAATTAATTTGGTATCTATTTAATTTAATTAAAAAATATTTACAATAACTTAACTGTATTTAAAATTCATAATTAATAAGTAAAATTATTAGATAAAATTTAAGTTATAATTCGTAACAAAATTTATATAAGCAAGAATTTTCAGAGCTAATTAATTCAATTAATTTAATTAATTCATTTTATTCACAAGTCATTTGAAGACGGTGTACATATTGGTGAAAGTGTAGTGCCTGCGTTAGCGTATGCTGATGATGTAGTTGTTTTAGGAGAAAATGAAGAGCAACTCAGGGGAATGATAGAGAGAATACATGAAGTTGGAAGAAGTATGAATCTGATGTTGAATGTTGATAAATCCAAAGTGTTAGTATTTGAAAGAAGTAAATTGGTGACTGAGTGCAATGTGTTGGTGGATGGAGTGAAACTGGAGCAGGTAAATGAGTTTGTATATTTGGGTAGCATGATGTCGAGAGATGGTCGAATTGATCGAGAGATAGAAAGGAGAGTGAGTGCGGGATGTAAGGTAATGGGTGCTCTGGGTACGTTTGCACGAAATATTAACGTATCAAGGGATGCTCGGTGTGAGTCAGTTGAGATGGTTTGGGCATGTGGAGAGAATGGCGAGTGAACGGCTTGTTAAGCGTATATATCTTGGTGAAGTTGAGGGTTTTCGATTGCGTGGCCGACCAGTGTGTAAGTGGATGGATGTGATTGGTAGGGTGCTTAAAGAGAGAGAGTTTCCAAGTGTGAAGAGAAGAAGAGCATGTATGAATTCGATTATGAGTGTGGCCGAGGCGAAAGAAGTCTGCTTAGATAGGAGTGTGTGGCGAAGGATGATTGTTTCCTAACTATTATTGTGATCCGGATGCGGTGTTTCGCTGCCGAAAGTTGGTCACTTTAATATGTTAAGAGTAAGGATTTGTTGTATGATTGATGTTGTTCTTATTGTTATAGGGTTTGTGCGAACCCACTAAGTGGGACACGCGTGATTTTATGTATGTATGTATGTATGTATGTCATTTGAAAATATTTTTGCAAGAGATCTGATATATTTTTTTAAACAAAATAATTTATTTTTTAATCATCATTTCCAGCTTCATTTTTATAATGTTCATTGAGTGAACTCAAACCTAGTACAGAAACCAAACAAGTCCGCATATTTTTTAATAATAAATGAAGGATCCATTCTTATTAAAATTTCAAATTGAACACTTTGCTTTTATGCTTATTATACAACATGTTTTACAACTTACGCACCAAACGTTGATGGGTAATATAATTTAATATACGCATTCTATCAAGTACAAAACGAGATCGACATTAAAAGTGCGATTTTTTTGACAGCTAATAGTCTGTAAAATGTCACTTTTAATGCGTCGGCAGTGAAAATATGTTTACTGTCTATTACATAGCAATCACTCAACAAACGCATAGCAACCGTTCAACAAAAGCATAGCAACATAATTTGAGGGCGTTAACTTTCAAAATAGGTATTAAAAAATCTCTAAATTAATATTAATTCTGAAATTAGCGAAAATAATGTATTCAACACGGCAGTAAACACAGATTTACAGCTTTGGCAGCATTCATTATCTCGGCAATGAAACGGTAGCCTCTGCTGTAAATCTGGTATTTTAGTGCCTATACTATTATTTGAAATCGTCACTAAGTGCACAAAAATCTTCATTGAAAATTTAGAAATCGGCACTAAAGTAATCCATAATACGACGATTTCACGCAAATGCAGTGTTATGATAATTATTGTACATATACGAGCCCAACCCCAAATGTATTCGTACCCTCTGAAATAAATATATTAACAGCAATAAAAATAAATTTTTAGGTTACAATAGTTAAGACTATATGTGGGCATTTTTTTATTTTATGTATTAATAAAATGTACTGGATATAAATACAATGTTATTAACTAAATTTCTCATTTAAACAATAATCTACGGGCAAATATATGACAAAAGACAAGTCCAAAATTTTTCGTTCCAACAGTAAATAATACAATATTTATGTTAGTATTATCTATAAAACTGAGGGTAAAAGTAACTGACAATATACTCAATTAATTGCCATCTTAAATTTTATTACTTTAATAAAAATTATTTGCGAATTATTAAAGACGAAAATATTTGTCACATACAGACAATGGTTTATTTGCAAATAAATTATTATTAAACCTAAGAAATTTTGTTATAAGCAATGTATTCAAGTTCTATACAGTCTATTAATACACTATATCAAAATTTGTTGAATTGGAGTAATAATCATAGCATCCAGAAGTTTATTTACTCTTGTTTATAATATAATTGTAAGTGGTACTTTAATAAATAAATATCACTTTGCAAATAAATTTACTAAAAAAATAAAATTGAATATAGTAATTAATTGAATATATTGTCAGTTTCTTTTACCTTCAGTTTTATAAATAATACTAACATAAATATTGTATTATTTACTGTTGGAAAAAAATAGCACGTATCGTTGTCATATATTTGCCCGTAGATTATTGTTAAAATGATAAATTTAGGTAATAACATTATATTTAAATCCAGTACACTTTATTGATATATAAAATAAAAAAATTCCCAAATATAGTCATATATTATACAACAAGACGATTGAAAATTCTCGATTATACGAAACGTGTTGCCTGAAAACATCACGAGACTGAAGGTCGAGTGGTATTTCCAATAGGCTACTCGTTGAGTATATCGAGAATTTTCTATTGTCGAGTTGTATACAGGTAGACTATATCATGAATAAAAAAATAAACTAAAAAGTAAATAGTAAATTTAACGTAGACCTGTGGTCTATTTTATTTTGACAGAAACGTCAAACTGTATTGATTCAAATTAAATATTTGTATTTTAAATAAACTAGCAACAGTGCAGTTCTAGATTTGTGATCCAAATAATTATTTGTTTACTTGTCAAATTTTTACTGCCATAATTCCTTGCTGTCAAATAATAGATGCGTTCAATTATTTGTTTCGGTGCACTTGGAGCTGTCAGTGTGATTTTAAATGTCTATTTAAAGCATACAACGCACGATTTTCCTCCTCAAAATCTAACTACAGATTCATTTATACTCGTATACTCCATACTGTGATCTAATGAAAAAGATCATGTCCGTAAATATAATTAAAAATGACATAGCCAGTTCTGAGTACATAGAACAAAATAACCAAACGCACTTATAAGTGAATATACGAAGGTAGGTATATTCGAATATACCAAGGTTCGTATATTCGTTTACCATGGTTACTCAATAATAACCGCTGTAATACGTGGTAGCTAAGGAAAATCACACACTCTTATTGGTTTACAACTTAATGAATGATATAGTCTTTGGTATTGTAATCTAAAAAAATATTTCTTCTTGCTGTTAATATATTTTTTTCAGAGGTACGAATATGTAATAGTAAATTCGTATGTAAAATTACAAAAAATATGTACAAGAAGAACGAATTAAATAATTTCGATAACTTCAATGTCTGGAGGTTCGCAACACTGAATATAAGTTCGTTTGTTTAACTGCCAACAACAGACAGATTTGTTAACATAACCTATAAAATAAATATTCCATTCATTTTCACAATTTTTCGGTTTCAAATAATAAAATTTAATATGCACCTCGGCACAGAAGTTCCTTTTTATCACTCATATGGTATGATTTATTTTTCTCGGCCCTACGGCCTCGGCAACTAAATTTCATATGCGTGATAAAAAGTAGAACTTCCGTACCTTGATACATAAATAACTATTTTTCTAAATTCACAAAATTAAGTGCAATTTATTTAACATGAACATGCTATAATTCTCAAATAGAAATGTACCTAATATAGTTAAATTTATACATCGCAGATTTTTTGAAAATAAATTAAAAAAATCGATTTTTAGTGCCAAATAAAGAAATATTAGTTATATATTAGAGAAGTATATTTAGGAATCCAGCGGTATAAAAAGTAGGCTGTGTGCGTATTAATCCCGGTTTTGTAATTATAGTCGTAGGAAGATTGCAGGGGCGGACTGGCTGTGTGGAGAATGTGGAAAATTCTACATGGGCCGGTTTTTATGTGGACCGGTCCCATGATAATTTTTATGGTTCTTTTTATGTTACTAGCACATCACTATTAAATCTGAAGAATGCTTGAAAAACTTCATATTGATAACGTGTGTAAGTTTTGGCACAAATTTCAACATTTTTTTTTTTTTTTTGTAGTATAAAATACATTTACTTAAAGTTTTGTAATACTTAATAATTAACTGTTTCATAAGCAACAAAATTATGAACTTAAATTAAATTAAGATGGGCGTATTCTTCCACAAAGCGCAACTTTCGACGGACATTGGGTTTTGGAGACATTTACATCGGTTTGTCAAATCTGTCCAGATATGTTAGAAAAAATAAACAAATTATTGTTTTATTTTTCATGGCACTCTGATAATTGCCTCAAATCGCGTATTTTCTTTTGCTTGTTACACGTAGATAAAAAACAATTGAACAACAAACTTTGTACTCATCAATGCAGTTTTTCATTCTTCATTACATTTTTGCTCTAAAATTAATAAGGAAAGAGATATCGCCAAATCAAAATTTTAACACCCGGTATACTTATGACATTGTAATTTCATTTGTTATAAATGAAATTTAGATAATTCAAAGGTGTTTTTTTATTAGATATTTATATGTATTCTGAAATTTTGGCATTGAAGAGCCGTCACCATGAAGGCCGCTATATATTTTTCCAAAGCCAAATTTTGATCCCACTCCACCCCTGCCAGATTGTAAAACTAGCCATATTGTAAAACTCCTGGGCGTTTTATGATCCCAGTCCGCCCCTGTCAAATTGTAAAACTAGCCAGATTATAAAACGCCCAGGCGTTTTACAATATGGCTAAACTTTTTATAAAACGATAAATTGCTTACAGATTTCTCTAAATATTAGTCATCTATCACACAAGTCACTTTTGGAAAATTCAGTGCGAGTATTACGCTTTAGATAAGGTTATTGTTATATTTAGATAAATATGTAAGCTAAGTCTACTCGGCTAGCCAGATTGATTGTAAATCGTCAAGTCAATGAAGATTTGACAACCTGGCGGCATTTTACAATCTGGCTACCAAACACTATTATGCGACGTCATTACAAAACTGGGATTAATACAGATATCGGCGTCGGGAGGCTACATATAAATTATAAATTATTCACTTAAATAAACTGCACTTTTGCGAATTTCAAAAAACCCTTTGTAAGAATCATCGCTTCAATTCTGTAAGAAAGTTGCTAAGTCTTAACAACATCGTTAAAAATTGTAATCAATAGAAACAGATGTAAAGCCAGTCATTTTCATGTTTTATTTAGTTTTTGCAATAATTAATGGTTATTTACTATTGCAATGTTGCTAAGAGTTAGTAACGTTGTTATAGAATTAGGGTGAATACATCAAATTATATTATCCGTTACCGCCGTTTGATTCAATAGTTGTAAAACAGAAAAAAAATACTGTCAAACAATAAACGATATTGAATATTTTTTATGTTCGGTTTTTGGAAAATAAACATGAGTTAGGTACGATTATAATTTAAACACCTAAAACATATTTAAATAAAATAATTTTTTGTTTTGCTATAAACATTTATTATTTAAAAAAACAAACATTTGGCGCACTAAATAAATACAGAATTTAAAAGTAAATAGTTCGGTCTATTTAACAATTTATTTAGATACCGACGTTTAGAAATATATTAACAGCGTACAGAATACAAAGTTTAAGTATTTGAGCAAAGTTTCAAAATTTATCAACATTTTTATTTCACCTTTAACTTTGAAAACAGTTGTACAAAACATATTTTCAGTAAATCCCAACAATTTAAACTATTTCTTTCCAACAATTACAACACTTGAAAAACTCTTTTAAAAGTTTAAAAACAACAATAAATTACCGGAAAGTTTCATGAGCATACTTCACAATCACAGCCAGGCAACAGGGTACAAGAAAGAGAACAAGAACAAGTTCTTACCTGTTGGTTTTGTGAAGCTGTGGTTGGCTGGCAGCTGGTCGGTGGTTCTGGTACGCGAAGCGTCGCGACGCTTGATTATATAGCGCGCCAGCCGGCCGACGCAAGCGCCGCGACGACCCCCACGTGCAGGGGAGGAACTAAACGAATGGTACTGGGCAACTTATTACAGATCAAAGTAGGTGGTGATTTCAGATTACATTGTTCTCTATATTCGAGGCTTTTTACAAGATAGAAGTAATTTAAAGCAAAAATAAAAAATATTTACTTACAATCCTGCCTTCTTTGAGTTAATCAAGCAAATTAGGTTAAGAATTAGGTATCCAAATTTTAAATTAAAAAAAAATGCTGTTAAATATCATTTTTTGACATTTTATTCTCCATACGGTTTGATTACATTTTATATTTCATATTCAATAGAGTTAAAAATTAAATTTCATAAATCAGCGAAAAGAAAAGAACGTCACACACTGACACTTACACTCACATACAAACATCATCGTAAAAATAGTAAATTCTTATTCTAGGGTCACTAAAAAATTTTGACCAAGTCAATACCTACCTTCCTTATCTAAACGTGATGGAAGGTAAAAAATTGGACTAAGATTGTTTTGCTAACAGCTCCTCAATTGTATCATAGAGAAGATAACTTTATTTAGCTGGTACCGGCTGCAGATATGGGAAAGTCTTTTAATCATACTATCTTAATGCTGAAATGTATCTACCTACATAAATGTTACAATTTCGTCGACAAATGTAGGTACTCGTATTAGAATTATTAGACAACGACAGCAGTATTAATTAATAAAGCGATATGGAATCGTGTATTATTTACGAGTTTACGATATCGGAAATAGATAAGATTTGTGCATAGAATTGCTATATAAATTGTACAAACCATGTCGAAGTGTGAATAAATAGACTTTCCTGAACCTTATTCACGTATCATTAAAATTAATTCTGTAAATTTAAAATTATACCTAGAAAAAATATTAAATTTTGGTTATAAAAGCAGAAAATAATAAGATGAGAAAAAGTAATACATACGAGTACTGTTCAAAAGAGATCTATTATTTTTCTAGTTTTGTTTTACGTTCGCTTTTGTCATAGAGTCACAAAATTAATTCTGAAACGAATATTTGTATGGATGCTTACAGTAAAATTACATACAATATGTATAAAATGTCATATGAAATAAAAAAAATCTAGAGTGAAGTATAATTTAACAAGTGGGATAATAGGCTTTGAAACTATGATCCTTGTCAATTCGAAACGTATACCATTTCAATGCATTTACTGGAAATCCGCACTAAGTTTCATTTATTAACCATATACAGCACCGTCACAGATGTATATACGAGCCCAACCACAAATGTATTCGTACACTCTGAAATAAATATATTAACAGCAATAAAAAATATTTTTTTAAGTTACAATAGTGAAGACTATATTTGGGCATTTTTTTATTTTATGTATTAATAAAGTGTACTGGATTTAAATACGTTATTAATTAAATTTCTCATTTAAACAATAATCTACGGGCAAATATATGATAAAAGACAAGTCCCAAATTTTTTTGTTCCAACAGTAAATAATACAATATTTATGTTAGTATTATAAAACTGAGGGTAAAGGTAACTGATAATATACTCAATTAATTGCCATCTTAAATTTTACTACTTTAATAAAAATAATTTGCGAATTATTAAAGACGTAAACAATGGTTTATTTGCAAATAAATTATTATTATACGTATTCAAGTTCTGTACACTCTATTAATACACCATATCAAAATTTGTTGAATTGGAGTAATAATCATAGCATCCAGAAGTTTATTTATTCTTGTTTTTAATATAATTGTAGGTGGTACTTTAATAAATAAATATCACTTTGCAAATAATTTTACTAAAAAAATAAAATTGAATATAGTCATTAATTGAATATATTGTCAGTTTCCCTTACCTTCACTTTTATAAATAATACTAACATAAATATTGTATTATTTACTGTTGAAACTAAAAAAAATAGCACCTGACTGTTGTCATATATTTGCCCGTAAATTATTGTTAAAATGATAAATTTAGGTAATAACAATATATTTAAATTCAATACACTTTATTAATACATAAAATAAAAAATTGCCCAAATATAGTCTTAACTATTGTAATCTAAAAATGTATTTTTTTTTTTGCTGTTAATTTTTTTTTTTTTCGGTTACGAATCCATTTGGGGTTGGACTCATATGTTACTTATTACACTTTATACCCGAATTCAGACATTGACCGAAAAAAATGCTCAGAACTAGTTTTGAACACCTGAAAATGCCCAACGTCGAAAAACAGCAACAACGCGTTGTGGATTTATCTAAATTTACAAAGACTGATATTTATTTGTTATTTTTTTTAAAAAAATACGTAACTTAACCTAATCTAACCATTAGTATTGTTCAATTCTGATATCAGTTAGTGAAAAAATTCTGGTTTTGAGAATTTTCAAGCGTTCAAAACCAGTCTGAGAATTTTTTTCGAACAATGCCCGAGTTCGGATATAGAGAGTAGTTTGTAGCACATACACCTGATAACGTATGTAATAAATATTTTGAGAAAACAATTATTACGTTCCAAATTTTATTACTAAATAAGATCTAATCTAGTTGTCACTAGACATACTAAATATATAATATACAGTAAAAAAAATTAAAGATGTCCGATCAAGGTCATCTACGATTGTATGAATTAAGATTTTAGCTCCGCCCATTCCAATAAATAAAGTAGTGTCGTTCACTTAATTTTTATGAGGGTCCATAAGATATGTAAAGTTTTATGCATAAATTTATTAACTATTAATATAATATTAGATTTAACAATTATATTATGAAAGTCTTTTTGATATCTTACAAAACAGTAATAGTCAATAATCTATAAAAAACAAAACAACACAAACAAATATTCATAGTGATCTATATATATAAAATATAAATTTATAAAATAATGTTCAAACTAGATCACTACAGATACTACTATTATTTTATTGTTATAAAAATATATTTTAAAGCAAAAGCATTCAAAATTCAAAACGTAAGTCAACTGATAAATGTAAAACCAAATAATTTGTGAAAAATAAGATACTGGCACTTTGTCAGTGTTAGTGACACTGACAGAAAATAACGTTATTCGTACGGGTATGAATCAAGGTAATATATCTGAATTAATAAATAAACTTACGTTACAGCGAAAGTATTGTCAACAACGAGCATCGTTTTAAAATGGAATTTTTTGAAAGACAAGCGTGTTGTATCCATCCTTATCGCACACGTTTCGTGTTATGGCAAATGAAAGAGATAAATGTATAACAATTTGTTAATTCGTTCATGATACAGATGACCTTGATCGGACATCTTTAAAAAAAATTGCTGTAGTTGTTTTATATCATGTTAAAATTGTCAGAAAAAGTTTTGAAAGATGTTATACAAAATTGAAATAGGTAAATCTATTTATAAGTTAGTTGGACAGATTAGCCAAAACGTGAAATTGTTAACTTTCTTGGGGATCAAAATTTTGGACAGACGACTATTTATCGAATTATACGGGAATGTGAAGAAGGCGTAGTATGTATTAATTTACCAAAAAGCGGGCGACCCAAACTTTTGCCCTCAAATCAAATCAGTAGACTCATGCAAATTAACTCGACGATTTAGAATTTTAAAAATAATTGTTAGCAGAACTTTGATCAGAAATGATTTAAATTTCAAAAAAGAAATAATGTCAACAAATAGACAGCTGCCCATCTTGAACGAATTTTCAAATAATGCAGAACAATAAGGAATCAACATTAACTGTTTTTGTAATATTAATCAAATCAGTGGTGCTACGGAGTAATAAATAAATGCACACATTGGCAGCAACATTTTCATTTGACATTTTGTATTTCACATTAGTAATAGTAATCATTTCAACCACAACAAAAAATTTGTTGGTGGACATACATACGAGTAGAACGAATGAGTTAGTTACAATAGTTACAATAAGTAGCACACATTTTGAGAAATGAAGGCTATGAAAAAAAATGGAAAAATGACTATTTCTTGTGGTAAAAAATAGGAAAACAATTACAGGACATTTATTTACTTTCAGCCTAATCTTTTAACCATATAAACACAATTTTTTCCCAACACGAAGGTCAATAGAAAAAAAAATGTTAAAATTCTGGTTAACTAAATTCTAAGGCCCGGTATTTTCATATCCGGTTAAATTGTCTCTTAACTGTCAGTTAAAAGAAAAAAATAACATCGATATTAAAGCTCATGTGTAAATTTTTCGATGCGACATTTTAAGACAGACAACAGAAATGAAAACAGCGAATCTTAGCAGCACTATTACTAGTTTGTTTTATTTCATTCTGTTAAAAGAAGTCTTGTTTCGTGATTGCAAAGTGTAATTGGTCATCCGATTATAAATAAACTGTTTGTGTTTCTGAGAGTTGTTGGCATTTTTTCCTTTTCTTTTCTTCCTGGTTTGTAAGATCGTCGTTAACAATATATGTACTTAATGGGGGTGTAAAATTAAGGAATTACATTTCCCACGACATTCGCCATTTGATTGGTGAGCGGTAATATATAATTAGTCTCCATGCGGAACGAAACAATTTTTTCGATGATAAAAAATAAGAGGGCGTAAATAAATATTGTTATAAATTATAATAATCATGATGCATGTGCAGCGGTAATAATAAATAATTTCCTATTTCCAGATTAGGTATTCCGAGAATATCTCTTAACCCTATATATTAAAATGACGTTTATGGACAGTTTATTCTAGAGTTGTCTTATTCCATGTTTATTATTATACATTTGTAGGTTAAGCTTGTGATACACCAATAATAGTTATTCCTTTGTTAAAAGGAAGCTATTATGAGTTTAACCCATATTTATTATTACCGCAGGTGGTGATCTGTGGGTTATTGCATGAACAACCAATATCATTATTTCACAAAAATTAGATGAATTGTGTATGTTTGTATATACAAGAATAACCAATCTTATTATAAAATGTAAAATGTCAAATTTGTTTACTACATTTTGACAGTGGTTTCTAATACAATAGTATATAGAAAGACAAGTATTGCAATGATCCGTATTGTAATACGAGTACAGTTTGCATAATCGAGCCGTATGCGAGTTACGCAAAGTACGAATATTACAAATGGACATTGTAATACGTCTTACTATTTTTCCTATTTCGCATTAATTTACTTTTATTATTGAAAGAAATATTAAAATATCAAGGTTGGTAACACTAATAGTTTCAATAAACATTTGAAATCTAATTTATTTTGACATTTTGACAACAGTTATTTACAAGTAAGATTAGAGTTAAAATTTATATTTATGTTATGAACCTACAAATAAATACTTTGAATTTTAATTTAAAAGAGTGTTATAATGTTTGATGTAAATATTTTACTATAAAAAATCTAATTTCAGTAATTTTCCATGAGTAATGACACGTAATGACAGCTAAATTAAAAATATTTATTTGATACTTAGACTAAGTTACCATCTTCACAATTTAAAAATTCCCAAAAACATTTGTACAAAATTCACTTTGTACCCGCGAAATAGGAAAAAATCTGTTGTGGCCAGCACAATACCTTCCGTCAATCCTGTATATAATATATAAATTCCATCCATAATTTTTCTTGCAAAATATTCTAAATTTCCAGTAAAATTATTTCATAAACAAACTATTCAAATTGCACTTGACACTGACATCTTCTTCTTCTTTAGCTTTTTCCATTCGTTAGGGGTCGCTATTTTTACGTGTCGTTCTCATTCAGTTCCTTTTCTCTCAAGTCTTCCGCAATACAGTCCTTCCATCTTATCTTTGGTCTTCCTCTGTTTCTTCGACCTCCTATCACTAAACTATTCATTCTTGTTCCAATATAATTCTTCATTTCTCCTCATGACATGTTCAAACCAATGTAATCGTCTTCCTTGTATCTTTCTAGAAACTTGTAACACTAGAGTTATTTTCTTACCGTATCATTCCGTATCATCCCCAACATCTACTTCAACATCCTCATCTCTGTCACATTAATTTACTTTTTATTGATACTGACATCTGTCAATTTGAATTATATGAATATATTAATAGTTTCCATGTTTAGCATAGCTGGCTGAATTATAAAATTTAATTTCTTTAAAATTATTTAACTTTGTATCTATTGAATATGAAGTATAAAATGTAATCAAATCGTATAGAGAATAATATATTCTTTAAGTTATAATAACGTTAAATGTCAATAAATCAAATTTAACTGTTAAATCTTCAAATGAGGGTACTTCCGGTTCACCAATTATAACCAAAATCTAATCACTTGTTCTTCTGGATGTAAACTTGAGGAATACGAAAAAAATATAATTTTTGGAATCGTGGTATTGAAGTTATGGGATCCGGAACTTTTGCCACACACACACAGACACGCACATAGACAGACACACACACACACATACACACACACATACACACACACATACACACACAAACACACACAGATACACATACATACAGACATCATCGTAAAAATGGTAAAATCGTATTATAGAAACCCTAAAACATGCTTATACACTAAAACTCATCATTGAATTTTTTGACCAAAGACAATACCTTCCTTACGTAAAGGTGACGGAAGGTAAAAATATATATTTTTTTTTATTTTTATTATTAATATTGTTATTATTTTTATATTGTACTTTTAGATCAATAAATTTATTTTTATTTTATTTTTTAATACGGATTAGATTTACAGCGTTGGCTGTTGGCTGGGATTGGAAAAGTATTATCAAACTGCCGATTATCAGTCGTAACAGTTTTTATTGAAACTGGTTACATAGTAGTTACACAATACCTAACCCCAAATCACTAACCTTGTTCATACATGATAGTTATTGTTATCATCTCCTTTTAATATTTTTTTTTGTATCTGTATAAATAAAATGTATAAAATTTTGTCTAAAACAGATATATGTAGTTATATGATGAAATATTTTAACTTAATTTTAAATTAAATTATCAATATGTCTTATACATAAATACATAATAGGTAAAAATAATAAAAAATATATATTTTTTAAATAAAATATGTAACTCAATATTGTTGTATGCATAAATATCCTGGCGATCAATTTACTACGCGATCAATTTTTCTAGCGATCAATTTTCTTTGCGATCGATTTTCAGTCGATGAATTGTGCAGCGATCAATTTTCCCCGTGATAATTGTACTGGCGAACAATTTACTAGCGAAATATTTTCTCCGCGATCAATTTACTGATGATAAATTTTCCAGACACGTCCTTACATGGTTATGAAGGCCGGGCTTGTGGCAAAAATCTGACGAACCCATTAATTTTAGTTAGTAAGAAGCTAAAAAAATACATATTTATGGCTGCTATTTATTGGATCAGTATTTTAAATCAATGGTTAGTATTAAATGATCTGTAACTGATAATAAAAATATAATTAAACCTAATGTAACGTAATCTATGTAACAATGTAGCTAAACTAACCTAACCATAACTTATCACGTAAGCTAACCTAATCCAACCCGGAAACAATATTCATATTTAATGATAGTTTATTTTACAAAATACTGATCATTAATGTAAAAAAAAGTACTGATCAAATAAATATAAACTTGTATTTATCACGTTAGATTAGTTCTAGGTATATTTATACAAACCCACGTTTCGTTTTGTAATAGTTTATGCTGCCGAAACGTCGTTCTATACACATGCACAGAACTTTAACTAATAGGTTGTTTAGTTTTATTAACTATTTAAACTTCTTTTTTGCCAAAAAATACTATATATTTCTTGAATTTTTGTAATTGTACACGCTGTAATACAGCACTTTTTGATGTGCATTATGTTCTTGGGTCCTAATAGCCGCCATTAATTTAGTTTACTAAAATTGCGTTGGTGTCGCATGCTATTCTGCGGGCTCAATACTCCCACTATAAGTCACAGGACCAACAGACAAATATATTGATGCTAGACTAAATAACCGATATATTCAAACCGATATAAGTACTTCAATTCTAAAATCGTGTTCAATATGAAAATAATTTATAAAACCATGCGCACACGTGCATGAATTACATTATTTTATGTTAGTTCTTGTTCTTATTTTATCTACAATGGAAAGCAATAAAATTTTACGTCACTTTCAACTTTAAAATAAATAAGAACTTGATGTAAGGTTGAAATCCATTTTCTTGCCACTAAATAAATCTCGTTTTACATGTTTTGACTCTTTGTTACGCATTTAAGGAAAAGTTTATAATAGTTTCAATTTCTGTTTTTCATTTTCTTTCATATTTATGTTTATGCAGTTTATGTTTTCTTAATCATACTAACAAAATATGAACTAATATATTGCAATTCAAAAATATATTTTTTCATTTAAATTTTAATGAAGGTTTTGTACATTTTAAATCTTCCAATCTAAAAAAATTGTTTTATATTATACCTAGTACGAGTACATAATATATTGAAGTCATTCTTTACAGTCGCGTATAAATTATTATTTGTGTAGAGAAATTTTAAATGTATAATTTTATAAAACTCGGAGAAAATGAATACTGGGCTTCTAAACATAAAAACAGATGAACATACAATGTTACTTTAGAGTTTATTGTTTTTAGAGTAAAGTTTAAAAAAGATGACATAGAATTATATAAGCAATTTTATAAATCTTCTGGATTATCTTCGTCGCCCGGAAATTGTGGTTGATTGGAATTTTAAACTCACAATTTTTATGGTCTTTTTTTCAAAAAGAAATAAATAAATATCATCATTCATTTTATTTATCGTATATGCCCTATGCAGGTTTTTTTTGTTAATTGACGTTTTTTCTTTACAGTGCGGGGATTCGCCAATTATTGCTTCACATACATCTATCTAACTGTTGAAGAGAATGCACTGCAAGGTAAGATTAACATTTTAATTAATAGCACCAAAAAAAAACTATAGATACAAAATATTTTGTAAGATTTTTAGATGAAAACAAAAGATTGTGTACGTAAATAAGCACAAGTAAAACAAACTCAAAAATATTTAATGAATTCTATTGACATACCAAATATAACAAACTCAGCGCTGACACCAATTGTAGTAAACTCAACGCTGAATTTTGTAATTAAATTATAATTTGAATTTATATAAAAAATAAAATAATGAAATTTTCAATAATTTAATAATAGAAAACATGGGTTCGTAACTCGGGGTTTTATTAAAATGTAGAAGTTTATCCTTACATACTGTTTTATTTCTAACACAAAAATTAAATACTGATTACATGCAATAAAAAAATAATTATAATTACTTACAATTTTTATTCTCTTCTTCTTGCAGGACTGGCACTTGAGAATTATTTATATAATAATTAATTAAAATTTCCGAACAGAGTTTTGATATTACTTGCCAAAACTAAATCTTGAAAAGCGAATCTACTATATAGTGAAAACGATTAGGCAGAAGACTCACATCATCAACCTGAAAAAAACCTTATAAAATGAAATACAACTTGTAGAAATTATTGGGTGTTATTTATTTTTAAAAGAAAAAGAAACAGAAAGTATTAAGTAATGTATATATTAATGATATTTACAATTATTTCTAAGTCAATCGTTATTCCATTTACGGAATATGAAATTATTTGAAATAATTGTAGTTTATTTTCGTATCGTATGTTTTGTCAAATAATTTTATATTCCATAAAAGGAATAAGGATTGACTTCGAAATAATTGTAAATTAATTAATATATACCTCTCTTTAATACAATTATATTTTTTCTTCTTTACTTCATTCAGTTTATAGGAAGCCTACGCACACTAATCAATATATTAATGCCAATTCACATCATCATCCTTCTCAGAAATACGGCACAATTAAATGCCTAATGAGAAGAGCTTCAGAAATTTGTCATTCCGAGAAATTGGAAGAAGAAATGAAAGAAATTAATAATATTTTTTATGAAGAATGGTTTTTCTAAATCATCTATCGACAAATGCCTGAAACCGAAAAGACCTATAAACAATGCTAATGAAAGAGACGTATTGTTTGCTTCACTTCCTTATGTCAAAAATGTCACGGACAAGATTGGTAGACTTCTTCGTAAGAAGAACATGAAGATTTCGTATTCACCATATATTAAAATTCGACAAATGTTGAGACTAGTTAAAGACGTCATCCCTCATCAGTCATCAGGGATTTACCAGATTCCATGTGTCTGCGGAAAAGTTAACATTGGCCAGACTGGTAGAACCATTTCTACAAGATTGAATGAACACCAGCGTTCGATCAGGTTGAACCAGCCAGAAAAATCTTCAGTTTCGGAGCATGCCCTGGAAGAATTCCACCAAATAAAATTTGAAGATACAAAAATACTGGCGAGACCTACACACCTAAACAACAGGTTAATTAGAGAAGCCATTGAGATTTTCAAAACCAAGAGTATTAATCTCAATCATTGTGACGGTCTAGATCTTAGTCGTGCATGGCTTCCTATTTTAAATATGTTGTAATTGTCACCTTAGTTGCCTGTTGCTAATGTTTTGTTATTTATTTATTTGTATTTGTTGATTTGTTATTCATGTTCATTCCTGAAGAAGGCAATAGTGTATATTGCCGAAACGTCGTTAATTTAATAAATAAAACAGAATCTAAACTAAAAAAGGTTGTATTATTCTTAATAATATGAATTGTATTTCGAAGAGTCATACATGTTTAGCATGTATCTAAACTAAAAAATCTGATGTGGCCAGCACATAACCTCTCGCCGTATATTTTACCTGGCTGTATGCATAAAGCAAAGAATATTTTTATAAATACAAATAATATATTCATATAAATCTATGACGTATAAACTTCTTTATTATTCAATAATAGCATGTCTCAACATGAAGATATTTTACCATAAATTATGTTACAATAAATTACAAAGTAGAGTTTACCATATATAAATATTAGGCTGGTAACTGCAATTTTCAATTCGAACAACGTTGTTTACTTTCTCTTCATATTCTTCTAGTAAAAACATTAATTTTGGGCGGTCTAAAATGTATATATGGATTGTGCATCTATTCTTACATATCTTCTTTTACATTTTATTTTTTCATACATGTTATATCTAAATAACACTAATTCCCTTTAATAAAGTGACGGATAGATTGCACTCCGATTATTCTTATATCGATGTGTAATTTTGTCAATATTTATAACTTACTTGAGAAGAATTTGATAGCTTTTTCGCAATTCAAAGTTACTCTAGTCTATAGTACTGGTGTACATTGTCCCATAATGTTTGAAACAAATTTAAGTCCTTCAACCTAGACTTGTCATCTCCATAATAGTCACAGATCAAGAACTAAGGGATTCTCCAAGTACATTTTTCTTTCATTACTCATTATTTCTGACACTGACATTTATCTGTCAGTTACAAATAATTTAAATTATCAACTATTTTTCATGGCATTCTTTCGGCTGTCAAATTTATTACAACAGATTATTTTATACATTATACTTCTTTTATCTCTAAATCTATGGAATATATAATAAAATATTTAAATGTATCAGATAGAGAATTTAATTTTCTTTAATATTACCACGAAAAATTTTCAAAAAATAATATTTAGAAGATTTTTTTTCAAGAATCTTCTACTTCCGGTTGTCCAATTATTACCAAAACCTTTTCAGATCTTCCCATGAATGTCCGATTGGGAAATACGTTGTTAAACAAATTTTAAGTCTTATAGTTTTTGAGTAACCGTTCTTCCAACATCCCACACACACACATACACACACACACACACACACACACACACACACACACACACACACACACACACACACACACACACACACACACACACACACACACACAGACATCATCGTAAAAATGTTAAAATCGGATTGTAGGGACCTTAAAACGTGCTTATTCAATAAAATCTGGATATGCGATTTTTAGCATGAATGCAATACCTCTCTTAGCGAGAGGTAAAAAGGTTGTATTATTCTTAATAATATGAACTGTATTTCGAAGAGTCATACATGTTTAGCATGTATCTAAACAAAATGGATAAGAATATTAATGAAAGAAGTTATATTTGGCATTACTGTTTTGTGCAAAACACTTTTTGTTGAATAATTTTAAAACAAAAATGGCATTCATCTCTTTAAATTTAAATGCTTCAAATAGTTTGATTATTTTGAAATCTATTGTACCTACGGCTTAACGAATATCGACTTTCTACAACTAAAGATCGCTTTCAATTTAGTTAAAAATAAAATGATAAGAAAGTTTGGAACTGGTAACTGATACGAAGCGGAGTGGTCCAAACTTTTGATCAAAATATAATCACTCGTAACACGTATATCATACACTATTTCTTCTACAAACACTACTTTTACTTCCCGCTACCCTTGGTAAGGGAGATATAGGGATCGTGCTAACCATCGCATATCGAGATTTTGGTAAATGACCACGTTTTAAGGTACCTAGAATCCGATATTAACATTTTCGCGATGATATCTGTGGGTGTGTATGTGTGAGTGTGAATTCTTTGGGCTCTCTAACTCAAATACTATAATTCAGAAAATTTTGAAACCATGTACTTCTTCCTCATTCTAATATGGAAAGAAGCCATTAGATTTTGGTTTAAATCGGACAACTGGAAATAACACTTTACTTGAAGCTCAAAACAGTTTTTCTTCAAAAAAAACTTATAAATGTTATTTTTCGCAATTTATGTTATTATAAAAATGAAAGATTATTTAAAAATTAAATCGCCGAACCTATGCTTTAAACACAACTCCATGGTTACACAGTTAAGTTCAAATGTATGTAACTGACAGATAAATGTCACTGTCAAAAAAATAATCATTTCAAATTAATAATAGTTAATGTTTTAAAATGAAACTTGTAAATAGAAGATTAGTTATATGGAGAGGAACTTAATAGTTTCTAGCATTAGTAAATAGGTAGACCTATGTATTTAAATAAAAAAGTATGTATACTTTGGTTCACGAAAGATGACAATTCAAGGTCACTTGTTTGAAGAAAGAATACACAACATTTAATACAGTAGTACCTTAGCAACATTTCATATTAGAAAGAGAAAGATTACTTGACGTATGTCTATGTAGTTTATGTTGTGTGACAGATATATGTTCATGTTGACATTACTTTCTAACACGTTACAAATATTAATGACGTATGTCGTAGAGTAACAGATATCTAATTATCTACTACACTGCCCTCTATGTTAATATTTACCCACTGACATTGACATTTAAATCAAATTATTATTCCATGGTTTATGTCAAGTCTAGGTTATTGTGTTTTGCAAAAACATAGGTGAAGAGCATAAATCTTTGAGAAAGGTATTATTTAAAAAGAAACATAATTTTCTAATAAATTACACTTATTTTTCAGTTAAAATGTATGCATAAATATTTCTGTTGCACGTCTATGTATAAGAAATGCAGTGAAATTATCTGTAAGTAATATTATACCATACGGTTAATAAATTACCTTGAATTGTCATCTTTCGTGAACTAAACTATATATCATCACGGCATATTACCCATTGCTGGGTATGCCAATCGTCTTTGTACACAGATTTCGGTAATGATGATGATGTGTATTTGTACCGTGCGAGTGTTTACCAGACGTCACCTTACGAGCACTCATTGCTGGCATGGAGAGTACATCAAAGGGATCATTTTTTGTACCATTTAAAATTCGGAATATTTGGCGTTGGTCGGAATCGAACTTGAATCCCCAGATTCGCGAACAGACACTCAAGCACGCATCCGCGAGACTGCGTAGGTATGTATTTAAATATGATTTAAATTAATAAAACTTAAATGGCTGGAGGTATTGTGTTGGCCACATCAGATTTTTTCATTTAAATTTGTAATTCCAATATTTTTTTGATGTTCCATTACCAAGGTAACTAATTCACTTTTAACACTAGTGTTAAAATAATGATCTGTCACTTTTTAACACTGGTGTCAGTTTTAACCCTAAAAACAAACATTAAAAATCCTGCTTTTAGTAGATTTGTAGAAAAAATGTTTTAAAAAAAGTGGAAGACTCTATTAAGAAGATATTGGTTGGGATGTGGACCTTCCAAAAGATAGATATTATGTCTCTACATTATTATATATATTTGAAATGATATAACGATGCTTATTTATTATTGATTATTATAATATTTACAGTTTGTATTATTGGAGAGGCTGCGATAGGACCGTGGTTTCTACCCTTAGTTACGAAATAATCTACTCGTAGTTCAGATTCCGCAATCGATATTAGTAAGTATCCTTATGTGCCCAAAGTCCACTAAATGGTTAGGTATTAACTGAAATCTGTGGGTTGTAGGTCCCTAAAGACTGAGACCAAACAACAAGGATCTTTTGAAATATTAAAACTAATTATTGCCCTTTACACACAAACATTATCGCAGAAGTTAATTTTATCAGTGATGTAGTGGTAATTCATAAAGTATCGGAATAGCCTTCTCCAACGAAAAAGTTTTCCGTAACACATCTAAACTTTCAAAATATCATTAATAATTATTTTTACAAAAGTCTAAATTTTTTGAAAAATTATTTTTTATTAATTATTATTTTTAAATGTAATTAACTGACATTAAAATCTTACCTTATATTTTTGTTCCGAAATTGTATTTTAGAACCCATTGTTCATTTAAGTTCAAAGGGGTCTAATTGTCTAAAAGTATTATAGTACAAATCCATTTATCCGAAGCTTAATATTTAAAGCGATGTAAATATTGAGTTCTAGACAATATCATCTAAATTCTGAAGTATTTGTACTTAGATGTAGATATTGTTACGCAATGCAGCACGTGAATGACGACAGAAACAACTGGCTGTCAACGAGAAAATTTCTTGGAAAAATATTTACATAACACATTGATCATTCTTCAGAAGGAAACGAACTAAAAGATGTAAATAATTTCAACTGGTCAAAATCAACGCGGTTTGTTACTAATGCAAAAAGTCTTTACCTTCGTTAAAAGTTTTTACGTGCGAAATATAAAATTTAAATGTCTCATTTGAGGGCTGCATGAGTTGATTGGATTGCGTGGGTATTTGTTTGTAAAATCAAAAAATTAGAACTTGGAATATTTTTAAAAATATGAGGATTTTTAATATATGTTACGTCAGATAACCCCAGAAATCTATCTAAAATTTCTTTAGTAGTTAGATACACTTAAAGACAGTGGATCCAGTCCGAACAGCTTACTTATTAGTTTGTATATTTCTCTAAAAACAATAACCTAACCTAACAGAACTCGGCTCGAATTTTCCAAACATGTCTTTTGTACGTTAGGTTAGGTTATTGTTGTTGTTTTTAGAGAAATATACAAACTAAAGTAAGCTGTTCGTCGGCTGCCGGGACTTTTAGGTGTATTGATAAATTCCGGGTGCTGGGACCAGACTTTACTTTTAAATCTCAATAAGCTGATGTCATTCATTAAAATGATTCGACTCGCCCTAACGGAGAAACTGTAAATTAAGTTTGTTTATGGTTATAGTCAGTGGCGTACTTCCTATTAGACAAAGTAGGCTGAAGCCTACGGCGGTAAAATTTAGACGGCGGCAAATTTTCGAGAATAATTTTCAACAAATAAAAATAATTTTAAATGAATCAAAATTGTGTATATTCGCAAATACGAACAGATGAATTTAGTAATTTAATGAATGTAAATAATATTATTTCCTTTAGGATTTTTTTAAAAGTTTTTTAAGTGTAACAAAGATTGCTTGATTACAAAAATGAGAATGTGATTCCAACAAAGAAAATGACCAATCACACAAAAAATTGATTACAATAATTGTTCTTGTACGTATTTATTCTAATTACAACAGAATTTTTTGATTACAATAAATTTTTTGATTACAATTTGATTGCAATAATAAATTACACTAATTACACAAAAATAAGTTGATTATAATCGTTGTTGGATTTAGGCGGAAAACTAACATCAGACTACAGGCGGCAAAATCATTAATCCGCCACTGGTTATAGTTTACATATGTGCGAGAAGTGAGGTTAGACGCTTACTTATATTGCAATTTTAGGAATCAGATTATTAAAAGGCAAATAGCTTTAGTTGCATTTAATTTTTTGACCATTTGGATTGCATTTTTTTTCCTGTGTGCCAATTGCCACTGGAACTAGGGCCGGATTTATAGTAGTGGAGATCCTGCATATCCATTCTCATAAAACAAATCGCTGATACCAAAAAGTCTGCATCTGTATTTATTTTTGAGTTATGCCTCCCGAAACTTATAAAACCCACCTGTGAATAAAGTTTTCAAAAAGCTACACCCTACACAAACTTGACATTGACTGCTCAAGAAGTTTTAGATTGATTTTAGACATAAGGCCATATGATGACGTGTGGTGTGACATACATGGATTTCTAAGTAGATGCTTGACACATGGCCCTAATGCGATATGTTGTGGATGGTGAATGCAAAAAGACACTTCTTAAAGAAGAACTTTGAATTCTACGCACAAGATGCACAAGAACGTGACACATGAACTACATATTTAAATTTATTCGCACATATGTATTACAAACGAAAAGTTTGTCATATTGCCTGAACATAGTTTCAGGATATATTTGATTGTAGGTGACCTTCTAAGAACTCGACCTTGTAAAAACTGCTCTACTATTTTGATCATTAAGTATATACTAGCGCTTTTTTTACTATTTCACTTAATTTTATTGAACTGGAATAGTCTATTAAGAAATGATGTAATATTTAGCAGAGTTAGTCAGTAATTAATTATATTTGGTAATTAATTACTAATTAAATTACTTTTTCCCAAAAAGTAATTTGTAATTATTTACATTATAAAAAAAGTAATTGTACTCAAATACTTTCCAAAATTTGAAAAATAATTGAGAAAGTAATTGACTTTTCAAATATTAAAACCAAAAAATCTGATGTGGCCAGCACATAACCTCTCGCCGTATATTTTACCTGGCTGTATGCATAAAGCAAAGATTATTTTTATAAATACAAATAATATATTCATATAAATCTATGACGTATAAACTTCTTTATTATTCAATAATAGCATGTCTCAACATGAAGATATTTTACCATAAATTATGTTACAATAAATTACAAAGTAGAGTTTACCATATATTAGGCTGGTAACAGCAATTTTCAATTCGAACAACTTTGTTTACTTTCTCTTCATATTCTTCTAGTAAAAACATTAATTTTGGGCGGTCTAAAATGTATATATCTGGATTGTGCATCTATTCTTATATATCTTCTTTTACATTTTATTTTTTCATACTTGCTATATCTAAATAACCTTAATTCCCTTTAATAAAGTGACGGATAGATTGCACTCCGATTTTGTCAATATTTACAACTTACTTGAGAAGAATTTGATAGCTTTTTCGCAATTCAAAGTTACTCTAGTCTACAGTACTGGTGTACATTGTCCCATAATGTTTGAAACAAATTTAAGTCCTTCAACCTAGACTTGTCATCTCCATAATAGTCACAGATCAAGAACTAAGGGATTCTCCAAGTACATTTTTAATTCATTACTCATTATTTCTGACACTGACATTTATCATGGCATTCTTTCGGCTGTCAAATTTATTACAACAGATTATTTTATATATTATACTTCTTTTATCTCTAAATCTATGGAATATATAATAAAATATTTAAATGTATCAGATAGAGAATTTAATTTTCTTTAATATTACCACGAAAAATTTTCAAAAAATAATATTTAGAAGATTTTTTTTCAAGAATCTTCTACTTCCGGTTGTCCAATTATTACCAAAACCTTTTCAGATCTTCCCATGAATGTCCGATTGGGAAATACGTTGTTAAAGAAATTTTAAGTCTTACTGTTTTTGAGTAAACGTCCTTCCAACATCCCACACACACACATACACACACACACACACACACACATCCACACACACACACACACACACACACACACAGACATCATCGTAAAAATGTTAAATTTGGATTGTAGGGACCTTAAAACGTGCTTATTCAATAAAATCTGGATATGCGATTTTTAGCATGAATGCAATACCTTTCTTAGCGAGAGGTAAAAAGTGAGGGAATCCCCGGGAATCGCGTGCAGCGTATTTTTTCTGCATGTAACGACCAGAGCTGAGTAGTAATTAATTACTTTTGATAATTAATTATTATTTAAATTACTTTTTTCCCAAAATGTAATTTGTAATGAATTACTTTGTAAAAAAAAGTAATTGTATCCAATTACTTTTGGAATTTTGAAAAAGAATTGAAAAAGTAATTGGTTTTTAAAATATTAATTACTATTTTGAACCAAGAAGTGTGGGAATCCCCGGGATACGGGCGTAGCGTAGTTTATCTGCGTTATGGGTGTAACGACAAGGTACAAATGCAACTTGTCATACGCGTTGGAACGTACGACGGGCTTTGAACTTTTACCTAAGTTATAATTTATTACTTTTTCTGAATCCTAATAGTAATAATATACTTTCCAAGGAATTTGCAATGTCCACATATAGGGTTTCATATAAATCACCATAAAGCATTTTTAATAATCATATATGCATACTCGTATATACAGGTGAGTCTGGGAAGATACCTCCCCCCTTTTTAACTTTTTTATTATAAGTAATAGAAAAAAATGACTCATATAAAAGTTTTATTTTAAATATACTATTTGATGGCAGATGTAAACATTTTTTATAAAATCAGGTTTACAAAATACGACTATCAACTTTTTTTCGATAGCAACCTATAATTATTTTACTAAAATATAAACCGCTATTTTTTTCTCTCTTTTCAACAATGTAAAAATTTGTGCATCAAAAATATGAAAATTTTAAGAAGTTGTTTTTATTCAAATATTCTAGGTGGCTATGTGAAAATTTAATTTAAAAGTTAATTTAAAAAACTCGTTGATAGTCGCATCTTGCAAACCTGACTTTATAAAAAAATATCTACATATGCTGTCAAATAGTATATGAATCATTTTTTTATTACTTATAATAAAGAAGTTGAAAGGGGGGGCAACTTCCCAGACTCACCTATCCTATATACATATAAGTAACTTGTTTTACGAAAATTCTAAATCATTTTAAAGCATTTGCATCCCACTGTATGAAGGATCACTTTCGTGTCTACCTGGGAGTGAGGCAGGTGTTCCTACCCTAATCAGATATTCGTGCATCGACCTTACAAAAAAGAATAATTGTGCAAGCATGGTGTTGCATATAGTTTCACCCTATAAAGTTAGCTGTGACTATATCAAAACTTTACAGTGTACGCGTATACTACCTGTGTCAGCAATTCTTTATAAATTTGTTTTATAATTCTTATTTTTATTTTTGTTGTATTTTATATTACACAGTTTAGTATTATTTTTTGTTTTTTACCTTCCGTCACCTATAGGTAAGGAAGGTATTGTCTTTGGTCAAAAAATTTGGTGGTGAGTTTTCATTGAATAAGCACGTTTTAGGGTCTTTACAATACGATTTTACTATTTTTACGATGATATCTGTATGTGTGTGTGTGTGTTCGTATGTGCGTGTGTGTGTGTGTGTGTGTGTGTATGTGTGTGTGTGTGTGTATGTCACCGCTTTTTCGTGCACGATATCTCCAATACTAGAATTCTAAAAATTACAATTCTTGCGTATTCCTCATCCTTACAACCATATGCAGAAATGTTTAGATTTTGGTTATAATTGGTCAACCGGAAGTACCCTCATTTGAAGATTTTAACAGTTTTTCTTGAAAAACTCAGTTAAATGTTATTATAACTTAAAGAATATATTATTCTCTATACGATTTGATTGCATTTTATATTTCATATTCAACAGATATAGAGTTAAAGAATAATAAAGATAAAAAAATCGTATAAATTTCATAATTCAGCCAGCTATGCTAACATAACCATGGAAACTGCTAATATATTCAGGTAATTCAAATTGACAGATGTCAGTATCAATAAAAAGCAAGTAATTGAATGAAAAAATAAGGGAAGTAATTCTAGTGTTAGAAGTTTTTAGATATAATAGAGACGATTACATTGGTTTGAACATGTCATGAGGAGAGATGAATAAATTAATAGAAGGTGGAAGAAACATAGGAAGACCAAATATAAGATGAAAAGACTGTATTGCAGAAGACTTGAGAGAAAAGGAACTGAATGAGGACGACACGCAAAACAAAAATTAGTGGAAGAAGAAAATAAAAAATAGCGACCCCCTAACGAATGGGAAAACTAAAGAAGAAGAAGATGTCAGTGTCAAGTGCAATTTGCATAGTTTGTTTATGAAATAACTTTACTGGAAATATAGGATCTTTTGCAAAAAAAATTATGTATAGGACGCGTGCAGTGACATGACTTTGCTGCCTTTGGCAAGCAGATATGGGGACCCGTATCAAAATGACAGCAATTATTTATGTCCATAACTGACGTGTCATAATTTTTCATTCAAAATTTCATGATTTTCTTATTTCATGTGATTTGTTTGTTATCAGGAGTATGGAATTCCGTTGCCGAGAAAGGGAATCATAAAATACCAAAAATTTAGAATCTTTTGCAAGAAAATTTATGTATGGAATTTGTACATAATACACAGGATTGACGGAAGGTATTGTGCTGGCCACATCAGATTTTTTTTCTATTAACCTAAGATAAATGATTTTTTTTTTTAAAGTAAAGTAATTGAAAAAGTAATTAAAATATCTATTTCTATTCAAAAGTAATTAGTAAATTAATTTAACAGTAATAATATTGTAAAGTAATTAAATTACATTTTGGTTAAAGTAATTATAATTGTACTGAATTACTGTTTGAAAGTAATTTTCCTAGTTCTGGAGGTATCTAAAAAAAATGCAGACAAATATAAAGAATAAAATATAAAAGTACCTCGAGACGATCTTATCTTAAGTGATTTGAATATTGAGCGAAGAAGCAGCAGTTGTGATATTGAGTGACGACGTGTGTGAAACAAACAATAACTTTGTACGGGACAAAAGTTGGGTAATTACCGTGTCATCAGTCACCCAAGACGTCTTGCGACCGAAGCCGTGGTAAACTGTCGCAAAACACCGCCTACAGGATCTCTTGTTTCCTTCACTGTTTTTATACACATCGCTAGCTTTATAATATCATATTATATTGCTCCAGCCGTCTAACGTACTAACTTAATTAAAAAATTCATGAAAGCCGCATCTAAAAAAAAGATTCACCCAAAAATATTAAACGGATGGAATGGGAACTAAGTAAATTTCACCTCTAATTTTTAACTTCCGTCACCTTTAGGTAAGGAAGGTATTGTCTTTGATCAAAATATATTAGTGAATAAGCATGTTTTAGGGTCCCTATAATACGATTTTACAATTTTTACGATGATGTCTGTATGTATATATGTGTGTGTGTCGGCGTGTATATGACGAAAGTTTCGGATTGCATAACTTCAATACCACGATTCCAAAAATTATAATTTTTTCGTATTCCTCAAGTTTACATCTAGAAGAACAAGTGATTAGGTTTTGGTTGTAATTGGTGAACAGGAAGTAACCTCATTTGAAGATTTAACAATCAAATATGATTAATTGACATTTAACTTAAGGAATATATTATTCTCTATACGATTTGATTGCATTTTATACTTCATATGCAATAGATAAAGAATTATAAAGATAATAAATTTCATAAATCAGCCAGCTATGCTAACCATGGAAACTGCTAATATATTCAGATAATTCCAATTGACAGATGTCAGTATCAATGAAAAGTAAATGAATGTAGCAGAGATGAGGATGTTGAAGTAGATGTTGGGGAAGACACGGAAAGATACGGTAAAGAAATAACTCTAGTGTTACAAGTTTCTAGAAATATACAAGAGAGACGATTACATTGGTTTGAACATGTCATGAGAAGAGATGAAGAATATATTGGAAAAAGAATAGCTTATAGTACTAGAACGTTGAAGAAACAGAGGACGACCAAAGATAAAATGGAAGGACTGTATTGCGGAAGACTTGAGGGAAAAGGAACTGAATGAGAACGACACGCAAAACAGAAATGACTGGAAAAAGAAAATAAAAAATAGCGACACGTATGGGAAATAATTTTACTGGAAATTTAGAATCTTTTGCAAGAAAATTTACGTATGGAATTTATACATAATACACAGAATTGACTGAAAGTATTGTGCTGGCCACATCAGATTTTTTATGTGTATATTTATTATGGTATGTTGTACGAATATGAGTAACTCATCAGTCATCAGTAAAGAACGTACGACTTTCAAAATTAATGATTTCTTCAATTTTTTCCTACAAATGTTCCTTAAATAAGGAATTTAAAAACGTTACACCAAAATTTATGCATTTAAGGACATTTTAAAATGATATCTATGTAACCACGGTAAAAAAAACAGTTGAAAGTAAATATTGCATTTATATGCTTCTGACATCGCCCTTCATTTGTCATCACTTTCATCCTTTCTTTGGTTAAAATAAAATCTTCAACCTTTTTGATGTTTTTCTTTGTTCTTATTTCCACAGATCTTTCGCACTTCGTCTTTAGTCAATTACCAACGCTTTCGAAAATGCAAAACCTTCAATTTTAACTAATTATATATTACAGTACCTAACATTCTGTAATAGCTTCAAATCGAATACTGCTTGTTCTTGGCTGGTTAAGGGTAACGAGATTTAATAAAACTTCTTGAAATCAGTCAGTGAGAGGGTTTTTATTTTATTTTCGGCCTCACCCAATTTCGGAATTTCTTGTGCCTTCTTCAGGAATTGAATTTTTTTTTTTTTCTGTATACTCCAATGTAAACAACTATCTACCTTCTTAGCAGCGAATCCGGTAGGTACATTTTTACGGCCTAGGCCGGTAGTACATTGCAACGAACTTAACGACGTCTGGTAATTATTTCATTATTTGTAAATTGTAAATTAGATAAAAAATGCGTTTAATAATAGTATATTGTGTTATTAGGAGTAAAAGTGAAACTTTGTGTGGCGAGCGTGAAAGTTTAAACGACGAGCGAAGCGAGTCGGATAAATGCACGCGAGGCACACAAAGACACTTTTACTCCGAATGACACATTATATTTTTTTTTCAAACGTAGATATTTAAAGAATAATATCTACTAGTGACGTTACATTTTACTTTAATTATGTTTACGATTTCAATTGCCCTGTAGCTATGCATACTTATTTGTTCACTTTTTGTTATAAAGATTGAAGTGAAAATTTTCACGTTTTGACGTTTAAATAAAAACTGTGCTATTTTATATCCTCTTTGTGTGCAATTATGTCGGAATTTGAAGTTTTATAATGTACGCCCCCTGAAGTTGTTCATTTGGATGGAAATGTAACAGTGTGGCGGAAAGATATGTCCAGGAATCACTGCAAAACAATATAAACTGTTCTTATATTACTTTAATTCTAAGTAGTGTTTCTGACGAGACGATCGAGACGAGAAACTACGTTGTCTCGTCTCGTCTCGTCTCGTCTCGAAGGCAAGAAATTAAGTCTCGTCTCGATTTTTCCTCGTCTCGAACAATGGAATCTCGTCTCGGCCGAGAATCTCGACGAGATTTCTCGATTTTTTTTTATAAATCCAATATGCGATTTAAGTTGATATATAACCGAAACACAAATAATATACAGAATGATTAAAAAGTTTGACTCAAACAAATATATTATTCACTATCAATTTTATACCTAAAATACAAACAGATACGGTTGAGCTGGGAAGTTTCATTGGCGCGAAAATTCAAAATAAGGAAAATTAAAGAAGAGCGTATAAAACAAATAAATAAGTTTGGTTTGCAAATCAAAAGTGTTCAATAAACAAACTGTATAAATTGCATATGGCAAAATTATATTTAGTCCATTTTTTATGTTTTGTCTCTTTCTAATATTGATATTCATGCATCTTTGTTTCATATAATATCAATTTTGTATTCATGCATCTTTGTTTCATATAATATCAATTTTGTAAGTGTATCTTTTGCTTATTTAATCATTATTTATTAAAAAGAATCCCTATAAATAATAAATGATTAAAATAAAATAAATATATCATCCGTTTTTTACCCATTACTGGGTGTAACACTGAGTCTGTAAGTGAACAAGAATACTGTGACGTCAGGAAAGTAGGAGGTTGTTGTATTTTAAGAAATTTTAACGATTCTGTTTAGATTTATAATAACAAAAATATAAAAAATTACAAAATGTCCCAACCATTTTTTTTAAAAAACTTATTTTTAAAAATAAAAAAAGTCGAGTAATCTCGGAATAATTGTCGAGAATCTCTACATATAAGTCTCGTCTCGTCTCGTGAGTTCAAAAAGCTTTCTCGTCTCGCCGAGACGAGACGAGATTCGAGAATATCTCGTCTCGTCCGAAACACTAATTTTAAGTATTCTTACGTTCATTACCGTCCCTGTAATTGGAATCTGTAAGTCTGTTATTCTTTAATATGTTATTTCCTCAAAAGTAAACTCTGTTTGTATTTCAATTCATAGGTTATTTAATTAAATTTGACAGCTATTGATGGTATTTAGTAACTTTATTCTTAGGTTACTTAGCGTGTTATAGTGACATTTAGGACGATATTACAGGTTTCTTTTATTAAAGTAGAAATTCGCTACTTCTACTCCGGCGGCGTAGAAATTAAACTTCTACCTTGTGAATCAAGTCACAAAAGATGCTACTTTTGTGACGTTTGAAGAAAAATGTTATTTTAATAACGCAACACGGCAAACTTGTTCAAAACAAACATGACGATTTTGATTATTTAAATAATAATTATTCTAAATAATTTGCTTTTAAAATAGTCGTTAAGTATACAGAAAAATTGTATACGACACACGGCCGGTAGCTGCATTTACAATCTCGCTAGTGCACTAACTCGTCCGTAAACGCTTAGCTACCGGCCTAATGGCCTAAATAGCTATAGTTTAACACATTGATGAATTGTTTAATGATATGCATTTAGTGTATCTAATATCCTAAAACCTAAATACTGAATGCTAAAATACAACATCAACAAGGCCTCGGAATTTACTTTTTTTTGTTTAAAAATTATTATTTCCTATTGAAAAATTGTACGTAAAATGTCTATTTTCGAATCGGTTACGGATTAACAGATATACGGGGATTATGAATATAGAATTCCAGGAATGAGTATATAATGTTGTGAAATTAAGTAATGACTTTGTTGACAGTATAGTGCATGTAAATGATATGTTGAAATGAAGTCCTCATTCTTCATTAAGTGTGATAGATTAGAGTAGCGGAGCTCTGAGCAACCGTGAAGGCAATGCGGGGGTGTTATTAGCGCATTACCCTAATGTCGTTCGCAAGGCAATCCGCAGGTGAACTAACCAAACCACTAACCACAGTCGACCTCTCTGAAACGATTCGGCGGCGTCGTTTCTGTTTTACACCAACTCTACCTCTTGTTGCTTTTCACTTTTTATTTCCGGATTCGGCCGTAAAGCAACTCCTTCAAACAATTGCTTTTATCGTCCTTTCACATTTGTTCTTCATACGCGCAAATGTTTGCTCCCTTTTATTCCGCGTAGTGATTTGCCTCCGCCTTTCAACTCATATAAAACTAAAGTAAGTGCTGTTTGTTAGACTATATGCAATCGCATGCAATTGTTAAACTATAAACTATTTATTTATACTTTAATAAAACTAAAGAGACAATTCTTTATATATCTAGTTATCATGGATTCCTGTTTGAGAAGTTGGAAGTGTACTGGACGTTAATCAAGTGTGGTAATGAGGGCGATAAACGATTGAGACATTAATCGCCAATTAACACACGTGTTAGTTACAATATTTTTCCGTTAACCGTATCTTAATGAATTGGAAAAGTTAATTTTATTCCATGACAAAAAATTTAGGGTATCATATTCATAGTACCAGAGCTGGGCTATAATTAATTACATTTGGTAATTAATTACTAATTAAATTACTTTTTCCCAAATTGTAATTTGTAATTAATTACTTTGTAAACAAGTAATTGTACTCAATTACTTTTGAAAATTTGGTTTTTCAAATATTAATTACTACGAGTATTTTGAACCAACAAGTAAGGGAATCCCCGGGATTCGGGCGTAGCGTAGTTTATCTGCGTTGTAGGTGTAACAACAGGTTACAAATGCAACTTGTCATACGCGTTGGGACGTATGACATCTTCCCAGACTCAGCCTGTATATCGGTAACTTGTGAAATTCCAAATCACTTTAAAACATTTCCATCCCATTATATGAAGGGTCACTTTTCTTGTCTACCTGGGAGTGATGCAGATCTTCCTACCCTAAACAGATATTGATGCATCGACCTTTTAAAAAGGAAGAATTGTTCAACCTTCGAGTTGCATATAATTTCAATCCAAAAAGGTAGCTACGACTACGTCAAAATTTTACAGAGTCGGCAATTCTTTAAAAATTTGTTTTATTACTCTTATTATTTTTATTTATGTTGTATTTCATATTAATCAGTGTAGTATAATTTTTTGTTTTTTTTTTATTAATGTAAGGTGAAACATTTTTTACCTCTCGCTAAGAGAGGTATTGGATTCATGCCAAAAATCGCATATCCAGATTTTATTGAATAAGCACGATTTAAGGTCCATAGAATCCGATTTTAACATTTTTACAATGATGTCTGTGTTTGTGTGTGTGTGTGTGTGTGTGGATGTGTGTGTGAGGTTGTTGGAGACACGATTTCTCAAATTCTATAAGAATAAAGACCTTTTTGACTACGGATTCCTCAATCTAACATTAATGGGAAGAGTTGAATAGGTTTTAGTACCAATTGGAAAACCGGAAGTAGTAGTATCTTAAAAAAAAAAATCTGAATATTATTTTTTTGATTTTTTTTATTATTAGTATTAAAGAACGTAAAATTCTCTATTCGATACATTTTAAATTTTTATTATATCTCCTATAAGTTTGGAGATACATTAAATAATAATATGAAATAATCTGTTGTAATAAATTTCAGAACCTAAACAACTCTATAGTAACCATCAGATGTTTGTAAATGACAGAAAAATGTCATTGTCAAAAACCAACAGTAATTCATAAACCTGTTTGGCAGCTGAATTGTAAAACTTGAACTTAAGTCTATTTTAACTGAACAAATGACAGTGGATAAGAACCGATTCAGAATTAGTACGAATATGGTTTTATTAGCTAAAAATAAATCTTAGATATTTTTTTTTCGCAACATAACAGTAAAACGTCAAAATTAACTGACATTATTGAAGAATTTTTCTGAGATATTGCTAAGTTTACTATTTCTTGTGGTATAACAATAATAACAATTAAATATTTAAAATTATAGCTATATACATATACCCATCAGAAATCCAGTCAAGAAATTGGAAGATATTCGAACATTTAGAAGTATAGGAGAAAATTTCCCCAAAAAATAAAAGACGAGAAATTTATAGGGCGCGAGCAGTCATGTGACTTTGTTGGACTTGACAAGCAAATAAGGGCCCGAGTTAGAATGACAGCTAGTAATTATGTACATATATGTCAAATGTCAATTGTCCATCCAAAATTTCATGATATTCCAATGCCATGTGGTTTATTTTCCTCGACAAGTAAATTCCATATTCCTGGTGACAATAACCATGTGAAAAATTACGACATTTGACATTTATGTAAATAATTACTAACTGTCATTTTGACAAGGGCCTCCATATCTGCTTGTCTAGATCAAGTATGACTAACTATGTGAATTTAGAAAATCTTGAAATTTTTGATGAAAAATTCTGTGACATTTGACATCTATGTACATAATTACTAATTGTCATTTTGACAGAACTCCCATATCTGCTTGTCAAGGCCAACAAAGTCACATGACTGCTCGCGCCCTATACTTATGTAAGCAAAAACGGAAGTGGCGAGAGGTATTGTGCTGGCCACAACAGATTTTTTTAGTAAAGTAATTGAAAGAGTAATTAACATGTCAATTACAATGACAAATTAACTGGTAATTTAATTAAATGGCTCGAACAGTAATTATTGTTAAATGTAATTTGATTATATTTTGGTTAAAGTAATTGTAATTGTATTCAATTACTTTTTGAAAGTAATTTGCCTAGCACTGCACAGTACTCACTAGAATCGTTTAGTAATAATATCATGCAGTAATAGGGATTATTAATGAATGATTTTCTATACATTAACATAACCTATTAAAATACGGTCAACAGAAAATATTTTTTTACACATAAATACATAAATTATTCCCTGAAATAAATATACGAAGTTTGAATTTGAAATTTTGAATTTCATGCGTTTTTCATTTTCAATTGTAAATGATAGATCTGTGTTTGACACAGACTAAGTTACCAACTTTACAAAAAAAAAAAACATTCCCACAAACAGTTGTACAAAGTTGAACTTTTTTTTTGATTAATACAGTGTCACAAAATTGACCTTGTAAACGGGAAATAAGAAAAACATTTTATTATATTTATATATCGGTAGTAAATGTTATATGACTAAAGTTAAACAATATGATCTTATATATCGCCGCACTTAAGTTGAATTGTTGTTTACCCAAGCCGTATATGTGATGTGTCGTAAAAATGTCAAATACTGCAATTAGCCGAAGTAAAAGAAAAAGACATAAAAAATCTAGAAACATAAAATGATGTGGTTAAAAATAATGGTAGCGAATCTTATCCTTACAGTCCTTACATAGTTCAAGTTCATATTTGAAATTTTAAACTTATGAATGCATCTGACGTGGATTTGTCGCTATTGCATAACATTTGTGTTTTCAGGTGCACAGTTTATCCTGACGGACCTGAAGACTCTGTCTAGTAAAGGAATAATTGTATTCATTATTTGATTAAATGTAAATAATAGGTAAGAGAAACTGAAAGGTTTCCCTTGTGTTTCTATTAACACAAAACGGAATAGGTAAGCTAAATAAAGGATCGTAATTTAAATCTATTTGCTATTGTCACTTTAACTAAAACATCGAATTAATATTTATTTCTAAACGAAAATACGGAGGAGAATTATTGTGTAAGTACCTTGTTTCAGATAGAGTGATGCTAATTGTCAAATAAAATAAATAGTAATTATTCAGACACAATAATTATATATAAACTATTTCCCACATGAGAGTTGTTTTATAGCACTCGCTTTGTTCGTGCTGTAATTGTGCATTCGCTGTGTAACGCAAGGGGGTGGAACGAACAGACGAGACTGATGGACTTACAGCTTCTTTACCCAACGATAACACTTTAATGGTGGTCGATGATTGGACGACTACTATTTTATTGAGGAGAAACACTTGAATATTTATGAACATACTTTGTGATTTTATACCAATTTTTATTTACACATATTATGTACATTTACACTAACTTATTATTGATAAAACTAAACAAATAACTAAAATGTTACATGTTACACTGTAACATATTTGTTATTGTGAGTGAACCAATAGTGTATGAAACTTGGGTGTCACGACCATGATTAGTCTATAACTTCCATACATTCTTCTTCAATTAATAATATCGACAAAAGTTCGTTTAAACTTTGCTTGTCACTGGGAGTATAGATTCCCAAGCTGACGTAAAATGAGAATATTCTGTAGGTAATGACATAAGGATCTTTGTTATTATCATTTTTTCTGATACATTCTCATCTAACTGTTTCATTTGGTTTACTAACTCCTCTAATTTTGATACATGAATTGATCTTCTCTAATTTTCATATTTGTAACTGAAGAATTTCTGTTGAATCATTTGCAAACTTACCTCTGATTTCTTGTCAAATACAGATAGTAATTTACTCCACATTTCGTACGCTGTTTCACAACTAATAATATAATGCATTTGGGGCTTCTTCTATTCTGGATACAATTCATTCTTGTGTCAGTCTATCTTTACTTAACCATTCTGTCACAAGATTTTCGTATTCATTATTGGCACAGTTTGGAAGCTGTACTGGTTTTTTATTACATTCACAAATATCATAAACATTTTTAAAATCTAATAATATCTTAGTTCTCAACTTCCAAACTGCCCAGTTTGTATTTCCTTTTAATAAAACTGCGTTGTTTATACCATCCATGTTCAAACTCTTGTTATCTTTTATTAACACAATATAATTACTCAAACCTACTTAATATCTTTTACCTACGTTCCACTGGGCCCATAATCTTTTGTTATATTGTTAATAAGTAGTATTAACTATCAGTAAAAAACGGATTTCATTAACTTTTACTTCATATATTTGACAGCTCAAAATTATATTTTTATTTTCACACAGACTACTTTTCTATATATTTTACATTTCATTTTTACCTCCCGTAACCCTTGGTAAGGGAGGTATTTGTATAGGGATCGTGTTAAAAAGCGCATATCGAGAATTTGGTAAATGACCACGTTTTGAGGTCCCTAGAATCCATTTTTAACATTTTCACGATGATGCTGTGTGTGTGTGTGTGTGTGTGTGTGTGTGTGAGTGTGTGTGAGTGTGTGTGAGTGTGTGTGAGTGTGTGTGTGTGTGTGTGTGTGTGCGTGTGTGTGTGTGTGTGTGTATGTGTGTGTATGTGTGTGTATGTGTGTGTGTATGTGTGTGTATGTGTGTGTATGTGTGTGTATGTGTGTGTATGTGTGTGTATGTGTGTGTATGTGTGTGTATGTGTGTGTATGTGTGTGTATGTGTGTGTGTGTGTGTGTGTGAGAGTGAGAGTGAGAGTGAGAGAGTGTGAGTGAGTGAGTGAGTGAGTGAGTGTGAGTGAGTGTGAGTGAGTGAGAGTGAGTGAGTGAGTGTGAGTGAGTGTGAGTGAGTGAGTGAGTGTGAGTGAGTGAGTGAGTGTGAGTGAGTGAGTGTGAGTGTGTGTGAGTGTGTGTGAGTGTGTGTGTGTGTGTGTGTGTGTGTGGGTGTGTGTGTGTGTGGCAGTTTACTTGAACCTCAAAATAGTTTTTCTTCAAAAAACATCTTTAAATGTTATTTTTTCGCAATTTGTTATTATAAAAATAAAAGATTATTCCATTTTCTATAGGTTTGCATTAATACTTTTTCTATATATTTTATGGATAAATTTATAATATAATATAAAAATTATATCTCGGAGCTTATGCTACAAACACAACTCCCTGGTTACACAGTTCAGCTCAAATATATGTAACTGACAGATAAATGTCACTGTCAAAAAAATAATCATTTCAAATTAATAACACTAACATTTTCAAAAGAAAATTGTAAATAGAACAAGAGTTACATGGAAAGGAACATAATATACATAATTTCAAATTAATAATAATGTTTTAAAACGAAAATTATGAATAGAACAATAGTTAAATGGAAAGGAATTTAACATACATAATTTCTACTATTAGTAAATATACAGGTATGTATTTAAATAAGAAAATAAATATATTATCACAGCATATTACCCGTTGCTGGATGTGCTAATACACAGATTGTACACAGATTTCGGTAATGATGATGACATATTTGTATCGTGCGGGCATTTGCCATGCGTCACCTCACGGGTACTCATTTTTGGCGTGGGGAGTGCATCACAGGGGTTAGTTATGTGCCATTTAAAATTTGAAACATTTGATAGTAGGAATTGAATCTGGTTCCCCAGATTCTCCACCAGACACTCAGGCACGCGGCCATGAGACCCTGTAGGTATATGTATTTAAATTAATAAAAATTAAATGGCGGCAGGTTTTGTGTTGGCCACATCAGATTTTTAATAACATTTTCTTAGCAGCAACTTTAATTTATGTTTCCATTGAATTTCAACAAACACCAGTCGATACGTATTCGACGGCGAGTATAATTTTTAATGATTATAACAATTGTTTTGAGTTGTCGATCTTCTAAAGTTGTTTAGGAGTAAGTTAACATTATTTAATCGTACTATTATAATAATGGCAGCAAAATACTATTAGGCCCAATCCACGGATATGTTATTAGTTTCAGTATATTGCAAAGGAAATACCCATAAACAATTGTTTCTCTCATTAAAAATTAGTTGTTTGTTGATATTTGGATAGACTGCTAGATAAAATTTATTATAATAATTACACGACGCAGTCATTTACATTTTATATTTTTCTGTCTAAATCGTTACAGGTATCATAACTTACGCAGAGACAAAAAAGTTTACTGTTTATTGTATAATTTTACGTTATTGACGTTGCCATTAAAAATTTATGGTCTAATCATGGTCGTGACACTCAAGTTCCTACACTAGTGGTTCACTAACAATAACAAATACCATCTTAAAAGATGAACTATATCCATGTGGAGTCATACCAAATTTCATTTAAATCGAAAAAATCTGTCCCTTATTATAAGCATTTTTTTTAGAAAAACTTTGAATCAGAATACTGGCGAAACGGTGCACTTTCGGATATACGAGTAGATAAGTTTAGTTAAATCGTCTTATTTTTGGCTCAGGAATCTGTGGTTAAGCCATATTCCTCTTTTTCAGAGACACTCTGTATATTAGCAACAAATGTTTACCTTTAAGTAGGAAACAACATATTTTAATACTTTTTGACATTTTGCAACAATAGATCTATAAAATATCTAGTTTCCTAATATTATTCATTTTTAATAAAGTTTAAATGTTAATACTTGTTTTTATCAATAACATTTTAACGAAGTATAAAAAAAAATTGCCTCTCTTAATTTTCGATTTGTATTAGTCTTTGAATCAAATCTCAAAAGTATGGACTTCACCTTTAAGACACCACACCCTAAGGATTAATTTATCTTAGACATAACATTTTAATCATTAAAAACAAATTATATATTGTATTATTTTCATCATTGTTGTAAATCGCGAAAGAGCAATCTGTTTATTACTTTGTACCTTTTTGTAAGTGCAAACAGCCATTTGAATTCGAGTGAAAGACTGTCCCTTGGGCGATGGATTTATTTGTTTTTCCATATAAACAAATCGAATTTCTTCTGATCTTTCACTGCTTTTCTGTTTCACGTTTTCAATATCCCAGTCATGGAACGTGAATTTTTTTGTGACGAAAAAGAGGTTTGTCTATATTTTATTAGCTCTCATTAGTTACTGCCTAATTGAATATTAATGTGGTATACATATGCGAATATCTCTAATTCAGTAATTAGATTATACAGTCCCTTAATAATATTAACTACTATTCGTAGGAACACAATTTAATTTGTATCTCGGGATGAATTTCAATTTAGTAGAACTAAAACAGGAAAAATGTCAAACTAAGTTGTTTTGATAGTTCTGAGGGTTGATATTATTCCTATTTCATTGGCTGGTTCGTTAATACAGTTAGATTCTTGTATTCACCCTGTATGTACGAAGGTATTTTCATAAAATCTCCACGGCCATTAAAATAAAGAGACGATTGGAATTACTGTTAACTCAAATTTAAAAATTATAGAAGATTCAGTAGCGGTTTGAATACAAAAAAAGATCGAATACGTTCAGTGAACAAACACAGCCATCGAAACTCAAAAACACCCATTTTCTAAAATATCTTCAAAAATTTAAAATTCCGAATTTTTAAAAGCGCAGATCAATATTTCTTTTCGTTCTCGAGATATTTACGTTTAAAACTTTACCTATTTCTGGGTTATAACCCAAAAATGAGTGGAAATACGGGCTTGGCGACTTCGCCATTCAATAAGTATACCAATTTGCACAGCCAAAAAACTGAAATCCCTGAAAATGATCAAAATCACAAAAAAATCCCAACCTTCTATACTTATATAATTTTGGCCGTAGAATCGAACCGGCGAAGTCGCCAGGAATGTATCTATACCCATTTTTGGGTTGTATTTTTCAGGTTTAAGTTTGAACGTTAATATCCGCGGAACTAAAAAAGAAATTAATATGCAGTTAAAAGTTTGTATTTAAAAAGGAGATTTTTGAATTTTTTTAATAATTTTACTCAAATATGGGTGTATATGGGCGGCAGCAATTTATTTTAATTTACTATAAATCCGGCTCTATTCTCAGTGGTGAAATGGCAAACAAGAAAAAAACAACTGAACCCAAAGGGTTAATTCTAAAATTATAAATTAAAATCATTTTCGGAAATTTGTAAAAAATCTTTCAGAGCTCATAATGTTAAAATAACACAATCTTTTATTTAAAGTCCTGTTTATATTCATACCAACGTTTCGGCAACATATACTGCTGCCTTCTTTGGGGTTTAAATATGAACAGAACTTTAAATAAAAGGTTATTTTATTTTATCATTTTCGAAAGTCTTACAATTTATAACTGTTTTAATTTCATTAAAAATATATGTAGGTAAAAATATAAAAAGGTATGATTTTCGGTATGAGTGTTGACGACAGACGGTGTCAGTTATAGAAGGCAACAAAGAAAGATTGTTTTTATAAAAGTGCGTATAGCAAGAAGCACATGTGCGATCACATCCATTTTATATCGACACAAAAGCTTGTGACGTCAGAGCTCTCCTTGTGCACCTGGAGCTCTGCACCACGGCACGGAAAAGAAGCCCTACTAATAATCGCCATTCGCCATTGTATTCTATTCATTACAACATATTTTTATTACTTTGAATATGTATTCTTCGTGTTCAATTTCGAGCATTTCTATGGCTTACAGTATTTGTTATTTCTTATTTTCCAAATGTAATTACTAGAGGAAAACGTGAGAGAAGAATATTTTATTTATTCAATATTCTAAGTATAGTCGGTATGGTAATAAGAAGCACGTTTTTAAAAACGTAATACATATTACACAAAAAGGTCACCCCAGGTTTTCTTGTAAAAAAGACATTCTTGCAGAGGGTGTTGATAATAAGCAATATAGATAAAATAGCGTGCGTAAACACAAAAATATTGCAAGAAGAATGACAAATTACGACGCTCTTAGCTATTTACACCGTAGAGCAATAGGGTATTTTACTGTTTTTTTTTTTTAATTTTTGATATATTCTTTAGTAAAAAATATGATGTGGCTAGCACATTACCTTCCGTCAATTCTGTGTATTATGTACAAATTCCATATATAAATTTTCTTGCAAAAGATACTATATTGCCAGTAAAATCATTTCATAAACAAACTATGCAAATTGCATGTCGTCGTCATTCAGTTCCTTTTCTCTCAAGTCCTCCGCAATACAGTCCTTTTATCTTATCTTTGGTCTTCTCTGTTTCTTCTACATTCTACTACTAAGCTATTAATTCTTTTTCCAATATATTCTTCATCTCTCCTCATGACCAAAGTATTCGCCTCTCTTGTATCTTTCTAGAAACTTCTATCACTCAAGCCATTTACCTAATCCTTTAATTCTTTACCCTATCTTTCCGTGCCTTTCCCAATATCTATCTTAACATCCTTCTCTCTGCCACATTCATTTTCTTTTCATTGATATTGACATCTGTCAATTTGAATTATCTGAATATATTAGCAGTATCCATGGTTAGCATAGCTGGCTGATTTATGAAATTTAATATCTTTATAATTCTTTAACTCTAATTCTATTGAATATGAAGTATAAATCTTTAACTCTAATTCTATTGAATATGAAGTATAAAATGCAATCATATCGTATAGAGAATAATAATTCTTTAATTTATAATAACATTAAATGTCAATAAATGATATTTAACTGCTGTTTTCAAGAAAACTGTTAAAAAGCTGAAAATGAGCAGTGGCGGCTTGTCAGGATAGGCAGGTGAGGCAATGCCTCACCGGAAAAGAAATAAAGCTGTAAATAATGTAAAGTATTATGTAAATTAAAATTTAACTTATTCCGCTAATGCTTGTCTTTATAAATAATATCAAAAGAATTTAAGCCACCACCATAACTAATATGTAATGCAGTTCACCTAATTTACACCCTATAAAGTGCTTCTCGAAATGATAGTATACTGTCTAATGTTTTTGATCCAGTTAGTAATTCCGATAAGAAATACATGTGCTAGAGAAAGAGCTGGTTTTGCGGCATACCTAAATGAGAAATGCAATGAGTGCGTAAAGGATAAAAGATAGCAACTTTAATTTCCACGCGATCCTACAGAGGCCGTTACCATACGTTCAAGACATCTATCATCTATTTCATTTTGCATTAATTGTATATTCTATAATATTCTTGCAAATAAGATTGAAGATTGAATAATAATTAATACTAATATTATTTACTGCATTGTGAATTCAAATTCAACAATAAACAAACAACTTGCATTGCAGTAAGTATTTAATTCTTTTATTACCTTCCGTCACCTATAGGTAAGGAAGATATTGTCTTTGGTCAAAAAATTCGGTGGTGAGTTTTCATTGAATGAGCACGTTTTAGGGTCTTTACAATACGATTTTACTATTTTTACGATGATGTCTGTATGTGTGTGTGTGTGTTCGTGTGTGCGTGTGTGTGTGTGTGTGTGGATCGCCGTTTCGTGCACGATATCTCCAATACTAGAATTCCAAAAATTACAATTCTTGCGTATTCCTCTTCCTTACAACCATATGCAGACTTGATTAGATTTTGGTTATAATTGGTCAACCGGAAGTACCCTCATTTGAAGATTTTAACAGTTTTTCTTGAAATACTCAGTTAAATGTTATTATAACTTAAAGAATATATTATTCTCTATACGATTTGATTGCATTTTATATTTCATATTCAACAGATATAGGGTTAAAGAATAATAAAGATAAAAAAATTCATATAAATTTCATAATTCAGCCAGCTATGGTAACTTAACCATGGAAACTGCTAATATATTCAGGTAATTCAAATTGACAGATGTCAGTATCAATAAAAAGCAAGTAATTGAATGAAAGAGTAAGGGAAATAACTGTAGTGTTGAACGTTTCTAGAAAGATATAAGAGAGAAGATTATATTGTTTTGAACATGTCATGAGGAGAGATGAGTATATTGGAAGAATGAATAGCTTATAACAGAAGGTGGAAGAAACATAGAAAGACCAAATATAAGATGAAAGAAGAGAAAAGGAACTGAATAAGGACGACACGCAAAACAAAAATTAGTAGAAAAAGAAAATAAAAAATAGCAATCCCCTAACGAATGGGAAAAACTAAAGAAGAAGAAGATGTTAGTGTCAAGTGCAATTCGCATAGTTTTATTAAATAATTTAACTGGAAATATAGGATCTTTTATGTGTAGGGCGCGTGCAGTAACGTGACTTTACTGACAATGGCAAGCAGATACCAATGTGGACTCCTGTCAATATGACAGCTAATAATTACGTCCATAACTGACAAATGTCATAATTTTTCATTCAAAATTTCATGATTTTCTTATTTCATGTGGTTTATTTATTATCAGGGGTGTGAAATTCAGTTGCCGAGAAAAGGAATCATAAAATACAAAAAAATGAAATTTTGAATGAAAAATTTTGACATGAGGATGACCCGTAAAACAAATGAATGGAAGAAAAAAATAAAAATTAGCGACCCGTAACGAATGGGAAAAGCAATGGGAAAAGCTAAAGAAGAAGAAAATGTCAGTGTCAAGTGTCATTTGCATGAAATAATATTACTGGAAATTTAGAATCTTTTGCAAGAAAATTTATGTATGGAATTTGTACATAATACACAGGATTGATGGAAGGTATTGTGCTGGCCACATCAGATTTTTTTTTTTCGTTGTTTTTATGTTTTACGTACGTAGTGTTTTTGTATTTTAAATTTTAGTTAAAACAAATAAAATGGCTTTAACTTTGACTGGAAGTTCTGATACTGATAATATAAGGCATTCCGATGACATTATTAACTTCTTAATTCACAAAAATCCATTTAGTAAATTTCTACCGCTATTGATAGTGCAAGAAAAATTGAAATTCAAAATTTAAATTTGAAAGTGGAAGAAAATAGGGAAATTCTGAAAAGATTAATTGATATTTCAATTTTTTTATGTACACAAGAATTACCATTTAGAGGTCATAATGAAACCGAAGAATCTTGTAATAAAGGTCATTTTAAAGAATTAGTTTTACTAATAAATAAACGAGATGATAAATTAAAAATATTTTTGAAGAAAGATATCAATAATAAATCGGTATTTTGTGGTACCTCCAAAACTATTCAAAATGATTTAATAGATTGCATTCATTTTGTTATAAATAAAAAAATAGACTACGAAATTATTTAATCACAATTATCAGTAATTTTACGTTATGTAAATGTAAATTCCGGTAATGTGAATGGTAGAAAGATTCATAGGAATTTTTGATGTAAGCGCCGGACGCTCTTTCCTAAAATGTTCTGTGATCAGGCAATTTATTTTTGTACATGAAACGGGAAAAATACGCATTTGCACATCTCTTGAAAAATGTAACTTTCAATTATTATAAGGCATTTGACCTTGCATGAAAAAAAAATTTGCCTCACCAAAATTTTAGTGTACGAGCCGCCACTGCAAATGAGGGTACTTCTGGTGGACCAATTATAACCAAAATCTACATGTCTGCATAAGGATCAAAACTCGATCCGAAACGATCGTGTATGTGACATACACGCACACACACAGACGCGCACGCACATACACACACACACACACACATACAGACATCATCGTAAAAATAATAAATTAGTTTTCTAGGGACCCCAAAACGTGCTTATCCATCAAAAACTCACTATCGATTTTTTTAACCAAAAACAATACCTACCTTACCTAAAGATGACAGAAGGTAAAAATAATAAACACGGTTTTTTTTGTTTCTTCATACAATGAACCATTTCGCTGTAGTTTTTTATAATGCACGTACTTTACATCTAGTGCATCATAATGACGTAGGCATATGCAGTAATACGCCACTAGATGGCACACGAAGAAACAGTTGCTTATCATAATTGTCAAGTTGACATTTTTAAGCATTTGTAACTTTAATGTTTGTAAGTTTGTATTTAAATATCATTTTATTTTTATTGTACAATGGGGTCATTTAAAAAAAAATCATTGTTTTTTTACAAAATCGTGAAATCCGTCTCACTTAATAAAAAAATATAGTAATATAAAATAACATGAAATATGCGACTTTTCATTCATAAATTTGCTAATAAACTTTCGCGGCTGTAAAACTCGTGACGTCACGGCTTGTTACTCACACAAAGACAAAGACATTCCTCTCACACACATTTACGGTCCACGTGATTTCCGTTTGCTGTAGTGAACAACCTAACCTAAAATTGTGACAGGTAACAGCAAAGTTAAGAGTAAAGGTATGTAAATAAAACATTTATTAATATAAATACCAAAAGTTGTATGAAATATGTTTTTCGTTAACAATATGTTGCTGTCACAAAATTAAACTGACAAGTGATAACCCAAACAATCTTAGTTCCAAACACAACCGGTAGAGAGCTACTGTAGCATCATGGTAGCATCCGCCAAGCCGTGACGTATAGCCGTGACGTCAGCGTCCAAATATTTGAAATTAAAGACAACATTTAAAAAATCATATCTCTAATTCTAAAGACTTGTAAGGTTTAAAACGTACACCTACATATTTAATTTGACCTATTCTTTCAAGAAAAAAATAAACTAGAAAATGTGAAATGACCCCATTTTGTCGTTTTGTATCAAAATGCTTAAATAATTCAAAGAGAAATATGCATATTGTTTCACTATCTAGTGGCGTTTCATCACAGTAATGTCAAATGCCGACGTTATTCTATGGGGCCATTACATAAACATTTTTAAAACGATGTAAACTTTAGTTGTACATAATTTAATCAAACATCATTTTCAGCAAAGATTTTTTTTTGTTACTAGTGTTTCTAAATTTCAATTAATATAACTAAAAACGCTTGTATTCGCAGATTTTTATAATAACGATATCTGTTGCATTAAAATGGAACACTATAGAAAAACTATACTGCAGATTTATAGACATTTTAATTTAAAATAAACTTCGTTTGAAAAGATTTTCTCATTATATTTAAAATAACTGAATTATTAAAAAAAGAATAGAACGAATCAGCCTGTATAGTTGAGAGCGTTTACTAGGCATCATCTCCCAGGCTTTCAAAGTTGTCGTGAAGAGAGCACCAAACGGGTCAATTTTGTGCGAAAATTACTTTCATGTTCGATCGAATAGAAACATAAATATAATAATATTTCGTTAAGGTTCCAGTATTAATTTTTAAAGTATAGATATTATAAATAATATTCATTTTTAAAATTTATAAATGGTTGAAGTTGGTTTAAAAGATTTCTACCCACACTATCAGAAAAATCAATGTGGAAATTTAATTCTAACAAAACCTTTAAAAATGCTTTATTCATAAAAATTTCAATATGTGATTTGTAATATGATTCCTGCACACCCCTTACCTAGAATAGACTGTAAAAATTATTCTATTACTTTTTAATATCTTTCATTAAACAAGATTAAAGAAAAATGTAAAAATCTCGACATCCTTTTTGTAATTAGCATTTTTTGTGTGCTTTTAATAGTTTAATTTTTCGTAATGAAGCAGTATTGCGTTTGTTTTAGCTGCTATACTCTCTGCACGTATGAAATTATGAAAGTTAGGCAGTTATTAAGTAATAAGCCAAAGATAATGTTGTTACTAATGGCGAGTGGTTTAGATAGAACCGTCCCCTAACTTTAATCAACTAATTTGAAATTTCTAAACATTGCCGAATAGCCATATGCCTCCATATACCTTCGCATTTACATATAAAATTATGGCATTTACATACATAATGTTGTTGCGAAGTGTTAAGTTAAAAATAAATTACACTTTGTATATAAATTGAGAGTTATCAGTCCCAAAATATACCACCAGAATTTTGCCATGATTTTCTTAAATATCATTCAACATAAGATATAGAATAGTAAAATAAATACAGGCCGTTAAAAAAAGTGTTCGGAAATTTTAAAGGCGTATAGTGTACCTAGATCAAAATAAGTGAAAAAAAAAATCTAATAAACATGAGTCCGCAAACTAACCGTTTCAAAGATATGAGCTATTATAAAAAAAATTTGATGTGGCCAGTACAATACGTCCCGTTTAATTTAATTTTTATTCATGTAATAAAATTAAATTAAATATAAAAAGCGGGTTCGATCCCGACCGACGCCAAATATTTCAAATTTTAAATGGCACAAAAATTACCCCTATGGTGCACTCTCCACTCCAGCAATAAGTGCTCGTGAGGTGACACCTGGTAAACGCCCACACGGTAGAAATATTTCATCATCGTTACCGAAACTGTGTACAAAGCAGATTGACAGACCCAGCAATAGGTAATATGCCATGATAATATATTTATTTATATACTTACCTATATTCATTGCTGGCGTGGAGAGTACAACCACAGGGGACAATTTTGTGCCATTTCAAATACTAAAATATTTGGCGTCGGTCGAAATCGAACCCATTCCCAAGGTTCGCGTGAAGTGACGCCTGGTAAACGCCCGCACGGAACAAATATGTCATCATTATTACCGACATCTGCGTACAAAGCAGAATGGCTCACCCATCAATGGGTAATATGCCGTGATGATATATGTTTTTATTATCTTACCTTTTTTTACATATTTACTTATGCTGGAAACTGTATTAAGTTCCTTTCCATATAATTATTGTTCCATTTACTATTTTCTTTATAAAACGTTAATATTATTATTTGAAATTAGTTTGTTGACAGTGACATATACCTGTCAGTTACAAACATTTGAGATCTGAATTGTGTAACCATGTATGTGCATGAGTTGTGTTTAAAATGTAGGCTCCGAGCTTAAAATTATAGATAGTTTTATAAATTTATCCATAAAATATATAGAAAAAGTATTAATGCAAACCTGTAGAAAATTTAATAATCTTTAATTTTTATGTAACATAAATCTCGAAAAAATAACATTTAAAGGTATTTTTCGTAAAAAAACTATTTTGAGCTTCCAGTAAAATCCAAAATCTAATGGCATCTTTCCATATAAGAACAAGGTAGAAATACAAGGTTTCAAAAGTTTCCGAACGATAGTATTTGAGTTAGATCGTAAAGAAGGATCCACACACACATACACACAGACATCATCATGAAAATGTTAAAAGTGGATTATAGGGACCTTAAAACGTGGTCATTTACCAAAATCTCGATATGCGATTTTTAGCACGATCCCTATACCTCCCTTACCAAGGGTAGCGGGAGGTAAAAACAAGTTACTACATATGTAATCAAGTTTGCTGTGATTAACAGTAGAAACAAATCGCCAATACTTAAACAAATTACATTGCGAAGCGAAAACGTCAATAGTGTCATAGTTAACTTCCCTTCTGCCGTGATTAAGGTTGATTTATCGTCATGTATTCTAACGAGGAAATAGCAGAGATGCATTTTATGTATGACCGCGCCAATGGAAATGCTTGTGATACCAAACACTGTTTTCTTATTTTTTTAGATAGTACATTTCTGAAAATTGCTCATATCTTTGAAACGGTTAGTTTGCGGACTATATTTATTAGGCTTTTTACCTTCCGTCACCTATAGGTAAGGAAGGTATTGTCTGTATGTGTGTGTGTGTGTGTGTGTGTGTGTGTGTGTGTGTGTGTGTGTGTGTGTGTGTGTGTGTGTGTGTGTGTGTGTGTGTGTGTGTGTGTGTGTGTGTGTGTGTGTGTGTGTGTGTGTGTGTGTGTGTGTGTGTGTGTGTGTGTGTGTGTGTGTGTGTGTGTGTGTGTGTGTGTGTGTGTGTGTGTGTGTGTGTGTGTGTGTGTGTGTGTGTGTGTGTGTGTGTGTGTGTGTGTGTGTGTGTGTGTGTGTGTGTGTGTGTGTGTGTGTGTGTGTGTGTGTGTGTGTGTGTGTGTGTGTGTGTGTGTGTGTGTGTGTGTGTGTGTGTGTGTGTGTGTGTGTGTGTGTGTGTGTGTGTGTGTGTGTGTGTGTGTGTGTGTGTGTGTGTGTGTGTGTGTGTGTGTGTGTGTGTGTGTGTGTGTGTGTGTGTGTGTGTGTGTGTGTGTGTGTGTGTGTGTGTGTGTGTGTGTGTGTGTGTGTGTGTGTGTGTGTGTGTGTGTGTGTGTGTGTGTGTGTGTGTGTGTGTGTGTGTGTGTGTGTGTGTGTGTGTGTGTGTGTGTGTGTGTGTGTGTGTGTGTGTGTGTGTGTGTGTGTGTGTGTGTGTGTGTGTGTGTGTGTGTGTGTGTGTGTGTGTGTGTGTGTGTGTGTGTGTGTGTGTGTGTGTGTGTGTGTGTGTGTGTGTGTGTGTGTGTGTGTGTGTGTGTGTGTGTGTGTGTGTGTGTGTGTGTGTGTGTGTGTGTGTGTGTGTGTGTGTGTGTGTGTGTGTGTGTGTGTGTGTGTGTGTGTGTGTGTGTGTGTGTGTGTGTGTGTGTGTGTGTGTGTGTGTGTGTGTGTGTGTGTGTGTGTGTGTGTGTGTGTGTGTGTGTGTGTGTGTGTGTGTGTGTGTGTGTGTGTGTGTGTGTGTGTGTGTGTGTGTGTGTGTGTGTGTGTGTGTGTGTGTGTGTGTGTGTGTGTGTGTGTGTGTGTGTGTGTGTGTGTGTGTGTGTGTGTGTGTGTGTGTGTGTGTGTGTGTGTGTGTGTGTGTGTGTGTGTGTGTGTGTGTGTGTGTGTGTGTGTGTGTGTGTGTGTGTGTGTGTGTGTGTGTGTGTGTGTGTGTGTGTGTGTGTGTGTGTGTGTGTGTGTGTGTGTGTGTGTGTGTGTGTGTGTGTGTGTGTGTGTGTGTGTGTGTGTGTGTGTGTGTGTGTGTGTGTGTGTGTGTGTGTGTGTGTGTGTGTGTGTGTGTGTGTGTGTGTGTGTGTGTGTGTGTGTGTGTGTGTGTGTGTGTGTGTGTGTGTGTGTGTGTGTGTGTGTGTGTGTGTGTGTGTGTGTGTGTGTGTGTGAGTGTGTGTGTGTGTGTGTGTGTGTGTGTGTGTGTGTGTGTGTGTGTGTGTGTGTGTGTGTGTGTGTGTGTGAATAAATTTCATATAAATTTCATAATTCAGCCAGCTATGCTAACTTAACCATGGAAACTGCTAATATATTCAGGTAATTCAAATTGACAGATGTCAGTATCAATAAATTGTAAATCAATGAAAGAATAAGGGAAGTAACTCTAGTGTTAGAAGTTTCTAGATATAAGAGAGACGATTACATTGGTTTAAACATGTCATGAGGAGAGATGAATATATTAATAGAAGGTGGAATAAACATAGGAAGACCAAATATAAGATGAAAAGATTGTATTGCGGAAAAAAAGGAACTGAATGAGGACGACACGCAAAACAAAAATGAGTGGAAGAAGAAAATAAAAAATAGCGACCCCTAACGAATGTGAAATACTAAAGAAGAAGAAGATGTAAGTGTCAAGTGCAATTTGCATAGTTTCTGTATGAAATAATTGTACCGTAAATATAGGATCTTTTGCAAGAAAATTTATGTATAGGGCGCGTGCAGTGACGTGATTTTGTTGACTTTGGCAAGTAGATATGGGGACCCGTGTCAAAATGACAGCAATTAATTACGTCCATAACTGACAAATGTCGTTTTTCATTCATAATTTCATGATTTTCTTATTTCATGTGGTTTATTTGTTATCAGGGGTATGGAATTCAGTTGCCGAGAAAAGGAATCATAAAATACGAAAGAATGAAATTTTGAATGAAAAATTATGACAAGGTCATCAAGTCACGTGACTGCTCGCGCCCTATACATAAATTTTCTTGCAAAAGATGCTATATTTCCAGTAAAATTATTTTATAAACAAACTATGAAATATTATTTATAGATTTAATGTAATTATAAATATTAAAGAATATTCTAGTATCTATATACAAATTGATTGCATTTTATATTTCATATTCAATGGATAAGAGGTCTGTTCAGAAAATAACCGAACATTTTGAATTACGTGCCAACAGAGATATTAAGTGATAGGCGGTTGGCATCATTGCGTTGCGCATAACCTCCTCTATAACCACATGTTCTTGGATTGTTGATATCTGGTTTAGTTTTCGTGATATTGTTATTTGAGTGCAACGTGTTTAAGTGTTAGTAGCGATTTTTCAAATATGCGATTTTCTGGAGCAACGATGCAACGTAAAATTTTGCGTGAAACTGGTGAAAACTTTCACAGAAACGTTTCAACCTTTGAAACAAGCTTACGGAGATTGTGATCTGGGTAGTAATAGAAAGTGGAAGAAACAGACCAAAGATAAGATGGAAGGACTGTATTGCGGAAGAGTGGAGAGAAAAGCAACCTAATGAGGACGACCCGCAAAACAGAAATGAATGGAAGAAGAAAATAAAAAATAACGACCCCTAACGAATGGGAAAAGCTAAAGAAGAAGAAGATGTCAGTGTTAAGTGCCATAATACACAGGATTGACGGAAGGTATTGTGCTGGCCACATCAGATTTTTTTTATTGTGCACTCGATTTGCGTTTTAATCAATCAAAGGGTATAATAGCTATTTGTGTATTAAGAGCGCAAAATAGGACATTGTCGACTGAGAGGTTGTCGCGCGGCATTCTCTCGAAATTGATAATGTCCATTTGCGCTCGAAACACACATAAGATTTTTTCTACAGTCGCTACCATAGCAAAAAATAATAAAATGTACACTTTGTACTTACACTACTACTCAATTAATAAGGATTAATATAAAGAAAACACTTCTTTTATATTTAATTTTAAATTATCGTTATTTCCCATTCTTCTTGACCTAGTGCTTCAATCTAATCTAAACATTTTATACTTTCGTTTTTGTAAATGAATGCCCTATTTTATTTTCACAATAGTGCGGCATTTTTTTTTTATTTTTTTTTGGTTATGTAACATATCGACAGAGCAGTTATATGTCAGATTGATTTGTAAAGGTGGTAAATGGGTTACTACAGTGCCATTAGTTCCTAACTAAACGTTTCCATTAAGAAGTGACATTTCTCAACATTTTATAGTTAGAAATTTGGACAGCGAGCGTTTTTTCTACTTTGTCGTGCTAGAGCGACAAAGTGACATTTTGCGTTTAGAAAAGAAAGCGCAAATGGTTACTTTCTATGTAGACTGTAGAAAAACATATTTTCTCTATCTAAGCCTATATGATCCATTGTTCATTGTTATCTGAAATGAATACATTTTTTATTTACTTGTACTCGTAGCTAAACTTGTCAACATACTTTCCATTATTTGTGTATAGAATCAATTTTTAAATTTATTAATATGCGCAACGGATAATTTGTGTTTGAATATAATAACTAAAAATGCTATACCGAATATTGATGAAATTATTAACAGTTGAATAATTATTCCCGTTAAGATAAATCCGCATTCGCAACAAATGTTTTGTTAATGAGAATGAGAACAATTTCAACTTGCAGAACTTATTAAAATAATGAAATCAATTAATAGTTGCCAGGAGTTTCTGGCGGTATTTTTTTACCCATGAAATATTGTTCAATCTCAATGAAAAATTTAAATATGAATATTCATGTAAGTAAAATCCAAACGTTTTTAATTTGGCGCAAATTTTTACACCTGAGTTACCACTACCAGTGTTAATTAATTTCAACTTTTGTATTATGAAAAATTGTTACAATTTGCTTATAAATTAGTTTATGAAATATTTTTTTCAAACGAAAGATGTTATTTGCAATTTAAATTGGTGCAAATTTGAAAATTAAAATAATTCTTCTGTACAAAGAAAATTGTTAAGAAATATGTACTTTTCTATAATTTACTATTAATATACTAGTCTCCAGTTTCCAGTTCCTTGAAATTAAAGATTTATCAATAAAAAAGCATCAAATATTTATTTAATTTCAAACGTATTATTTCAAATTGGAACTATTTTTTCTAGCGTAGTACTCCGCGGGCAATCATAATTGTGTATATCTATTTTGGGACTGATAACTCTCAATTTATATACCAAGTGTAATTCTCTGGTGCGTGGGCAAAAGAATATAAATACAAAAACTGTATTTTGCAGGAGATAGGTTTGAATGTTTAACGTGTCTTGTAAGATCATTGATAAGACTAAAAATAAAATAATAAATGATTATTGTTTGTAAAACGGCACAAGAACAAACATACACCATAATTTTGAAAAAAAATACATATTTTTAAAAAATAAGTGACTTATACTACATTGATCTCAGGAACATACATTTAACAAATTACTTATACTAAATTAACCAATAAAGTACAACAAAACTGACATACTGGAACGAGAATGTGTAAAAACACGTGAAAACGCTTAAAAACAATATTCACAGACGCCACTTACAAATTTTTAGATTATGTTGCTACATGTAAAATAGTACAAATGAACACTTGGAAATTTAATGCAGTGGTTCTAACAGTATAAGTACATATATATACTATTAGGACCAATTTTTAAAATCTCTGGTAAAAACAGTAAAACTCCACTTATACTCTATTGGTCACTAGTGAATAATACGTTTTAACATAGACTTAAAAGATCACATAACCTGACGGTCAAAACAAGCAAGCTTTACTTATAATGATATAACCACACTAAAGATACTGAATTATTAAACCTAGTAACACAATTAGCTTGTTTTGACCAAAATTTGACTTATACTCTTTTGCCCACGTACCAGAGAATTATTTTTTAACTTAATTAACAGCATTATGTATGTAAAATTATGTAATTTTATATGTAAATGCGTAGGTATATGGAGTCATATGGCTATTCGGCAATGTTTAGAAATTTCAAATTAGTTGATTAAAGTTAGGGTACGGTTGTAAGTAAACCACTTGCCATTAGTAACAACATTATCTTTGGCTTATTACTTAATAACTACCTAACTTTCATAGTTCCATACGTGCAGAGAGAACAGCTAAAACAAACGCTATATTGCTTCATTATGAAAAATTAAACCATTAAAAGCGCACAAAAAATGCTAATTACAAAGAGAACGTCGAGATTGTTATATTTTTCTTTAATCTTGTTTAATGAAAGATATCAATAAAATGCATCAAACATATTTATTTAATTTCAAACGTACATATTATTTCAAATGGGAACTATTTTGTCTATCGTAGTACATGGTTAGTGTTAGTGATTTAGTGAATAAATAGGGCATATTTATGCGTAAATTAGTAAACAGATTGTAAATTTTTAGTATATAAACCGTTTTAAGAAAGTACAGTGTGGTCATTTTGACCTATGCTTTATATGTATACAATACTTCATTATGTATTTTATATTAGGTATGCATGATAACAATAATGACTACATAGGTACTTTATTATATTTTTGTACATTGTTAACAACAAATGTTGCATACTATAGTTAAATTAGATTATTTTCTAACATTTTTTGTAATTTGTTATGGTTTGGTGTAATGTCTTTATTGTGTGTATGTGCGTATATATGGGACGTCCAGATGAATATTGTGTTTTGGAAAAGATGTAGTATAATTATAATTTTATAAATATGTAGTCCATTATAATTCTAATTTTATCTGTGTAAATTATGTTTCAAATATCAAACCATATATCGATTGGAATGGAATCAACAATACATGGTTAAACGCCCATTGAATGATAGAATATAAGCGAAGAATGCATCGCGGTTCCTGTTAACTTTCCTGTAGTTAATAAATAATTTCAATTTTATTCTAATTCAGTTCGTATAAATCTATTACAGATAGAAAACCATTCGACGCTTCTTCCGGAACAGGGGATGATGGAAATGATCTGCAAATATATTTGGTAATTCGTCGGGGTAAGAGTTTAATTTATATAATATTTCTAGTGGCTGTCTTCTAGGTAATTCCTTATTAGTTTATAAGTTAATAAATAATTAGGAATTCGCTGATATTTGAAAATGAAAACAAATAAATAATTAACTATTCTTTTCTGACCACTGGTTCTCCATCCAATTTTCAAAGTTTTAAAGGCTTCTTGTAGAGCAGGTATTTCGTTTAATAAATTTTCCCTATTCTTTATTCATAGTGTTTCCTATGTATAAAAATTCCTCCAACGTTTGTCTATTGCTTCCAAACCGCTGAAATTCTTAATGTTTTTTTTTTGTATTAAAACATGAGACGCCAATTGTTCAGATCCAGAACAGAAACTATTATAGATCTTTAGATTAATGAAATTATACATCTAAATGAAAATTCCTTATTCATTATGCGTATTGTGTTGATCACTATAACATACAAAAAAATGGAGTGACGAAATATAGAATCTGTCACCGTGTTTACATTAAGGAAATTAATGGCAAAATCGGTTGAATAGACAACTTCAAAGTGTTAATGCCAACGGAACACCGTGGTTTCAAATTATTCCAATTATAAGCTAATTATAAATCAATTGTGTGTAATAATCTGCGATCCCTTCAAGTGTAATTAATTTCCAATACAAATATTTTCTCACTTCATTGTCACGTAATGTACAAGAAGTGTCATTAATCCTTAGTAAATATTCCAATTATCTATTAATTATTATTAACTTAATTTAATATTATTTTTTTACAAGCTCCGAACAATATTGAATATAATTAATAACAAAAACGTTTCAATCTTTTTCTTATTTTAACAGTTTAAATTTATTTTAATTTCCCATAAAATCGAAATATTCCCCCGAAAAACGATATTTATATTTTTTACCTCTCGCTAAGAGAGGTATTGGATTCATGCTAAAAATGGCATATCCAGATTTTAATGATTAAGCATGTTTTAAGGTCCCTACAATCCGATTTTAACATTTTCGCAATGATGTCTATGTGTGTATGTGTATGTTTGTGGGATGTTGGAAGAACGATTACTCAAAAACTATAAGACAACATATGTTTAACTACATATTTCCCAATCAGATACAGATATTAATGGGAAGAGCTGAAAAGGTTTTGGTAACAATAGGACAACCGGAAGTAGCAGATTCTTGAAAAAAAATTATCTAAATATTATTTTTTGAAAAATTTTCTTGGTAATATTAAAGATAATTAAATTCCCAATCTGTCATTTAATTTTTTTATTATATCTCGTATAGGTTTAGAGATATATTATATAATAATATAGAATAATCTGTTGTAATAAATCTCGTTGCCCAAAAAACAGTTGAGATATTTAAATGTTTGTAATTGACAGATAAATGCAAAATGTCAGTGTCAAAAATCAGATTTTTCTGGGAGGTACGAGTACATTTAATATATATATATATATATATATATATATATATATATATATATATATATATATATATATATATTATTGTATTATTAATTAAATATGTATTTAAATTGTAGGTATGTTAATATTACATACAGGGTGTATCAAGATAATGGAACAGTGCCATTTATTCGTGAATATGAAAAGTTACATAAATAAGTGATTAAGATATTTTCTAAAGCATAGAGGGGGACACATTTTGGCATTACTATTATTATTTAGAGCGAGTAGTACTCAAATTATGGATCAATGTTATATATTTTTAAATGGTATTATATATTTTTTTATTAATTCATTAAATAGCGAATTTTCTTCTGAATTCAACAATATAATAATATCATACCATTAAATTGCGAAAAATTTGATAAAAGTTAATTCAAAGTTAGTATTTTAATTTTTGTAAGTAGGCCAAGCAAATATTCAACTATCAAAACAAAAGAAAATAATCTGTCATTTTTGTTTGTCATTGTTACTTATTATATTATTTTCTCGAAATGTTCCAAATTTCGCTATTTTTTTTATTTCGCGTAATTACTATTTAGTCTTGCGAAATTAGGATAACTTTCTGCAAATAAATTGCATGCTAGGAATGCATTTTGATGGGTCTTGCTTCAATGAATTAAATCAGTATTTGTTGAATCTGCTGTCTTTATTAAATTAATTATTACAAAGGTAACGAAAATTGCCTTAATTGTACTGATGGATAACAATGAAATACGAAAATAACAGATAATTTTCTTTTGTATTAATGATTAAATGTTTGCACAACCTATTTCAAAAATTTAAAATAGAAATGAAATACTAACTTTGAATTAATTTTTATCATTTTTTTCCGAAAGGGTATGATATTATTATATCGTTGAATTCAGAAAAAAAATCGCTATTTAATTAGTTAATAAAAAATATGTCATTTAAAAAAATGTAACATTGATCCATAAGTTGAGTACCACTGGCTTTAAAATAATAATGGTTATGTCAAACTGTGTGCCTCTCTATGTTTTACAAAATATCTTATTCACTTTTTTGTGTAACTTTTCATATTCACGAATAAATGGCACTGTTCCATTATCTTGATACACCCTGTATATCCTTAAGAAATACCGCCAATACTGTCAATGAATTTGAAGAATTTTGAATATATTAGAATAGTAGGAAAAAAATATCATAGAACGAAAAAAAGAAATACAATTTCAATTATTTGTGTGTACAAGAAATGTTAAATTCGTTACTTATAGGGCGCGAGCAGTCATGTGACTTTGTTGGCCTTGGCAAGCAGACGAGGATCCATGTCAGAATAATGGCTAGTAGTTATTTACATAGATGTCACTAGTGTCATATGTCATAATTTTTCATCCAAAATTTCAAAATATTCTGATGTTTATTTGTCATCAATAGTATGTAATATACTTGTCGAGGACAATAATCCACATGGATTTGGAAAATCATAATGTTTTGAATGAAAACTCATGATACTTGACACCTATGTACATTATTACTAGCTGTCATTTTGACACGGGCCCCCATATCTGCTTGCCAAGGCTAACAAAGTCACATAACTGCTCGCGCCCTATGCAACATAAAATGAAATGGCGATGTGTTGGATACAACCTACATACAACAGATTTTTTTTATTTGCTATAACTCCTCTCCGCATTTTCACCCCACACATGCTTTCGGTATAAACAGTGCCGGAATACCAAATAGGCAGAATAGGGAAACAAAATAATATTGATTTGATTTTGAAAGAAAATTATAAGCAACATTTCTTAAATTGTTTTTAATAGAAAAAAAAAATCAACTCTTAGAAACGACGTAGTACAGACTATTTAGTTCAATGTTTATTTTGTGTAATAAAATCGGTTTGTTAAAATTGTTAAATGGTAAAAAAAATCATAAACTTATTAGGAAATAATTTGCAAAGGGGGGCCCGAGATTTCGATCGCCTAGTAGCCTGTGTACTCTATTTTTTTTTATCACATTCCGGAAATTAATTTCTGTATGATTTGAAAGTTCTGATATCTAATCTTGGTGATCTACTTCAAATGCGGAGATCAAGACCTTTTACAGTATGATTTCATACTTTTGAAATATGATTTCACAATTCACATTAACGAAAATTGATTTTACACAAATGAGAAATAAATACTGAATTCACAATAACGAAATATGAATTCACATTAACGAAAACTGATTTCACACAAAAGAAAACTGAATTCAGAGTTAGGAAAACTAATTAAATGAAAACAGATTTAATTTTTTTATATTCCTTAGAATATTTTGTAAGTATATAAGTAATAATAAATTATGAACTAGAATTTCTTGATCAAATTTTAGAAATTAATTTCTGGATGAAATTCTCTCATCTAATGCCTAGTGCACACGGAGAAACTTTTAGTAAAGTTTCCTGAAATTTGTTTCCCGAAGAAGAAGAAGTTTTGGAGAAACTTTTGCATCTACGTACCGTGTGTTCACACGAGAAAAATAAAAGTTTCCTCAAAACTGGTAATTTTTCTCTAAATCTATAGGCTCTTGGAGAATTATTTTTTCGAAAGAGAACAAGAAGTACACAAAATTACATGTAGGAATTAAATTTAACTAAAAGTAAATGGAGAAATAAACTAAACTATATGTGCTTATAACTAAGAATTATAACAGAACTAAATTTATGAAGTAAACTAAACTACATAAGATTTCTGAATAAACTACACTGAAATAAACCAATTTTTATAAACAAGAATTATTGTAATCGACGCCAAAAATCAAAGTTTTTGTGATCCTAACCTCTTTTTCTTTACAAGTGTCATAATAGATGAGAAGTTAGGTGCACGTCAAAAAGTTTCCACAAAACCTCTCAAGTTTTAACGGCGCCATTAACTTTCCGGAAACTTTTCATACTTCTTCTTCTTGGGAAACAAATTTTCGGAAACTTAGATAAAAGTTTCTTCGTATCCACTAGGCATTTATAGATCTACAAATTCATTCCTTTTTGATTTTACCGCTATCAATTTAAGTTGGTACAACTATTGCTTTTTAGACTCTACTCTCTAAATTGCAAGTTTCACACTGCGCACCAGCTGCGCACAGAGCAAGGGCACAGAGAGCGCATCTGTCACAACAAAAAGGTTATGCTTCGGTTGTTATGCAAGTTGAAGTTTAGTGACAATGCCGAAAAGAAAGAATTCAACACCAGTAAAATCAGCAAATGCCTACGAGAATTGGTCCTTTACAAGTGAAAAAAGTTCAACAGATAATATCAATGATTCTGTAGAATCAATTTCTGATGAATCTCCTTCTAAAAGAATTAAAAGAGAATCATCAGTTTCTGTGATCAAATACAGTACAAAGGATGAAAAGTATTTGTTAAAAACCTTTACTCTTGGTAACAGTAACAATGTTTTTCCAGAAGATTGGAAAAAATGTAAAATAATATTCTCGGATCAGTTACTAAAAATTAGTTTCGATAATAATGACAACGTTATTATTCGTCTAACATGCAATTATGATAGCACTTTTCTGAAAGAGTTGTTTTCAGTCAAAATATTTAAATTTCATTTCAATATCATTCAAGAATCTGCAAATGTAAACATATCGTTGTATTTAAGTGAATCACAGTTAAATAACTTTTCAAAAAGAACAACCAAAGTTCTTCAAACATTAATGGCCGATTTTTATAATTTCGATATGTCAGGTAAAGTTTAAAGATTTATTATTGTAATAATGTGCAAGCATAATATATTTGTAGATGTATTCAACAATTTAGAATTAAAAACACATGAAAACATGGATGATTTATACAAAGCAGTGAAAAACCACAGGGACAGTAAAACAACTTTTGATGAAAACGTAGACTTGCAACACCCAAATCTTTTGCCCAAATTAAGACCATACCAACATGATGCTGTCCGGTGGATGCTTCAAAGAGAGAAAAATACAAATAAAGGTACAAAACGCAAAAATGACTACTTATAACTTTTTCAAAAATTAAAGTCTGTTATATTAATTGTTACATAATTTATAGTATGTTTTTCGTATTCTTGCAAGGTCTTTGGTAGTATGAACAAATGATAACTATAATTAGCGAGCAGTTGACTAACATTGTTTTTTGCACGATCAGGTTTTTTTAAAACTTTAACGTATCAAGGGTGTTATAAGGACAATAACGCCTGAGGTCAACAGTGTGCTTTCCGAGGGCCTCCGGCCCGAGGTGTGTATGTTGACCGAAGGCATTATTGTCCGTTTAACGCCCGTGGTACGTTCAACAATTAATGTCCGACCGATATATTATTTTATTAAAGATTTTTGTCCTATCATTGTGATTTTTGTTAGAGATATTAATCTATTTGCTTGCAAACGCTGTAACTAGGTAACGCGATATTCTTGTTTGTATCCTCCCCAGAGTTTCTGTATTCTGTACCCAATAGCAACAACGTCAAATTTATAACACACCCTAGGGTGTTATTTGGTATATAACAACCCTGAAAGCAGGGTTGTTATGATAACAATAACGTAACGGTCGGACATTAATTACTATACCGATAGGGTTTTCAAGGCAGTAAGTTTTGTTTACAAATTACTGATCAGTAAGTGATGTGGTACTGATCAGTAAGTGATGTGGTACTGATCAGTAAGTGATGTAACTGACCGGTAAGTGATGTGACTACCTACCGATCTGGAGGCGGTGCAAATTACATAAATAAAAAATAAATGTACAATTTTTAAAGCTTTAACGATAACAAAACAAAGATCATAGCTTACTTAAAAATGACAACTATTTTTTTTAAAATGTCAAAATAATTTTTAAATAATTCTAAACTTTTATTTGTTATTATTGGGACGATCGTGCAAAAAATATAACAAGCATTGCGGGGATTAAGTGCTTCTTACCGGTATCGGATGTATTGGAGATCGAGACGAAGCCGAGATCTCCAAAATAACCCTCAACCGGTAAGGTGCACTTACTGCCCTTAATACTTAAATAACTATTTCTCTGTCAATCATTTATGGAGTTTTTAGAGAAAAATACTTCAAATAGGGTGAACTCGCTGAAGTACGTACTATTTTTTCAAAGTTTGAGTATGTAAAATAATTAATTATACCTTACCGGTTGTATTAAACAACATATTTGTATTCTTAATTGGATTCATTAATTTTTTTGTGTATGATTATTAAATTTCGGTCACTATACTTTATTTCACGTAAGAAAATAGTGTTGGTTTAGACATGAATATAAATTCTGCCTTTTGATTGGTCACAAAGCAAATCTATTTCACAAACACGAAAAAAAAAACCGTCAGTTGTCTATTATCAAATAAAATATACCGAATTAAGTAATGTTTAACCATATTTTGTTGTAATTTTTAATATTCATGTTTTGTACATTTTCACAGATAAAAATATGTATTGTTGACAAAGTTTGATTTTACGAATTTAAATTATTTATTTAATGCATGTAAAAACGGTCGGCTCTCAAGCGCCATCTACTATTTTCTTACGTGAAATAAAGTATAATTAATACGTGCAATACAATCATTAAGGTATGTCCTTAAATTGTAAAAAAATCTATGCCATTATATTTTACAGAACTTAAAAATCTTTATTCTCTCAAATTTTACAAAATATAATTTGATTGACACAAAACTTATCATGTACGCACTTTCCCATTCTTGCATTTTTTTGGGCAAGTGCCGTAGGGTATGCTTTTTTCTAATCAAAGAGTTAAAATACAAAAATAAGTAGCCGATTGGATACGGTAACTCAAACTATTTAAGAATTTAAAATCAAACGTACAAAAATACATAAATATATGCAGATGATTGAGCATCAAACAAAAGTCAGTAAACTTACATCATGTGTTTATTTATCGCCGAGTTAAATCTAACGTGAGTACTCACTCTAGATGGCGATGAGCGATGCCATCTATGTATGGACAGTTGAAACATGTTGCAGTAAGTTTGCTATTAACTTACCATATTGATCGTTCAAAAATAAAAGAACTACAGTACATGAACACACTTACCCAACTTACGCACTTTGGCGGGTTCACCTTAACAATAGGGCTGTTGTATGAATTTTTATATGCCTTCTGAATATTAAATTTAAAAAGATTTCATTCTTTAAATAGCCTCAAAACTGAAAATATCTCGAAATATTTATTAGATACTTTACAATTAATTTTTGAAATTTGGATGTTTTGAAAAAGTCACGTGATCTGAAACAATGTGACGTCAAAGTACATAGAGCTTAACATGAGACAAACTGTCGCCTACTTTTATAAAAACGTAGGTAATGGACAAACTGTTTTCCTATTGGCTGTGAATGACTAGAACGTCACAGGAGTGCAGGGTTGTTTTTCATGACTATTTTTGGCACGAATGTTTTTAATTAATTATTTACGAAAATTATTTAAAAAAAATATTACGAAATATATTCGGTTTGGAGGTTAGATCCTTATTCGTTGGTTTTGACATGTTTCAAAAAGGCAGTAGGATCGTTTTAAATAACATATGTATTAATTTTACATTGTTGTATTTATAAATAGGAGAATAGGACGTTTCGACCGCTATGCGTGTCATCATAAGCTATGTATAATTGTACATGATATATTTTTTTAAAATTGACTACGTTACATTTGGAAGTTCAAAAGTTGATGTTAACACTACGACATCTTGGCTAGATATATATATATATATATATATATATATATATATATATATATATATATATATATATATATATATATATATATATTGTATACAATTTCATTTAAAATACTTTTCGAACAATGTGAAACAGGCTCATTATAGAAAAAATAATTGCACGCACCTTTTATTTGAAGTATTTTTCTCTAAAATAATCCATGAACGATTGACCGAGAAAAAACAATGCTAGACAACTGCTCGCTATTCAACCTTTTGTTTATACTAACGGTCTTTGTGTTTATTTGAATATATGTTGTTCTAATATGTAAATACTACATTAAAAAGTCAATAATATGGATACCTATAAGGTATTTATAGAATTCTCTAACTTATAGCTGGACCATGCAGAATGCCATTAGGCGTATTCCATTTGCCACTTGGATCAGATCCAACTACCCCAAAAAAATCAGTTCTGTTATGATAAATCAGTTCACTTATTTCAGATCATTTGTTCAAATAGAACAAGAAATATGCAAGTATAACTAGTAATTGATGTAAATTATGAGAGCTAATATGTATAGAGCGCGGCACGTGACTCAAACGACCTTGATGTGCTTGGAATCAGCTGATTTGTGTGTGCGTGTCACTCACAAGAACAATGTCACTTTATCAAGACTAAAGGTTTGGCTATTTTAATTTTGAACTGTAAAAAAGTTATTTTTAATTTCATGTGTTTTACTCCCCGAAAATTGTAAAATAATAACATTTTAGCAGTTCAAAATAAGTCAAAACATTAGCCTTGTCAAAGTGACACGCGCATACAAATCAGCTGATTCCAAGCAATTCAAGGTTGCTCGAGTCACGTGTCTGCTCGCGACATATTGAATATTACAATAGATAACTGCTTATTACTGATTTTTGTTTAGAGAGAGAAAATCTAAAGTTAATATTATACACATATTATTTGCAGGCTTCTCATCATCAATTAAATATATTTTTAATAATACCTTAACCTTAAATTTTGCCTCATATATGTGGATATTTTAATAATATATCAGATAGTAGTATATAATATTTAATTAAATATTTGTAGTTACTTTATTATAAAGTATTTTAAACTCCCGCGTATCAATTGATCTGAAATAATTGATCTCCCAGAAAAAGTGGATCACTTCCAGCTGAACCGAATCACTTTATACAAGTTTCTCTGGGAAATATAGTTTTGTAGTCTTATTCCACTCTGCCGTTATTTTCCTTGCTGTACAGCGCCGATTTTTTTTTTTTACTATTTTTACCAGTTCTTTTATTTGACGATTTGATACAAAAATCATGTCAGTCTATTGTTTTCACCATAAGTTTTTATATTATAATTCCCTGTTGATTTTGATATTTCCAAGTCGTTGGCAATTTTCCTCTTTTGTTTCACCAAAAAAAAAATTTCGGTAGAGATGCTACATCTCGAGCCATTTTAGTATTATACATTCGGACAAAATTAACAAATTAAGAAGATATAAATTCTAAAACGCATTATCAATAATAAAACATTCGTTTCATAGTTAACAAAACAAATTTCAAGGTCATCTACGCTTAGTTATTTCTAAATTAGTTATACAGTTTATTATTTAATTGTCAATAATTTTTCAATAAAAATCAATTTTAAACAACCACAGATGTATTTTTTCTACTTTAACGTTATAGAATTGTCAAATTATGGTTGAATCTAAAATCGGAGTTATTAAATTAATAAAAAATATATTAAGCGAATAACGGTATATTAAAAAATATTTTGATAGAAATTATAAAATGGCCGAACATAAGTTGTTAGGGTTCGTACGTAATACATGAACCACTCAACCAAGAATAGTAGATTACACCGAAGCGACACCCGTGGTTTACTAGAAACATGATTCCGTGGAATTACCCTCCCTTATTGCACCATTTTTTTTGTGTCATCAACTGTATATTTTTTTCAGAATGTCTACATTTATTATACACAAAAATTACATTAACATCAGGAACAGATATTTATTATAATAAATACACCGGACATATAGAAACGTCCAAACCCCAAGTAAATTATATTCACACAGGAGGTATTTTAGCCGATGAAATGGGTTTAGGTAAAACGGTAGAAGTATTAGCTTGTATTCTTAACAATCCGCGTTCTGATACATTCCAAAATGATGAAATTGACGAGCCCAGCATTTCTGACAATTCCATTCCAAAAGTTGATATACAGATTAAATATGTTCGTCCAAAAATTAAAGAGGAGGAAAAAATAACAGAACCACCAAAACCTGAAAGATCTAAAAAGAATCAGTCAACAACTAAAAAAGCAGCTCAACAATGGTACGAAAGCAAATTAGCAGAAATGGTGATATTTCAGAAGAAAAATATACGTAGTAAAGAAGAAATTCAATGCATTTGTGGAGATTTTATTGACAATGATTTAGTGATTTGCCGAAGTTGTAGCAAAAAACAACACGGAAAATGTATGGGGTACAATCGGAACGACAACAATTATGTCTGCCCTCAGTGCTGGACAAACGAAGTAGGATACTAATTTATAAATTTGTTTGTATTTATTAAAATATTTTAAATATTTTAGCCTCTGGTGAAATCTCGAGCAACTCTAATAGTATCTCCAATTGCAATTTGTCGTCAATGGACTGTTGAAATTCAACGACATATCCGTAAAAGCGGATTAAAAGTTTTTGAATATAAAGGAATACATAGTGCGGGAATGGTGTACCCTCCTGATTTGGCAAATTATGATATTGTTATAACAACATACAGTACATTGCAATCGGAGATTAAATTTGCTAACGAAGAGCAATGTTCTGTTTCGTAAGTTGCATTTCTTTTTATTTAAAAGTAATTAAAATTGCTCTAAAAATATGAAACTAAAATTTATTTATTTTGTGAATAACTTGATATCGAAGGCCATCAAAAAAAATTCTACTCGTTTCTATTTGTTATAACATAACCCCTTAATTCAAATTTCAAAAGTAACAGCATCACTTTCAAGATACCCTATATATTTTTAAAGTTAAAAAGTGTATAATATATTTATAAATGATAATTATCAATAAATTTGTGTTAACAAAATATAGTAGAGCCTGTTTGACATGGTCATACTTTTTTATCAAATAAATATGAACAGAATTATTACAATTGTGTAAAATCGAGGTTTTTATGTTTCATTTGTGTTATTAATTTATTGTTCTATCAAATAGGCGTTTTTTTTTTTTAAATATTTACATTAGTTTTATATCGGACTAGCAAACATAATACATTATACAGAGTGGGGGTCTAGAAACTTCCTTTTTTCTTTTGAAGGCGAATAAAATAAAAAAAGTATTGCTGGTAGACAAAAATTATTTTTGAATAATGAAAGGACATAACTTCAAATTTTAAATCATGCAGTTTTAAACAAAATATCTTGAAGGTGGTGGCCACCGTTCTTCATGCACTGATGAAACCAATTTCTGAAGCTCCTGTCTACATGTTTCCACATTCGGGCTATTTCCTGCCGAATAAGATTATTTAGCTGCAGCGTTGTAGGGCGGTGTTTATAAACATCTGCCTTGAGATATCCCCATAAAAAAATCACATGGCGTTAGATGGGGCGAGTGCGCCGCCCACGGGATGTTAGGATGCCACCTCGAATCGAGATGAGCCATTACGAGAACATTGCCCTCACAACTCTAACACCATGTGATAATAAACGAAAACGATTGTTGTTATCACACGTGCGCAGAGAGTTAAATATATTACATATATAACATTTTTCTACACGTCTCATATCCCATAACTCAAACATCTCTAATTAAATTTATCATCGTTTCCAAAAAATGTTCGTAAACTATATAGTTGCATGAAACCAGTTTCTAGCATATCCAAAAAGATGCATGAAATAGGCAAAGTTGCAGAGACTCTATGATAAGTTGCTCGTATGTAATTACGTGTGATATCCCCTTAACTGATATTATTAAACCTCCGTAGATTACGCTACGCAAAACGCTACAATATTCCAAATACACCTTTAATATTCATCGAATGGTGGCGCGTATGCCTTGACGAAGCCCAATACGTCGAATGCCCTGCAGGTCTTGTTTCCGCCATGGCTAAACAACTCCACGCACATTTTCGTTGGGCAGTTACTGGAACTCCAATTCAACGACACCTCGGAGATCTATACGGCTTGGTAGATTACTTAGATTTGCAACCATATAATATAGACACCTGGAATTACGCTTTATATTTTCCGTACTTACATGGACATAAACAGCCAATGATTGAATTCTTATCGACTGTTATGTGGCGATCTGCAAAATTGGATGTTCTAGGGCAGATTGATATTCCTATACAGAAAACTGAAGAACATTGGCTTGAGTTTTCAGCGGTAGAAAAGTTTTTCTACAGCAGAGAACATGAATCGTGTGCGAAAGATTTTCTGACAAAATTAATTAAGTTTGATTCGTTGAACGTTACATTGAAGTCGATCGACAGGAAAACAATGAATAATGTAAATAAAATTATGAAATATTGTTTAAAGATAATCAATATATAAATTTTGCAGATTTTAACACCATTGTTATCTCTAAGACAAGCATGTACCCATCCGTACGCAGTTCGTGGAAAATATTTAACGTCTAAAAAACAAGTCAACTCTATGGAAGAATTACTGGAAGTGTTAATTAAAAAAAATATAAGTGATTGCGAAGAAAGTCTTAGAGCTGTTTTGGCTGCTTTAAATGGTATGTCATGTCCTTTAGTTTTTTAGTAGACGAAACAATAGATATTTATATTAAAACCTTCAAAGCACTGGCGACTCGTGAAAAATATATGTGAATGTTAACGGTTTTTGAAAAAAACATATTACTTTTTATTTATTTTTAGTTCAAAAGTGTAAAAAATATTTTTTTACGTTCATAATTGTACGAGGCTTACATTTCAGGGAATATTTTGAGATTTGCTAATGTTATCATTTTTCAATTATAGTTTAAATTCTGTTTTTTATCTTGATTTTTTTTATGGTTTTACAGCTCAGCAGTCGCTACTCCTATGCAAAAAAGCCTTGTCCAGCGCGTATTGTATTAATTTTTTTCTAGTACCGACTAATATTTATTTAAAAAAAAAAAAAATGTACATTAAATTAATCTAATAGTTTTGGGTGCGAACAGACGTGTCTCGAGCGACCTTGAAAAGCTTAAAATCAGCTGAAATGAGTGCATTGTCACTAACAGAAAAAAAGAAATGCAAAAATTAAGCATTTCATGGAAGGTGAACCCGCCGAAGTGCGTAAGTCGGGTAAGTGCGTTATGTAATGTCCTGTGTAGTTATTTTATTTTTGTACGTATCAACATGGTGATTTAATAAGATGGCATCGCTCAGCGCCATCTAGGGTGAGTACTCACATTAGATTTAATACGACGATAAATAAAAACATGCTTTAAGTTTGCCAACTTCTCTTTGATGCTCAATCATCTGCATATATTTCTGTAAGTTTGATTATAATTTTTTAAATAGTTTTGATTGACGTATGCAACTGTAGTTTGGTTCACGAAAGATGGCTATTCAAGGTCACTTATAAGCCGTCTGCTATAATATTACTTGCAAATAACTTCCCTGCATTTTGTATGCATAGGCGTGCAACATGAAATATTTATGTTATACAATTTAACTGAAAAAAATAAGTGTAATTTATTTGAAAATTATGTTTCTTTTTGAATAATGACTTTCTCAAATATTTGTATACGTCGTCTTTGTTTTTGCAAAACACAAAAACATAGACTCAACATAAACTATAGAATAATAATTTAATTTAAACGTGAACGCCACTGGGTAAACATTAAGGCAGTGGGCAGTGTAGTAGATAATTAGATATCTGTAACTCTACGACAAACGTCATTGTTATTTGTATTGTGTTATAGTGAAAATGATAAGGTAGAAGACTCACGTTATCAACCTGAAAAAAATCCTTATAAAATGAAATTTAACTTGTAGAAATTTTTGGGCGTTATTTATTTTTAAAAAAAGAAGAACGGTACTAGTATTAAGTAATGTGTATATTAATGATATTTACAATTATTTCTAAGTCAATCGTTATTCCTTTTACGGTATATAAAAGTTATTTGAAATAATTGTAGTTTATTTTCGTACCATACGTTGGCACTACTAAGAATGACCATTTTGTGTCAAATAATTTTAAATTCCGTAAAAGGAATAAGGATTGACTTAGAAATAATTGTAAATTCATTACTATATATGTTTCTTTAATACTAGTATATGTTTTCTTCTTATTTAAAAAAAAAATAACAACTAATAGTTTCTACAAGTTATATTTCTTTTTATAAGGTTTTTTTCAGGTTGATGACGTGAATCTTCTGCCCAATCATTTTCACCATAGACAGCAATGTCACCAATTTACGCATATCTGTCGTACAATATAAAATAATCTTTCTCTTTCTAACATAAAATGTTAAGCTACTGTTATATAAAGGGCTGTGTATTCTTTTTTCGAACAAATGACGAATTGTCATCTTTCTTGAACCAAACAATACCTACTTATTTTTGTATTCTAACTCTTTGATTGATTAGAAAAAAAGCAAACCCTACGCACTAGCCCTACAGAAATACAAGTGTGAGAACGTACATGGCAATTTTTGTTAGTCTACACTTCCTAGTTATCTTTTGGTTTTTGTGTCAGTCAAATTTTGTAAAATTTGAGAGAATAAAGATATTTATGTTCTGTAAAAATTTAATAAAATAGATTTTTTAGAATTTTCAGCACATACCTGTCTGATCGTATTGCACGTTTCAGTATGAAGTTACGGACGTGTTACGCACTTTCCCTCCATCAGAGTGAAAGTGCGTTCTAGTGTCCGACATTTTAAAAATCACACATAAGAAAAATTTGGTGAATCCAGTTAAGAATATAAATAGTTCAATACAACCGGCAAGGTTCAACAAATAATAAATAAAACGTACAATTAATTGTTTTAGAATTTGAAAAATAATATTAGTCAAAATTTGAACAAGGTAGTACGCACTTCGGCGAGTTCACCGTAATCTGTTAACTATTTTTTAGCTTTACGTTTTGTATTCATTGACTCCAAATTTTAATTATTTTATTTACTTGCCTATTTTAGGAATGGCAGGCGTGATGCTACTTCAAGAAAAAAGATTCGACGCCGTTGAAAAATACCGCGAAGCCCTCTCCTTCTACTCGCAATACGATAATATGGGTTTCCTAAAAATAGATAAACTACAAAGAATTCACACTTTGTATAATCTTAACGAAATTTTAACGGATAAAACTCAACAGAATCCACCACCAACACTGCGAGACGATAAATTAAAAGAAGAATACGATACTTATCAAAGAAAATATATGGATAAATATATTACAGAAACTAAAGCAGCTTTAGAAGAATTAAAAGAAACGACGAAAATTGTAAATAAATATGAGAAAGCCTTGGAAATGGAAGAGGGTGCATGGCTTCCAGAAATAATTGACTGGATGGATGATAATAATTTGGAAAGAGAAATTTGTAGAAAAGTTGAAGCAGTAGCAATCGATTCTCGAAATAAACAAAAATATCAAAAGTAAGTCAAATATTTCAAAAATAAATACAACTTTTACTTATTGAATATTTTCGTTTTAGTATATCTAGTGGTCGAGATATATTGTATTTTATATCTACTTGGATAGATAAACTAAACAAACAATTAGAAATTGTCCGTAATTCGTTAAAAAAATTTGAAACAGCCTTTATTTCTCAAGAAGACCAAAGTTATATTTGTGAAGACATTGTAGAAAAAGCAATGGAATGCCATTTACGGCCAGCTAAAAATAAAAAACCTAAGGAAAATTGTATGTGTTGTGTATTAGATTCAAATTTAAAAAAATATGAATGTATGATATTTCAAATGAACATTAAATTGGAAAAAACGCATTCAACTAAAGGTACATGGAAACCGAGTTTTGAAGATGATGTTATCAAAAGTAAGTTTGTATATTTGTGCAACGTTTCAGCTGTTTTTAATAAATTGTTTCTCGTATTTCTAGCTATATATACATTTGCGAAACAACGTGAAAGTCCTTCAGATCTTCTGCACGATGGTATGCAACACGTAAAGTTGTGTGAAGCACGCAGAAAAGAATTTAAAGTACTGTTTGAAATATTATTTAAACATTTTATCTAACTAAAATCATTTTTAAGGCTTTAAGGAAATTGTACACATTTTTTGATGCACAAGTTTCTGCTCAAGACGAATTAAATATTTGTAAAATTCGTTTTCGGTTACGAAATCCTGAAGAACCGGTAAAGGTAATCCAAAAGAAAATCAGATCGTTGGAAAATTTAAATTATGAAACAGAAAATAAATATGAATTCATACATGTTATGAACGAATACGAAGTATATATTTGTAGATATATATAAAAACTTGTTTAATATTTACTTATTTTTAGTTGGATATAAACTACAGTACACTAAATACAGAAAAAATTACCAATGAAGCGAAACTTAAAAAACTTTTAGGAACTCATAGCTATTTAGAAACTCTTCGGAAACAACAATATTCGGGACAAAATCCCGATCCATGTCCAATTTGCAACGCTCAGCTTCAAGAAAGTGTAAGATAAATTTAATGTATGTAGCAAAAGTTTTGGGAAAAGGTCCGACCTCTTCATCAAATAGAAAGAATTTTTTTATTAACACATTGACATAAGGGGTTGTTCTATAATGCGGCGTAGTTTTTTAATAACTTGTTTCATTTTTTTTCTGGACGATGTTAAATATACTTCCCAGTTCGTCAAAAATATTCTTGTGTAAATGTTGTTCATTTTGGTATTCCCAGCCATTATTGTATACTTCTCTGCCAAAAAAAAAAATGCCTAAAAGTTTTCAGGGGGATTATACTCTATGTCTCTCTGTTTTCTATAAAATGTTGGTTCATTAATGCTCTGCAACATCTGAAGATTCGCTCAAGCTGAGCCGCTGTCTATTTGATTACATTATTTCTTTTTCGAAGATTTAAATCATGTCTGACTAAAGTTCTGCTAACAAGCATCTTTAAAATTCTAAATCGTCGAGTTAACTTGCGCGATGACGTTCTAACTTTATCTTGAGCACCTTGAATAAGTCTGCTGATTCGATTTTGGGGGCAAAAGTTCGGGTCGCCCACTTTTTGGTAAATTAATACGTACTACATATTCCCGTATAGCACGGTAAATAGTCGGCTGTCCAATGTTTTAATCCCCAAAAACGTTAATAATTTCACGTTTCGGATAATTTGTCCAACTAATCTATAGATAGATTTACATATTTCAAGTTTGTATAACATTTTTCAATTTTTTTTCTGGCAATATTAACAGTATATTATGTCCAGTGATAACTAGATTAGACCTTATTTACTAATAAAATTTGGAGCGTAAAGCTGGATTCACATATTGCTTATTTCCCGTCGCCTATAGCATCATGGACACAGGCCTTAATATACTAGTACAATTTATCTTTTAAGGTTGGCTATGAATGTCAAAAAATTTCAAATCTCACTAAATAAACGAACAAAAACGATTGTCAAGAATTTTATTCTTATATAATTTTATATTTAAAAGTAAGAATAAATAGAAGAGAAAAAATAGATTAGTAAAGTTAGATAGAAATACAAAATATTGTAGATGTGTTACAAAAAATAAGGTTAGAGTTGTGTTGTTGAACGTCAATTGAATTTTCAAATGTCACTTTAGTATCACCAAATTACACTAAATTCCCTAAATTTCGAAACTACAATTTTTTATTTAAAAAATGCATATAGTGAAAATGATTAAGCAGAGAACTCACGTCATCGACCTGAAAAAAACCTTAATCGTGAAAAAAGTGCAAAAGCGTTTCATTTATTCATCCTTTATTTATGTAAAAAATATATACTTTATGAACGTATTTTAATGATTAACGGACGTAAAAAAATTAATTAAATGTTTGGACTTGTTTAGTTTTTCGTAGGAAATTTCTCGATGAAGTGAAGAAGGAAATGATATTTATAATTATTTTGTTAAAAGAATATCAAACTTCTTACAAAAATATTTTTAAATAAAGAGGAGCACTAATTTGTTTTTTGTATAATTACAGTCGAATGCCCTTATATTTTTCAACAATATTTTTTTTGTTTTAGTGGAGTATATTGCATTGTGGCCACTGCTATTGTCTGGATTGTATTCACCAACTTTTAGAACAATATCGTGTAACTACTAATCACGTACAATGCTGTGTATGCCGCAAAAAGCAATTGTGTAACGATATTTCGTATATTAAAGTGAAAGGTACCAGTGAAAACACAATAGACGACATAGAAATTAAAGGTTCATATTCTACAAAAATTCACGCAGTCATTCATTGCGTTCTTAAATTACACCAAGAAGATCCGGATGTCAAAATTTTAATTTTTTCCACCTGGAATAATGTTTTAAAAGCAATAAGCGATGCTTTACACAATAACGACGTGAAACACGAATATGTTTTGTCTAATAATTTACAGGATAAATTACAAAAATTTAAAGATGAAAGATTAAACGTTACAGCTCTATTACTGCCAGTTCGTTTAGGCGCAAATGGATTAAATTTAACAGAAGCAACTCATGTGGTTCTTGTTGAACCTCTTATGAATCCTGGAGAAGAATTGCAAGCTATAGGAAGAGTACATCGTATTGGACAAACCAAGTACGGTAATGTAATATTTATAATAAATCAAGTTATTTTTTAAATACTTGTAGACCAACTTTCGTTCATCGTTTTCTAATAAAAAATACTATGGAAGAAAATATCCACAACGCCATAGCAACGAATGCGCAACAATGGGAACATAATAAACTTACACTTGCAGAATTGCAAAATTTATTTGCTGATACAAATACAGTTTGTGATAAGGAATCTTAAACAGTATTTAATTTAGTGATTTTCACTGCCTAAGAAGCATTTATAATGTATATTTTATATATTGTAAGAATAAACTACACGTATAAAAATATTTTATTAATTAAATACCTATTCCCGTTACAAATATTTACAACAATAGGATGGTGAAATATTGGCTAACTTTTGAAAGGGATTAGGTAGAAAAACACGATTGGCCTCATTTTTTTAGGCAATACGTTCCTCTTTCTAATGATGCAATACGCTATATGAATTTGAAAATATATACAGATCTTCATTTTATTTTGTCCACTATTGCTATCTCGAAAATTATAAGAGCAACGAGGTCGGTTAAATGAGCAAACAATTTCTATTTTACTAGACTATTTTAATGAGCGTAAAATTATTTTTTTCAACCAGTAGTTTCCAAATTATGGATGATACACATGAATGTGAAAAACAATTACTTTGTAACAAAAAATAACAAACATAAATTAACAAATTCTGCTCAAATAGTCCATCTTCGGTCACAGCACTCTAAAATCTAAATTTATATTCACTTGTATCGTCCATGGACAACTTATTTTAGCTATAATGAAATAAAACTAATAAATCTAAACATATATCACTGAATTCAGAATAAAATTCTCTATCTGATAATGAAATAAAAAAGTATATAAACCCATTTAAAATAACAAAGTTGGTCCCCCACACTTTGAAAACTACTGGTTGAAAAAATAATAATTTTACGTTCATTGTCTAATAAAATAGATATTGTTCGCTGATTTAACCGGCCTCCAGGTTCTTATAGTTCTGTCAGTATGCGAACCTGGTGGCAAAATTTAGAACTAAAAACAAGGGAGTAATTTTATTTCATTCGTAAGTTTCTACATACGCGCGTAATTTATATAGTGCAAAATACATAATAAAACTAATATTTACAATTAATTAAACTACTATTATTTAATATTTATTTTATAACCATAAAAAAAACTGTGACTATAACCTAACATCTACTAACTAAAGTATTTAAAATGAAAAATAATAATTAATCTACCGCTACAATCAATAAAACAGGACACAGGGCAATATACTCTACCAAAAATAATAATAAACACTGAGAAAAAAGTCAAAATACAAGAAGAATCAAAGAAAAACTACTGACAGCAATGATACGCTTATGGAAGTAAAACAAAAATGCTCCCTTGTCGAAGACTTGACGTTGGTACGCAACGCCATCTCTACGTAGTTAAATATCCCAATAGCTGACAAAATAAAATGAACACGCTGTATGCATATATAGCGGGCTATAGCGTGATGGCAGACCATCACTGTATAGCCCGCGAAAAAGCATGACTCGAGCGACCTTGAAGTACTTGGAATCAGCTGATTTGTATGCGCGTGTCACTTTGTCAAGAAAAATGTTTTGATTTATTTTGATTTTGAATTGCTAAAAAGATATTATTTTACAATTTTCAGCAATACAACAAATGAAATTAAAAATAATAACTTTTTAACAGTTCAAAAGTAAAAAGTCAAAATATTGTTCCTGGTAAAGTGACAAGCGCACACAAATCAGCTGATTCCAAGCGTTTCAAGGTCGAGTCATGTGTGGGCTCGCGGCGTATATTATATAAATAACACCACGAACTGTGGTATACTTTTTATTATGTATTACGTAGAATATTAACGATATTAAATGTTTTGTTGTTGTTATTTTGGACATTTTTCTTTTTATCGTGCACCCTTTCAACCCTATCACCTCGTCCCTTCCTGTACCGTATGTTGACGTTTGTTAAGAGGGCTTGTTGTATTCATCTGGCGCCTAAAAAGGGGTGAAAAATGAAAAACATTGAAAATTTTGGTGGCAAATAAAAAGAATAGAAAATTTTGATTTTTTTATGCACATCTCCATTGTTACAATTTTTATTTAAAAAATATCAAAATCAGTCTAGTAGAAGTTCTTAACTAAAAACTAGGAAAATAATAAATGTAGAGTAAATATTCATTTTTTTTTGTTTTTATCGTGCACCGTTTTAGCTCTATCGCCTCGTCCCTTACCGTACCGTGTTGAATCACAGTTAGTTAACAGGGCTTGTTTTATTCAACTGGCGTCCTAACCCTTAACAACCGCTCTTTTTAACCAGCCCCATTTTTCCACTGAACTGTTACTCTCAAACCGCTTGCTCGGACCTATCCATCACAACAATGTATGCCCCAAAAAGAGGGTGAAAAGGGAAAACATCGAAAATTTTGAGGGCAAATAATAAAATAGAAAATTGCAAGTTTTTTATCTATACCTACATTTTCACAGTTTTTATTAAAAAAATATATCAAAATCAGTCCGGCAGAAGCCCAAACCGCTTGCACGGGCCTAGCCATGTGGGCGTTGCAACAATGTACGCTCCAAAAAGTGGGTGAAAAGGGGAAAACAATGAAAATTTTGAGGGTAAATAAAAAATAGAATAGAAAATTCGAGTTTTGTGTGTACATCTTCATTGTCAGTTTTTATTACAAAAATATCATCAAAATTAGTTCGGTAGAGGTCTGTAACTAAAGCCAGGAAAATAATAATATTTTTAAAGTAAACATTAAATATTTATTTTTACTATGAAACATACAAAATTCAAATTTAGTGTTTAGTTTATATTGAATTGAAGTTAGTTATCAGACGAAGTTGTTGAGCCGGTACCGGGTTGTGTCTGCGTTCATCTTTATGCTGACTTTTCATTGAAAGTACAAAGTTATATCTCCACCCAACCGAAACATTTGTCAGTACATCTAAAATAAGACATGAATATAAATAGTTTGTAGTTATATCTTTAAAAAATCTATAAAAATAATTGTTATATTTAAATCGTTCCTCCTTAGTGAGTGTAAGTAAGCCATTATTTACGCTCAGTGTGGGTGTGTATAGGTTAACAACATTTTGGAAATTTTCATTATTAACCGTGTATTCGTGAATTATAATCATATTTCTACAGACAGTACATTGTTTGAATAAAAATATGATTGTAGTTTGACAGTCAATTTTTTAAAAACAATTGTTTAAATTTTAGATAATCAACGTTAAAATGTCATCAGGGAGGCCAATTAAATGTGTAGTAGTAGGCGATGGTACCGTAGGAAAAACATGTATGTTAATCTCATATACAACAGATAGTTTTCCTGGCGAATATGTCCCCACAGTGTACGTAAAAAACCTAAATAAAAGACTTGATTGTTGATCAAAAATATTTACAGGTTTGATAACTATTCAGCCCCAATGGTGGTGGACGGTATTCCAGTAAGTTTGGGTTTATGGGATACCGCCGGCCAAGAAGACTACGACAGATTACGACCTTTAAGCTACCCACAAACCGACGTATTTCTTATTTGCTTTAGCGTAACAAGTCCATCATCTTTTGAAAATGTTACGTCTAAGTGGTATCCAGAAATCAAACACCATTGTCCTGATGCACCCATGATCCTCGTAGGCACTAAAATAGACCTAAGAGATGATCGAGAAACCTTAACAGCTCTTGCAGAACAAGGTCTTTCACCCATCAAGCGAGAACAAGGACAAAAATTGGCGAATAAGGTGCGCGCAGTAAAGTACATGGAATGTTCGGCGTTAACACAACGTGGATTAAAGCAAGTCTTTGATGAAGCAGTGCGCGCGGTGCTTCGCCCTGAGCCCCAAAAGCGACGTCAGCGCAAATGTGCGCTCCTCTAGGTACACAACATTCATCTTTTTCTCTCGTCGGGCCTTATACAAATACCTATTATACTCAGAGTATATTTTAAAAGGCACTTTTTCTTTATATGTCTTTACATTGCAGCTCTTTTTATGTACTATACTGATACTGTATCCCCCAATTTATAATTCTTCCAGATTAGACGTAACATCTCCGAATTTAAATCGATTATTTATATCGAACGAACTTATACGGACTAACAGGTACTGAACATTTGCATTTATTCATTATTCATAACGTAGTATTATATATTTTTACAAAAATATGTTAATTCAAACACAAACCAGCACTGCCTAACGAAAATTCCATTTTTCTAAGTTTATTAGCTTTTTTACGTAAATTTATATCTTCGTTAGTAATAAAGGTATACATTAATTTTTTTTTATTTAAGAATCGTGCCATTAATAAAATTCTACAGCGCCATATATAAATCTCATTATTTGATTTATAGTACTAGTTATGTATTAATGCTTCATCAAACTATGTATATATTGTAGATTAGGTCTCATAACGAGCAGCTAATTTGACTTAGATCGATATTGAATAATTCGCTAACTGATATGTAAAAATTCTGTTCATGCTGGTGTGTTTCGGTTGTTCTTGTTTTGTTTGAAACCATGGTTACTATGCTTAAGATATTGAACAATTTTAAGCCTGTTTTACATTTGTCAAATTTAACAGTATCCACTGCGAAGATGCTAAGAACTTTAAATTGACAAGTGTAATGCAAATTTTGCATCAATTTTAAGTTCTTAGTAAGCCGCTGAATAAGTTGAATATAGAGCATGTTCTATTTTTCTTTCAATTTTATTGTGCTTTCTATTAATTTTAATAACCCATCAACATGCCAGTTTCATTATATGACTGCTACATGTCAATGATTTGATATGTTAATATAAAAAATGAGCTTTTTTTCGCGACACACGGGTTTCAAGCTGGATAGTAGTGTTTTAAAACATTATTTTTTCTCGATTGAATACAGTGCAAACAGTGACGTCACTCACGAGCCGTATTCAAACTGTTTTGGTTCAAAACGTAATTCAAAGGAGGGAAGGCTGTCATAACGTAAATCAGTTTTCTATAATCTTTTGGTAAATGTGTAAACAATTATTTTACGTAATAACAAATTATATGTGCCTGATGATACGAAATATTTTTTTAAAAAACGTATTTCATACATTTCCCAATTTATTTTTCATGAAAATTATCCACAACATAACCTGTTATTCGTGGCAAAATAAAAAAAAATATATTAACGAATTATATTCAGTTAGCATTTTTATATTCTGTTCATATAATTTCTAAATTTTAAAGAAACTACTTCATTTCACGTAAGAAAATAGCAGATGGCGTGTGACACAAAACTTTGTTAATATTAAATATTTTGATCAGTAAAAATGTACGATACCTAAATATTAAAAACTAAAAAATCGAAATGGTTAAATATCACAATGGGGTCATTTCATATTTTCTAATTTATTTTTTTCTTGAAAGAATAGGTCAAATTAAATACGTAGGTGTATGTTTTACACCTTACAAGTCTTTAGAATCAGAGATATGATTTTTTTTAAAGGTTGTCTTTAAGATGAAATATTTGAACGCTGACGTCACGGCTTGGCGGATGCGGCAGTAGAGCTCTCTACCAGTTTTGTTTGGAACTATGATTGTTTGAGTTGTCACTTGTCAGTTTGATTTTGTGACAGCAACATATTGTTAACTAAAAACATATTTCATACAACTTTTGATATTTATTTTAATAAATGTTTTATTTACATAGGCCGCGTTCAGCAAGTCACAGCGGTGAGTGCCGAAGTATGCCGAATGCAATGAATGGACGAATGCAATTGGTCCATTAATTGTATTCGGTAAACTTCGATGCTCAGCGCTATAACGTGCTGAACGTGGCTATTTCTTTACGCTTAATTCTGTTGTCACCTATCACTATTTTAGGTTAGTTTGTTTACAACAGCAAACGGAAACCACGTGGACCGTTGTGTGTGTTAGAGGAATATCTTTGTGTAACAAACCGTGACGTCACGAATTTTACAGCCGTGAAAGTTTATTAGTAAATTTATGAATGAAAAGTCGCATATTTCATGTTATTTTATATTACTATATTTATTAAATGAGACGGATTTCAAGATTTTATAAAAAAACGATTTTTTTAAATGACCCCATTCTGTTTATTTTATTTTATAATTGACAGCTTATAAGCGATATTTTCTTTTCCTTTTGTGAACTTAGTCTACATTCTGTCCAATCAAAGAGCAGAATATATTTCTCTATCTAAACCAACGCTATTTTCTTACGTGAAATGAACTATAATTTTTGTTGGTTTGTCATTTTGATAATCTATCAAATTTGTGGTTTAAAACAGTACATTTTTTGCGACTCACATATTAATGAAGGCATGGTTGAATACGGTTAATCGCCAAAAAACAGCTATGGTAAATGGAAACAGTTTGCTAGAAATTGGTATATTTATTGCACAATTTTAAGATCATTTTATTGAACTTGGGCAAGTTCTTAAAATTGACAAATGTAAAACAGGCTTTACGGATCCATGTGAGACATTCAGATGTTCAGACTGTTTACATAACAACCTTACATCACAACTTGATTCTCATTTTTTCTATTATTATTGTATATTACAATAATCGTGTTGCACAGTTCAATTACTTCTAGTGTCTTTCTAATCGAAAATGTTTTTAGAATATTTCTGCAATGAAACCAAAACTGGTATTATTTTTTTAAAACTTTGGGTGTAACAGAGGCTATTATATGAAATTATTCTTGTGATTTTTAGTAAATATAAAGTGTAGCACTTAATATTTTAAAAACCAAAGTTCATTTAAGAATTCTAGTCACGGACTTGTTAAGAGTCAGGACTATATTATGCATTTGATATTAAGTTTATTTAGACAAAAAGAAATATTCTTTTTAAAGCACTACATTTGTATTTTGTGTGTTTGTTAGTAGTAAATCTAATAACATGATAATTTAAATTTTGTAAACTGTTTTGTGTATTAAAATAAATATAAATACATGATTATATAAGTTCATACAACACCGGCAAAATTAAAGGAACACAAAAAAAAATATTTTTGCGATCTTTTTTGATGATTTATTTGACTGAATTTGGTAGTGTCAAATTCACATTGCAAAGATTAATTAAAAAACTAAATTTTCTATTATTTATAAATGATTAATTATTAACACGTTGACTGTCGAACACACAAAGCGTTTGTGATGATGAATAATTCAAGATAAGAGGACACGGGTAGATAGGAATCAGAAACGTGTTATATGTTCGAAAGATACGAAATAAACACCACATAAAGTAACAGATAATTGCGTAGTTGCCAGTTTGTTATTAAGAAAGTTACAAACAAGAATATAACTATTGTTTTTATTTTAAATCAATTGTTTTGTCATTATTAATAATTTCTTTACAAAGTCAAAATAATTTAAGTTTTTGTGTTTAAATATTTTTTTATCGAAAATAAATGCTTGTCCTTTTAATCATTTTATTTGACAACATAGTACCTACCCATCTCTAGTTCATAAAAATTTCACCACGTAGTGCATTGAAAAATGACGTCACACATAAAAATGTAAAAGGTCCATTGTGCATTGCATGGTTTTGTACGTGTGTTGGAGAAAAGTTTGCCGTTTGCGACTTTTTAATATATATCATTTTTATATTGGTTTTTCTTTAGATGTTTCGCGAATCCCCACTACAAAGTGTACTACTACAGTAGCAGATACTGTAGTAGTAACCTGGTGCGGACGAACGCAGAGTTCGTCCGCACCAGGTTACATTCCCCTGCCAATTTTTCAAGTTTATACTCTCTCCATATTATTCTTACCTCTATTATTCATATAGTTATGATAGTATTATTATATTTCTAAGGTACTACAGAACCCGACAACACACTCGGTCCAATTGACAGAGATTGCTTATTGGAAAATAGTTTTTTGGTCTACACGGCACCGTAAGAACGTTTATTCTCGTTCTTATAGATCATGACAGTAGTCAACGTGTTAATTATTGTAAATTATTAAGTATAGTTATTTGTTTAAGTAAACACTAAAATACCAGATATACAACAGAGGCTGCCGATGCTGTAAATCTGTTTGGTACCGTGTTGAACACATTTTTTGCCGATTTGAAAATTATCGCCATCAAATTATGTTGCTATACGTTTGTTGAGCGGTTGCTATGTAAATAACAACAAAAAGGTAGTAAAAGTGACATTTTACAGACTGTTACTTGTCAAAAAATTCGCACTTTTAATGTCAATCGGCAAAAAATAAATACATTTTATTTCATATGGTTAGAATTGAAACAAACAACAAGAGCAGAAATGTTTGTTAACTTTTCATCTATAGTGAACAGTAATTAAACACCCATATTCAATAAAACTAATTCGATGAATGATAAAATCAATCTTTGTAAGGTGTTATATCGTCATTTGTTATTTCTTATACATGTAGAATTTACAAACTAAGCCAGAGAGTTAAAACTTTCTCAAATATATAGCCTTTTTATGTTCCCCTAATTTTGCCGTTGTGTGTAATTACAGATAAAAAAACCTTTTGTCATGTAGTTCTTTGTTCGTAGTTTAGCGCTTAATATGCATATTAGTATTATTGCCAACTTTATGCATTATGCTCCATGACTTGTAGAAGTCGCAATAAATGTCCCTGTTTTGGTCATTTTAGTCAACCGGTCAGTCATGGGTTTCGTGGGGTTACGTTTAAAAGGAAATAATTTTTGTTTTTTGACAGATATTCAATTGTTTCAATGTTTAGCAATATTATTTGGATTGTTTAATTTGTCTATGTGTTTATTTGAAGACCAAATTGGTAAATTTGATTGGTTAGTGTACTTCTCATGTACTTATATTAAAAGTCATCATTTATAAATTAAAACCCCATTATGTTAATAACTCTTTAATTATTTGATGTGTCATTATTTCCAGGAAACAAAATTATGTAGGTCAAATCAAATTCGCACATTTTGATACAGTGTCTACTGCTAAGAAAATTATCATCGCTACAGAAGAGAATGTTGTTGCTGCCTTAAACTTTAAATCTGGCCAGATTTTGTGGCGTCAAGTATTAGAAAGAGCGCAGCATGGACAAATTCAATATTTACATGTTGATAGTGAGGTTGTTAGTGTATCAGGGCAAAGCCCATGGCTTGTGCGAACCTGGGAACCTACAACTGGACGACTTCTCTGGGAATGGTCTCTTACTCTCACCACACCAGTAAGAGACCGAAAAATCCATTGGTTTACCTCCCAAGGAAGATTAGTTCAAGTAGTGTCTTCTCAGGATTCTGTTATTGAAGTCACATCTTATAATGTACATACAGGACAAAATAAAAAGGGCACCACAAGAATTTCAGCACCATGGGTAACAGATTTTTCAAGGTATTATTGTTTTTATAAGATTTATTTTGTTTTTTTAAGACATTTTTTTATAGATGTGTGATGACTGGAAGTATATTTGTTTGTACATCGGGTACGGACAGCAATTCACAATTGTATTACATAGATCTAGCTGTTGATGACAGTAAAGTAAAAACATATCCAATTCAGACATTAATTGGGGCCGTGCAAGGGGAAATTAGTATTAGCGCTCTAGATGGAACGTTTCCTGGTATTATTATAACTAGGAATAATGTTAACCGGATTGTATTATTTGAAAATGAAGAGCCAAATGTGTTAACAAGTGGCATAAAGGCTCCATCTAAGATGTTAGCAATGGAATATGTTAACGAAAAAGTGTTATTGTACACTTCAGAAGTTGAAGGATTGGTATGTATAAAAAAATTCCAATAACTGATTTTTGAGCTCGGGAGCTAAGGATGCGACCTATTAATTATCAAACTATAGTAATGTAATAATTAATCGGGTGACTTGCTACCAAATACTATTTAAAGTAGATGTTAACAATTAATTAATCATAGAGCATTTATTTTTTTCTTAAAAAATCAATATCCCAATATACACTTCTACTGTATAAATAGAAATTTGTTGTTAAATTTGATAGCAAAAAAAAAACGGTATTTTTGCGAATTTTATTTATTTATTTATTGAACCAAAGGATGAATATACAAACATTTAAATACATAAAAGACCTGAAAAAAGTACACAATTGTAAATAATACAAATAACTACGAAGAAAAATTGAAATTTCAACAGTTAGAATATTAACAGTAAATTGTAATAATTAATAATTAAATATCTATAGAACTAAGGTAATTTACCAATTCTAGTCTGAATACATTGAATGAGTCACCAAATATCTATCATACAAGGGATTTAATTAAAAATATTACACATTTGTCAGATTGAAGATTTCATTTCATATTTTTTTCTTACATTATTACAATAGAAAATTGATTTGTTTTTCTGATATACGAGGAATGTTTAGCGAAAGATGGCCTAGGATACTGCTGTTATTAATAACATTTTTGGCGATTGTACAGAGATATAATATTGACGTCGTTATATATCACTAGAATAGTGATTATACTTTTTATCAAAATAATATTTAACGAATCGTTTCTGAACAGAGTTGAGGTATATACGGGGTAAAAAGGGTAATTTTTATAAGGGCATATAGTATGGACCAAAATGAGTAAAAAAAGCTTCAACTGTTTCCGAGAAAAGCGAAATATCAAAGAAAAACTGACATTGATAGTGATTGAACAAAATTGTGTCTGTCAGTAAATAGAATATATAAAAAAAATGTATATGAAACATTTTTCTCAATTTCTAATAGTTGCAATATTTAACAAAGTATTTTTTTTTATTTTCTTAAAAAATAAAAGCACATCTACAATGACCTCTGAAAGATAAACAAAAAGTCTCATTTAATCGTACCTCTTATAGTTTTCGAGATGGCAGAGGTAAACCCTATAAAATCTCATTTCTCACTCCCGTATATTTCGAAAACTGTTGAAGATCTGATTTATGTTGATTAAGCTTTTTTTTACTTATTTTGCTCTTTTTTTAATATCCTGTATTTGTTGTAAATGAGATTCCATATATGGATACAGTATTCCAGTTTTGATGTTACTAACGAATAATATAATCGTTGTAAAATAGACAAATTATGAAATAATTTGCAAAAGCGAATGATTGTTACTAATATTTTTAATGTGATCGTAATGCAAATTGAAATAAAACGTACTATAAAAAATTACACCTAATGTACGAGTCCAGGCTCATAATAGTTCGACCGGCTTACATTTTCAACAATTTATAAAACCTACACAAATGGCAAGAAATTTCTACAAAAAATTTTCGTCTACTTTAAGTATAGACTTAAAACTTACAAAAATTGCGTAGGTTTTATTATTTTTAATGAACACCGGCCGAATATTGTATTAAATGTTAAATGATTGCAGATAGCAATAAACGCATTAAACATGGAAACAGACAAAGAGATTCCCGAACTTAATTCAAAATTAAATCAACCCTTCGAAGACAGTTCATTATTTGCTGGTCTTTGTGCTGTGAAACGTGACGGAAATATCGCTTGTCGCTACCTCGTGGGAACACATGATCATTCTCTACATTTATTGCAAGGCCAGGGCAAATTATTATGGACTCGTGAAGAAGCGCTCGCCCATATTGTTGCTGTCGATATGCTTGATCTTCCTGTTTCGGATTTGGACGCCTCTATTGAAACTGAGTTTGACAATAAAGAAGGTAATTTAAACTTATTTTTATTTACAAGTGGTAATGGTAAATTAATTTTATGTTTCATGGTGCAGAAAATGTAGCAAGTTCATGTAAGTGTAAGTAATAACAAGCGTTTTTATGTGTGAAATGTGTTATTGTATATTGTATTTGTTAAATCAGAGCTAGGCAAATTTCTTCAAAAATGTAGTCAACTACAGCTACCAATAATTCTTCAAAAATTATAAATCAACTACTTATTTCAAAAATATTTATTTTAAAGTATTAATTTAAATTATACAGGATTATGTAGTTACTGAGGTTGGTTGATTGTTTTCCGGGTTGCTGGTCCGTGTACAATAAATTTATTGGTCTTAAATTAAAAATAAAGAAAATAGCTGTTTGTTCCTACTTTATCAATCATCCAGTATACTTATAGTTGAACTAAGTACTTTATTTTCAAGAATTCAAGTACTCAGAAAATATTGTTAGTGAAATAATATATTTCTTTTTATCAGTATCAGTAAATGTATGACATACGAGGGCGGAGTGATAGTCTGGAAAAAATGAAACAAGAAATAATTATTTTGTCAAAATAAAACATTTTATTTTTCAACAACTTTTAGCTCGATTCACTTAGTCCAACGTTTTTACAATGTTTCAGTCCCTTCCAAATAATACAGTTTCACTAACTCTTCAAAATAGGCATTTTTTGATCGATAAACTTCTTATTAGATAGAGCCGAGTCTCCTGTCGAGTCATTTCTTCGAGTTCGGGAACAGGAAATAGTCTAAATAGACTAAATCTTGAAAATATATTACATTTATGCGCCAAATGTAATTTTTCCTTCAAAACGTCGTTGAAACAGTCCTTTTAAGAAAATAAATGTGGATTATGCCGCGTGTATCCCAGAAAACTATGGCCATGATCTTGTTGGCCGAAAAAACTGCCTTTGCCTTTTTCAGCGCAGATTTGCCAGAATAAATCCACTATTTTGATGTTACTTGGTCTGTATTGTGTAGTGAAGAATCCATGTTTCGTACATAGTTATAACACGACACAAAAACTTTTTTATTGCATCTGAAAATCGCCAAACCTGCCTTTGAAGTTGTTACACGTGGTCGTTTCTGCTCGACTGTGGCAAACGTGGCACCCATAGTGCGGATATCCTTTTCATAGCCAAATGTTCGTGTAAGACATTGCGCAGACGTTCATCTGAAATCCATACTATCTCAACTATTTAACGCATTTGCAATCTGCGGTCTTTTATACATGGATTTTATCAATCATTTCTGTTGTGGTGATCTCATTTGGGCGACCTAAACGTTTGGCACCACTTATGCTTGTACGACCACAACTAAAATCAGTATACCACTTGTGAATAATTTTAATTGATGACGTCGTCCCCATAATATTTCAATCAAATTTTATTTTGGTTTACGTAACAGTTATTTTATGCAAAAAGTAATATATATTTAGCACACTAAATTCACTTTTTTCTATGATTGCAAAAGTAATAATAATTGCCAAAACTTAATTAATGATAGGATCCTGTTAAAAAAATTGAATACGGCGCATTGAAACTATTGAAAGATACTACTTCACAAATGTCATATTAGATTTGGGCTTGTGACGTCATTAATTACAATTTTACCGGACTTATCACTCCACCCTCGTAATACACCAAATTGAACCGCATTCAAAGTGATTTCTCTTTCATTTAGGATATTTAATATAACAATGGCTGAAATCCCACCGGCAGTACAGTGGTAGTAAAACACTACGGCTCGGTGAGTCCGGTTGGAAAGGGTATACAAAGCCATAGATAGTAATATAGCTTGAAATAGTTTGTCATAAAAATATAAATTAAAATGAACTATGCAAATACTTACAAAAAGTAGTTGAAATCAATAATTTTAGTTATCTATCTCTTTTCATTTTGAAAGATTGTGTTCAATACAATTACTAACTACATGAAAGTAGTTAAGCTACTTTATAGTTAATAAAGCCCTGTGTGAAATGAATTTTCAATATAATATACATTTATAAATACAAATTTTCTTTTAGGGGATTTCTGGAGTATGATCGTCCGCCGAGTTTTGGGCCAAACCAAACAGCTGCGTTTATTACTAAACACAATATTAGGCGGCAATGCTGGTCGAGAATCACAAAGTTCTACGCTAGTTCGTGACGAATTTGGTTTACATAAACTAATTGTAGCTGTCACTCGTGTCGGAAAGATATACGGAATTGACAATTTAAGTGGCCGTATTATTTGGCAACGTTTTATTCCCAACATAGCACCATTTATCACTGGGGATCATACGACAATGTTGTTACATGTTCAGCGTACTACGCGTCATCTCCCAAGACCTGCACAGTGTGCACTAATAGCAAAAGATGCAATTTCGGGTCAAGCTGTGACTTATACTTTTAATCCGATTACTGGAGAACCGTTGGATTCTGGATTGATGCATGCATCGTACAAATTGAAGCAAGCTATGGCGTTTCCCAAATTAAATGAGGAATTTTTACGACCTATATTATTACTGGATGATAATTTCCAGTTACATGTACTACCTGAATCAACAACAGCATCACTTACTCCAGACTTAGCTCGGCAAATGTTCTTATACACAGCAAATGCGGAAAATGGTGCTCTTGACGGTTACGCTGTCGTAATAGATGAAAATGGGTCCCTAAAAGTACAACATACATGGAGATTACAACTTGGAACGCGTGAACAACGCATTTCTCAACTCGTACCTAAATTATCTAGTGAACGTGTTCATTCCCAAGGACGCGTTCTTAGTGATCGTTCCGTGCTTTACAAATACGTTAATCCTAATCTAATAGCTGTTGTAACTCAAGGAGGAGGTGTAGCAAATGTTTGGTTGGTTGATGGAGTATCAGGGGCATTAGTAGCTGGAGTGGCACATCGCAGAGTTCGCGGTCCAGTTCATCTAGTCCATTCTGAAAACTGGCTGACGTATGCTTACTACAACGAAAAATGGCGGCGGACTGAAGTCGGCGCGCTTGAATTATACGAGGGCCAAGCACAAAGTAACGCCTCCACGTGGAGCTCCCTGGCTCCACCACCGCCTCCATTGCTGGAAAGCAAAGCCTACGTACTTTCTGCTTCTCCAGCTGCATTAGCAGCCACAAGAACAGATTTAGGGGTGACATCTAGGCATGTTTTGCTAGCGTTAAGTTCAGGAGCTGTTGTGGAGCTTCCTTGGTTGTTCTTGGACCCGCGTCGGCCGCAGCATGCTACTCCAGAAATGCGGGAAGAAGGCGTTGTGCCATATGTACCAGAATTACCGTTGCCTACAGAGGCTGTTATTAATTATAATCAGACGTTGCAGCGTATTCGTGGGATTCATACTTCGCCTGCTGGTCTCGAGTCCACCTGTCTTGTTCTCGTTCATGGATTAGGTAAGCGTAAATTCGGTACTTTATTATTTATAAAAAAGAACATATTTTTGTGATCACTGTTATTATAAAAAAAGACTGAATCTAATTTGAAATAAATTTGAATTGGTAGGTTACTATTGGTAAAATAACCAAATTTAATTTTGAATTTAAATAAATTCTAAAGAATATCAACAGTAATTTAATTGAAATTTGGAATAATAAAACTTATAATATCTGAACAAGGCAACTTAATAATTGGCAAATCCTTTTAATCAAGTTTATTAAAAATGAACACAAAAATATACTATAATTGCAACAAAGAATGTTAACAGAGTAATAAACAATAATTCAACAAAATACGAGCAGAGTGGGCAAAGTTACAATGACTAAATTAAGTCTCTCAACAAATCAAGATTGCCCTGGCGCTTAATATTAATGGTACAGCCACTATATTGCTATAATACAGGGGTTATTTAAGTAAGCGTACAACGCTTAACTGGTGGTAGAACTATCCACATATAGTATAGTAAATCTGGCAATAATTTTTGTTTTATATGCTTTATATAAAAACTGGGACAGTTCGCAATTAATTCAGATGTATTTTTGAAATCTATTCTTTCACAAGGTTCAAATGTCTTTCTACAATTGCATTGCAATGAGGTCATGCAAAAAAAAGTTTAAATCGAACAAGCATAGTCTAATTTATCGTACTGTATGATTAAATTATTTTTTATTTACATTTTTTGTTGTATAAAATTGTTTTAAAGTATGATATTTTTAAAAGTTGCAAAAACCAGCCATATTGTGACGTCACGTTTCAGAATTGCAAGTTCACTCATTTCATAGAGACTTATCATATGAACACAGAATTTTTTAAATAAAAAATATATAGACTAAATTGAAAATTGCATATCTAAATATGTTATAATATATTAATATAACATCATTCTTTTCATTTTTATAAATATAATTTTCATTTGGCCTGAAATTATTCACGCGTCTCTATGTAAGGATCTGAAAATAGATGCTAGAAGTTTGTTTAGCTATTGGGCTCGGACACTCAGCTGTTTCCAGTAGCCTTGCGATCAGCTGTTCCGGCGCCCTGATATCAGCGCCATCTGTTCTGTCATAGTTTTCCTTAACGCTAATTCAAAAGTTGGAATCAGTTTGCTGTCTTACATTGAGGTATAAACATTTATTGTGTGCCTAAAGTTTTTTGTAAACTGTGGTTGAGAATATCAGCTTATTTTAAAGCATTATGTAGTGACGTACAAAATCGCTACTTAGATAAAATTAAATTAATAAACAACATTGATCCATATGATTGCGACGAAAGTGATTTTTCCAGGAATATTTTAGACTATTATTGCAAAATAAAATGCAAAACTACAAACTACATAAGCTAGCTAATATTTTAAAAGCAGTGCATTATTACTACATATTGCATACAAATAATGCATGCAATTATCTACTTACTACAAAATTCACACACACATGTAAACATCTAAAAATAAATATTCGCAAAATACAGACACACACACACACACAGGATAAATAATGAAAATAACTTCTGTATATTATGCATATATATTTCACTTTATTGTACAAAATATGCTCTGTAATGGGGTATGAAAAAATACTCAATATTATACATATATTATTAAAATATGAGCGTTCTTATTACAATAAACGCTGTACGTTTACTTAAATAATATTTAATACATATTCGTATGTCTTTCTTCCGTGCTATCACTTCCTCCTTGAGACGGATGGCATCGTTCCATCTTTGTCTTTTTTCCGCTTTTAATGGATCAATTTGTCCTACACGAATGTACTTCTTATTTACTAATCACATGAAATCGTATAAATCTTTAGTATTCCTAGCTGATACTAATAAGAATGTTTTAATTTTCTCTTTTGAGCTAGTCTTGCAACCAGGAATACAACATTTATGTTGTCCACCCATGGTTGGCGCACACACACACACAAATACTAAATATTAATAAGTAATCACACTTAAATCACAGAAAATTGCAACACAAACGACAAACACCACAAATTATACACGAATACAAAACAAACAAAATGGCTGTACTGTCACTATGACAACTGGGGGCGCCGGCACATATGTTTTCAAGGACACTTAAAACAGCTGTATGCCCGCGCCCTATAAAAACGCACGCGAGACATTGAATTGAATATATTTTCGCTAGAATTTGGCACGATGACACGAAACAACGTTTTACCGATATGTTTACTTTCGTAAATTACAGGTTATCTTTGTCACTGTGACGTTTAGAACCTAGTGTGAAAATCAAAATGGCCGCTTTTTGAACAGTCATTTTTAATTGCAATTTTCTCATTATTAAAGATCGATTTGAGGAAAAATATAAAATACGGGTCTATTATTTTTCATTACTATATCGATTAAAGTTAAAAATGAAAAATCGTGCATGGACCTCATTTTTAAAAATCATTGTTCCAAATTACTTTTTTGTAACTTCATTTCATTTACAAATGGATTGTCATGCAATGAGTTTTATAAACGTGTATTAAACTTTTGCAGAATGGGTCTTTTATCTCTTGTTCCAACAAAAAAACCCACTTTCTGCACTTGTTGCATAAATTCCAATTTTCAACCCTTTATTATTGCAGATATTTTCTACACCAGAGTGGCGCCGTCTAAGACGTTCGATTTGTTGAAGGATGATTTCGACTATTATTTAATTGTAATTGTGTTGTTGGCGTTGTTGGTCGCTTCTTACATCACCAAGCAACTCGCGTCGCGTAAAGCGCTCCGCCAGGCTTGGAAGTGATTCATTCCAATTCTACCAACACTATAGGAAACACACCTCGTTGTTTTATTTGGTTCGTGATTGTGAATAACAGAGACAGGTAGGTGAGAACGGGCTGGGCTGGTTTCCCAAAATTATTAATATAGCCTGACAGTAGATTATTCATACATTTACGTAATTTATTGTTGAATAATACATTTTTCGCATACATCCCCAAAGATCATAATGATAGTTTTGTTGGCTATGGACTAATATGAAGGAAGAGGGAATGAATACATTGTATATAACGTTTTTTTTTTTTACTTTCGAGTGGTATAAAAAGTATGGCAGCGCACTTTATACGTAGGTGTCGAAAAATAGTTATTTGTCGTACATATTTTATGTTTATACTCTCTTTTTATTTATTTAGTTATCAACGCAAATTTTATTAACTACTATGGCATATCTATATGTAAGAAATTTTTATTTATCCGCATCATTTGTGACGAGAATTCAATAGAAAAGTCTTAGTTTAAAAGTAGATGTTGAAAAAGTAAATTATTTTAGTGAAACCAGCCCAAAACACAAATCATTCAGTTCCTCGTTAATTTCGTTATATAAAAAGTTGACCAATGTGTGTGTCCTGCTCTCCGAATCGTTTCATTCCCGTCCCTGATACTCCTAGCGCACCCATTCACTTCTACTTGACATTTGTACAAAGTAGAAAATACAGTTACCTTAACAAATCTTCTATTGTATTTTGTAATATTACGAGTACATAAATAATTCATATACCAAATGTAGAATAAATATGTGCCAGAAAATAATATTACGTAATTTTAATATTTATACTAGTACACTGCGTTTTTCACATTAGTTCGTTTTTTATATGGAATATTTGGCCTTCTAGAATAATGTGCATAAAAGTTAATTAATATTTATTTTTTTTTTTTTTTTAATACAAAATATATACTTGCTTTCTGTTGTCACAAGGATTCGTTCTAAACTTTACGTCACAAAGTGCATTTGTTAAATTTTGTTGTTATCATGTGTATATTACAAATAATTACTGTTTGTAACTACAATAAAACAGTGATATTCAGTAATTTTACAATTTTACATAATTTACCCCTACTAAGAAGATTAAAGTTTTTTTTTTTAATATACATACGGTGGAAACACGTTGATCCGGACTTGATTGGACCAAGCCTGGTCCGGATAATCAAGTTGATATATTTTATTCGTAGTTAGTAGTAAGTTTTTTAAACAGTTATACATTATTTGAAATTCAAATAAAATTACGTGATAAATATGATTACGATTATTGCCGCGCCGAATATACGCAAAAAATATATTCAAGTTAAGAAGCAGATTATATTTTATTGCATGTTTTTCTTGTTATTCTTCTGTGATCGAGAAAAAGGTTTGTATGTAATTTATTTTTAAAAAAAAAATGAGTAATTCTTACAAATAAATTAATATTTCAGCATCATGTCTGTAAATCTAGTTAATGAAATTCTTGATATTGAAGAAATTGAAGTTATATTATTAAAAACAAAGAATACACATGTAGCATTTTTATTTACACCTGTTGGACAAAAATTATTGATGAAATTAATTTTAAACTTATACAGCTCAAATTCTTTAATATATGGATGGGAAGACTTATCACATCAATTAAATTTGAATCCATTTTTACCAAATTCATACAAAATAATATGAAGATTGAAGATACATATTCTATAATATTACTTGCTTATACACAATTAGAAGAAGCTACGGTCGGTAAAGTTTATCAAGCTGTATACGATATACAAAGATTTGATACTAAGCTATATGATCTAAGACTGGGAGTTGTGTTAATGAATATATGATGAAATGTGTAAAAAGTATATTATACCTCAAAACAGAATATTGAAACCATCAGGGATTCCAGGAGTGCCTATTTTACTTCAAAGACAACAATAGCTTACCTTCAAAAAAAATGTAAACCAGTTACTAAAACTGATGTTTGTTACAGCGGGATAGGTATGCAGCGTCATAATGCCCATATATTGCCCTTTTCATTTCTTTTTACCTCTCGCTAAGAGAGGTATTGCATTCATGCTAAAAATCGCATTTCCAGATTTTATTGAATAAGCACGTTATAAGGTCCCTACAATCCGATTTTAACATCTTTACGATGATGTCTGTGTGTGTGTGTGTGTGTGTGTGTGTGTGTGTGTGTGTGTGTGTGTGTGTGTGTGTGTGTGTGTGTGTGTGTGTGTGTGTGTGTGTGTGTGTGTGTGTGTGTGTGTGTGTGTGTGTGTGTGTGTGTGTGTGTGTGTGTGTGTGTGTGTGTGTGTGTGTGTGTGTGTGTGTGTGTGTGTGTGTGTGTGTGTGTGTGTGTGTATGTATGTATGTATGTAGGATGTTGGAGGGACGATTACTCAAAAACTATAAGACTTTAAATTTATTTAACTACATATTTCCCAATCGAACAATCATGGGAAGATCTGAAAAGGTTTTGGTAACAATTCGACAACCGGAAGTAGAAGATTCTTGAAAAAAAATCTAATTAATATTTTTTGAATTTTTTTCTTGGTAATATTAAAGAAAATTAAATTCTCTATCTGATACATTTAAATATTTTATTATATATTCTATAGATTTAGAGATAAAAGAAATATAATATATAAAATAATGCCATGGAAAATAGTTGAAAATTTAAATTGTTTGTAACTGACAGATAAATGTCAGTGTCAAAAATTCAGGGACATTACTGAAGATTTTTTCTGGGAAGTACATACATTATATTATTTCTTAATGTATTAATAGTTAAATATTTAAAATTATAGGTATATTACATATCCTTCAAAAATACTGTCAATCCTGACAATGAATTGGAAACATTTCGAAAAATTAGAAGAGGACAAAATTTCTTCATAAAATAAATTTAAAATTAAACAATCTAAATATAAGGAATAGATATATGTAAGTAGAATTTTTGGTGTACAGTGTAGATATACAAGAAAAGTTAAATACAATAGGGCATGAGCAGTCATGTAATTTTGTTGGCCTTGACAAGAAGATATGGGGGCCCAGAATGATAGCTAGTAATTATGTATATAGATGTCAAGTATCATAATTTCTCATTCTAAATTTAGTGATTTTCCAATTCCATGTGGTTTATTTTCGTCGACAAATAAATTCCACACTCCTGGTGACAAACTAACTACGTGTATTTAGAAAATCTTGAAATTCTGAATGAAAAATTGACAATTGACATCCATGTTTATAATTACTAATTATCATTCTGAAACGGGCCCCCACATCTGCTTGTCAAGGCCAACAATACATGACTGTTCGCGCCCTATACTTATGTAACCAAAAAAGGAAGTGGCGAGAGGTATTGTGCTGGCCACAACAGATTTTTTCGTTCAGTTTGCTGGCGTTCAAATCTTGACCATGCAGTTGGCGCATATAAACTTCGCGCGCTCACAATTTTAAAGTACATTCCGCAGTACAAATGGAATGTAAAAAATACTACAAATAACCATTGACCTCTATATACAAAATGGACCGGCAACTCCTATATCTTTACAATGGCAGGAGTTGCATTTTTTGTAAATACACGTAAGTTATTCAAGACGCCGGTCCATTTTGTATACAGAGGTCAATGCAAATAACCAAATCTATTCCGATTCGATAAATATTTTTGAGGTACAATTTGTACTCCGGAATGTACTTTTTAAATAGTGAGCGCGCGAAGATCATCTGTGTCAACTTCATGATCAAGATTTGAACAGGAAACTGAACGAAACAAGAAATGAACAGGGTGATGTATAAACATGTGTGTGTTCCCGTACAGCTATCATTACACGCTTGTTGAATAATATATACAGGTGACACTGAAAAATAGGCCACTCCAAATAACTTTTATTTATAATATTTTTTTAATTTTTTGTCCATCGACCGTTCGGTTATTTGTTCAATGAATGCAAAAGTCTATTGAATGCGCCCAATATCAACCTTGAAATCTGATTATTCATGACGCAAATTATATTTTCTTGCATGTTTTCCTTGATGTTCATCCGTCATATTTTAGTCAAATAAAAGGTATGTAATTTATTAAAAAGTGAGTAATTTTACAAATAAGTTAATATTTTCAGTATGTTACTAAATCCAGTGAATGAAAAACTTAGAAATGAAATTCCGAAACCTCCTGATGTTAAAGATATTTTGAAAGATATATTACTAAAAACCAACAATATACATGTATCGTATTTATTTGCACCTATTGGACACACATTATTGAAGAAATTAGCTTTATGCTTATGCAGCACAAACTCTTTAACAACTTCTGGATGGCAAGATTTATCGCATAAACTAAATTTGGAACCACTTTTACCAAAATGCTTACAACGTTACAACATCATGAACCAAGATCCACTTTTTCATATATTAGTTGCCTACACACAAATAGAAGACGGTACAATCGGTAAAGTTTATCAAGCTATTTACGATATACAAAGATGTGATACTATTACCTACACTGAAAGTTACGTCAATGAATTCTATAATGAAATTTGTAAAGCATATGTTATACCACAAGAAAAAATACTGAAACCAGCTAAGATACCAGATGTGCCTATTTTACTTAAAAGTGAACAAAATATCTTCCCTTCAAAAAAAATTGTAAACTATTCAGAAAAAGTTGAAGATGTAAAATGTAAAGCTGCAGCAGATGCACCCAGGAATAAAACATATGATAAAATTGTGATGTTAACGTACTGTGCAAGAGATGCAGAAATAGCCAAAATAATTGCAAATGAATTTAGACAATACCGAAACGGCAAACGAATTGGGGTAATTATGTTAGAAGAACATCGTAATAAAGTATGTACAGAACGAGAAAAACTTATTTTGAAATTCTTTACAAAGGCTGATTATATCGTACCAATTGTATCTTTAGATTATTTAACTGAAATATCTGAAAAAGAAACTTTCAATAGTATTACCGATAACATGGACAATGATTACGCACAATTTATTTACGATTTATTCGTAAATAATTATGTTGGACAGGGTTGTAAAAATAAAAAGGTACGCTGTATTATACCAGATGAAGATTATTCTAAAGTAAAAAAGCATTATGTATTCAAAAATCCAATTTTTCGTACTTGGGTTTTATTTAGTGAAATGAATGATTTCGCAGAAAAAATGTTGTTAAATAAAATATAAATACATTTTTAATTTTATAAATAAATAATTAAGAAATATGTTTTCATATAAAAAACATACATATTTGTTATTAATTTTAAAATACACTGACGTTCAAAAAACCGGACCACTTAAAAATATCCATATATTTTCAGATTTGAGATATTAGATAATATTGAAACTATTAGAACTACGACTTGTCTGGTTTAACAACCTAAAGTGGAATCTCATACGAGGTTTGGTTTGTTAAAAAAAAGGTGACTTCAAATTTCGCGGGCTACGTATATTAGATTCTCGATTTTTTTTGTTTACGTTGGTACACACGTTCCCAACACATATTGACATGATCAGCCATTTTGCATTTGTAGTTTGTTTTTGACAGATATAAAGGTTAGACGTATTTTGGTGTGCTTGGCGATTTTTCGCAATCGAAAAAATTGGATCAAATAATCTGTATTTAGCTTTGGTTTCGACGTCATAACCATATACCCATGTTCCGTATCGTCGTTGACGTCATCCAACAGCTCTTGAGCGATGCTCATGCGACGGTTCTTTTGGTCAAAATTTAGCAATTTCAGAACAAACTTCGCCGCCACACGTTTCATAAACATCCGAAAAAATTGAATGACATGAGCCAACCGATATGCCAACATCCTCAGCAACTTCTCTAATAGTGATTCGACGATTCTCCATAACAATTTTCTTCACCGCTTGAACGTTTTCATCGGTTGTTGATATGTTGGGGCGTCCAGAGCGGGCATCGTCATTAACATCTTCTCGGCCTTCTGTGAAGAGCTTGTACCACTTATAAACAGTTTTTTTGCTCAAAGTAGACTCGCCAAATGCCACAGTCAATATTGCAAATGCGTTGGAGCATTTAATTCTATTTTTCACACAAAATTTAATACAGATTCTTTGATCCATTTTTTTTCGATTGCAAAAAATCGCCAAGCACACCAAAATACGTCTAACCTTTATATCTGTCAAAAACAAACTACAAATGCAAAATGGCTGATCATATCAACATATGTTGGGAACATGTGTACCAACATAACAAAAAAAAATGTTTAATATACATAATACCGCAACCCTAATATCACAACATTCTTTAGCATAAGATGTTACCGAATAAAAATTGTTTAAACGTTTTTATAGTATCTCTCATAATAAACGAGATATCGAGGTATTTTTAAAATTAACTTAAACAAGTTTTAGCTTGTAACTAAGAAACAAAAGTCAGCGAAGTCCGGTACTAATTTTTTAATTTATTTTTATTCTGAAAAATTAAATAAAATGATATTTTATGTATTTTTTGTTACTTTCCAACTGTGTATGGTTTTGAAATATATATATTTTTTAAATTTGTATGTTACGTCAGTTCTTCCATTACATCTGTCAGCTGTGGTCCATTCATGTGTGAGTTGTCATCGTAGGAGAGGTTTTGTTTTTGTTTACAGTGTGTAATTTTATAATTTCTAAAACATGGATCATGGATGATGCTTTTGAGCGAGCAGATTCAAATAATCTGCCAAAAAATTATGTCGAGGTGGTTAACTGTCACTTTCAAAAAACTATAGATGCACCTTATCAAATATAAAATATGGATTTTATTTTCACAAATTTTGAATAATACAAAATTATATTCTTTTCGCTTAGTAGCACTATAACTACATTGAAGTTGTGACGTCATATCGTTATAGCGCCAAGTTTATGAATGAAAAGTTTTATATTTTAAAAATATTTTGCTACAAAATCATTTAAAAATAGTCATATTTTCATAATATGACAAAATATATGCAACTTTTTTTTGGTACCGGAGCCCATAGAAAATTTCTATGACGCCTATCAATGTATAACTAAGGAATGTACAAACAGTTTTGTGCTACGGAATTCAACGCATTACGTTTGATAATATTGAAGGTGATCCTTTTTTGTATTTTAATAATAATGTGATGTTAAAATGATTTCGTACAAAATGTCATGTCCAAGTAACTGCATATGGTCTAGTATCCAGTAATTCATTATTTCCTATACTGTCTTTTATCCAATCAATCGTAATGTGTCTAACTAAATTTGGAAAATTGTTGCGTACTTCTTTTTCTGTCACTATATCTTCATTACGAACAACATGTGTTGCCGATTTTAATTGATCTTCATCCAATAACTCTCCATTACAAGCTATAAAATATCGTAAAAGAGCTTCATTCGTTTCTTTAACTGCAGGTAAAGGCCACAGTTTAACATTTGTAAATATCGATGGATAACGAATTTTGTGATTATTTTTTTCAGTTTTAATTTTTTTGGGTGGTGGTATTTCTTGCTTTCCATTTTCTTTTTTCAGTGATTTTCTTTTTTCTGGTTTCTTATCTCTCTTTTCATCCTCATCTATTTCTTTTTTTTCTGTGAGATACTTTTTAATATCCGGTTTATTATCATCCTCATACTCAGTTTTTAATAACGAATTATAGTCAGTATTCTCTTTTGAATTTTTAAACAAAGTTTTTAATTCTTCTAAGTTAGTAGCAGTTTCCCAAGTTTTATCACTTCTAATTTTTGTTACTCTGGGGAAACGAATAGAAATTCCATTAGCTGTGTGAACTTCATGCTGGGTAAATTCTGCCCCGGTAATTTCCCAAACTGGTTGTTCTTTGGGATCGCGAGCAACAAAATCTGGAACCATGGTTTTTGTGCATTTTAACCATGGTGGTACTTTGGATACTTCACAACTAATTTTAATCATATCTAGTTCGTTTTGAAGTTGTTCTAACGTTTTGTCATCGTGTCCAGTGTGAACTTTAGTTACGGTGCAATATTTTTGACTGTGTTTATCATAACAACCCATTAGAAATACTGACATCATGCCACCTTTTTTACCAGTACCATACCAGGCTCCTAATACTATTAAATCAGCTGTATCCGCCATAGCTCCATCTAATAAATAATCCTTTTTAACTTTTAGCCAATGTCTTTTACCCGGTTCGTAAATACTCATCAAATCTTTTAATACAAGTCCTTCAAGACCTAAACTTAACACTTTAGCAATCATTGCAGCCAAGTCTTTAGGTTTGTTTATTTCTTCCATTTCAGAAAACATGATACGATTTTTAATTTCAATCATATTATCTTTTAAAATTGTTCGTCGTTCTTTGATTGGTTTATGTGTAAGTGATTTTCCGTTGTAATATATACAATCAAATACAAATAAGCATACATTTGCATCTTTAAATTCTTCTTTTTTGTGAACTCCGAGAGACCCAAAAGGTAAAGGTTTTCCAGTATTTGTGTCGATAAGTAAAACTTCACTATCAAGAATTAAATCTTTGGCATGAGGAAATGCTTGTGGTATATATTCTTGAAAATGATTTACTTTGTGAGGTAAAACTGGTTTTAAGCTACGCGAAAAATATTTAAATTCAGAGCCGTGTTTGTGAACTTGTACTCGTTCACCATCATATTTTATTTCGCTGTACATTCCGTTTGGGCATTTTTTCATTGCTTGTTCCACTGATTTACAAGCTTCTGCTAACATTGGTAATACAGGAGTCATAACTTTAACGGATATTTTCATATCCTTTGTTTTATTAGCAGAATCATCATTTGTATTTTTTAGAAATCGTTTGAGAACTAGAGTTAAATCGCGGGATGACTGAAATGCGCTATAAGCATCAGCATGAACTGCATCTAACACATGTTTTGCGCCAGCATTCATTCTTAAATCATGTTTTATTAATCGAATTATTATTTTTAGATCATTTGAAGTGCATTTCTTCAAAAACTTTTTAAAGTGATGCATTTGTTCATCCTCCTTAGTTAATTTTGAAAGTTCTTCTAAAAAATAATCAACATCTTGAATAGTTAATAAGCTTTTCTTTGTTGGTTTCACAGTGTTGCTGTTATCAAAGAAATGTTGAATTGTTTCTCCTATATCACCTTGCTCGAGATGTTCCATCATTTCTTCACGATTTGTGTCAAAAATGCTGCTAAATAATTTGATCAGTTGTTTGCTTTGTAAATTATAAATTCGCTTAACTACACCTGGTATTAATAATCGAACCCAAAGTATTAAATCCCCTTTAAAACTTGTGCCATCCGAACCCTTTGTAAACATTTTATTCATGATTGAAGATTTTTCTAAATAACTACTTTCGTTTGTAACTTCTGCTACTAAACGGCGAAATTCTCGAAATAAATTATCTTTATGATCTTTCTTATTTGTAATACTGCTAGTACTGGTACTTTGAACTGAAGTATTAACATCTTTTTTCGGAGTATTTTGTTTAATTTTGGGTTCCAGTTTCTTAGGAGAATATTTAACTCCAAGCTTTTTGGCATATTTCTTTTCTGAATTTTCGATACATTTTTGCAGCTCTTCTTTATCATCTTCATCGAGTTCATCCCAACCATCGATATCATCGCTGTTTTCAATACGTTTGGTGGTTGCTCTTTGATTTAAAAATTGTTCAAACATACAATGCACATGATGCCATTGTTTCATTAATCCACCTCCAAAGGGATTAAAAAACATTATTTTCGCTATTCTGAGCTCGTTAGCCGGACAATTTTGTTTACATTTTTTACATTTGGCTCTGCCTTGTTTAGCTCGTTCAACGCAAAATGGTTTTTGGGTTTCTTCACTTTCATCGTCTGACATTTTAGCTGTATAATTAAATAGATCATAAAAATATGTTGTGTTTCATGTATAGAATATTCTTACGTGTTGTGTTAATCAACAACTGGATTTAGTAGCGTTGACAGGGTTGACAGTGCAGTGTTCTCGGTGTTTGTGATTAGTGATCAAAAGAATTAGGTTAGGTACAAAGAATATTTAAAAATGAATTTTCGGCCTGCTGGATATTCCAGCGATGAGGAAGAAGATGAATATGAAAAATTTTCTTTTCATGGAGATACTAAGGTTTGGAATATCAATTTTCTGTATTTGGGTCTAATTCAAATTAAATTCAGAGCGAAAGAGAGAAACGAGAAGAAATAGCTACAGAAATATATAATGAACGACTTCAAATAGAAAATACAGTAGCTAATCGTTTATATAAAGCCGTAATAAAAGGAAATTTAGAGCAGATTAAGGAAGAATTAAAAAGTGGATTCGATATTAACAGCCCTGTATCATCTGATTGGACTGCTTTATTTCTGGCCACAACTCAATGCAATCCTGAAGTTGTGGAAGAACTCCTTTCAAATGGAGCAGACGTAAAATTAACGAGAGGTATTATTGTTCCATTTGAAGAATGTTTATTTACAGGTCAAATTTGGTTTTTAGATGGTTTTACACCAGTAATGGCTGTTTGTAATTGCTTAAAAGACTCAGTTACAGTCAAAGATGTTCTGTTCGTAGTAAATTTATTATTAAAACATGGTATAGATGTAAAAGCCAAAGATCGCAAACGTAAAACTGCGTTTATGTATGCTTGTTCACAAGGATTTATTGAAGTTGTAAAATTGCTGCGACCTTTGGTTGATTTGGAAGATAAAGACAATCAAGGATGGACGGTATGCGAAATTTAAAATCACTAATTTCTATAATTTGGGATGGCAGAAACCCGAAATTCAAACATTTCTATACAAGCATACAATTTTTGCCTCTTTCACATTCATGCAACTATTTTATCAGTTTTGTTTAGGACTATTCGATAATGATATTTAATAATCGATTATTTTGTTTAATCGATTATTCTGATTAATTAAATAATCACAATCGATTAATCAAATATTCAATTATGCAGAGTAATAATCTATTACTAAAATAATCAATAATCTATTTCTAAAACAATGGATTATTTAAATAATCATTTAAATGCATAAAAAAATTGTACTATAATACCTACGTAAAATAATACTCCAGTACAACATTAGTAATAAAATTTCATGAACAGTATATTTATTTTTCTGAATACTTCAGAAAAGACATAAATATGTTAATCCATATCTAAATTTATGCTCAATATTATAAAAAAATAGTAAATTAGTTTATATTTAAAAAAATAAAGTAAACTATTACACAAACAATTATTTAAAGAATTGTTAATCAAACAATCGATTAATTAAATAATGAAACAACCGATTAATCGATTATTTTGTCCAGCGCCAGTTTTGTTTGTTATGAATTTAAGCATTTAAATGTGAATCGTTTTATTGGTATCGTGTTTGAAAAGTTAAAATATTTTAGTACTTATTCTTGTTTACCTATTAAATTTTTTGTTCTGCGTCTACTTTGAAGCCTGCGTTGACTGTTTTTGAAAAATGTATTCTTTTCTTGTCTTACGTTGCATTAGAAATTCTGTTTCACATTTTACATTAGCTCTATTTATAGAGTGTTATCCGAAAAACATTAATTCAATTTTTATTTGGAATCCAGTTTTTAGCGTGTTCGATGCCCTGATAAAATTAGTTCCACCTTTGGTTTTATATTTCACCCACGCCTGGAATTTTATAAAACTTGTAACATTTCTAAAACATTGGGTTTTGCTTATTGAACGTTTTTGTGCAAAATTCTTATATATATTTTTTAAATAATATGAAATATATGCATTTTAGGCGTTGTTTTATGCAGCCAACGAAAACGAGGTGGAAATAGCCGATTATTTAGTTAAACAGGGCGCAAATGTCGACCATATTGATGTAAGAAATAACAATGTTACATATTATGCTATGTTGAACGACTTCACAGGTATATTAGATGTTTTGCCAAAGAGTGATTTTGATATTGGTCCAGATGATTTCACAAATAACGTTTATGATTATGAATCCGTATTCGAATTGTTACATGATGATGAAAGGTAACTTCACGAAATTAAATTTAAATGCTTCATTTCAAGTTTGAAACTATGTTTTAGACCAGATTTTAAACCAGACATTGCTCCTTTATTGTTCGGCATGAAATGTCAAAATTTTATACCGATTCTTAGTAATACAGATATTGATTTATCAACATTTCTAACATTAAATGAGGAGCAGTTGAAAGAATTGGGAGTATCTTTACAATTTCAAAGAAATAGAATATTACAAGGATTATACAATTTTCATAAATATACTTGGAAAAAAAAATCTATCCCATTCATTCCGTTGAATGAAACATTTACGTTAGTATTCATTACTGATTATTTTCGTGTACTAATTATTTTTTAATTTTATAGGACTCATGATGTATTTGTAACAATAGTAAACTCTATAAAACATTTAATAGTTTTAGAATCAACTATTAAATATTTAAAGCAAAATTTCGATTTGTGCGATACGAACATAAAAAGAAACATTATAAGTACGAAAACTTTTATGTGTCTACGGAAAATTAATCGTGTTAGATTGACTATTGATTCTCTACAGAAGAAAGCTTTGCAGGTAAGTGAATAAATAAAATAATATTTCATTATACAAAAATAATCAATTTTTATAGTACGATATGTTATATCCTGGACCAGCAGATTTAATAACAACTAAAACTCATATCAGAAAAAATAAACTTAATAAGACGCTGGTTCTTATATTTACTGGTATTGCAGCAATTGCTTTTTTTAGACATGTAAAAAATCATGTAGTGTGGCCTACACAAATGTTTGTATTTTAGGTAATTATTTACATGTTATTTTATAGATCTGATAATAAAATTGGACATCAAACCAATTAAGCTTTAATATTTTCATTGTTTAAAATAATAAATAAATTTAGAATTAGATATGTAACGATAATAACCGTGTTTTCTAATTTTTGTCAAAATTAAATATTTTTTCAATAATTTTCCAAGAAAATATTAAACATAAATTTCCATGCATAATTGTTATTTGTCAAACTAAAGAGGAAAGCGCTGCCCATTCGAGTTTCAAGTTCGAAGTTTGTCTCAGGAGCGAGAGTGAAAAAAGTACTTTCCTTTCGAGTTAGACACAATTTTTTAACAACATGTTCAGAAAACATCTTTATTCTTGCGAAATAGTAAAGATAATTAGTATTCCCTCTCTAGAATGGAAAATATAGTTATATGTTACACTGGATATTTTTTTTCCAATGTGTACATAGGAGATTAACATGAGAAATCATTTTTTTGCAATGTGTTGTCGGATACCATCGGTTTAACTGACAACGATAGTTGTGGTATCACTAAAGATAAAAAAATATGTATCAAATATATGTAAATTCTGTGATATCTTGGGCCCATAAATTAATTATTCAATTTCGTATTAATACATACATAAAAATGTCCTACTTATTGGGTTAGCACAAACACACTCTTAACATATTAAAGTGACCGATTTTCGGTAGCGAAATACAGCATTCGAACCACAATAATATATAACTTTTTTATATGAAGACATACGAGTGTGGTTAAATAAGCAAAATTGTAACATTTTGAATTACAAAATATCATTGTATTAATAAGAATTCTCTAGCAAATAAAAAAATGTTTCTTTTTAAAATGAAAAACTTGGGTCCTATATGTTGAGAACCGCTGATATAAATTTATTTTTGCTGATATCGCCAATTTTGTAATTCAGAATAGCACAATTTTGCTCATTTAACCAAACTCGTATCTCTTCAAATAAAAGTTACCAATAGTGAGCAAGCTTATTGAAACACGTGTATACTCTTTACAAGCCGTTCACTCGTCATTTTCTCCACATGACCAAATAATCTCAACTGACTCACTCCAACTCTTTTAACAACATTGTTCCTGATCACACAATCTTCATACACGCGATCCCGTCTTACATACTCACATACACGGCGTAAATACCTCATTTCAACGGCAGTCACTCTTCTTTTATGCTTTCCGTCCATGCCCAACATTCGCTTCCATACATCAAAGCAGGCAATAGCACTCCAATATATACACTTAACTGAGCATCTTTAGATACGTTTCGAGCAAATGTACCCAGAGCACTCATTCTCCTATTATTTTATCTCACTTTCTCCATAGCCTTAATTTAATTTTTGTCAAGCATTTTCTAATCTGTTAAAAAAAAATTGAAAAGAAAATAAAACAATCTTTTTTAGCTAGGCTAAAACTAACAAATCTGACATATAATGCCAAACATTTGTTTATCTTTTCTTCAAAAATGCCATGGCTATTGATGTTAATACGAAATTAAATAAAATAATTATAATGATATGTTATCACGGCATATTACCCATTACTGGGTTCGTACTGTGCGGGTGTTTACCAGACGTCAGCTCACGGGCACTCATTGTTGATGTGGAGAGTCCATTATAAAATTAATAAAAATGAAATATCACAAATTTTACATGTATTTGGCGACGGTTGATGTACAATTTTTTTATCTTTTTATTGATACCACAACAATGGTTGTCAATTAAACGGAGGGTAACAGTCTGCAAAAAACTGATTTCCCATGTATACCTTGAAAAAAAAAACACCCAGTATATTTTCCTCTTTAGAGAGGGGAAACTAATTTTCCTCAATATTTGAAAAGAAAGTTAAGTTTTTTATGCATGCCATAAAAACAGTTATTATTTACGATCCACCCTGAAATGTACTTATGCCATGTTAAAATAGAAACAAAATGTTCATTTATACTTTTATTGTTTATAAATAATTTACAAAAACTGTTATATTTTCATTATAATATTTCATTTCCTTAAAACTACGTGACAATTGCAATTCTTTAGCGAATAGTACATGTGACCAACATTTCCATTTAAAGCACAGATTTTGTGTATTTATCACAACGCATTCGATTTTAAACACAAATAGCTTGCCGCAGAATTGGACATGTATAACTTTCAACAACAAAATAATAATTCAGTGAAATAAACAAAAGGGTATAATGATATAGATGAGTCAATCTAAGAACAGTGAGTTTGTGAATGCGTGTTATCCCTTCATTTGTGAGCGATAGGGATCATTGTTTCTCCAGCACCAAGAGCCGGGAGAGGAGCTTCGACAGTCAAGACGCCATCTTTGCTCAAGGAGCTCTTGATGGTTTCAGGATTGGTGCCCTTAGGGAGAAGGAATTCACGGTTGTATTCCCTGTAAACGGATTTGCTTTCTGTCTTTTCTTCATGCTTAGCGTGGACCTACAGTAAACAAAAATATCTTTAAGTATCTTATTTATAATTTGTCGTAAACCAAAAACAATTACGCAATATGAAAAAGTCACGTATAGTTAAAGGTGAAACAAAATATAAAATAATACAATCAATAAACGGTGACAAAAAACTTTTTGTTACATAATAAAATATTTGCGTCACGAATGCATGTAAACAAAAAAAATAGAAAAGAATTTCTAAAATCCGGTCAACAAAATTATGCAACTTATTTTTCAAATATATCGAAATATCTGAGGACATTGTTGGGTGTGCCAATCTCCTTGCATCTGCTCTCAAAATTACTTACCAATAATTTGTTATCCACAGTCTTAACAACGATTTCTTCTGGGGCGTATTGACTGACGTCGAAACGAAGTTTCAAGCATTTGTTGCTGCTACTGTCTTCTTGGATGAGGGGTGAGTTTAAGTCATCAAGCCAAGTGTTGACTTCCGGTCGAGCAGCAGCCAAGTCGCTGCATGTGCTGTTTGTAGTAGTTGTGCTGAAATACGAAAAATTTTGCTAAAATACTGATGATAATACTGTAGAATTTTCAACAGGAACTAGTAATGAATTGTTAAATGCAGATACTTCTAAAGCGAAACTGAAAATACATTTTAACCAGTGCTGATTTTTTTTATATTCTCTGGCATTATAAAGCAAATAAGAGAAAATAGCTAGCTGATGATTTGTGTAACTCCATCCAGATCTGCTAAAGAAGAAACATGCGGATGAATATGGACCTAGCATGCCATTACATTCATAACTTCGCTATTCCAAGGCTGATAAAATGTTTTTTGTGAACTCCGTTACCATCCACGAATTACAACAATCGATTTTGATGTTGTAATAAAGAATAACTTTACCTGGTCGTTTTTCTGGTGATAGTCTCGCCAGTCGACGACCCATAATTGTAAGACATGCAAAGGTTAAAATACAGATTATTATCGCTAGTATAGCGTGTCGAGTGTCACTACTTTGGCTGGCACGACTTGGATAATGTAAATCTATTTCATCCGATAATGTATAATTTCCCAGAAAATAGAATAATGCATACAGCCATGATATTAACTTTTTTTTTTCATTAGCCAAGATATTTTCATGTTTAACTAAGAAAAAAACATGAATAATAAGTAGTTTTTTTTTGTAGAAAATATGTCCCAACAAATGTGCGCAATGTGAAAATAAAAGAGGGAAATAATCCACATTCTCAATGCCGGTTGGCATATTTCTGCTGGTGACATCATCCTGCTAAGCATAGTAACGAACTCAAAATGGAAACCATTCTTGTGAGCGTTTCAAGAATGTTTATCCACTTATCTTGTCTTACGATAAGATTTCCAACAATAGAAGCATCCGGTGAAAAATTTCACCGGTACAATATATTACGTAAAATGCCGGCGTCTGTCTTTTTGAATTGCTTAATCCATGTCACGATATTGGTAGGCGGTTACACTTCATATAAAAATCATTGACCCTTTTTCGAATGAACAATCATATCCATATATGGACCGTCTGTCGAAAACTCGCCTTGGAATGAATTATTCTCAACACGTATAAAGTAAATACGAGCATATCTCTTTGAAATTGTTTCATTAAGTCAAATTGATCGTAAATATATGTTAATGAAGAAAATTTTAATGTGTTGTGTTATATTTAGACTATTTTGGCACTAGATCAAAAATAATAGCATCAATGCCAGTTATTTTTTAAATGGAAGATTCGGGAATATTATATTACAAAGTAACAAAGATGCACAAATGATTAATCATTATATAATTTCAAGGATATCGAAATTATATGACAAATACAAATAGGAGTTGCAATTTTTCACCTGTTCAAACAACTATTTGTTTGAAGAGTGCAATATGTATATATGATATAATACAATCTCTTTTTATTTAAAAGATAGGCTTTTATTTATAGCATTCAACCCTAAGGTAATTTTATGTAAATTACTTTAGTATATGTTTAAAAATACTTTTCTAAAAATACTGCTTGTAGGCGAATTGATAATAAATTTTCCGTTTCCTGTTTTCATCAACGCTTCTATCATTAAAATTCTTTGAAACTACAATGAAAGCAACAATAAACCGGAAATCAAACGTTTATGGTAAATCGATGACAAACTTCAAAGTCGTAGTAAGTGAATTTACGTTTTGGTTCTATCGATTTTGTTTTGCGTTTTAGAATTGTAAAGTAGTCAACCAGCTTACCTTGATGTACTTTTGAAGAAGTTATTCGATTCCCTGTTCATTAATTCAGAGCGGAATTTGCTCATCTCTTCTTCCATTTTTCTCATTTCGGCGTCAAATCTTTCTCTGATGTTGCTGAATTCTGTGTCGATGACGCTGAAATCTCCCAGTTTGATGGGGATGTTTCTCTTGATGCTGTCAGCCATTTTGGTGCACTGTCACTTGCAAATTCACTTCACTAATTTAAAAAGTAAACAATGGATGAACTATAAGTCGGTCACTACACACGGTTTGTCTCGGTGCTTTTGATCGTTTGGTAACCGCCGGTACAGTCGTCGTTTTAAATAGAACGCTCATGACAGAATGCGCGCATGCGTTTTACTCTGCTCTCTGCTACCTACGTTGTTCTACGAACGGTGAATACATGCGTCGGTGTCTACTACGTGAGACGTAGAATAATCCAGAAGAAATCATTCGTCTTCGTTGTATACACTGAACAATTGTTTTTTGGTTTTACGACAAATTTGCGTGGGATAGTACTGATTCATTTTTGATATTGGTACTTTTTTAAACCTAACGTCTCATACGGAGATCTAAATATGTCCGCATTTTCATAAAATGATTAATAATTATTAAAGCATTTTTCTCGTTACGTATCTACATAATATATGATATGCGTATGTACACTATGTAGGTACTAAATATGGCTACTAATTGTGGATACTGAAAAACTTTTGAATAAACTATTTCCCATTGTTATAACGTCAAAAGGTGGTGTAAACTATACAGCCAATGTTTGATAACAAATGGGTAGGTAGCCTTCTCTTTTCTCATGATAAACAAAAAAACATTACAAACGTTAAATCAACATTACGCACAATTTTGTGTTTGTATTAATATTAAAATAAACATTCGAAATATTTTATTTGGCTAGCTCTCTCTAACACTTGTTTAAAATCAAAAATATTAGATATTTTGGTAGCTTGGCGCCCCTAACTTTGTATACATACCTTTTGATATCATAGGGCTTTCTAAGTCACATAATTTATTTGAATTTTTTTTTATTAAGTAGATCCACTATCTGTTGACTGTTAGTTAAAAAAAATATAACATCGATATAATAGCATAAGTTAAATTACACATGGTGTCAATTTTTTTATGCAACATTTTTCTTATAACTGACAGTTTAACCAGGGATAAAAATATCGGACCAATTTTATAGGGATTATTAGGATTTTATTTCACAAAAAATGTTTAAATAAAAAACACTACTTATACAGGCAGTTCATTTTATTTTGTTCACTATTGCTATGTCGAGAACTATAAGAGCTACGATGTCGGTTAAATTAGCAAACAATTTCTATTTTACTAGAACTAGACTATTACAATATAATGGGAACCTATTTTAATATTCGATCCTATATTTTTTTCTGAATTCATCGAAATACATATGTTATAATACCATATAAAATATTTGAGAAAAAATTAATAAAAATTATTCTGATTTTTTAATAAGAGTGCAATAAAGAATGCAAATGAATATTTTATTTCATGTTAATTCTGGTTTAATGCATAGCAACAACTATAAGTAATTGTTAGTGAATGAAAAAAAAATTAAGTCACAGAATTTTAACTCACTGCAATAAATAATGCATTTAAAATAACATCAGGCACGAAAATAAAACACCACAGATCAGCCATTTTCATTATTTTTCACGACACAAACGACAGAAAATAAAGCTTGTTTATAATTTACAAATAAACGACTTGACGTCTATCAACGACAATTGTCATGCATTGATTAGTTTTTTTTATTTTATCAAAATTAAATATTATAATGGTTTTTCTTATTACTTCGTCAAAATTTAATAAACTATTGAATAAACCACGTGAGTTAAGAATTTAATAAATACATTCATAGAATTTCACCCACCCACCCTACGGGCTCATGTCTTAAACTTTCTTTTCATATGAATAAACATTATCAACTCACTTGGTGTATAAAAGTTATTTATGTATCAAGGCACTGAAGTTTTATTTTTTATCACGAATGTGGAATTTAGTTGCCGAGGCCGCAAGGCCTAGGAAAATAAACCATATGAGTGATAAAAAGGAACTTCAGTGCCGAGGTGCATATTCAATTTTATTTGAAATCGAAATTATTTGAAAATGAAATTATATATTTATTTTTATAGCTTATGATGACAAATCTGTCAATTGCTGTCAGTCAAACAAACGAACTTATGTTCAGTGTTGCGAACCTCCGGACATTGAAGTTATAGTAATGAATACTCAAAATTATGAGTGTTATCTCAAATTTCTTCATCGGAATTATTTAATTTGTTCTTCTTGTACATATTTTTTGTCATTTTACATACAAATTTGCTAATGTACAACGTATGTCTGGCCAAATTATCTTATATGTACAATAATTATCATAAGGTTGGCAACACTACATTTCAAGAAATCGTCGTATAATGAAATACTTTAGTGCCGATTTCTGAACTTTTAATGACGATTTTTCTGCACTTTAGTGACGATTTCAAATAAATATCTATTATTTACGAAGAAAAGCTTGATATGTATGAAGTTTATATTTTGTTTACTTCATAGCACTCTTATTACAATCAGATTTAAATTCAATCAGCATATTTTTCATTTACATTTTTCTCAAATATTTTATAATATTAGGGTATGAAATATGTATATCGTTGAATTCAGAAAAAATACTGAATCGAATAAACAAATAAAAAATAGATTCCCATTTAAAATAAAAAAGCTGTATCCCGTATTTTGAGAACCACTGATCGTTTTTTTTTTTTGCTCTTTGTCTAAAATAGAAATTGTTTGCTAATTTAACCGACCTCGTAGCTCTTATAGTTCTCGAGATAACAATTTTGTATAATAGCTTCAAATGAAAGAATGTACAATTTAATCATAATTTTACGATTGCTGTGCGCTGTATTTATTGCTTTTCTTGGCAAATAATAGTTAAATTAAATTGTATTACAGCAAAATGAAGCATTCAAATCCAAACAAAAGTGTTTTTCACGAAACAATAATGATAGTTACAACTTCTTTCTTGGTTAAATACATGCCAAAAACTTAAAATCTTTCGACATAAAAATAAAAAAGATTTTAGTACTTGTTATACAATCCTGTGCTCATAAATTTTATTCGAATTACATTTCAGTCTCGTTCGGAATTTTACCATATCTAAAACATTGGTCTCGATTTATAGAATGCTCTCAAATTTATATATTTTTTAGCATTTATTTCTTAGAATTAAATACTTCAATTATAAAAAATCAGTAATATTATTAGGATATTTTTAGTAGTGATTTCACTTATTTTAAAAAGTAATTAATCATTTTAATCTTTCAATGTTCCTTTCGAACGTAAATGGTATTATACATCAAAGAAGTAAAATCTTCTGATATGTTAGGTCAGTACTATTCCTCTATATTTGAAATATTTTGTATGTGAGTCACAGCAACAGTAATAGAAGCCCCTCTTCTCGTATTGATTATAAGACGCGTGTACTATGTGCCATCCTCCAAGGTTAGGACAGGAAACTTTATGTGCATGTGGACTACATTATTGCATATGCACCGCCCCTTTTACGTCCGGAAGTTTATGTCTCATCTGTAGTAAAAAATCCTCTTCCTTTTAGTATTTTTATTGTATTTAGTTTGACAGTTAAGAATTGTCTTATCAGGTAATAAAATAGAAATGTATTTTAAAGAAGTAGTAAAGTGCAAATAAATTTCACTTAAGCTATAGTAATAATTTTATGTTTGATTGGTATATAAATATATAATTGTAATAATAATGATAATATTAATTCTATTTATGATGTTTATATTTAATATTGACCTTGCTATAATTTAATGTGGAATTTTTCTGAGAAAATTATGAAATTCAAAATAAGTATAATTTATTTCATCTTTACTGCAACGCAAATTTAAAATTAGTTCAAATTGCACAAAAAGTATCCAGACGTATTTAATTTAGTATAACAAATACATATTCCATTTAAGAAGAAAAACTAATTTTCTATTAGTATCATTGCTGTAATTATTAATTTATTTAAAAGACATATTTTTTTTGTGGCGAAAATTAACTGTTAATAAATCAAATCCGTGGTACCATATGGAATAAAAAACAAATGCTCGATTTGTTTATTATATAAGTATAGTAAAGTGATTATTCCTTATTATTTTTATAAACTTATCAACAAAATTTAGTTTTTAACTTTAAATTAACGTAAATATGAAAATTGATTTTTGCTCTTAAGGCGAACTTTTATAACGAGGGTCGAGAGGCTTGTGTACAACTGTTTATTCATAAAATTAGTTCTATCTTTGGCTTTACATTTCAATCACGTTTGAAACTTTATGACAGTTGTACTAATTCTTAAACATTGTTCATAGAATAGACTGTTTTCATGTAGAAACCTTTTAATATTTTTTGGCACTTAGATCCCTATGAACATACTTTTAATTTTGTTTCAGTATTTTGTGAATACGTTCATAAATATGTACTACAGTTTTTAATAAATTTGTGGTGATCCAAAATGGCTACAAAATTCAATTTTTGCAAACATTTAAAGCGTATGTTTCATAAAATAATATCCATAAATTAAAGTTTGCGTTACAAGCTGAACAAATATGTTAAGGTAGGCTCAGCAAGTATGTACATACATGTAAAGAGCAAAACAAATGTAAAAATTATGAGTGGTTTATTCATTAGCATGTCACGAAGTCAGAACAAGGTCATATAACCAGTAGGCGGTGATAATACCGCAAGTTGTTGGTACAGAGGTGCGAGAGTAACCATTCTGCACAGAGTCAACCGATTCAAGTCGACTGTGACCATATTTAGACATTCATTCCTGCTGAAGGTTCTCCAGATGGAGAAAGAGCAGTCATTAAACTTTTCAAGCACCTCATATTTTATGATTTATACAAGTCATCTTAATAAATGTTTCCCATCTTCTTGTCTTGTCAGTTACAAATTGTATTAAATTTTCTAGAATACAATGACCCCCTTAGTAAAGTTTGCGTGCCTTATAAATGTAAAGATTATGTTTATTATTTCTACTAGTTTTCAAAATTTAAATTGATAAATCTTTTACACAATGTAAAAACCACAGAACATTGTCAAAATCGCAAAAAAATAAGCAAACCCCTCACAAGTTTTTCACATTTTGACTACCTATACATATTATATTTTTTTGGGTTTTCAATTTTCGTTGTTAAAATTTTTAGAAACGTAATTTTTCTCATCGGATCGAATGATAAAAAGACGAGGTTTCTACATCCACCAATTTTTGGATTATGGATTATAGCTCACAAAATCTAGAATTCCAATTTTTATTTACTAAATAAATCTCAACACGCTGATTTCAAATTTTCAAAGCGTATGTGGATATCTCATTTCGTTCTTGAGATATTTACATTTAAAACTTTTCTGGGTCATAACCTAAAAATGGGTGAAAATGTGAAAATACCTGCTACCTGCTTGGTGACTTTGCCATTCGGTTCTATGGACAAAATTACTAAAAGAAACATTGCTAAAAAAGCTATTCAAGTTACTGTCTTCTGAATGACGATTGTTAATATCTTCATACAATTTTTAATTTTCGACGATAACATTATGTTGGCTTAGATTAAATAAAAAAAAATTTGGACTGCAATCCTGTTTATTTTTTCATTTAATCAACAACACAGTTGTTTATTCCATATTACAAAATTACAGAAGTTTACCAATTTTCACAAAATGTGCATTTGTATTAGTTCAGTTTTCACAGCCAAAAATGTGAAAATCGAAAACAACGCAAGGCGTACATTTGATTCTTCGAGAACATTTTGTTAATGTTATGTTAACCACTTTATTTATGTTTATTGTTATGGTAAATGGTACATAAAAGAAATGTGACATTTATGTCAAAATAAAAAATAACTTTTTTAAATTTTTGGCACTATAAAGTGTGTATAAATATCAAAAAGTTTTAAAATAAGTAAATATAAAATTTATGAAACCACTTTAAATGCATTACGTTTAAAAGAAAATAATAAATACCTATCTTTTCACAGTTTTTTAAAGAAAATCAATAAAACACACATTATTTATTGATTAAATGCCCTACATTTCTCTTAAACAAATAATTAATGAAATGAATGTATTCTAACCATAAATAGAACATAAAAATAAGGAATGATAGATTCTAGAACTCTAGAAAAAGAATTTCTAGATAAAGTGACAAAATAATTCTAATTGGATTAATCATTACAATTAAAATAGGCATAGGCTTCCATGAAATCGTCATCCCAGCGCGGGTGTTTCTAAATGATGACTAACGTTTCGCTTGATTGTTGATTTCGAACTATATTTAGATAGAAGATTCATGTATTGTTGTCATTTTTGTAGGATTCGCGCCAAAATAGCAAGTAAAGCCGGTCGTACGTCACAAAGTATTTACATGAGGTTTTGGAAGGCTTGCTTCGATATCGGGCCAATTCAGACGCGACCGATAAAATGCACAAGATGGTTTACTTTGGACTTCTTTCGATGCTAATTTTAACAAAGATATTTTTAACAGATGCCAATATTTTTCTAGACTATTGTTTATCGAGCATAAAACTTATTTTACTAGGTACTTTATTGTTCTAGAATTTGATGATTTTATATAAAATAAAAATTGTGTCATTTATGTTATAAATCTATTAATATGGGTTACATAAGAAATTTAAAAAATGTTTCCTTCATATTGATTTTCAGAGAAAACTGTTACAAATATTTATATTTAGGTTATAGAGGGATTGAATGAACTATTGCATTATAGATTGAAAATTATAACACAGTTGAAATAAAATAAATGGGTTCATGTTCGATTCCAATTAACATAAACTTGAAATTTAAAATGTGTTCAAATATCATAAATGTAACACCCGCAACCCTCTAACGAAGGTGTGGCCAACAGTTTCAGCTCGCGGGCCATATTGTGAATAATTTTTTTTTCGAGGGCCGGACGATGGACGAAATATTTAAATAATAAAAAAAACAATTATTTATTTTAGAAAATAAAAGTTTATTATGGAATATGTTTAAAGATCTTAAAGAAGCTAAACATGATATATTTAAAATACATATTATAAAAAATCTGATGTGGACTGTGGACACCACACGACTTCCTTGTACGATTATTAAACTATACATATATTTTTAATAAATAAATTACAAAATATTAATTTTAAATTCAAAACAGTAAGATATATAGCGACCATAAAGGGAGTTTTTAAAGAGAGTTTTGATTACAACAAAGAAATATTTGATTACAACAATGAATATGACATTTCACAATAAAAATATAATATTTGTTATTGTACGAATCATAAAATTGCACGTATTTAACGTAATTTGACATGAACATTTTTTTTTATGTTTTTGTCCTAATCCATAGCAAGCTTTATTACAAAAACAAAAAAGTATATAATTTTTAAATTTACATATCTCGCTTATATAAAGGGCTAATTTAATAATACTTGATGTGCTAGACGCAGAAATTTATTCTGTAAAACTTTTATTTGAAGCATTTATTTCTAAAATCAAAATAAAATCATTTTATTCAAGAAAAACTGTTAACAACTTCAAGTAATATACCACTTCCGGTTAGCCTATTTTAACCAAAATCTATTATGTTATTTCGATTGACATAAAAGTCTTGTATACCAAATTTGAAAAGTTTTGGATTATATTTTAAAACAGTTTTTCATTAAAATCTATTATAGGCTTCATGTAAAGTGCCACTTCTGGAAATTGTGTAATAACCAGAAAGGGAGGTGCACAACTAGATGTTATAGGAGTCCTAAATATAAAATTTCAACTTTCTACGGCTTACCGTTTTTGAGTTATGCGAGATACGTACGAACGTACGGACGTACATACGGACGTACGTACGTACAGACGTCACGACGAAATTAGTCAAAATGGATTCAGGGATGATCAAAATGGATATTTCCGCTGAAATCTGAAAACCGAAATTTTTCGCGATTACAATACTTCCTTTACTTACGTACAAGGAAGTCTGATGTGACCAACACAATACCTCCCGCCATTTAATTTTTATTAATTTTCTCGTTGTTGCGTGCCTGATGTCTGGTTGCGAATCTGGGGAACCCGATTCGATCCCGATCAACGTTAAATATTTTAAATGGCACAAAATTGCCCCCTGTGTTGCACTCTCCACGCCAGCAATGAGGCGACGCTTGGTAAACGCTCCCACGATATAAATGACACTATCATTACCGAAATCTGTGTACAAAGCAGAGTAGCACACCCAGCAATGGGTAATATGATGTGATAATATTTTTTTATTTAAATACATACCTGCATATTTACTAATGCTAGAAATTATGTATATTAAATTCCTTTCCATATAACTATTGTTCTCTTTACAATTTTCGTTTTAAAACGTTATTATTATTAAATTGAAAATATGTATATTAAGTTCCTTTCCATATAACTATTGTTCTATTTACAATTTTCTTTTTAAAACGTTACTGTTATTAATTTGAAATCATTATTTTTTCGACAGTGACATTTATTTGTCAGTTACAAACATTTGAGTTGAAATGTGTAACCATGGAGTTGTATTTATAGCATTAGTTCCGAGATATAATTTTTATAGTACTTTCTTTATAAATTTACCCATAAAATATATAGAAAAAGTATTAATGCAAACCTGTAGAAAATGGAATAATCTTTAATATTTATAATAACAAATTGCGAAAAAATAACATTTAAAGGTATTTTTTGAAGAAAAACTATTTTGAGCTTCAGGTAAACTGCCATTTCCGGTTATCCAATTGACACCAAAATTTAATTGTTTCTTTCCATATTAGAATAAGATAGAAATACATGGTTTCAAAAGTTTCTGAATGATGGTATTTGAGTTGAGTGCCCAAAAGATCCACACACACACACACATACACACCCACAGACACTATCGTGAAAATGTTAAAATTGGATTATAGGGACCTTAAAACGTGGTCATTTACCAAAATCGCGATATGCGATTTTTACACGATCCCTATACCTCCCTTACCAAGGGTAGCGGGCGGTAAAAACAATAGTTGAAAAGTGGCAATGAAATACATAATAATGAATTATTTAACTTGGGGCTGCGAGCCACGGGCTGTATGTGCCCCCTCGAGTCGAATGTCGGTCCTGCCTGCTCTAACCACTTATAGGTTTCTAACTGGGCGATGGTCTACTGGACGGTAGCCAAATAAGCGAAGGTTAAATGGACGACACTCATTTCAGCGATAGAAACTTGAAAATTTTGCACCTTTTGCCAATTTTTTGCAATAGGAAAGATAGTTATGTGGCGCTCTGATTTTTCTAAATATATCAATCTAAACCTAACGCCCAATTTTGTGATTCTACATATATTTTTTTATCGCCCAATTAAACATCGCCCACTCGCCGTCAACTAATGGACTGTGTCCAAAAGAAGACATTAAATTGCAAATGAGTTTGAGCAGTATTTTGTCCAAACTATTAATCAATTTATTAATTATTTCAATACATATACAGGATGTATTACGGAGAGTGAAACATAGGCGTTTAACATGGGAAATCAGTTTTCAAATGGATGTTATAATACAAAAATTTCTATATCCGAATCAATAAAAAAAATTAATTTTGGCTACTTCATAACTGCAGAAATAAAATTAGAAAATTCACGGAATTACAATTTAATAGTATTAGCCATGGAATTTGAAACAAGAGACGAACAAAAACGTAACGCTTTATTATGTCAGTGTCAGAATAATAATTGTCAAAATAACTACTAATAATTTGACGTAATAAAACGTTACGCTTTTGTTCGTCTCTTGTTTATAATTCCATGGCTAATACTATTACGAGTAAATTGTAATTCCGTGAATTTTCAAATTTTATTTCTGCAGTTATGAAGTAGCCAAAATGATTTTTTTTTATTGATTCGGATGTAGAAATTTTTGCTTTACAACATCCATTTGAAACTTTTTGTCTAAAATAATTAGGGGAGCAATGCGCCCGGAAAAACTGATTTCCCATGTTAAACGCATATGTTTCATTTTCCGTGATGCACGCTGTATAAATCTGTGAATAGAAATAAATTAGCACACTCAGAAATTGGTAATAAGTCAGGATGATATATTCATTAATTTATTTCACAATGACAAGCAGAATCGACTAGTTCCTATGACATTTGAACAAACTATACCCTATACGAGTAATCTAGTATAGAAAATAATTTCCTTGTTTTATCTTATCTATATTTACATTCTTCTCATAGCATAATTAATAATTAGATTTGTTCACTGTGAACAGTAATTTCCTTGTAGATTATATTATACATTATGACGTATTGGTGCCATTCTAATCTTGATAATAAATTGTTGAGAGCTAAAACCGCATTTCTGTTGCATACTTCTATGTGAATTGTAGGTCAACCTTCCGTAATACTGGTACTGCCTATTATTTATAAATATACTATTACTATCATAAATTCATAAACATTTTTAAGAAAAGTTATGCTGTAAATTAAGACAGATACTAATGGCTGGGAATTTATTTCACCTGACTAGTTACTATTAAACATAATTGCAACCTTTTAACATTACTATGTTAATTTTTTAATAAGTAAAATAATAGTTATGTGAACTTGTTTTTATAAAGTGAGAAAAATAAAATTAAGTAAGATATATGAAATGGGTATGTATTGTCATAAAGATACCAGTATCGTTGTTAATTATATATTTAAAAAGTGTAGTGAACATTAGTGCTCATAATTTTTTTATTGTTGTAACAATTGATAAGTTTAATAAGTTGTGTTTTAAAATACTATATTTTGAATTAACTAAACACTATACCAACACAAATTTGAAAATTTACCTTTACAAACATTTAAAAATATAAAATAGAAAATTGTATAGAACGTAAATGAATTTTCAAAATATTTTAGTATTTTTTACCTCTCGCTAAGAGGTATTGGATTCATGCTAAAAATCGCATATCCAGATTTTAGTGGCATTGGCAAGCAGATATCGGGATCCGTGACAGAATGACGGCTAGTAGTATTTACATAGATGTCACAATTGTCATATGTCATATTTTTTCATTCAAAATTTCAAAATATTCTGATGGATAGAAAATCATGATGTTTTGAATGAAAAATTATGATACTTGACACCTATGTACATTATTACTAGCTGTCATTCTTACACGGGCCCTCATATCTGCTTGCCAAGGCCAATAAAGACACATGACTGCTCGCGCTCTATGCAACTTAAAATGAAAATAGCGAGAGGTTTTGTGCTGGCCACAACAGATTTTTTTCTTTGTATAACAAAAACTAAAATGAAATTATGTTGATCATTGCAAAGAGCTACTTTCAGCTCTTTATATATGTACAAATAACGTGTATTGTGATGAGAGGGATACCGCGGGGTCATTTTAAAAAAAAGTTGTCATTTTTTTTATAAAATCGTGAAATCCATCTCATTTAATAAATATAGTAATATAAAATAATTTGAAATATGCGACTTTTCATTCATACGTTTGCTAAAAAACTTTCGTGGCTGTGAACACGAATTAAATTCGTGACGTCATAGCTTTATACAAAGACATTTCTCACACACATACGAGGTGTGTTCAAAAACTATCGCGAATTTTGAATTTTCGCGGGTTACGTATATTCGAATTTCGATCTTTTTGTGGCTTTATGTTGGTACTCATGTCTCTCACTTATGTCGACAAGCTCGGCCATTTTGAATGTTCACTTACTTGTTGACAGCTGCTTTGCTTGCACGTGTTTTGGATCGTCTTCGATTTTTACCTAATGTGCTTATTCGTTAAAAACTGACTATGAATTTTTTGACCAAGACAATATCTTTCTTATCTAAAGGCGACGGAACGTAGAAAAAAATAATTCATTTAAAATTTGTCATTGTCATAAAATGTTTTTATCAAAGAAGTTATTTCATTTCTACTCGTAGAAATGAAATAACTTCTTTGATAAAAACTTTATACGTATATGGTCGACATAAGTGAGAGACATGAGTACCAACATAAAGCCATAAAAAGATCGAAATTCGAATATACGTAACCCGCGAAAATTCAAAATTCGCGATAGTTTTTGAACACACCTCGTATACACATATTTATGCTCCACGTGATTTCCGTTTTAGCCGTTGTAAACACAAAACAGCAATCTATCCTAAAATTGTGACAGGTGACAGCAGAGTATACAAGAGAAGATTATTATTATTGTGTATATCTTTAAAAGTAGAATTGCAGTAGAAGGTATGTAAATAAAACATTTATAAAAATAAATACCAAAAGTTTCATTAAATAGTTTCTAACTAAACCGGTAGAACTCGACTGGAATATCCGTGAAGCTGTGACGTTAGCGTTAAAATATCTGAAATTATTATTACTATTAAAAAAAACTGATTCTAAAGACTTGTAAGGTGTAAAACAACATAAATTTAAAAACGGACATTACAAATATAAGTAAAATATACACAAACATTTTAAAATACAATAAAAACCAAACATAAATTAAAAATTATACACCAAATTAATATTACTTTAAAATTTCAAGTTTAAAAAATAATAAGAAGAGAAATGACTTAAAAATCTAGCGGTATTTCAAGTAACGACCTTCGGAACAAGTTATAACTTATCCTTCAGTTAAAGGGTGCCATTGTTAATTCTAAGGATTATAAATAAATATCCAATTTTATCTAACGACTACATGAGTTTTTAATGTACATATTTTAATTTTTTTAATTTTGACGACCATTGTATGCAAATTATGTTATTTATTAATTGTTTTATGTATTTATCCATGTTTTTTAATTTCTTCATTTTCACGTGTTACACATGTTTGTCCTAAACTTTTCACAAAAAATGTAATATTATTGTAGCTCCTGAAGAGGACACATAAGGTGTCGAAACCGGTAGAGGCGGAAAATAAATTGATTATTTGACTGAACTCCAGTAATTTTCTTCCTTCTATCACCTTTCCAGTCAAGAAGTTTTGCAGCCATTCCTTCCATACACCTACAGTTTGACCTATTCTTTCAAGAAAAAAATATATCAGAAAATGTTAAATGACTGTAGACAAATTTCATTTTCAATTATTTTTAAAAATGTTTCATAAAGTTGAAGGCATTCTCAATTAAAACTAATAATCTTTTCTCGTTATTTTAATTAAACTAAATAACCATTGTTATTGTTATCATCAGTTCCATAAATAAACACATAATAATTTCAATGCAAACTGTGTAAAATGTCCTCAATTTCATGTATGTGTAGAATTTGATGAAGAATAGTCTAGTCGGGTAAACATGATTAGTTTTCCAAAGCTACAGCACAGAGTCCCCGTAGCTTGAGTCCTATTTCTGTATGCTGGTGTAGGGTCAGGGGGTAAGGGGTAGAGAGCAACAGCTGCGTCTGCCACGCGTCACGAAAATAGCCCCGGCTCTGGGATGGGATCTTACAGCTAGCAGACTCCACGTAACGGTGCCATACTCCAAGAGAATGTGGTTTATTTCTATGTACTTGCATGTTACGTGTTAGGCATGATTTACATTATTCAATGAACTTCACCCATGGACAAACTACTACAGAAACGAAACAATTACTTTTTATTGAACTCTATACGATAAATTTGGATATACAGATAAAAAATGTATGATGTGGTCAACACATTACCTTCCGACAATACGCGTTTAATGCAATAAAAACTAGAGATAAAATATTCTTTATTTTTTTATGTTTAATATCATAAAATGTCAAAAACGAGTTTTATAAGATTTTTTTTTCGTACGAGTCAAAATTCAGAAAACGAGCCCTATCGTTTGAAATTTCATGTCAATTCTGATTTATGATGTTTGAAAATTTAAATAATGTCATCTAGTATATACCAACCTTCTAAGGCTCTTTTGATACTCAATTGGGTTTCGTAATGACTTCATTATGAACGCAATATATATATATATATATAATATTTAACATGAATTTTTTGAATTAAACAGTTTGATAATCTGAATTCAGCAATATAGTTTTAAATTTTTCAGCTGGCGTTGCCCCAATTCTGTCAGAAAGTTAAGTCTTAGCAACATTATTATAGCAAAAAACCAATAATAATTGCGAACACAGAATAAAACATGAAAATTATAGACTTTACATTTGTTTCTATTGGTTATAATTATTTTTAGCAACTTCCTCACAGTATTGAGGAAAGAAAAGTTGGCGTCTGCGAATCATTTATAAATTTGTTAAATATAAAACACATAAATAAATTTGTTAATTTCGCTTATTATATTTATGATCTCTAAAAATCTTTTATGGTTACACTTTCTGATACATTTTTAGTTTCATAGTCTATAAACTTTAACACAAGCGAAACAAGACACTATAGTTTTGTCTTTAGTATCATAAATTTTCATTTAAAACATAAAAGTATTTGTACCATTATTAAAGTGAATTATAAACTTCTTTCATTTATTATTTACTTTTATAACAAAATTATTTCTAAATACATATCTAAATTTATTTTTTGTAGTCTTTGAATAAAACAGCAAATATTTACTGGTCTTTATTCATGTCTAATTTCAAAATGAAAGTTCTTGCTTGATGTAAAACTGAATATTAATTTTTGTTTATGTTGTGAATAGAATATGGTATAGAAAATGGAACGAACATATGTTTATACATTATAATAGAAAGTTGGTTGATATATGAATATATGTGTTACTATTTTTGACATTATATTCATAACAGATTTTGTAATCTACGTTGATTGTAATTTATTGTTACCATTTGTTGGGTATTTATACTAATACACCTTTCTTTTACCCATAACTAGGAATATAATATTTATTCTTCAAGGTATAAATCTTAATAATTATGATAAAAACAAAAAACCTTGATATTTTCTTACAATAATACTAAGAACTTTAGCACCACAATGCTAATATATATTTCATGTCAAAAATAAACACTAAAAATAGAAATTCATCATTATTTACGATTGTATTTTAAATTTTATGACAAAGTTCATCAATTTATGTAATTATTCCTATCAGTGATGTAAAACAAAACCTCAAGATGACAAAATAAATCACATCATAAACAGTGGCGAATTTCCTATTAGACAAAGTAGGCTGAAGCTGAAGTCTATACAGCTATACGACGGAAAATTTTGACGGCGGCAAATTTCCGGAGCATAATTTTCAACAAATAAAAATAATTTTAAATGAATCAAAATTGCGGCCTGTACAATCGGCAAATACGAAAAGATGAATTTGAGCAGGGTACGAAAAACTAAGAATTTAGTTATTTAATGAATATAAATGTTGTATTAATTATATTCCTTTAGGATTATTTTTAAAACGGTTTTTAATTGTAACAAAAAAATACTTGATAACAATTATGAGAATGTGATTCCAACAAAGATAATGACCAACCACACAAAAAAATTGATTATAATAATTGATCTTGTATGTATTTATTCTAATTACAACAAAAAAAAAAATATTATAATAAAGAAAATTTGATTACAATAATAATCAGTAGGTAATTACACAATCAGACTACAGGCGCCAAATCGTAAATCCGCCACTGATCATAAAATTACCACAAAAATTATCTTATTTAAAAGAAAAAAAATTGTGAAGGATCAAATAGAAATATGATATTATGGTAAGTATATTTTTGTTTACAAAAAAGTCTGTCGCATAGAAAATTGTTATTAAAACATTTCACGTTTGTAATTAAGTGAAGAATAAACACAGGTGTGGCAATTAGGTTACAATACTTAGTACTTTGTATGCAAAACATGTCTACCTGTATGCAATGATGAGTAAAGTAACCTAACACGTATCAGGTAGAATCGGAAGTTGACATTTGTACAGTGTTTGTAAATGAAAGTTTTTGTGAAATTTAATATTTTAAATTCATCATTTCACTTATTAAAATATAAATGATAAAAACAAATAGCTATTTCAATATTAATAAAATCTTTTTTGTTCAATATTTATTGAAAGTTATCGCTAATAATAACAAATAACTGAACAACATGATTAGAAGCTAATAAATATCCTTTGAAAAGCCAGGTGGAAAAAAATGTCACAAAATGTGTTTTTTTCAATACGCGAATTTTAAAGTTTTGAAACACTCTGAAACGTTTTTGAAGAGTAACAGTGTATTCAATCTTAGTCCAAAACTCAGATTGGTCATTTTTTAACATTATTATACCCACAGATGGGTCGAGTTTTAACTTATGTGGGACCTAATAGAATTTTACCAGTCTGACTACCGAATCTAGTAGGTAAAAACGATGAAGGTCCATGAACTCACATATTTTTCAAATTCAATATTATGCTTTTTTTAGTAGGAAATCGCAATTAAGCTACAAAAATCGATTTTTTATTCAAAGTTAGGAATATTAGAATAAACAGAAATGATTATTTTTTAAAAATTCGTTATGATGTAATGACTCAAGGTAAGTTTTTAAATTCGCATATAAGTTTTTTTTCGAATTGGTTTTGAAACGTTGATAGAATATTTTAAATGCTTACAGGAATAATCTTCGCCAATTTCATGGCATTGCAGTCTGAGCTTTTTTCATTCAAACTTTTTGTGTTATTTGGTGGTTTTATTAACCCATAGCTAATAAGTACATATATATTAATCATCAGATACCGTTCTTAAAAATCTCGTACTGAACAGAAATCATCTGACCATGCTATTATTTCTTGCGCATATCAATGTATGAATGGAGATTCATAATTTTATAAGGCCATTTTCATACACACCAGCAAAACCGGAGCCGGTACCTGTACTGACCGGTTAATTTGCCGGTCCGGCAGACTGGTCAGGGAAATGCAGCCGGTGTTGAACTTGACAAATTGGATGCCGGAGAACATTTTTTTAATTTTACTTCAGTGTTTTCGTTGTTCCTATAGGGCTCAAGGATGTCTTCTTTTATTTTACTATTGTTTTATTACTATTTATTTACGGAAAATGAGTAATAATAATATATCTTTTATTTCTGCAGATACATTACACTTTCGCCTAGTAATAATTCAAGACAAATTCATTCACATTATAAAAATTATTAACGTATAAACATTTTTTAACTTACTTTTAAATTATTTACAGGATTTCGAGTTTTTAATGCTTTCTGGTAGTTTATTGAAAAATGATAGACCAATCCTATCTGGAGAATCTTTGACGACTTTAACTCTAAATTTATGTATACGGAAGTCATTTTTGTTCTTATTTTGGTATTCATGAATATCTGAGTTGAGTTTGAATTTATTTCTATTTTGAAATATATAAAGACAAATGTCGAGTATATAGAAGTCAGTCACTGCAAGCAGTTTAAGTTTTTTGAAAAGCGGTTTACAGGATGAGTTCTTGTATAGTAAACATCTAATTATTCTTTTTTGAGCGATAAAGACAGATTGAGGACAAGAAGAATTACCCCAAAACCTAATACCGTATAGTTTATTCTTGACTCTACAGATGCATGGTAATAGAGTGTTAATTAATGTTGTTATTTTATTTGAACTCGTAGAAAATAAACGGTGACTCCTTTAAGATACAATAGCACAAGGAGACTATCTGTTAAGAGCAGCACTCAAATTTCTTCCAGTTAAAAACATGTTAGTTTAAAAAGCAACGGCACCGTAAATGCCGATGTGTGTGAAAACGTCCTACGCTTGAACCGTCATCCTTTTCAACTTTTCAGTTCTTATATAAAAATTTGTAAGGCCTATATCTTAGGACTGTTACCGTTTTTGCCTTCTTTAAATATACCATTTGAAAGCCCCACCTTCAATCGATTAGTTGAACCAATCATCTCATTTTATTAGAAAATGGGGAAAATGGACATTCATCCTTTTCCTTCTGGCTCTTTATTTGTGATACTTTTTTTAAAAAAAACTTGACCTAGCTATCATAAGATAAAAAAATTATAATTTGACGATGATTTAAAAATAAATTATTTACTTCTGTTATATTACTTGGCAACTAACATTAAAATAACTATTTGGTCATTTTATTAAAGTTTTTATTTTCATTTTTTATTGATAACAAATTTACTGGCAGAAAAACAATTGCATATACATCAACAACTTGATAATTGGCAAATAATAGTTATTTATGCAACATGAGTTAAAAGTATGCATACAATTTTTTTTATACGTCTATCACTGAATACATAATACCTATGTATTATGTACCTTTTCTAGCAGGCGTAAAAAAGGTAACTTTATGCAAACAATTGCAAATTTAATGTTACTGTATTACTTACTTTTCTTTACCAAATAAATTTCTCGTTTACATCGTCACTTAATAGGATCTTTCGTCTCATATTTGACGTAATTTTACGCGTACCTACATCACAATAAGTTTGTCTTATTTTGGTCATGACAAGAAATGTAGTTTGAATAATGTATTCAACAATCTACATTACTATTTACGGATGTACGAAAATATGTGGGACGAAATCAATGACTTTGTTATAACATTTAAAAAATAAGTTAAAGAACAGCCCACACCAAATAATTTTATTAATGGGATACAGACAACTTTAAAATTAATTGTACATGCCCCATGCCTTTAAATTATGTGATAATATAATATTAAGTCTGGATACTAGAAATACTAAAATATTTGTAGCCTGAAAACGATTTATTGTAAATACAAATATGTAAAGATGGTTGCCTGGCATCTCAAATACAATTTATTCGTAAAATATGCTGCATTTTGCAGTGCTTAATTATTTTTACTGTTAATATTAATAAATATATGTTTACCACAGTAAAAAAATATATTTATGAAAACTGTATAAATAGATTTACTTTCAAATCTCGCGCTGTACAACTCACCTTGAAGTACAGAAAATATATTTACCGATAAAACCACAGTGACTGTGACAAAATGGGAATTTGCAATGGCAGTTCTTAAAGATTTCAACACAATAAATAACATAAGAAAATTGAATGGAAACTTTTCGAATTTATCCATTACAAACAACAATAGTTTCACAATGTCGACGGATAGTGAAGATATGGATCCTCTACAATATGAACTCAAGAACATACAAAATGTTATCCACTTCACTCGTCAAAATATCGACGCTTTAAATGCGAAGTTTGCGGATTGTCAACATCCCCCGTCCATGTACCTGTCGGAATATCAAGAATTAACTTCGAAATTGCATGAATTTGAAGTGGAGGAACATAAGTTGATTGAACAAATCAGCAATGGAAGAGATAGCCCAGAAGAAAGTATCTCCTGTCATTCTGAATGTGATGTTCGACAACAAAAGTAGGCTTATTGTTATTCATTTGTTTCTGTTTATTGTTGTTTCTTCTACACTTCTATTATAACATTTATTTGTTTCCTGTAGGTCAAGAATATTTCTTCGTGCTCATTTACCGAATCAACAAAGAACAAGTGTACAAGTTCGTGAAGGATTAACATTAAGAGAAGCTCTTTCAAAAGCACTTAAATTAAGAAATTTGGTCTGCGAAGTATGTTGTGTGTATAGAAATAATACCGAAATCCCAATACCGTGGGATACAGATATCAGTACATTGGATTGTGAAGAAATTACTGTGAAAATATTGGATAAATTCCCAACGCCTACTAGTATATCACATAATTTCGTTCGTAAAACATTTTTTTCTCTTGTGTTTTGCGAATGTTGCCGAAGATTATTGTTCCAAGGCTTTCATTGTCGTACTTGTGGATATAAATTCCATCAAAGATGTGCTACTGGCGTTCCTGCTCTTTGCCATCAGGTGAGAATAGATAAGAAAAACTTTTTATAGAAGTAAAAAATATATATATTTTCTGTTACGTGCTTCAAGTAAATTTAACTATCCTAGCAAAATTTAAATAATGCTCAATGAAACATGATTGTTAAAATCGTTTAAATAAAAATTGCGGCCAGAACAAAAAAAAAAATTGTACTAGAATTGTGCAGAATTATTGAAAATAAGTAAGACACATGGTTCATATTTTTAGACATTTTAAACATGTTCCAAGTATTTCTCTTCAACAATAACTTCGCCATTCTTTTTTTTTCATTTCTTAAAAGCTACAAACCAAACTTTGTTTTGGAATGCTGTCAATTTCTTCTTCAGGCAAAATCCTTCTACCCCTTAATTTGTTTTTATTTTTATTTTGCGCCGTAAAGGTCGATTCACAGCCTAAAATTTAGTGAAATTTCAACTACGAAATTTAGACCTCTGAACATTGTGTGTTTACAGCTTGAAATGTGTATGCTAGTTCGTCCATGTATCAAAAATCAAAACATGAAACTTTCATCAAATGTTTAGTTGTATTTGTTTGATAGGTTGAGTTTGTATTTGCATGGTTTATTATTTGTTTTATAATATATGTGATTGTTTTTTTTTTATTATTATTATTATTACAAGACCCACAATTGATAATAAAAGATCAAATCAAATTGTTCTTATATTTAAAGCCGGTTTTATAAAGAAATTTAATCTCCACTTAAAATTTAATTGTCTAGTAAATATAATGAACTGAATGAAAATCGGCCCTTCATCTCGTGTACTTACATACTTACCTCAAAATAATTAAGAAATATATCTAACTAAAATAACTTTAAAATAATGTAGTATTTTAACGAAAACCTCATACACAAACGAAATATCAAAAGCACTTCATTCAAATATACGAAATTTTTCTACATACAGTAGAATCCGCTTATAATGGACTTCAGGGAATCAAGGAAAATAGTCTATTATAGTCGAGTGTTCATCTTATTAGAATAATTAGTAATTAAACAAATGCTTATTCATGTTATTTCAGTGTCATGTTTTTATTAAGAAAAAGTAACTAGATGTAACATGAAATTATGTACCTACTCGCATATATGAATTTACCATTACATATTTTGAAAAAAGTCTGTTAGTTTTGTTTGGATCCACGGTTTGGCTATAAAATCTTTATCTAGAATTAGTTTAACTTTATTTTAAGTACCAAATCGCTCCGTTTGTAATGCAAAAAATAACGAATTTGGGTTCATTATAGGCGAAAGTTTGTTATAATCGTGTTCATTTTAACCGAGGATTTTTCACGTGTTTGTACTGAGACTTTAAAAAGGAGTACATTATAACAGAGTTTCTATTACAGGCGAGTTCATTATAGGGGATTCCACTGTAATTATTATAATGTTCCCTAAAATTGCGTTACAAAATAAAATGTCAATTATGACATTCGTTCTTTAATATATTATTTTAAGTTAAAAAATTGCCAAATGTCGCACATTGCCAAACCACATCAGTGTGGCTGGTGTTCATTGCTTTTTTTTTCGTTAAAAACTGAATTGTCGAAGCTGCTTCTGGTTAATTCCATATTTTCCGTCACAACGATACTTTTAAAAATTTATTAACTAAGTTCTAACTGTTTGCGCCGTGCAAACAGTTAGAACTTAGTTAATAAATTGATGATCTTATTTTCAATAATTCTATGCCTTTTCAACTTCAATTTTAGAAAAAATAACTTCAGAAAAGTAATATCAATTTACCTTTTCTGCAACTGAATTTTCTTTTTCTGTAATTGAATTTGCAGATACTTTTCCAGAAATTGAAGTTGAAAAGGTATAATGTGACAATAAACTAGCTCTATTAAAATAAATAAATACTTTCACGGCTTGCAATGTAAATAACTATTATCTGTTTAGGTTCGTATGGCAGACACTTACTACAGAGCCCTTCTAGCTCAACCTCACGAATCAAGCGCCGGTATACTTCAAATCCACAATTCTAACAACATAGGTTTAGGTCCACCGCGACAATCACGACACCCCCGTAGTTTGGGACAGCAGGACCGCTCTAGTTCTGCCCCAAATGTTTGCTTAAATTTAGTTCGCCCTCTTGGCGAAGAAGTTCCTCCTCGTTCTCTATCGTTGAACCGATCAGGAGCTGGTGACTCTCCACCACATTGTCGCAGCACCCAAGCATCACCCACGGGCTCACTACGACCCCGACGACCTAGAGCTCGTTCTGCTGATGAGAGCAAACCATTATTGGCCCCACGAGAAAGCATCGAAGACTGGGAAATACCGGCCGATGAGATTTTAGTTGGACCTAGAGTTGGTTCTGGCAGTTTCGGAACCGTGTATAAAGCACATTGGCATGGCCCTGTAGCGGTAAAGACTTTGAATGTGAAGATACCTACAGTTGCTCAATTGCAAGCATTCAAGAATGAAGTGGCTGTGCTAAGAAAAACTCGACATGTGAATATTCTTCTATTTATGGGCTGTGTCAGCAAGCCGCAGCTTGCGATTGTGACGCAATGGTGCGAGGGATCAAGTCTCTATAAACATCTACATGTTTTTGAAACTAAATTTGAGCTTTTTACGCTTATTGAAATTGGACGGCAGACGGCGCAGGGCATGGATTATTTACATGCTAAGAACATCATTCATAGGTAAATATTATTTTTTCCGCCGCTACCCTATGTAAGGGAGGTATGGGTTGCTAAAAATCACATATTGAGATTTTAGTTAATGAGCACGTTTTAAAGTCCCTATAACCAGATATTTCACATCTTAAAGATGATTGAGTAAGAGTGTGTGTCTAGTACACTTTTTAACTTAAGTTTTACTAATACGAAAAATTTGAAAACACGTATTTCAAATCAGTACTGAAATGGAACGGCATTTAACACGCTGGATGCTGCTGTCGCTTTTAAGCGTGTTAGTCACATTGGTGCTTTCACTTATCCAGTCTGGTCGAGACAGCAGTTGTGTGTGTGTATGTGTGTCGAGTAAAGGTATTTACGACGTAAAAAAGTACGCGGTCCGGATTTTTCGTGATTTTCGAACTTTTTGTGGTACTGCAAAGTGATGATGCTAAATCAGGGCCTCCTAGACCAAAAAGGGATAAATGGCGTAAATTTATAGCCGCAGAATTGTTACAAATTAGTAGCGAGGATTTCAATCAAAATAAACTGAATGGACCAAAAGAAAGTGCAGATAATGAGTCGGATATTAGCTGGGAACTTCAAGGTTCAGTGCCACTGTCACTTATAAGAGTCAGTTTATTTTTTCAAAATCACATTTATTGTGATAGTTGTCAATTATTTAAGTTAACTTGCATCCCATTAAGACAATAATTGAATCGTTATCATCATTATTTAGTAAAACCTGTCCTTGAACAGGTTTCAGCGAAAATGTGTCCAAACTAATCTGCTCTGTGCTTTATTATAGTTTATCAAAAGATGAAAAAAGAAAAGAATTTTGAGGAAAATGAATTTTTAGTTAAACAACTGGTAAAAATTATAATAATTAACATATGTTTCATGTGGATTTGACTTTATAATTGTACGTTTAGGACAGAAACACTATAAAAAAAAATGTCATTGTCAGTGAAATCATTCAAAATTATCTGCGGCAACAGTACATAGCTAGAGTGCTACCATCTACGTTGAGTTTTGCCGCCTGCTCCCATTCTGTCCGTCCTTAATTTCAGTTAACATTCCACATTTTCTTCGTCTTCTTCCGCTTCTCATATATTTTCCCTTCATTTATTATTTTCTGTATATTATCCCTCTTTAAAATATATCCAATCCAGTTGGCTTACCTTTTTCGTATTTCTTTCAATAGTTTTCTTCTATTCTTCTCAACACCTCGTTCCTAACTCTCTCCTTCCACCCAATCTGTTCTAACCGTCGCCATAACCACATCACAAAACTTTCTAAGTACCTTTTCTCCGTCTTCCGCGAGGTCTACATTTCGCAGTTATATAGTACAAAAAAAATTGCAAAATGTCATATATTCCAAGACATTTTGCATTTTTTTTTTTTCGCAATTCAATATTAATACGTCTAGCTGTTAATAAATCTTGTATTTTACTGTATGTTGCTTTTCCCTATGCAATTTTGCTTTTAATTTCTTCCTTGTAGTTTCCATTCAAATTTATTAAACTTCCCAGGAATTTGAAGGAGCTTACTTGCTCTATTCTCTCTCTCCGTTCAACCAAATCTGTACGGGCCCCTAATTTTTCGCTATCCTCATTACTTTTCATTTTTTTATACTTACATGCAAAAAAAAATTTTCATTTTTTATTTAAATCGAACAAGCATAGTTTGATTTATCGTACTGTATGATTAAATTATTTTTTATTTACATTTTTTGTTGTATAAAATTATTTTAAAGTATGATAGTGTTAAAAAGTAGTAAAAACCAACCATGTTTTAACGTCACGTTTCAGTTCAGACATTTCATAAAGATATCATATGAACCCACAATTTCTAAAATATATATGGACTAAAAATTGGAAATTACATATCTAAATATGCTATAATATATTAATATAACAACATTCTTTTCATTTTTATAAATATTATTTTCATTTGGCCTGAAGTTATCCACGCGTCACATCAGCTATGCTTCTTTGTAAATATTTGAGATTAGACGCTAGTAGTTTGTTTAGCTAGAGAAACACACGCGAGGCATTGAGTTGAATATATTTTCTCTGTTATTTTGGCACAAAACGTTGCACCGTCATGTTTACTTTCGTAAATTTCAAGTTATGTTTAAATGTCACTTTGTGAAAATCAAAATGGCCGTGAAATGGGACGTCACTCGGCGAGGGAAACAGTCTCTTTTTGAACAATGTCATTTTTAATTGCAATTTATTAAAGATCTATTTGAGGAAAAATAAAAAAATATGGGTCTATTATTTTTCATTACTCTATCGATTAAAGGTAAAGATGAAAAATTGTGCATGACCTCATTCTTCGCAACTCAAAAATAAATTTTGGGATCAGGCAAAGAATGTTTAAATCAAAGCGGCATCCAACGTTTTAACTATGTGTAACTTTTCGAATTTATGCTACAATATTGATGGATCGATGATATAATTTTATTTTAACAGTTAACAGACAGTTTAACCTTATATGGAAATATTGACGCGTTATACTCATTTATAGATTAAAAACATCGTATTTTTTATTATTCTAAAATCAGCATGGCATAAAAAATGTATTGCCAAAGTATGAATTTACAAAAAACATTGAAATTGCGGGAAGAATGTGCTGCCATATCAGATTTTTATTTCTAACAATCACATTATAATAAACTTTTTTTTTGTACTTTACAGGGATCTAAAGTCGAACAACATTTTCTTGCACGATGACCTGACAGTAAAAATAGGCGATTTCGGTCTGGCGACAGCCAAAACTCGTTGGTCAGGCTCCCAACAGTTCCACCAACCAACTGGATCTATTTTGTGGATGGCCCCAGAAGTGATCCGAATGCAAGAAGACAACCCTTATAGTTTTCAATCCGACGTGTACGCTTTTGGTATAGTCGAATATGAACTTCTTGCAGGTCAGCTTCCCTATTCTCATGTAAACAACAAAGACCAAATCCTTTTCATGGTTGGGCGAGGTTATTTGCAGCCCGATTTGAACAAACTACGATCTGATAATCCAAAGGCTTTACGTAGACTTGTAGAAGATTGTATTAAGTTTAACAGGGATGAACGACCATTATTCAGACAGATTCTTGCATCGCTTGAAGGTCTGATAAGAAATTTGCCGAAAATCCACCGGTCGGCATCAGAACCGAATGTGAATCGTACGCAATTGCAGTCAGATGATTTCATCTACACTTGTGCTAGTCCTAAAACGCCAGTCAATTTCGGCCCCTCGAATAATTTCCTATTTTATCCGGCGGGCACCGGTAATATTTAAGCTCAACGTTCAACTCAACATTTGGTTGGTTTGGTGTGAGTAATGTTAAGCGAACGACAAGACAACGAGGTTTTGGACTTGGACTCGCTCTGTGCTGCAATGGTAGTGTGTTTGTGTGTGAGGCTGCGACGTTGTGCGTGTAAGTTATTGTGAACAAATGTATCTTTCAAGCAAAGTGACTGAAGCCGCTTTCCAGAATATATTGACTGAACGTGTGCAATGAACACTGACTGACTTGACGATGTCTCATTTTTTGTTATCGTATTTTTAAGTCAGAATGAAATTGATAGCAGTAGATTTTTTTAAATTTAGGTTTCATGAACAAGGATATTGTCAATAGTAGATGAATAATTGTTTTTGTTTTATCATTATAATTAAATAGTTCTGTGATTACAATGAAAAGATGCTGAATGTTTAAATTTCATTCCATTGAACGAACGCTGCATTTGCTCTAATAATCTGTTATATTAATATAAACAACCGTACTTGTGAAGAATAATTTTACTTTTATCTGTTGGTGACATCACAGTTCAATAGTCAACGGTTCACTCTTAAATAGGTTTGCGTAAATGAAAAATCACTACTATACCAAAGGTACATGTAGGAGTGAAATAAACAAAATAAATTGTGACATGTGTCTTTATTTACTTTGCTTTTTTTCTTACTTCCCGTTTTACATAGTCTTATAAGTATCCAAAAGCCATATAAATACACTTTATGTCTTACTAGTATATTATGGTTTATTGTCATGAATAAGGTCCATTATACCGTGTATAATGCCCAATGGCATTATGAATTGTTGCTATGGTAATGTCAAGAAATTTAATTGACACTGGGATAAAGCCTATAAAACAAGAAAATCTTTCTGTTTCATAATACGTAATTTTTACACGATCGAACATTTTGTAGCATTTTTATACAATAATTGATCAAATAAAATTAAAAAATATTGCCAATTGACACTATAAAGTACAGTAGAGCGTCAATAATCCGGATTAATTGGGACCGGACCCCATCCGGATTTTTGACGTGTCCGGATTTTCGAAATGAACCAACAAAATACTTTTTGGGTGTCTTCAACGCAAAATATTAGCTGCTATCAGTCCTAAATTACTGTGATGTTTAGAGAAGAGGAGCGTATAAATGAAATTATTCATTATTAATAAAAAATTACATGTTTTAGTCGTTTTTGTTGCTGTATACAAACATTATTCCTTTACAAGCAAAATTTTTTTTTCACAAGAATCGAATCCGGATTATCGATTGTCCGGATTATTGACGCTCTACTGTAGTTGTATTGCTAAAGGGTGGCTAAAGGCAACCATGATTTGTATTTATTCTAATACTGTTGCCAAGGTGTGTACAAATTATTTTCGTCATACCTACTACGAAAATATGGTCATTGTTTTATTGACAGTAAACGAAACTTTACATTTAAATGCTGGTTACCATAGGCAACGGATTGAAATATTTTATTTATTTCGCAGATAATGAAATATGAAAGATTGTGTTTGCCGCCTGTTGTATTGTTGAAATATGTTTTCCGCCCGTGAGCGTTTTTTACGATTTACTGCCTCTTGATCTTAGCAAATGATCAGTAAATAAAACTTACTGCCATGGTAACAATATCGGTAAATATTAAAAGTAAACCCGATGGTGTAAAAACCAGGCAAGTTAACAAATTTGATAAGAATTTATGATATCATCATACGAGTATTTTCCTTTAAATTGTTACATTTTCTTTTGTGACCGCCTAAAAACAAGTTTACTCCACATTTTATTTCAAGTAAGAAAATAGCGTTAGGTTAGATAGGTATATAAATCCTGCCTTTTAATTGGTCAGAATGCAATCCTATACTTTGCTCGTCGAATATACGCCAACTTGCTGATTCATATGAGAGCGGTTAGCGTAAAATTTTAGAAATAAGTAAATCAATTGATATCAGGAATGGGATAACGTTAACGATTTGATACATTCATAACGTTATAAAAATAAATCAATCGTTACATACGTTATAACTTAATAAAAACATAAATAACATTATTTTTGTTTCGTTATAACGTTACAATAACCGTATATTTCTCAAGTTTGTAATAAAAATTCATTAAAAATTAAAATAATAATTAAATTTAGATAACGTTATTGTGAAACGTTATTTGTTATGTTACGGCTACATAACGTTATTTTGTAATTGTAACGTTATTTAAAAAAAAAGATTTGTTATTGTAATATTATCGGGTATCGTTACGTTACGTTTTCCATCCCTGATTGATATACGTTGAAACATTTAAAAGTAAATTTAGGAGAATTGACAGTTTCAGAATAATTTATACTTCCCTTTACATATTTCAGCTTGCAAACCTGCCAGTATAAAACAACATATACAAAGTGTTAACGTTTTGTGGTGTTAACAAAAGGCAATTTTTTTAAATACTATTTTGATTAAAAAAATAATTTAATGTACTATTAAAAATACTAGGATTTTGTAGGTATTTCGTTCTTGAAAAAAAATTGAATTTTTCTTCAAATGGCATTCAATTCACCAATTTCATCCACAATACATTGTCGCATTTTGTATTTCTTGGGAAAGGTGCAATAACGCATTATATTCGGCGAACAGAGTTAAGTTCACAAAAACTAAAAAAAAAATCACCAGTTGTCAGTTATCAAATGTATTGTTGACAAAGTTTGGTTTCATGAATTTAAATTCTTTATTTAATGCATATAAAAACGGTCGGCTCTCATGCACCATCCACAATTTTCTTACGTGAAATGAAGTATAATTTGGATTTTCCTTTTCAGTGCATAGTGCATCCAACAACAGACTAATCGATTTTGATGTTGGCAACAATGCGTTGGTTGAATTGACTTGTTGAAATGTCACTCGCATAAAAATATGTTGTTATATTTCATTTGATAGCTCATTATTATTAAGAGTTAAGACTTAAATTTAGTGAATAAAAAGGAATATTACAATGTCACAAACTACCAACACAGAACCTTTAAAATCATCAGCTGAAATTTTATCAGAATTGTTCAGTACGTTCAATGCTCTTCCACCAATTTTAAAGGAGAAAGTCCTCAAAAAGCACAAGAAAAGTAAAAAGAAACATAAACATAAAGACAAGAAGCACAAGAAAAAGTCTAAACATAAACACAGTACAGATAGTAGTGACGATTCTTCGGAGAAGAGCAAGAAAAAGCGAGCAAAGAAAGAACATATTTCGTCTGATGAGGAAAATTTAAATACACTTGTTTCAAATCCAATATTTATTCCTAATGTTAACATTAAACCAGAACCTACAAATGAGGGATATGAAAAATACGAAAATGGAAACAGTACAGTTACAAATAATGAATTACATGACAGTATTGTAAAGACTGAAACGAAAGATTCGTGTGTTACGAATGATGAAACGAAAGATTCGTGTGTTACGAATGATGAAACGAAAAAAATAGAAGAAAATACTAATAAAGATACGTGCAATAAACAAGAGGATACATCAAATACCGGAAAAATTACTATAAAAAATTTAAAAAATAGTACTGTTTACGAAGCCACCATAAAAGAAGTAGAAGAGAAGGCCGCTAAATTTGAAGATGGAGAAGTAACATCAGAAAGTGAAGACGAATTAGAAGACAATTCACCAACCAGTATTCAAATTACCAAAACTATTGAAAATTTGCCAAGCAAACCCGAAAAAAAGAAAAAACGTAGTCACAAAGATGTTAGCAAAGATAAGAGTAAACATGACGAGTCAAAAAAATATAAAAGAGAAAAACACAAAAAGCGGAGTAGAAGTCGCAGTAAAGATCGTGACAGACATTCCAATAGACGAGAAAAACCTGACTATTATCACAATTCTTCAAGACCGTATAAAGAAAAAGAATCTTCAACCTACGACAGAGACAGAGACCGATATCGAGACAGATACAGAGATGACAAAAGACCTAGAGAAACTAGAAGATCAAGATCTAGAGACAGGCGATCAAGATCTCGGGATGATCGAAGATCCAGATCCAAAGATAGATCTCACAAAAATTACCGATCAGATCGAAAGAGGAGATCTAAATCTCCATCATCTTCAATAGACAAAAAGAAATTATTGGAGATTGCTCGTAAAAATGCGATAAATATGCTAAAGTCTGGAACGTTACCTGAAGCGCTTACGTTAGGCCCTCAAGCTCAAGAAAAAGTTATTGCCGCTATAAAAGCAGGAGGCAAAACTATCGAAGAATTAACAGACTTTTGTAAGAATTTATCAAAGAAAGAAGAGCTTGGAGAGTTATCTAGTGTATCTTCAAATGAAGACGAAATGGACAGCAATAGTGATGGAGAAAAAGTGTTCCATCATCCTTTCCAACTTAAAGAAAAACCCACTTCTATTGTCATGAATATAAAGGTGCGATCTGTGGTTTTTAACTAATTATTTATTTATAATTTTAAATGTCTTTTAGTGTATTTGCATATGTTTAATAATAATAATAATAATAAATGCTTCATGACTGAGATTTTAAGTATTTGTTAACACTTAAGTTAATATTAATACTTTAAATTCTCAAAATGCGTATTTTTATGTCCACTTTTTGCACGATCGAAGAATATATATTTGAAATATTTCATGTTTTAAACTGTTTAGAACGCTACATCACTGCCAGTGAAGACACCGAAAGAGAAATGTGCTGAACTTCGCATGCAGTTTCCTGTTTCCAGTGGCCAACTTCATAGAAAAACCGAAAGCGAATGGGTGCCCGTTTCTCCAAAAAAACCGGAGCCTGTTGCTGCTCCATTACCAATAGCTGCGCCACCTGTTCCAGAGCCGGTACCTCCAGTAATTGTTCCACTTCCAGTGCCGGAACCCGCGATAGTTCCAGAAGTTCTACCTCCCAAACAACCAGATGTATGCATTTGTTACTTATGTGTTAAATTTAATTTTTTATCTTTTTTATAGCAGATTTTATGGCCATTCGTACCGCTTATAGTTAAATTGTTAATCGTTGGTTAAATTCACAATATCGCATCGAAACGAAATGTTAAATGAATTGTTAAATGGACTAGCGGTCGTTGAAAATGCAACACCAAAAACTATTAGGAGTAAATAAATGAGATGCAGCGTAGAAGTTGCTCATTATTGGTAGTGTAAATGGTTAAAATTTCACAACTCTAAACAATAAAGAACAAGAGAAAATTAATAAGAACTATGTCCTCCGCGCGCATTAATTACCTACTATACGCCGAGGCATGGACTCAATAAGGTGGCAAATAACATTTTGCGGTATTTCATTCCAGCCTCTTATAACTTCAGTTCACATTTCTTCCAGCTTTTGCGCCGGTGGCTGAAAACGCGTCACTGCTCTTCCTAAACTATTCCACAGATTTTCAATTGGTGACAAATCTGGAAAACGAGCAGGCCATGGAAGCACTGATATCCTGTGCTGATTAAAGAATGTCTCGCTACATGTGATCTTGCGTTGTCTTGCTGAAATACGACTATCGGATTAAGTTGCATATAGGGACCAACTACTGGTACTAGAATTTCACTAATGTACCGCTGACTGTCTAGGGCTAAAGTACCCGGAATGCGTATTAAGCGACATTTCCAGTTATAAGATATTGCATCCCAAACGATAATACCTTTTGTAGGCTCCGTATGACGCACACGAATGTAAGTCATATTTCCTCTTTCACCCTGATGTCGTCTAACAAGAGTCCTAGAATCATTTTGGTATAAACAAACTCGCGATTTATCAGAAAAGATAAAGTTATGCCATTCGTGTTTCTCTGCAGTCCAATCGCAAAGATCTAGAAGGTATCTTGTTACCCTCCACCGCTACTGTGCTAAAGCCGGAGTACTTTAAGTATGATCTTGTAAAGCTAGATGAATAAGATGATTGTTCTTCCTCTCTGAAGTCCTCCTATGGGCTCCAGATCCTGCCTGCCGTCCCTCTGCACCAGTCTACCAATTGTCTCCAAACGCTTGAAATTTACTTAAGTTCAAAATAATTTATTTGATTAAATGCACGTCATTGTCTTCTACGACGCATATTTACTTGATAACAATCTAAGTAACTGAATTTGAATCATTTTGCAAGAAATATTTAATAAACAACTTGTGCAATAATTAGATTTGAACATGTCATTTCTTTAGAGAGCAATTTATTTACTTCTAATAATTTTTGGTATTAAATTTTTACCGACCGCTAGTGTATTACTGTAAAAATTTCGGTACGCATTTTTTGTGAATCTGTAGTTAAGACATTAACTATATGCTGTGTAACTGGCCATTAAAGTGTTATTTTTTGTCTACTCAAAATAGTGGATCGATCAAGTAGCACTTTAACCGCAAGGAATGATAAAATAATACTTTAACAACAAATGTAGATAAAGTACTTTAATTTTTATTTAAATTAAATACATTATAAACTTTGACGCTTTGCGTTAATAACATCGTCAATTGTGCAATTTACGTTATCATAAAGATCTATTCTTGGAATAAAACCACAAATTATATTAAATTTTAAAATATTAAACTTTTATTATTTTTTAAAAAGAATGCTCAATTTACATTTGATTTTATTTTATTAGGTTGACATAAGCACAATAGTTTCTCAGCGACTGAACGCCATGCGAAAACTTCAAGAAAATCCAAACGATGTACAAGCATTAAATCAAATGTATAAAGTACAAAAGGAGGTAAATAAAAGTTGAAATTTTAATGAGTTTTTCTATTAATGTTCGTGATATTTTCAGATGCAAAATTGGGCTCAAAGTAAACAACAAATTGGACAGTTCACAGGTTCAACTGGAGCTCAAATTTTAACTCCAGCAGAACTTTCTTCCGGGTATCAAGCATGGGCGAGAAAGGTAGCTAATATTTTTTTCGCATTTATAATTTTATTTTTCAGGATAACATGTGATAACGTGGAATGTTTAAAGTTCAAAATTAAAATGATACTTATAAAAAAGTATATTGATTTTGAATTTTAAATGTTTCACAGATTTGTAGTTAGACCTACATAAAAAATGATACAACTTGAAATAAAATAAAATTTAAATTTAAATCATTTATGTTTGTCTAACTACAAATTAATAAGTAATTGTTTGTAACAAATTTTCAGGTTCCAAATGTAATTTTGGCAATTTTGCAGGCACAGACTATTTCCCATTTTGAGAGGTAGACTCTGTGGCTGCGAAGCAGAGCTTGTGGTGATTCATTCATTTTATACTGCACATAATTTGATAAAATGAATTTGATACAGAACCATTACTTGCTCTGTGTTTCGCGAGTAAAAGGCTGAAAAGGTTCAGATTTTTACTCGCGCAACTGAAATTACCTGAGAATTTGTTCCAGACTTTTAGATCATCTGCTATTTACCAGTGTTGGACGTTAATCTAAACCGAACTGGCCGTATTTGTGTTGTACCCACGTGGTAAGTACTTCGTTCGAGATTGCGCCGAAATCTTCTTTGGATTGAATTTTTACTCCATAAAAAAATCTGTCTACATTGATATTTTTGTCTAGAATTAATTAACACATTCATCATAATAATACATTTAGCATCTAGCTCACATTGTAATTTTTAGAATTTTACTCTCATATTTATTAATCTAATATGAAATATCTGTATATATTTTATTTAAATACCATTAAACAACCAACAATAACATTCTGAAAGATAAATAATACATGTAAAAAAAAAACATTTTTCTGCTGCTTCTAGTTTCATATTCTTCAGAAATATTAGTATAATAAACTAATTTAAAACCAAAAGTTAGTCTGTTTAGGAAAATAATTCAGTTTAGTTTGATGTTTAATATAAAATGATAATATTTCATTATATTTCATAAAATATATGCTTTTCTTCAATAATAAATTTAAAATTTGCTATAAAAAAAAATTCAAGCTTTTACACAACGATAAAATTTAATTGAGTCGCGAAAAATATAAAAAAAAACTATAGCATTGCATCCCCCTACGTTATTTGTTTAATAGTGTGTATTAACAGAGCGTAGTGTACTCCATCATACTCTAAAATTGAATGTCTATATCATTAATAATAAAGTAATTTGGTGCATATAATTTTAGGATTTTATATACAGTTGAATTTGTTCGAATTAGAGAGAATAAAAGAAAATTTAATGAACATTTGTATAATTTACAAGAGTATATTCATATATAACAGAAAAAAATCTGTTGTGGCCAGCACAATAACTCTCGCCATTTTCATTTCATGTTACATAGGGCGCGAGCAATCATATGACTTTGTTGGCCTTGGCAAGCAGATATGAGGATTCGTGTCAGAATGACGGCTAATAGTTATTTACATAGATGTCACAATGGGGTCATTTAAAAAAAATCGTTTTTTATAAAATCCTGAAATCCGTCTCATTTAATAAATATAGTAATATAAAATAACATGAAATATGCGACTTTTCATTCATAAATTTGCTAATAAACTTTCGCGGCTGTGAAATTCGTGACGTCACGGCTTGTTACTCACACAAAGATATTCCTATATAAAGAGGTTGATTTAGAGAGAGGATCTAAAAATTATTGAAAATGTTAAATATTAACTATATACAAAATATCTAGACAAATTTGTACAATGTTAGTTATAGTCATTTCATTTATAAATTCATTTTATTTCATTTGATTCTTAAAACTAAAATCTATTTACAAAATATGCAAATATAGGTGTAACGCCAGTACTTACAACTAGTTTATATGTATCATTTCATATCACATTGAGTAATTAAAGATGTAATATAGAATTTGTAATTAACATTTGTCATATTCATTTCATGTTTTTATATAATTCTTGTATAACTCCTAACACATTTGATTAATGTAGGATCAATTGCAAAATGCAGCCCCCGTTACCGGAGGTATGGGAATGCATTTACTTCAGAAAATGGGTTGGAAACCCGGAGAAGGATTAGGTAAGGAAAAAACAGGTTCATTGGAACCTCTTTTACTTGAGGTGAAGCTGGACAAAAAGGGTCTTGTGGCCAATGAAGAAGTGAAAAATAAAAAGCCTGTCAAAGCGCAAAAGACTACCGTAACCACGAAAACATTAGCTGGAAAACATCCAGTTTCATTGTTGGGAGAATTTGCTACGAAGAGAAAATTGGGAGTTCCGTCGTACGAGTGTTGCTTTGAATGTGGACCAGATCACAAGAAGAACTTCTTATTTAAGGCGAGTCAACAATATTATTTTAATATTTAAATTACACTTGGCAAAGTTCACAAAATTTCAGTCTCTGAATCAACCTCTCGGTCACTTATCAGAGACTGGTCCACTCAACCAGAACCACAGACGCGTTTCGCTCTTATTGGAGCTCATCAGTGTGGTATACTGACGCCTCTTTCGAGGCACTGAGACTGGTTGAGCGGACGGATGATAAACATCCCACAAAGATATCAAGTCTGCAGAGGTAACTAACCACATGCAGAGCCATCTATCGAGAAAACCGCGAGCTTGGCTAGCAGTGAACTTTGCCAAGTGTAATTTAAATATTATTTAGAGCAGTTCACCAAGTGTCGCATTTGTACTTTGTACAGTTTTTTATTATTATTCTGCTAGCCAAGCTTTCTCGATAGATGGCTCTGCATGTGGTTAGTTACATCTGCAGGCTTGATATCTTTATGGGATGTTTATCATCCGTCCGCTCAACCAGTCTCAGTGCCTCGAAAGAGGCGTCAGTACACCACACTGATGAGCTCCAATAAGAGCGAAACGCGTCTGTGGTTCTGGTTGAGTGGGCCAGTCTCTAATAAATGACCGAGAGATTGATTCAGAGACTGAAATTTTGTGAACTTTGCCAAGTGTAATTTAAATATTATTTAGAGCAGTTCACCAAGTGTTGCATTTGTACTTTGTACAGTTTTTTATTAATATTATTTTATTTGCCGCTGCAGATTGCACAGCGCATTAAATTGCATTTAATTTTTATTTTAGTTAAATACATTATAAATGTTGACTGTTTATGTTAATGACAACTTAAATGGACCATTTTCTGCCTTGAGAAATAATTTACATATCATTGATAATATGGTCATTTAACTTCATAGTTGTTTATGTCAATCTGTCATATCTCATAGTCAAATAAGAAGTGTTTTTATCTACTAAATTCATGGTTAGAATACATTGTTATGTCCCAGGGTGCAAAAACAAATCATATGAAAAAAAATGTGTCACGGCATTTGTATCTGTTCTGACAAGTTGCTGGTGACAACTAACACTGTAGACCACAGTTCAGTAGAGGTCATGTTCCTCCTTAGGTCATGTTGAGGTCGCTTTGTAGAGAATGTAATTCGAAGTTTCAAAAATTTGCAATAGATCTCATTTTCACTGAAATTTTCTCATTTTCACTGAAATTTTAAAGTATATTCGCGTTGTGGGGTTCAGTATTTTGTGTATCCCCTGGAAATACCCGGCGAAAACAACCGTCAAGATTAAAAATAATAGATCATTTAAGGTCTGTTCAGTTGCTTTACTCTAAACATATAGTACTCTGATATTTTTCTCTTAATCGCTTAGATCAGATTTGAGCAATTACTCGGAGCGTATACAAACGATCGTAATTTTTATGTATGCAAGGAACTTGTCAAAACTTTAGATCTACCATAGCGAAACAAATGTTTGAAAAGCATTTATTTTTTGATAGAAAACGAAATAATATACCGTGAGTATTTTTTAACATGAAACATGGGATTTGTCATATCAATGGTTACGATTAAATTGACAGCAATGTATTTGCTTGTCTCATTTAAAATGAAACATAGGGGACAATTTTGACATTTGTCTACTCTGTCAATGTCAAAAAACCAATTTGAAATACAATGGTTTATACTGTGGAAGAGAAGGTGTAGATTATTACGTGGTATTATTCGAATTTTAATCTAAGTTTAAGGCAAGTGTCGGACTTGTTCCGCGCTTCAATTTCTGACAGGCCTACACGAAGTGTCGCAACAATTTTAAGAATAGTGAATACCTTTAAATGAAATTCTGCGTCCAACCTGCACATAACAGAAGGAATAGATCCTGTAATATATTTACTGCGCAGAAAAAAACATGAAATTCTGACTTTAATACAAAATACGAACAGATTAACATTGAGAGATTGGGCAAGCTACTGCTGTAAGCAAAGCTACTGTACACAGACTATTTAAAAAGGAGCATTACAGATCATACCATTTCCAAAATCAGCAGAAGTTAGTTATGGACGATACGAAACGAAGAATAAATTTTTGTGAAAGAATGTTTGAAAACGTTAATAACTATTCAGATTTGCTGCAAAATATACTTTTTACGGACGAAGCAACTTTTTATTTACATGGCGAGGTAAATTCACAAAATTGTCGGTATTGGTCCAGGGAAAATCTACATTTGTATCATAGTACGAGGACTCAACGACCCGAGAAAGTTAACGTTTGGGCTGGCATAATAGAAACCCACATTATTGGGCCATTTTTTATTAACGGGAATATTACTACTCAATATTTAAATATAATACTTCTGTCAAATTCATCCCCTATGTTTCATTTTAAATGAGACAGGCAAATACATTGCTGTCAATCAAATGTCAAGTCGTAACCATGGGTATGACAAATCCCATGTTTCATGTTAAAAAATACTCACGGTATGATGATGATGTAGCAATAAAGATGAAAATGTACAGAAAAATTAAAATTATTCGTTAGCAGATATTTAATTATAACTTAAAGAATGGAAAACAATTACAACTATAAATTGCCGTACATTTGGTGCTTTCTGAAATAAAACTGACTATTCTGAATTATGAATGGAGTTTTCTGAAACTGTGTATTTAAGTTTTAAAATTGACGACGTTTCGGTCATGGTTAATGGCCATTATCAACTCAACAATCAGTGTAAATAACAACGAACTTGAATTACATTTCTGCGTTAAAATTCCCTGTTATTCACATCGATTGTTGACTTGATAATTTTAAAAGTTCTTTAATAAAGAAATTTATCGCCGATTGAAGCTTTATTATCCAAGAATCCTTACCATTTAAATTCTGAATTATATGTGACGCTTTCTGAAATAAATTTGATCATTTCTGAAACCAAGTTGGAAAAGGTTTAATATCTAGGGAACATAATGCTTTTGGTTTTGCAAAGTTTATTGTGCTATTACTACTATTATTATTTGTTTATTATTAATTTCAGGTTATCTTAAACGGAATTGAGTACAAACCAAACGTAGCTTCTTCAACGAAAAAGCAAGCGAAAGCCGATGCAGCAACAGTTTGTCTTCAGCAGTTAGGATTATTAACATCATAAACAATTAGTAATTAGATAATACATTTAAGTATTTTTTACAATAGAAAGATAATGTCTTACTGTTTCCTAAGATTAATTGTATGATTAATGTAAATGTTTTGATCTAGAATCAGTACTTTATTTTATTATACTCATTTACTTAAATAAAAGTATTGGAAAATAATAAATATTTCTCCTTAAGAGTTGTAGGAATACTTTTTTAATAGTGATGTAATTATCTCGGTTAATGATTAATAATTTCTGGGAGTATAATTATAAATTATCTAATAACTTTTACAGGAATTAATTTAGTCAGTTTTATAGTTACAACCCCAATGCACGGTCGAGTGTGTGGTGTATTCGTGTATCGCGGCTTCAAGGACGACTTCTTGGTGCTTGGAAGTATTTCTGGACACCAATAGGGCATGGAGCCTCCCTGAAGATTTTATTTATTCATGGTAAATTCAAATTTATTGAAAATTTTAATTTTACATTAGTTTCGTGACTAATAACAGAACAGGGTGACATGGGCGCACAGATATTGGGGGCGTACAATTTTCTATTTATTTATTTCCTAGGCATATTTAATTATTTCCGGGTTTTACAGATATATGAACGACTAACCTTTTACTTTCGAGACTTCATCACAGCAACGGTCCCTCAACGTTTCTCAGGAACTTCTCTCAGGACTTGATGGACTAGACTGCATTGTTAGAGTTCCAGTACATTTCCAGAACTTTATAAAAGGACTAGTAAAGGTATAAAGTAATTAATTTGTTTACGTTTGTAAAAATCAATCAAAATTAATTGTTTTTTTTTTTGTTTACAGGGTCAGTACAAGAGTTGGATATGCCAAATATAATTTATTATATGTATTTTAAATATGTATTGTAATATAATATCGTTCATTTGCATGTACAAACTATATATGAAATAAAAGGAAAACCGTTTCTCTCAAAGTGAATAGAATTTTCTTAATCTCTCTAGATATCAATATATATGCACATCCAAACGGGGGCCACTCTTTTCAAAAAAAATAATTCATGCGTTCATTGACCTGACCCAACAATACAAAACAAAAGGTGAATTTTCTTATGAACCAAAGGATGTACAACAACTCTATAAACATCAAGGGATAGTGCGGGTTGAATCTATCCAGTACGCTATTTTTCAGTCCTTCAATCATTTAAATACTCGAATTTTACAATCAAAAACCATAAATCATTTAGGGGTTGATGTGTCGGAAACGGCGGTTTTTTTAGAGATTTCCTTGAAATTTTGCGTTCCCTTTGCATCCTTTGAAATATAGGGGTCGTAGAATAACATATCCAAGTTTCAAGGGTTTCAAATTCGCTTAATTAAAATTTGACAGCATTTTCGATTCAAAATGCAAAACTTTTGAATAAATATACGCTATAACTCTAACAGTATTCGGTTGAGAATGGTCGAGCAAGTTTTATTGGACTAATTTTTACACGTAGCATATGAATCCAAGGGCCGTTTTAATCCTTCAGTATGAGTGAATTTGTTTCACCCTACTAACCCTAACAGTTTTGGAGTTACAGCAATTACCCTGTAAAACTTTAGGGGCTGATATCTGGGAAATGGCTGGTTTTTAAGCAATTTCCTTGAAATTTTGCGTTTCATTAAATGTTTTGTAATCCAAGACTTGTAGAACAACATCCAAGTTTCAAGGGTCTAGGGCCAAGGGTTTCAAATTCGCTTTATTAAAATTTGACAGCTTTTTCCATTCATAAAGCATTAATTTAAGAAAATACGTGAAACAAATTCTTCTATTATACTAATTTCAACACGTAGATTACGTATCCGAAGTCAGATTTTTCCTAAGGGCTAATTTAAAGGGCGAAGGGTTTTAAACGGTCCTTAGGAAAAAAAACTGACCTCGAATTCGCGTTCAACGGGTCGAAATTAGACTAATAAAATTTGTCCCGCCTTTCTAGCTCTTTTAATAACGGAGTTAGCGTAGGCCCTTCACCATAAACTTTAGGACTAAGAATGTTGTTAACTGAAGGGTTTTCAGCAATTCTACGCAGGCCAATCGAAAGGGCGGGTTCAAATGCCCTAGATAGGCAATTTTTCACCCCTTAAAGTTAACGAATTATAGCTAGGACCCTTCGGAAAACTTTGAGGGCTCGTATTTCGGAAACGGCTGGGATTTCAGCGATTTCCTTGAAATTTCGCGTTCCCATAGCCTCATTTGAAATGTGGACGTCGTAGAACAACATATTTAAGTTTCAAGGGCCAAGGGTTTAAAAATGGTCTAATTGAAATTTGACAGCTTCGTTCTTTACAAGAATAATTCAAACAATTCGATTCAAAACCCAATACTTTTTAAATAAGAAAGATGCATTGTAACTCCGAAGCTATTAGGGCTAGAAACGCGAAACAAAATGTATTGTGAATTTGTTTTACCCTTCTAACCCTAATAGTTCAGAGTTACAGCCGATCTATCCTGTAAAACTTTAGGGGCTGATATTTCAGAAACGGCTGGTTTTCCAGCGATTTCCTTGAAATTTTGCTTCCCTTTGTATCCCATGAAATGTAGGGGTCGTAAAATAACATATCCAAGTTTTAAGGGCCTAGGGTTTCAAATTCGCTTAATTAAAATTTGACAGCGTTTTCGATTCAAAATAGAAGATTTTCAAATTAAGAAAAATACGCTGTAACTTCGACAGTATTCGGTTGAGAAGGGTCGAACAAGTTTTATTAGACTAATAACTTTTACACGCAAGAGTTATTATATACCCTTAGAAACTTTAGGGATTGATATCTCGGAAGCAGGGGTTGCAGAATAACATATCCAAGTTTCAGGGGTGTGGGGCCAAGGGTTTCAAAATTGCTTAACACGTTGGATGCCGCTTTAATTTGAACATTCTTTTCTCGATCCCAAAATTTACTCTTCTGCCTGCTTACACACACTCACACAACTGCTGTCCCAACGACTCCAACGAGACATGATAAAGTATCAATGCAAATAAAACGCTTATAACCGTTATTAGAGACAGCGTCATCCAATGTGTTAATTAAAATTTGACAGATTTTTCAATTTCAAATGCTACACTTTTTAATTAATTTACTCGTAATTGCAAGTGTATTAGGGCTATAAAGTCTGGATAAATTCTATTAGACTAATTTCGACCTATTGAACACAAATCTGAGGTCAGATTTTTCCCTATTTCTTAAGCGTTATTTTTTAAAAAATGAACCATATTTTGCACTGAATTTTATGCAGAATTCTAATTATTAAAGCCTAGGTCCCTAACTTTAACCATGTTCAAACAACTGAAGTATTTTGGAAATAATAATATTAAACGTTTAACCTGCACTACAAATAGGTATTGATCCTTTGTGTATTACCTTTTTATCATTTAAATATATCATGAGAAATTACAAATAAATATATACAATGATAAATACAAAGCTTTTTAACATTATTGAGATATTTCACTACGTAAAGATGGCTTTGTGTACCAATGTCAAACCTTCGACAAAGGAGCAATTTTGTTGAACTTCCATAAGCGTTTCATTGCTGTTAGTAGTTTTTCTTTGATTCTTCTTGTATTTTGACTTTTCTCTCAGTGTTTATTATTATTTTAGGTAGAGTATATTGTCTTGTCTCCTGTTTATTAATTGTAACGATAGATTAATTATTGTTTTTCATTTTAAATACTTTAGTTAGTAGTTGTTAAGTTATCTTCAAAGTTTTGTTTGTTTTCTTAGGGCCAGTTTGTAAAAACATACGAATGAAATAAAATTGCTCCCTTGTTTTTAGTTCTAAATTTTGCCACCAGGTTCCCATTCTTAATAAAATATCCCAATACATATTCAGATTTAAATACAATATAACAACTATGTATAATGAATTTAAAAAAATTCAAAATTTTGGCTGTTATAATTTTTTTAAGTTTTTATCTGCATTTGCTATTTATAGCACTATAATTATGCAGATTTTAAACAAATAAAGTGGGCCATGAGTCATAAAATTAAGAGTAGCATTACCGATAACATAAGAAAAAATTAAGGTGTTTATGATCCTCCTTCAAACCAACACCAATGAGCGCGCATGTGTTAATACATTTTCACTAAGAATTAAACTAGAAAGATAAATGTTGGTTATCTTCTTAGTTTAGTTCGTAAATTGGATTCTCATGTACTGTTTTCACCGTCAAATTGCTCACCGTTTCCACTGTTCTGTGCTGTGATTGGTTGAAATCATACGGTACGAACGGTCTCGACGCTATGAATTGTGACGGCCGCCGTTGCCGCCTTAAGGTAGTTGTCACTCGAGTGTACCTATCAAAAACTTGTTCTATGTTCAAAATAAAAATTAAGCTAATGCAGTTTATATTTGCAATAATCAATATTTTTTAACATTATATTATATACATAGATTGTGTAAAAATTGTTAAAAGCTTATATCAAAGACAGTAACAGACGAATTTTCTTTATTTTTCCGTAGAAAAGTTTTTTGTTGAACTGTACCACTCGCACTAACACATACAAAAGTGTCGTATTCCAATTTACTCACACAACAGCACGAGTGTGGCAATGTCGCACTATCGCACTTAGGCAAGGACAGAAATATTTGGTTTGTTTTCAGTCAGAGCTTGAATTTTAATTTTGACATATGTGAAAATGTCGAACCGTGTACGGTTTTCACAGGTATAATATCAAAAAACATGATTAAAAAAATTGCAAATAGTGGAATTAATTTTGAAACACTAAGTAGAATATATACAGAAAATGGAAGAAAAGGTGTAATTCAATTTTTATCAGAAATTGTAACCGGCAACACGAAACCACGTATAACCAAAAACAAAAGAATTTTAGAAAAAATTGTTGATTTTTTAAATAAAAATCAATAATTTTGTCTGAAATTCAATTTAATATAAACTCAAAGTTGAAGTTTTCCCACATTTATTGGTACATTCAGGTATAAAAGTAATCTGATGTTTTGAGATATAATACTAGTTCTAAACTACAAATCGGAACTGCAAAATAAATTAATATATTTCTTTCTTGAAATTACGAAAGTAGTATTATACTGTTTGTACTTTTCATGCTTTTCACGTAAAATACCCATATAAAAAATATTTCCTTCGAATGTACGTTTGAAATTCCTTTAACCACAGAACACCTCTTATTCGCTAATACCACAGTGGGCGTTGTTAACTGACATTCTATCTGGAGAACTTGTACATGGTTGTCAAGTATAATTCTACCTATTTATCGTATCTTCAGATTATAATTTTCTAGAGGCAATAAAATTAAATCTGGGTGGTAAATAATTTTCAAATTTTTACATAAAGTCCGTTAATTGGTTATCTATAACATACTAGTTTTTCGATTAAATGTCATAATTTATATAAAAGTTATAATATAAAATGTTGTGTTTATTTTACCATTTCCTATTCTTCACGTGTTAAAAAGGCCAAATTTAATTGCAAATATCTCAGGTACCGCTTGGTCAATTGTTTTAAAACTTGGAGAGCAGGTAGATTATACTTCAGTTGAAATGTACTTAAAATTTCAATTAATTCTGTTGAAAATGATTTCACGATATAACTACCTTAAATTTTATCTGCGCATAATTAGAACACATTTCAATAATACCAACGCAAACTAGTTTGACATAAAATCTATTTATTTCTTTATGTTACTTTTTGGGTGGATTATACAGATGAGTCATCGAAATCGCCGTCTTCGATATCTCCCTTGTCGTTAGAAATACAGCATAAGTTTGTTAACAGAATTTATTCGTCTACTCAAGGAGCATAACGTACAATTATTTTCACATATACAGGGTGTTGCATTACGGCTCGGCGAGATTTTTTTTTCTGTTTTAAATGGAACACCTATATATTTTTATATATTTTGAATTGTATTTTATTCACCTATACGAACATATGAATTTTGTTTTAGTTTTCCACGGCGTTGCCAAGTTATTCCGTTTTTTCTCTAAAAAAGACCGAATACACGCATTGCTTTATAAAGGCTCTCGCAAGAAGAACTTCGAATATGGTGTACGCACTTGGAGAAGCGGAAAGAAACCCTCTTTTGGCATCAAGAATTTATGCACAACGGTTTCCGGGAAGACGACATCCAAATCCGCGTTCTTTTGAAAAACTAAGAGAAAGGTTTGAAAGAACTGGTCATGTTCATTACGAAAAAAGAGGGTTTCTTTCCGCTTCTCTAAGTGCGTACACCATATTCTTCTTGCAGGAGACTCATATTAATAAATTAATTTACTTAATCCCACTGTTATTAATAAACCTGGCTAATGAAATTACTGTCATTACTGCAATTGTTTCTTATTAAAAAAACAATATCCATGGTATACTAGATTTAATTTTTAAATGAATATATAAATTTAGAGAAACATGGTGAAAACCTCCGAAATTATTGGTTTTAGGCATAGGATACCCTTAATAACATATGAAGATAATACAAAAATACACACAACTGAATAATAAAATATAGGGTGTTACATTTGAAAATGACGAGTTATAGTCATTTGAAATTGATCACATTTGATTCGCTTTATTGAACACCTTGTGTAATTACATTTAAAAAAAATATGTCAGAACATAGAGTATAATTACAGTAATACAGAAAAGAAATTCTTAATTTTTACTATTAAAATAACTTCAGTAAGCCCTTATAAAGCAATGCGTGTATTCTAAAACTAAATTCATATGTTCGTATAGGTGAATAAAATACAATTTAAAATATATAAAAATATGTGTTCCATTTAAAAAAAAAAATCTCGCCGAGCCGTAATGCAACACCTGTATATGTGAAAATAATTTTACGTTATGACAAGGGAGATATCGAAGACAGCGATTTCGATGACTCACCCTGTATAAACAGGGGTATTTTATTACGTCGCCAATTAAGAGTTCCGAAATGTTGTCCATGGCGAAACCGGCGCAACAAAAACATATTATAGGTTTATGGCAACCGGCAATATCACTGAGGTCGAAACATATGTTTTAATAATATTTCATTTTTCAAGTATGGAACTATGCGCATCGATATTTATAACGGAGCATGTGAACAGAGTAGTGTTATGACGGCCACTACGGCCGCAAAATTGATGGTGGCAACGGTCCATGCGAATCCAGATTTAATTCACTTAGTTCTTAATTTTGTATATGAACGTGTATACGTACTTGTGTACATTTATCTACTTAGTCTTAGTTTAATTTTTGCTGTATAAACCCGGCATTATTTGAAGGCAAGTTAGTAACTTATGAACCACCATGGGAACACACACGTCGTCCTAATATTCATACATCGCCCCGTTCATTTCTTGTTTCGTGTTTCCCAACGTTGAAATCTTACCCATGAAATTGGCGCAGATGAACTTCGCGCGCTCACAATAATAAATCTGTTGTGGCCAGCACAATACCTTCCGTCAATTCTTTGTATTATGTATAAATTCCATACATAAATTACATAAATACATTTTTGTTTTACGTGTCATTCTCATTCAGTTCCTTCTCTTTAGTCTTCCGCAATACAGTCCTTCCATCTTATCTTTGGTCTTCCTCTGTTTCTTCAACCTTCTATTACTAAGCTATTCATTCTTCATCCAATATATTCTTCATTTCTCCTCAAGACATTTTCAAACCAATGTAATCATCTTGCTTTTATTTTTCTAGAAACTTGTAACACTAGAGTTATTTCCTTACCGTATCTTTCCGTGTCTTCCCCAACATCTACTTCAACATCCTCATCTCTGCCACATTAATTTACTTTTTATTGATACTGACATCTGTCAATTTGAATTATATGAATATATTAGTAGTTTCCATGATTAGCATAGCTGGCTGATTTATAAAATTTAATTTCTTTAAAATTCTTTAACTCTATATCTATTGAATATGAAGTATAAAATGCAATCAAATCGTATAAAGAATAATAATTTTTTTAAGTTATAATAACGTTAAATGTCAATAAATCAAATTTAACTGTTAAATCTTCAAATGAGGCTACTTCCGGTTCACCAATTATAAACAAAATCTAATCAGTTGTTCTTCTGGATGTAACCTTGAGGAATACGAAAAAAATATAATTTTTGGAATCGTAGTATTGAAGTTATGCGATCCGAAACTTTCGTCACACACACAGACATCATCGTAAAAATGGTAAAATCGTATTATAGGGACCCTAAAACATGCTTATTCACCAAAAACATCATTGAATTTTTTGACCAAAGACAATACCTTCCTTACGTGAAGGTGACGGAAGGTAAAAAAGAAAAAATACTATAATGAATTTTATAATTATTTCTAGACAATCCTTATTCCTTTTACAGAATATAAAATTATTTGAAATAATATGGTCATTCTCAGTAGCGCCAATGTATGGTATGAAAAACAATTACAATTATGTCAAATAATTTTATATTCCGTAAAAGGAAAAAGGTTGGACTAGCAATAATTGTAAATTTCATTAATATGTTTCTTAATTCTAGTATTTGTATTTCTTCTTTTAGGTATATAAGGAAGGTATTGTCGGGTCAAAAAATACGATAGTGAGTTTTTAATGAATAAGCACGTTTTAGGGACCCTAGAATACTATTTTATTATTTTTACTATGGTGTATGTACGTGTGTACATATTTGTGTGTGTGAAATTTCTCCTTCGATAAATCTAACACTACAATTCGAAAAATTCTAATTCTTTCATATTCCTCTTTCGTACGTTCTTGTGAAAAGTTGATTAGATTTTGGTTACGATTGGTTAACCGGAAGTACCCTAAAGGTGGATTTATGTAACCTACTTTTTATTTTACTCTTTATTTTACTTTTTAAAACTTAAGTGTGTGTTAATATATGCACTGTTTTATGTGTACACTTTTAATTTTACTTTAAGAACTAAAGTTGCCTAACTTTAAAATTAACACCGTTAAAGAGATTTCAAAACTGCGCATGTGCACCACTGTACATGGCAAACGTTATTGTGTGGTATTTATGTTTTTATATAGGTTAGATTCCAAAAATTAGAAAATGAATAAAGAACAAGATTGTTTATTGTTAGTTTTAGTGCATAAATATCGCCACTTATATAATAAAAATATTTATCTGTTTACATTTACGACTCTATTCCAGAAAAATCACATCTGCGCATGTGTACTAAAGGCTTCAAAGTAGCTGCATAAAGTACCAAACTAAAAGCGAAAAGAAAAATAAAATAAAATAAAAAGTATGCTGCATAAAGCAATCTTAGTTTGAAGATTATAACAGTTTTTCTTGAAAGAACGCTGTTAAATTTTTTTTTTTTGGTATTTTGTATTATTATAAATATTAAAGAATATTTTATTCTCTATTAGATTTAATTACATTTTTTTCTTCATATTCAACGAATTGAGATAAAAATTATAACGAAATATGTTGTAACCTACGCTGCAAAAGCTGCACCATGGAAACAGAATATTCAATATTAATAATTAAATAAAATTTACATAATATCTTTGTGATGATTTTATCGGAAATATAGAATAGTTGCAAGAAATTTTGTGTGTGGAATTTGTACAGAATACGTAGAATTGACGGAAGATAATGTGCTGATCACATCAGAGTTTTTAAATATAACAAATGCACTTTTATTTCATACTTCTGCCTACAGCTACTAAATAATACCTAGCTGACTCATCCGCCATATTGGAGCCAAAATGAATGCAGTAAAATTATGAAATAAAAGTGGATTATTTATAAGTTATGTAGTAACTATTTTTCATAATTAAATATAACTTCCATATTTGTCATGTTATATTTATTTAAAATAATAAAACAAGAAAAAATACGATTCATCAATTTTTTTGAGGTTACATAAAAATATATGTATTGGAGAAGAAATAAAACCTATTAAAATATTTACCTGAAAAATTATAACCATTTGTCAAATGATTTGCACAATTTGAAGCAGAACAACCCGTCATTGTGGATAATTTCTATGATACTGTAACACTAATATTGACTGATTGAAGTTGGCTCCAAAATGGCGGACGAGGTAGTTGTGATTTATCCAGTAGCTATACTTCTGCCTATTCATTTTTACTATACGCACGTGTATTACCAACCTTTCAACGTCAACAAAATAATCCGCGGAAAAACCAGGCATGCGCACTTACATCATCAAATGAACCAAATTCGTCGCTAGAGTTGTGACGTCACTGACGATCGTTTTAATGTTTTAAACTATGTATTTTTCAATTTAAAAATTCATTTACAAATACTATATTATTTATCATTAATTTTATTTTATATTATTATACTTTATACTAACATTTCTATGCAATACTTATTTCTTCAAAAGCCGTTGCCTTGGAAAATCCTATTATATCCTACTTTTGAAAAAAATAGAAATTATTACATTATGTACGGAATAAGGATTAATGATTAATGATATAAATGTGCCATCAATTCGTGTGATTGAATGATTAAGAATAGTTTCATTTGTAATTTTCCTCACTTTAGTCATATTTCTTTACTATCTATAATAAAAGATCTGTGTAAATAAAATAATTTTTTGTTTACATTTTCATAAAAAACAATGTATGCATACATTTTTTGCAATTAAAGAAAACCGAACATATTATTGTTGCATATTTGTTAATAAATTGTCTACTTAACAATAAACAATTAAAAATATGATAAAAATTAATTTATTTCATTAGACATTAGATCAAATAAAAAATCTTATTACCAATATTTATTTTTATCATTTAATTCCATTAAATCTTGTACAAATACAAATTGTAGATTGTTCTATTATATTTTGTGAAAGGTAAGTATATGTATGTTCGAATTATTATTTCAATCATTTAATCTAATTTTTCTATTCGCATTTATCTAATAAATTACTTCATATATGTGTGTTAAAACATCAAAATTGTCAGAGATACTCATGATAAATTGTCACGAAACTGCAACAGTATTATGTCTTAAACAAACAAACTTTTTATAGCATGACAAATAAGTCTAATTTATTAGAATTAATGACATCCTTATTCAACGTATAAAAATAAAAAAGATGTATAAAATTTTCATTAATTGTTGTAATTGGAACGGTAGAAATTAGTAACATATCACATTTATTGGAAGTATAATTCAATTTCTTGCCAAACGATGTTGTGATAGGGAAAAAGAAACAAATTAAGCACTTAATGTGATTTGTTTGCTTTGAAGGATATAAAAAGACGTCTTGCACGATTCCTTATTACTTGATTTTATATTGACGAAGCATCAAAAAGAAATAGTAACTATAAAATGTACTAAGCAGAAAAATTTTGGTAAGGTACATATTAGTATATTTTATATATTATTTGTTATAATTAATTTAAAGAAACGTACAATTAATATTGGTTTAATCATAAGGAAATTAAATGACAATCCTATTCTGTCCTAATAAATCAATGTCAATAATTGTTGTAGTTTAGGTATAGAAAAAAATAATCATTACGTTAATTGTGTTCAATAAAATTAGTTCCACATAACAAATATTACAGAAATAAAGCATTCCTGCTTTTATATTAAAAATATATTAAATTTAATGATGTTCTAGTTTTAAAATTAATAATAAATATGATTCAGTCTGATCTGAACCATATCCGACCAAGGAAAAATAATAATATTGAATCATGGGCAAAAAGTAAAAACAAACGGTGTGTATAATTAAAATTAAACTTTAGTTTTATAACTAAATACAAATTTATAGAACTACTCCATCAAATGATCCAATTTTAATAAATTTCAATGAATTAGATCGTAACACAAAATATGTACCATTAGGATTTTCAAAGTAAGTTGGAGAAGTACTTTATATTTTAAATGAAACATATTTTTAAAGTAGACAGGTAATTGAAAAGGAACATGAAGATACACAAAAACATGACGCCTTGTGTAATAAGTTCGTTGAAGCTGTAAAGTATTATGGGGAAGAATATTGTGTAAATACTAGTTTGCATGGGCTTCGTTATGTTGGGGCACAAGGGGTTTCCATTTTTGAAAGGTAAGAAGATAAATAGAATTAACAGATGTACAGGTGTAACAGCTAAACGAGATACTTCAAATAATTACTATATTATTAAAGAAACCATAAAATACACAATGTTACAGAAGACCAAATGGGACATCCGATTAGAGAAGAAGATATTTTTTAAACCAGTGGTTCTCAAGTTACAACACAGTTATATTTTTTAAATGGAATGGCATATACTTTTTAGGCCCATTTGATTGTTTTTTTCTGAATTCAACCATGTTATCATTTTATATTCTTACATAACAAAAATATTGAAAAAAAATCTTTTTTAGTAGGTTATGTATACAAAACATAAACTGCTATCTGTCAATATGAATTATTGGTACAGGGTACAGGATGGTCAATAAAAAATCTAACTCGGAGTAGGCTATGAACAGAGAAAAACATATGATCTTGAAATGTAATTTTAAGGAGAGAAGATTCCATTGCTAAAATAAGATTCAAGAAGAAAAACTTTTGTTTATTTAGATAACATTTTTGACAATATCTCGTGTCAAATTGACATTTAATTAAATATTTATAAATTGACATACGTTTTTTTGTTGAACACACTGTACATAATGTCTATTATTGCAGATAAAACACTATTTACAAAGTTATTAACAAATATGTTTCGTTTTAAGTCAATTGTTTCTCATATACAGTCTACTGAAAAATAATTATAAAAATCTGTTGTGGCCAGCACAATACCTCTCGCCATTTTCATTTTATCTTGCATAGGGCGCGAGCAGTTATGTGACTGTTGGCCTTAGCAAGCAGATATGGGGGCCCGTGTCAGAATGACAGCTGGTAATATACATAGGTGTCAAGTATCATAAGTTTTCATTCGAAACATTAGGATTTTCCAAATCCATGTGGATTATTTTCCTCGACAAGTATATTCTATACTAATGGATGACAAATAAACAGAATATTATGAAATTTTGAATGAAAAATTATGACATATGACAATTGTGACATCTATGTAAATAACTACTAGCCGTCATTCTGACACGGATCCTCATATCTGCTTGCCAAGGCAACAAAGTCACATGGCTGCTCGCGCCCTATAAGTAACGAATTTAACATTTCTTGTACACACAAATAATTGAAATTGTTTCTCTTCTTTCGTTCTATGAGAAATTTTATCCTACTATTCTAATATGTTCAAAATACTTCAAATTCATTGACGGTATTAGCGGTATTTCTTAAGGATATATATAATATTGACATACCTGCAATTTAAATAAATATTTAATTAATAATACAATAATATATATATATTAAATAATGTACTCATACCTACCAGAACTGACACTGACATTTTGCATTTATTTGTCAATTACAAAAATTTTAATATCGCAACTGTTTTTCTGGCAACGAGATTTATTACAACAGATTATTCTATATTATTATATACTATATCTCCAAACCTATACGAGATATAATAAAAAATTTAAATGTGTCAGATTGAGAATATAATTATCTTTAATATTTGTAGTAACAAATTTTCAAAAAATAATAATTAGAATTTTTTTTTTAGAAACTACCACTTCCGGTTGTCCAATTGTTACCAGAACCTATTCAACTCTTCCCATTACTGTTAGATTGAGGAATCCGTAGTCAAATAGGTCTTTAGTCTTATAGAATTTGAGAAATCGTGTCTCCAACAACCTCACACACACACACACACACATCCACACACACACACACACACACGCACACACATACAGACATCATTGTAAAAATGTTAAAATCGGATTCTATGGACCTTAAATCGTGCTTATTCAATAAAATCTGGATATGTGATTTTTAGCATGAATCCAATACCTCTCTTAGCGAGAGGTAAAAAATAAAATTTATTTGAATTTCAATAGACCTTTTTAATTTAAAGAGATAGATGATATGCGCAATGGGATTCTGCAAATAGTAAGCCAAGAACTGATGGGAGTCATGGTTAAGCGCTTGTCATGAGATCTGTGGCGTTTGTTCTTTAAAAATTTATACGTAAAACATAAAAAAGTGTTTAACACCTTTGAAAAACTTCTCAAAAGAAGTTACAAAAGCTTTTATTGAAGCTAAAATGTCTAACGATGCAAATTTTCGCCAAGAATACAGGTATTTTAGTGACTGCAATATTTTTGACGTTTCGTTTAACACCCCAGTTAACAGTTACAGGCGCCTTTTACTTATTATGTGCAGAGATAGTTGTTAAATTGAAAAAGTGTATTGAATTTTTCTCAATATTTTTGTTATGTAATATGATTACATGAATGAATTCAGAAAAAAATGCTCTATCGAATGGGCCTAAAAAATATACGCCATCCCATTTAAACTTTGTGTTGTAACTTGAGAACCACTGGTTTAAAAAAATATTTTCTTCTCTAATCGGATGTCCCCCTTGGTCTTAAATAAGATTTCCTTATATTATTTTATTGTATCTTTAATATTATAGTAATTATTTGAAGTAGCTCATTTAGCTATTACACCACCTGTATACCACGCATGTCTAAAAAGAATCCGACTTACAATTTTCCCGCGCAAAATAATAATAGTGCGGCGGCGTCACTTTACACGGTGGAGGGGAACACCTTCATACGCATGCCTGAATATTCGCATCGCCATCGGGTGCGTCATTCGCTGCTTGGTTGCTGCTGTGTGAGGTTTTGTTGAAAGTATTCGTCAGATTTCCAATTCGCTCGAAATGACTGAACGTGTTGAGCAAAGATGCTGCATCAAGCTTTGTCAAAAGTTTGGTGACTCTTAAAGCAAAACAATTCGTAAGATTCGCCAGGTGTTTGGAGACGATGTCAAAGGGGAAACACAAATAAAGGAGAACCAGCGTTCTGAGAGGCCACAAACCGCTCGCGATGTAAAATTCGTCGGAAGAACAGAAACAACTCCGTTTTATTGTTTCACAGGATATGCTGGACATTGCCAACGCTGATCCTGAGTTTCTTAACACCATGATACCTGGAGATGAGTCATGGGTGTACGAGTTCGTCCCGGAAACAAAAGCACAGTCATCGCAATGGAAGCATCCCTCTTCCCCAAGGCCAAAAAAAGCGCGACAGGTGCGAAGCAAAATCAAAGTGATGCAGACTGTCTTCTTTGATAGCCGTGGAATTGTGTATCACGAATACGCACTGAACAGTGAAGAAAGAGTACTATCAAGAAGTTCTCCGTCATCTCCGTGATGCTGTTCAACGCAAAAGACTAGATCTCTGGACGGCAGAAAGCAATGCTCTAGCTCATTCATAGTACATGATCCAGACTTTCTTAATGAAAAATGGAAATCCAATCGTTCGCCAAGCTCCTTACTCTCCAGACATGGCTCTTTGCGACTTCTGGTTGTTTCCGAAATTAAAGAGGTCATTGAAAGGATCCCGTTTGGAGAGTAGAGATAATGCGGAAAGAGACGGTAGAGCTGCAGACCATTTTAAAATTATTCCAGAGGTGTTTCCAGCAATGGAAGGATCGGTGGGCTACTTTGAAGATGATTAGGGTCTCAACCCCGTCAGGTACGCAATATTTTTTCCCAGCAGAAGGTCGGATTCTTTTTCGACAGAACTCGTAATAGAACTAAAATTCAATGTTTTTATAAATATGAATTATTTTTAGATTATTCTGGATATTATCATTTATTCTCGCTGTAGGATTTGCAGCTTATTTTATTAATAACGTTTATACAAAGTGGACCTTATCTCCAGTAATTGTTGGTATTAATCCTAAATTTAAAGATATATCAAGTATACCATTTCCGGCTATCACAATATGTAATATGAATCAAGTTAAGAAATCGGTAGCAAAACAAATAATTAAAAGCAGGTAATAATAATTGAGCGGCTTAGTGGAAAAGTAGTATATTTTTCGTCGATTGTTTAGAATGAATATTAATTTTACAATTATTTTAAATGCTTTTTTCCACTGTCGAAGACATTATTTTGCATAGGGATGCTATGTATTTAACACACTTAGATGCTATAAGTTGGCCAGTACTTAAACAAATGTAGCAATGGCCAAAACCTCTTCCTTTATGTATATAATTTACCATTATCACTTTTCTACTGAGTCCCTCTATGAAATATGATAACTATACAAACCTTAAAAGACTTTGTTATTTTTCCCTTTTGCTATTCCAATTTTAGTCGCTCCCGTTCACACTTCGCTGATCATTTCCTTTCCTTTTTTAGTGTTCCTTTAAACCAAATGAATAATTAGACTCTTTAGATATTATGTAATCAAAATTTCAGAGATGAAGCCGATTTACTTCTTTTGGACGATATATGCAAGTCCAATAATTCAACCATGTTTGATAACACAACCGATGACAGTGTGACTAAATGGGCTACTGTTAAAGAATTCATGTTAAGAGTAAGATAAATTATATTTTTAATATCGAAATCTATTAACTATAATTTTTAAACAGGTAAGTCAATCCTGTCACGATATGGTAGTATATTGCTTGTGGCAAGGAGCACAAATTCCTTGCGAATTTATTTTAAACCCAACATTAACTGATGAAGGTGTATGTTGTACTTTTAACAGAGTTGCCAGCAAATTTATGTTTAACCATGCGTAAGTTTATTAATTATACTAGTAATATTCTATGTATTGATTATGTATAATATTTAGATGGCAGCTTGGCGACGATTTTAATATAACATTTCCAATAAATAACATTGATTGGACACCAGAAAATGGGTATCCGAAAAATGTTACTAATGATATATGGCCGTATCGCCCAGAAGGTATATACATTTTATAATTACAAAAATTTATTGTAGATTTTTGTTTCGTGTTTTAGGTGCTGGATCGCATCTTGGTTTAACAATAGTTACTGATGTAAAAGCAAATGATTATTATTGCTCTTCAACTAATAGTGTGGGATTAAAGGTACGAAATGAGGTGGAATGGTAATGTGCGTTAGATGATTCGCACGATCCGGGTTCGACTCCTGTGAGGTGATGCTTGATAAACGCCCGACAACAAATAATAATAATAATAATACACAAAATTATACCATTTTCCAATTTTTTTAAACTAGAGATGAACTTATCGATACTTTATTTTATTGATATAATAAATGCTCTCTTAATTTATGATAAAATGAATCGATACTTTAACGATATTATTATAGGATTTAGGGCGTTTTTTATATCAAATACGAATATGAAATGACAGAATAATTGAATAACATTCAGTTTTTGTAAGTTTAAAATTTATATTTTAAAGTAGGTATTAGGCGAAAAATTATTATTATGAGGCTGGACTCGTATATTCTATCCATATCTATATGTATCGTCATATATTTTTTCATGTCGATATAATGCTTCATAAAAATGTATCGATACAATATCGTTATATCGTATTTATTTATCCATCTCTAAGTAAAACATATTCTTACCGTATTATATAACTTCTGAATCTTTTAATTCTGGATTGGAGAAACCTTTGCCTTTCTTCTGTACAAAACTTCATAACCTTTTTCGATTTTATTTTAAAGTCCTTTTCCACATTCCAGTCCGTACCAGGACAAAAGTTGTTAAGTTTATTTTAAAGTCCGTCTCCATAGTCCAATCTGTCCCATTTCAAAAGATCTTTGAATTTATTTTAAGGTTCGTCTTCATAGTCCAGTAGAAAGTCCAATGGTGGCAGATTTTGGATTTTTATTACATCCCAGAAAAGAAAACAGAATTGCAATTACCCCTAACGTAGATGAAGCAGCACCTACTATAAACGATATTCCTGTTGAACAAAGACAATGTTTATTTTCATCAGAACGACAATTACACTTTTTCAGGTAATCTGCATTAAGTTATTAAATGTAGTAACAAAAAATTATATTTTGTAGGACATATACAAAAAATAATTGTGAAATGGAATGTATATCAAATTATACTCTTCAACAATGTGGTTGTGTACCGTACTATCTTCCAAGTAAGATAAATACAATACTAATAATATATACTTACAAATATATTAAAACAAATAAATTGTAGAGAACGTGGACTCAAAGATTTGTGGAAAGAAAAAAGAATCTTGCTATACAAGTGCTAAACGTAAGTTACAAAATATTTATTAATGATTAAAATAAAACATTATATTTTTAGATGATATGGAAACATCTATTTTGGCAAACGCTGAGTAAGTACATAAAATAATTATTTTATCAAATTACAAATATTAAAAATTGTAGGGAAGTATGTAATTGTTTACCTGCGTGCTATGAAATATCGTATACTGCAGATGTTTCTATAGGAGACATATCTAATATCAAACTTAGAAAATCATACACTACATCAGTTGCAATGTATTTTGATAATTTACCAATTTCAATTAAAAAATGTTAAAAAAATTATGTTTTAGGGCCGACTTAATTGTGACACACTTTTATTTTTCTCATACTCAGTTCAGAAGTTATCAAAAGAGTGAATTATTTGGATTCACAGAATTTTTAGGTAATTTGTAAATGTATACTGAGTGGCACGGAAAACTGGCCATTTTTTTAAAGAGTATTTACTACAAAATATTATTATAGTTGTGTATTAACTAAGAATTTCTGGAACTCACATCACTATGTTTCTACTTAGTCCCCGTTAAATTTAATCACTTCTATTGGCGGGGCACGAGATTTTTTATGCTAATGTCTGATAATATTGCCGCCTGCTCCTTTATCCAACGTTCCATTTCCTCTTTTATCTCATTTTCGTCTTTAAACTTTTTTCCCGCCAGATTCTTTTGTAAATGAAGTAGATAAAAATCAGATGTGTGTCAGATCAGGGCTGTATGGTGAATGGTCTACAATATCTCATCCAAAATTGTCCAGGAACGCTTTGGTAATTCGCGCTGTGAGGACATGCGTTAACGTGACGCAAACACACCACGAGTCATCATTCCCAGCCTTCATTTCTGAATCGTTCTTAGACGTTTCTTTAGAATTTTGCAGTAGTGTTCCGCATTCATAGTAGACTGATGCATATGGCGGAAGAGTGAAAGCAATGTTTTTTGATAATAAACAACGTTTATATACGTACGTGAAACTATCTTTTAATAACGCGAATTAATCCTTTGTATACCTTACTCAAAAATAACTCATAATTATACAAAATAAAGAAGATAACAATTATAAAAAAAATGGCCGGTTTGTCGTGCCGGTTAGTGTATTTGTATGTATTTAAATTAATATTATTGTTTTAAATACGTAGCAAACTCTGGAGGACTATTAGGATTATTTTTAGGTTTTAGTTTTTTAAGTGCAATCGAATTTATTTATTATTTAACTTTAAAACTGTATTGTGTTTATTATAAAAGGCGTGTAACAAACACTGTATATCCTTTTACAAAATAAAATTAGTATTGATGTTCGTAATAATTTATTTCATCTTCACATAAACTCAACTATTATAATAAATTAGTTTATGGTATTACAGACGTACCTATAAGGTATCTAATATTAGATATTATTGTGTAAAGTTTACATGAAGACTTAAAAAAAATCTGTGAAAAAGAATTATTAAAAAATAAAAGAAAAATCTATAGTATATTAGTAGAGTACTAAAAGTAAAGCTGAAAATCATATGTACATGGTTCCGCACCATTTAACTATACACAGATACTTAATTTAAAATCAATTATAAAATGGCAGTGGATCCGGTCCCGGCAGTCGGGATTTATCAATACACCTAAAAGTTCCGGCAACCTGACTGATGACGGGAAATATTTGCAAATCAATTCAATTCCCATTTTAAAAATAATTCTTAATTGAATTATCACTTGTAGAAAAAGTTTTAAACACTTTTCATAAGAATAAGAAAACTACTGCATGAGAATGCCGGGATTTATAAATACACGCTTGGAAAACTCGAGCCGAATTTTGTGTGTTAGGTCAGGTTATTGTTTTTAGAGAAATATACAAAGTATGTAAGCTGTTCGTCGGCTGCCGGGACTTTTAGGTGTATTGATAAATCTCGACTGCCGGGATCGGATCCACTGCCCTATAAAATATCGCTAAAACAGACAACAAAGTATACAACAAATGAAATTAGAGCCTATCTGGTTTCCATATATATATAGACATTTTTAATTATTGAGACACTAGAAAAAAATAGTACGAGATTAACTATCATTTCGTTTCATCTTTATAAGGCAGTCTACTTATGAAATGAAATAAAAATGTTTGTTTACTACACATTTTTATACATAAACAAACGATAAACATCACGTTTATTTCATTTCATACTTAATTTAACAAATGGATTGAATAAATAATTCAACAATCCATTTCCGAAACAATATTTATACTGCCTCAGCTTTTCTTCGAATCTGCGATTACAAATATATTAATATCAAAACATATTTGACCGTTTAGAGGGAAGTACAAGCGGCAGATAGCTGCCTCATTGCGTGGTTTATGTTTGTGTCGACACATTGTTGCAATGATACTATAAATTACAATTTTGTAAATAACTGAAGCGCATAGAAATGCAGACAAATTGCACACAAATGCCACAAGTCTGCACGGTTAAATATTACACGAGGTATATAAACTAAAAGTATTAAGATAAATAATTACATTATTAAGTATTTATCGTAATGGGGATGAAGATAACGAAGACATACTCGACAATGGTGCGGAAGACACCGTTGTCGTAAGATTTAGTTTCTCCAATTCTTCATCTGCTTGATTGTTTCGCAATTCTTGAATTGTGTACATGAATTTATTCCATTCATCGTGCCTTGGGTGGGCGAATCCCTTTGACAAATAAATTATTATATTATTTTTTATCTTTTCTTCTTCTGCATCTGTTTACACAATACTCGCCATAAAAAATATAACACCTTGTAGGAATTGAGATACGCAATTCTCCTTATAGTTATGTATAGAAACTACTGTTGTCTTAAATAATTAGATTTTCAAGAAAATCGAATGTCGCATTTTGCGTTTTTTTTACATGTTAAACCGCTTGATTGAATTAAAATTTGTTAGTTGGTGATAAACGTTTGCACTGTGTTGTAAAGATGACATACAAGCGCATTCGACAACATTTTGTACAATGGGGTCATTTCACATTTTCTAATTTATTTATTTTCTTGAAAGAGTAAGTCAAATTAAATATATAGGTGTATGTTTTACACCTTACAAGTCTTTAGAATCAGAGATATGATTTTTTAAAAGTTGTCTTTAATTTTAAATATTTGGACGCTGACGTCACGGCTTCGCGGATGCGGCAGTAGCGCTCTACCGGTTGTGTTTGGAACTATGATTGGGTTATCTCTTGTCAGTTTGATTTTGTGACAGCAACATATTGTTAACTAAAAACATATTTCATACAACTTTTGGTATTTATTTTGTTAAATGTTTTATTTTCATACCTTTATTTACTCTTAACTCTGCTGTCACCTGTCACAATTTTAGGTTACTTTGTTTACAACAGCAAACGGAAATCACGTGGACCGTTGTGTATGTGAAAGAGGAATGTCTTTGTGTGAGCAACAAACCATGACGTCACGAATTTTATCGCCACGAAAGTTTATTAGCAAAATTATGAATGAAAATTCGCATATTTCATGTTATTTTATATTACTCTACTTATTAAATGAGACGGATTTCACGATTTTATAAAAAAAAGGATTTTTTTTTAAATGACCCCATTGTCTGAGTTTGAGGGAGGGAGAATTGTATCAGCTTCTGCCAAATTGGCCATCGTTTGAATCAAAACCCAAACACAATTGTAAGAGTATGGAGGCAATAGCAAAGACAAAACCATACTGCAAGAAGAGGATCGGGACGATTACAGAGTACTTTAAAGCGCGAAAATCGCCATTTATTGCGCATGGCTTTGCAGAATCCTTAAGTAACAACATCAAGTGTTCTAATTTTGCAATGCAGACAGATAACACGAGTTCGAATGTCGGCCCGTACTGTTTCGGGCTGATTAATTAATTTTGGACTACGGGCGCGCCGTCTACTTTTACACCTTCTGCTGACTCCAATGCACCGTCGAGATCGACTAGACTGTTGCCGCAAATGAAGTCAGTGCTTAGTGAAATGGCATTTAATTGATTCCAATATGATGGTCGTACTTTTATTAGACGGCGTCATAACGAACGTTATCAGGAGTACAATATTTGTATTCATCATACCGTCTCTACCAGAGGGATAACGGTTTGGGTGATATAAGTTACAATAGTAGGTGTATCTTACTTCGCATTTATGGGACTATGAGTAGACCATTTCAGAAATTAATCGACCTCTACATTTACTTTTTGAACTACAAAAGTTAGTGCCGTTAAATGGCGGCATTTCAAAATTATACGCAACCCCGGCATGTACTCAGGAGTTGTTAAATTGAATTTGAGTATAAGATATGGTTTAAATTTTTGTGTTCCAAATAAAATATATGTGAAAAAGTGAAGTATATTCATCAATCAATTATAAAATATTGTATTAATATACTTTCATAAATATAATCTCACTTTTTATTTTCCAAACCAGACAAAACATTTCAAATGGGAGTATTTTGTGGACTATAAATTTAATAATCATAATTTTTTGAAAACCGAAACAAAAAAAAAACTGAAACACAGAATTGTCATATAAACAAAGATGGGTATGCGGCAAACGGAACTAATATCAATAAACGTATTAAACTATATACCGCTAAAAGGCACACAAGAATGTCCGCAACATTGTGCACTCTTCAACCGTGAACACGGCCCCTTATGAGCATGCGTCAACTGCATTCGATTCGTAGACACGTGTCCGAGCGCTAGACAAGGTTGGATATAATGTTACGCACACTTTCCACTTATACGAGAGATAAGAGTTCAGCGATATATAGTTTAATAGGTATATTCTAATATTTTATTGCGTTGCAGTCAACACTTGGCGCATGTGCTTTGAATTTCTGAAATGGTCTATTAATTTCGATACAGATGCGCGTTCTAAATCGTTCACATGGGGCTAATTTTAACAAGATAACGGCAGCCCTCGCATTGCTGGGGAAGTACAGGCTTATAATCATCATAATATTGCATTACTCCCATGGCAGGCGCGTTCCCTCGATTTGTCGCCTTTTGAACATGTATGTGATATGATAGATAAACAGGTGCAACGAAATCCCCAAAATATTGTGAATGAAGATGAGTTGTGGAATGCTGTAGAAATGGGATGGATGAGTCTCCCACAATATATAATCCGAACATTACGTACTGTTATAAATGCTACCGAGCGGTCACTCTCGATATTACAAAGATGCATTTTTGGTTGATTAAAATGTCTCATTTTTTAATCGTTTATTGAGAGTACCTTAATAAACAAGTATGAAAAATATTACATTTAAATTTTGCTTTATTATGGGTGTTACATTTTTTTGGCGAGAAGTGTATTTACTTGCTTAATAAATTACGTTTTTGAATAAAATTTGGTCTCAATTGCGTATTAGTTTTGGACTTTTATTATATAAAAGTTCCTCTATTAAAAAATCTTTGCTTAAATTTTAATTTTATTTCTCAAACTGTACTGTCGACATTTTTGGCAACTTGTTTACTAAATTTAAGCATGCTATCAAAAATGAGCATAATTAATTTCAAAGAATTTAAATAAAAAAGCTTGTAATTAAAGGCTTGTGTATTTACAATTCCTTTTCTCGGTGAAATTTCCCAGCATAATTTTATATAATTAAGAAATATGTTCCTACCTCAGCAACATCGTACACCCATATCTTGCCCGTGTCGTCACCAACAGTGACATGAAGACCAGAAGGAGTCCAAGATACCCGATTTAAAGCTGGACATCCTTCAACTTGCACAGTAGCTGCTGGTACTTCAGTATCTTGATTTAAATTCCATAAATCTAATCGGCCGCTGCCATCGACTGCAGCGAATAAAGCTGGATGCGTTGGACTCCAAGCGCAATCCAAAACGTAATCTGCGTTGTCTTCGAAGGAATAAATCGGTTTCGTTTCCTATAACAAGAATGAGAAATTAGTGATTCTGAAACGAATGCAAACCCTAGATCCTAGAACCTTAGGTATAAAGTCCTACCTTGAGACTCCACAATTTGATGGTCCAATCAATCGACGACGTTAAGAATAAATGAGAGAAGTCAATTCCTCCTTGAACTGCATTGGCACTAATTCCTGTCACTGGTCCTTGATGAGCTTCATACGTATCCGTTATACCAGCTCTATTACCATGTCTGCAAGCACTATACGCAGCACCTTCTTCACTGCCGACCACAAAATTATTAACATCAGAATGTGGGAAAGCAAGACAAGTCACGGCCACAGGTTTGCTCTGGGGTCGATGCAATTCTAATTTCTCTTGTGGTTGCGATAACATATCCAGAGACCACGAGCAAAGACGACCGTCAGTTGAGACGGAAATTAAGTTGTGCGCGTTTTGGGTGCCTACCACACTCATGCAGTACACTGGATGCTGAAAAAATATTAATTTATGTTGTACGACTGAATTTACGAAACATTTAATGATATTAACTCACTGTGTGTGCCGAAGCAGACAGTGGTGTTCGCTGTATAGGAGTTCTCTTTTGTACACGATTATCCCATAGTACAATTTGTCCAGAATACGTGCCACCTAATATTAAATTTGGATGAAATCGTGCAAAAGTTGCAGACATTACAGCGCTTTGACAATGAAAAATGTATTCTGGTGTGGTTTTCTTAAATTTAGTATTCCAAACAAGACAAATGCCATCTGGATCGTTTGGAGAATCTTCGTTGTTGTGATAACTTGCCAGCATAAGTTCTGGAAATTGTGGAGACCAATCCATGGATGTTACACATCTGTTCCGAGACCAACGATCGTCGAAAAACCAACGATTGAGGGATAATCGTTGGTGGGACTTTTCATCACTAAAATATATCATACATAAGTGATTTGTAACATTTAAGATACATTCACAATCACTTTTGACCCTGATTAATTTGCACTAGAAGTGGAAATTGTATCGTTTATAAATTTATGCCATTTACAACCTCTCTTAACTCCATTTTGAAATTTAAGTGAGACATTTATGAGCAATATGATGAATTATTAAAATCGGTAGAATGAACTATTATATTGGTTTCGTTTACTCGCGTTGCACTTATTACTACACAATAATAATTAATTAATTAATTAATAGGACATTTTTTTTTGTTGATAACGTTTGTTCCAAGGTAACTAGAATGCCCAAATCGAGAATTTAAGTTGGTTTGTGTACTGTTTGTACACATGAACTGATTTTTATTCATTTTAGTTATATCCATACTGGCATTAATCAAAACACACGCAAAACAAGAATGAAATTTAGTTTATTTCGATATTTTGTTAAGCGTATACTAAAGTATAGGAATAACGGATTGGTAAAATTTTAAGCAATGAATCAAAACAGAGACCACAGAAGACATTTAACTCAAGTTGCATTATCTGAAGCTGAAATTTGGCTTCAAGAATGGCGAACACAGAAGTATGCAGCTTGACGTATACGAATTTCTCAATTTGTTATCTAGAGGCCATGGAAGAGATATCAGGAGACCAGTCTTTTAACTAAACGTTTTGGGCAAGGTCAAGAAAAGGCAAAAACTGCCAATACAGACCGATTTTTAAAACTTCAGATGTCATGTAAGAGCTACAAAATGAGTTTTCTTGTACAACTGGTAACAGAATTTTTGATTAGAATGTAAGACTTCGTAAGGGAAATTTATCTTCCTGGATTTCTGTGAAAGTACCTTCTTTAACTAGGAACCATAAAAGAACTCGAATTATATTTGCTCAGTAACATCAAGGACAGCAACTGAGGCACTGCAGGGCTAACTCTTTACTGATGAATCGAAATTTAATATACACTCGCAAGATGGGCATCTTGCAGTTTGTAGAGGAAAATGTGGTGTTACTGTCAGCACAATACGCATTCATGTGTTTCTGTTGGAGGTGGTTCAGTTATAAATGTTGATCAGAAATAAAATCGAACTTTTCATTATACGGAACGCCACTTTGCCAGCACGGCACTATTTAGATGAAGTGCTAAATGTTTATCTTCAACCACTTGTTCCTTATAGCAAAAAATAATAAATATGAAAATTTTATATTGGTGCAACATGGAACCCTCATGCATTGAGTTAGACTAGTCACACAATACATTCAGAAAATAATATTGAAAAGATGTAATGCTAGTATGTAGTCCAGACCTCAATTCTATTGAGCACTAATTGGATCAAGATGGACAACACATCAGAAGTCAAATTAATCCAAATGTAACAATACGCAAACTCGAAGATGTTCTGTTAGAGGAATGACAACAAAACCCACAAGCAAGTATACGAAGACTTATCCGAAAATAAACAAATGTCAAATTCAAAGCAGTGTTTACAGTGTATACGAATTTACTCTCGCTCGACTTGAAGTAGTAGTGTGCCGAGTTATAATTTTCGTTCTAGATAAATGAGTACATGAAAATGTCTTTGCTTCGCTTGCAATTTAAGCCAGCATGTGTTGGATTAAAATTTGATTGTGAATGTACCTTTATACCTGATTTCACCAACGAATCCCTAAAATGATGCTAACTAGGAATTTCCTAAATTAAAAAAAAAATGTCTAAACTGATATTTATGCATTTTGGATTCATTAATCTAAATAATGTCTATTGTAAGGTAATTGTTGGTGAAATTGGATGTCAATATTTGAAATAGCCTTACGCTCCGTCTTCACCATCTCCCATTCCAGAATAGTCCGTATAAATATCAACACTTTCTGCGAGAGCACGTTCAACAAGACGACCTGCTCTATCCACAAATCGTTGAAAGTCTTCCGAAAGAATAATCATTTGCTTTTCTTCTTCACTCAGCTCACGAACTATTAATAATAAAAATTATTTTCTTGTTCAGTTCACATTTCTTTTCAACTTACTCTCCTTAACTTCCTGTTTAGCTTTTTCCTGTTCGACTTGCGTGATGGCGGGCTGTACTTCCTTAACTTGAGGTAGTCCATGGGGAAGAATTCCTGGGGGCAACTTGCTTTGGAACCCATCGAGATGAGGCAACGAACTTTCTTCATCTTCGGCTTGCGGGTCATCAAAAGTCAAAACTGTGGTGAATAAGCTGCTGACTCTCGAACTTATACACATTCACACACACATTTACGCAACTGTTTGTTCAATCATTCTACTGAATGCAATGGACATTATAAGTAACTGTTATATGGTTACGTCATTGTCCAATGAGTTCAATAATCTTCATTCGACACAATTAAATAAGCAATTCTATTATAAAAGGTGCTGTACAAACAAACCACTACAAGAGTGCACCAAAAACGTGCAATGGGATGTGATCGCACGCCCAATGTATCAGCTACTGTTGATTCTGTCAAAATCATGCAATTTTCTTTTGGAAAAATCACCGAAATCTTTGATCAGTCAGTCTTAATAACGCATCACTCTCCACCCATCCGCAACGCGGGCGAAACTTGAAAATTGCTCGGAAACACGAACATCCAAAACATGCATTTTGATTAAAATTTCGTTAGTCTGCGTTATTTATGTATAACTGGGGCACATGCTAGTCCCAGTACCGCACGAACATGCTGATCTGCTCGTTATCGACACCGAGGTGATTACGGCGCGCTTTATTTTCACACAGCAGTAGTAGCAAGCTTGGCTGGGTGGCTAGGTGGAAGGTGTTCGCTGGCTGGTTGCCTTGGCCTGTCTATCATACCTACCTGTGAACTCGTCCTCCCATTCTAAACCCGGATTTAGATTGTACTCGTCTTGGAACGGAAGAAGAGAAACAACAATCACATCATTAGAGCAAATCAAGTTGTCGATTTAGTGTTTTTGGTGGGTGAGAAGGGTTGTCTGGCACTTGCCGCATGCTACGCGTGAGACCGCGACGCGGACCATGACGACGCCGCTCCACGACCCGCGACCGCTGTGGGGGGCGACGTCGTCACGGCGTCAGTTAGTGCGCGGTGCTCGGTGTCTGCTGTGACGGCGACGTTGGCAAGTGTGCGAGACAAATACAACTCGACTAGTCAATTCAATCAAATCAACAAATTAAAACCAACACAACACAAACTGGTCACCTAGTGACTTGACTTAGCATATACACAGAGACAGATACACAGGATAGGAGAGGTAGGAGGACTGGAGCACCAGGGCGCGGCAAAAAGTAAACCATAACCAAAAGAGCGGAAGAAAGCGAAACAAAAATAAGGTACTGGGTGGAGAGTACGTATTAAAATAATAAATTTTAATCCAAATCAAAAGTAACTTAAAAACTAAAGTGAAAATGAAACCAAGTGAAATCAAAACTTACCGTAATAGTCTGTCGCATGAGCTAGGATGGGAAAAAGGAACAAAACATTACTATCAGATTAAATAATACTAATTTCTAATTACACATGGAACCCATATCCAAACGTGAGTCTCACTTGCATATGTGTCCATGCATCCTACATTATTCAACAACTGTAAAAGTTATTGATGCGTGATTAGTGAGTTAAATAACGCATCAATTGGTCACTGGTCCCTGTTTACACGACAACGATTCCGGCGAGAAAGGAAACAAACATATTTTGCGTCACGCGCGCGGCTAAGTGCAGTAAGCACATTCATTACACTTCGCGGAGGTACACAGACAACACACACGACAGCAAATAGACACACCCACCTTTACGGGGACGCCACCAGTCCTCAAAGTAGCCTTTAAGTGGGGAAGAGGCAGCAGAAGACGATCCTTGTTAGCAACGACACATCACACAACCTTGTATCATGTATGCAAAGTGGAGGCATTGCCTTCCTCAATTGTTAATTCATTTTAGATTTATTAGTGCATTGTACCGGGTACAAGCTGATTCAAACCTTTGTTCATATTTTACTAAATATCTCACAAGAAATAAAAAAAATGAATGACAATAGCTTATCTTGGAGAGAAAATGGCCAGAAATTCTGCATAGTTTTCATGATTTTTTTTATCAAGTAATAAGAATATTTAATGATTTAATTAACATATATGACATTTAATTAACTCTACATAAAACTGAGCAAGCTAATAGTTTTAGCACAGTATAGCGGTCACACGCCTTTGCTTACTCTGAACTAGTATATGCACTCCATGGTATTTTTGTTACCAAAAAAATTGACCTTGACCACCCGTTGGCGTGTTTGTATAGAAAATATTGTATCATAAACGTTTTTAAAGTTAATTTATTTTTTAAAGATCCACTTTACGTGCCCAAATTTCTTATCACAAAATAAAATAACAGTTTACTTTAATCATAAATAGCTATTTTTATATTTATTGTACAAAGTTTAATCATTATTACAACACTTATGAATGAAAAGATTTTCTAACTTTTCTACGCAAGCATTTAAAATTTGACGTTTAGTTGAAGTTCCTGCGCACGCACGCCAAATTTCATATCACAAAATAATAGTACATTACGATACAAGTTTCATAAGACATGATTTTAGAGCACGCGTTTTTGTTAGAAACGAGCGGGTTGCCGCGAGTTTTCTAACGGGACAAGTGCGCTGAAATGTCTTATGAAACGTGTATTTTATACTATTTTTTTTATTTTGGTCCTTTTGGCAAAAAAATATTTACAAATATACGTGATTTTATTTTTAGGAATATTTTAATTTTTATTTGATTGTTGGTAACAGTAACAGTGATTGATATTCGTAACTATGACGTTTCATTGTTATTGTTTACAATTTAAATAATATTTACTTTCAAATGACAAATGTCTAGAAATGTAGGTACTACGTACCAACCTAACAGAAATTAGATTTGAGTTCTTTTAAGAAGTACTTTATGACATCCAAATGGGTTTCATAAAGTACATATTAAAGAAACAAAATAGAAAAAATATTTTATCATAGCTATTTTTATGTTTTTTATTTATTGTATTTCCTAAGTTTTCTACGTAATTATTTAAAATTTGACGTTTAATTGATTTTTTTGCGCTCGCATGACATTTGGCGGGCTGTGCGAAGAAATGGCCGGTTTCAAAAGATCAAAGGGGCCGACCAAGAGCGCACATACTGATTAAGAGTAAGGAAACGTTCGACCGCTATACCGTGATTATAAAATATTTCTTTTTTTAATGAACAAGGGATTTAGATCAGATAGCAAATACTATTAGTAAGCCTTGTTATGGTGGGTCTGTGTTTACAGTGACCGTGTAGGATTGAATGAAAAATTCCGCCTGGTATAGAATGGAAATCATCAAAAATAATATCGTACTCACACTTTTTAGAATATGTATATCCAAGATCTAAAGCAGCATTAAAAGAGAATATAAAAATTAACTATATAAAGTGTATATTTACAAAATCTGTACTAATTATAAATTCACTTATGTTGCATATACATTTACATCCAGTCTAAACCAGGCAAATAAATAAAATTTAAATGAAACCAAAATTAATGAGATGATTATTATAACTAAGGGGATGCTAAAATAATTATTAATAGAAATAAAAATATTACAAGCGAAATGATTATTTGTTAAAACAGCATTCAGTACCAGAGTTTAAAGCTATAAAGCTCTAAAGGCAAGTTTACTGTACACGATTTTAGATAAGTTAAATTTATGCCACTGAATTAATCAATAAAATACCGGCTAAACTCGTGATACTGAGTATACAAAAATATAACAATGCGTGCAGCGCATGCTAGACAACCCTTGCGATGTACAACAAGTATTAAAAATTTTAAGACTTGTACACATCAAGAAAATAAACAAAAATATCTAAAAATTATAAAACAAAATATCATAGATGAGTAAAATATGAAAGTTTCCTTTCCAAAATAAAATGAAATAAATTTAAACAAAAATAAACTAAAATCTGACTGATGAAACCCGGACATTACAGCCAAAAAGCACACCAAATGTGAATGCAACTAGTTTGTATGTAATTTGGAACAAAACTGGAATACAAGTTATTTGAATGTTCGGCGGGATTTGTAATAGTACTCACCGTCTCTCTCATGGCCACTGGTAGCTGTTTGTGTTTGCTTCGTGTACATAACTGTTTCTTTTGGAGCGATATTCGTAGTTTGTATCGAAACTACACAGAGTTGCGGTTCTTTCTTCCTCGCAGTACTTGAAATAGACAAAACTGATAATCACAAAATCTCATTTGATTTATCTTTCATTTATAAGAAATTCTAACTGGTATTCTGACTTCCCAATTATAAAAGAATTTTAGTTAGCTGTGCGCTTAGGCAGCAGCTCAGAATATTTATTTATTATAATGATTGAATTGAATCTGCATTAATTTTTTTATGAGACAAGTCCAATGGTTTGGAAATGATTCAAGCCAAAGATGGAATTAATTAAGTTTCGACTGTGACAACAGTCTTCTTCAGGGATAGAAATGGTCAGTTTTCCAATTTTCCATTCCAGTCGATCATCGTATTCAGCCCTATATTAAATAAATTCACACAAAGCGTTTGTGATATATATATTTTAAAATAAGAGGATATGGGAATCAGAAAATTGGTTATATGTTCTACAATATAAGAAATAATCAACACATAGAGTGACAGATAATTGCGTAGTTGTCAGATTGATATTAAGAAAGTAACTAACGTAACAAACAAGAATACATTTTTTTTTCATTAATAACTTCTATATAATTAAAGAAAAAATAATTTAAACTTTTTTGTTGCTAAAATAATTTTTTATCGAAAATAAATTCTTGTCCTAATCATTTTACTTGACAACATGGTCCCCATCTCTAGTTCATGATGTGGCGCATTGGAAAATGACGTCACGATACAATAAAAAATTAAAAGGTTCATTCTAATATGCTATTGTTATAACGAGGAAAAGACTTTGTCTCTTCGTCAACATCGAATAGAATTGGTATAAAGGGAAAGGGGATTCATTTATAAGCCAAACTATGCGCAAGTCAAGTCTGCGTCAGCTATAGAATATTTTATTTAATTTTCCCGAAAAATGCATAGGTCACTAGATATATACAAAAAATCAAATTTTGCTATTTATTATTTATACAAATAACTTCAAAATATGAAGTAATTTGGAAGTTCATTTTAAACCTATTTAGGGCACTTTTTTAAACTCAATACTTAATTTTTTTGTCGGATTTCGATTTTTTTTGTTAGTTCTAAGAATTTATTTCGTTTAATAAATACCGTAATTTTATATATGAAATTTCACTAGACAGGTAGTTTAAAATAGTTTCCAACATGTATAATATCTTGAACCTGAAGATATTTGGGTTTTTTAAAGTTGCTCGTTTTTTTTCTCGTCACTATATTTGAACTTTGAAAATGGATAACAATACGAATTAAAGAAGTTGTAGCTATTGTTTTGAGAAAAAATTGTTTATTAATTTAAAAAGCATTTAAATTTCTTTAAATTTAAATGCTTCAATTATGTATACCTACCTGGCATTTGTGAGACTATTCGGTTGAAGGCTTGTATCGGGAGTATGATTGATGCTATGTTCGGGTGTAAGGGAATTCATACTAGACAAACTAGACAAGACATCAGAAACTGGGGCCACACCCAAGGATGACAACATTTCATCAAGTTCTTTGCGATTGTCTTTATCCAAGAGACTGCCACCACCGGCAGCTCTCCCGGTAGCATCTTCCATGTCTTTCATTTCCTTCTCGCGTCTCCGCCTGTCTTTTTCTTCCCGCAAAGCCTGAAGCTTTGCTTTCTTACGTTCTAATTCTGCTTTTCGGTCCGACATTGTGCTGGAAGAAGTATTTAACATTTTGTATTATCTTCCAACTTCGACTTTTTCACAATTAAAGTAGCACAGTAGCATAAATTTGTTATCTAACCTTTGAAGGCTAAAAAACTGTTATGCTACCGGCCAAAGGACAAAAACTACAAGATATTTATCTATGTATTAATGCAGGATGACGAATACTCAGAAATACATCGAAAATCAATAATGACACATGCGAAAAGAGGCACCAAATACTTGTCAAACGTAAAGTGAAACTTAAGTATAAGTATTTACCTCATTTATGCTATCAAAACTATATACTCAATACAATAATATAATAATTGTAAAACTATCTTAAATATCACACCCGGTTACAAGTGTCACTTCCATTTACTACGCCCGAAACGAAAGCGACCATTTTTCGTAGTGACGTAGACTTAACTTCAAATATTGGGCGTTCCAAGAATACTTCATTAATAATACAGCCGTTTATTTAAAATACTGACATTAATTTATTGTCTGGTTAATATAATAATATATAATTAATAATGACAAACTAAGATTATTCTATTTTAAATTACTTTTTCAAACTTTTTTACAAGTTTTAATATTTTGTATATATTTCATTTTATACAACAATAATGTTTAAAACATTTCTCATATATGTAGCAATTTGTAATGTCATTTTAACAATATTATGTATTTTTATTCATCTTTTACTGTATAATCTTAATTTGGACGATGCCGACTCATCAAGTTTAAAGATAAAATCGTTTCCTGAATGCACAATATTGAAAGTGAGAGCCTTGAAATTTAATGGTGGATTGAAAATTTTACTATATTTCCACCATTAGATTAATTTTATATAAACGGTAAGAAATATTATAATCTGGCATGATAAATCTAATATTTAATGCAATTCATTTGTACATTATTAATCTTATATTGACAGAAATATATCAAATTTGCTATGGATAAAATGTCATCTGCTTCATCTCCTTGTACGAATTTTACAATTTAATCGGTTTCTAATCAAATACAGCTAAAACTACATATTCCTAATTACATTTAAATGAATAACTAATGATTTTCAAATTTAATATTTAGGTTATTTGATCTTATAATTTTGTGGAAGTATGGTAATCAATACTTTTTCTGGAACTGATGACCATGAGTCATTATACAATGCTAATGACAATTGAAGAAGATAGTTCAAAAGTAATTATTATTAAATATGAAATTATTATTATTTAATATCATTTATACATTAAATACTTGTATTATATTGAGTGTTCAGATAGCACATGTATAGTCTTTTTGCTTGCATTAGAAAATCTTTTACATTTTATTCAAAATCAAATTGCAATTGTAATATATTAAATTTTTTAGATGTCAAGCTCTGCACATAGGCATCGATATAAAAACACAGCTTTAGACTCTCAAGAGTTGCGACGACGAAGAGAGGAAGAAGGTGTACAAATTAGAAAACAAAAAAGGGAACAGCAGTTATCAAAACGAAGAAATGTTAATACTGTAGTAATACCAGATGAACATGAGCCCGTTGATGTGGGAGGGCTCATGTCTCCCGTTGTTCCCGGCATCACACCCGCTATGGTAGAAGGTCTTTACAGTGCTAATGTAGATGAACAATTAGCTGCCACACAGAAATTTAGGAAATTGTTGAGTCGCGAACCAAACCCTCCAATAGACGAAGTTATCCAAACTGGAATTGTACCAAGATTTGTAGAATTTTTACAGAATAATAGTAATTGCACCTTACAGGTAAGTTGTATTCTCTTTACTTATGTTGAGGACTACTATTTAAAATAAAAATTGAAGTATTGTACCGTTTTTATACGTGTTCTGGATGTTTAACGTTTTAACTATATTTTTATTTGATATTTATTTTGTGATACTCCAGCCGCAAAACGTGACTTGCCCGAGTTTCTATTTTTATTTAGACTAGGCGGATTTAAATATTTATACTTCATTTATATATTTCTATATTTAATATTAAATTTTATTTAAAAAATAAATACGTGACATTTTAAAAACCATGCCAGATTTTTAGTAATACATAAAACTAAGTTTTTAAAAAATCTTTGGTAATGCCAAAAATCTAATTAATATTATAGATTATCCAGTGCTTTCCAACTTTTGATAACGTGACACACATGTGAGTTATTATATTTCACTTATTAGTGAACAATCTTCGTTGATGCACATTACAAATTTCGGTATACATATTCGCTTTGATTTTTAAAAAAACATACCCACATTTCTTCATCAAGTTTTTTTTGGAGATATTGTTTTAATATTTGCCATTGCAGAAAGTTATTTTATGTTAATACTAGATAATCCTTTTACAGAAAAAGCATATATAGCATTTCTTTAAATTTTGTTTCATGATTCCTATTTGACAATATAGCACTATTGCTCGGGAGACAGATGGCGAATATTGCTGTTCTTCCAGTATCCAATACAGTGTGTGACTACTTTTAGCAGATCGTGCTTGTCACCTTAGTTCTGAGTACTGACTGACACCCTAGTGTGTCGCGAAACATCAGTTGGAAACCACTGGATTATACTAAAGAATACCAGAATAATGAAAAAGTCGTCCTTTTTATGTTATCAAGAAAATCGAGCAAAAACCACGGTTGCGTTGGTGTGCTTCGGTTGCAACCATACCGGTACCATGTTTCAAAAATGTACTATTTTTTACCATTTGAAATTATTGGAACACTTGGTTCACCGTGGTTAAAGTTGTTATTTTTGGAATATACCCTAGCCTAACTAACTGTAACTGTATCATAGATGGCGACGCATGCCATGTTTAATCTAAATTTCTATAATACCGACTACTTGCAGGGTTTCTACTCGTGTTAAAAAAAATCTAGACGAATCTAAAGGTCCTCCGTTTTGGCTCGGGCCTCAACCTTTGCCCACAGGCGTAAAATTACCTAAATTACTATTATAAGGAACTCGAGTGATATTTTTTGTGGCAAATCTATAGGTGTTTGATGGATAAGCGTTTAGCGTATCTGACAATTACAGATGAGCCTCAATAATGGCTCTATTCTGAACAAATCTGTAAGTAATGAACATAATTACAACGAAAGCTGCCACTCTTATGTATAATTTTATATTGATCAACAAAAATAGATGTGTTTTTGTCAGGTTTTTTACACATATGCAGATCAATAAGACTTACAGATTTGTTCAGAATTGGCCTATAGTCACTTTAGTTCCACATAATATATACTATTTTTTTCTTAAAATGATGAAATATTTATAAAATATATGAACTCGAGCATAGCGCTCGAGCATTCAAATTTATACTTGCTAGAAAACTAGCGTTTATCTTTACGTATTAACCATTCTACTATTTCCCTGGCTATTTACTTTTTTTACATCTTAAAATTTAATATTTGTGATACAAGAAAGAAGCTTCGGAAAATATAAAAAACTAGCAGTACCCTATTAAATTATACATATTTTACTTAAATAATAATATAGAGCATAAAGATAATTAATTAATATAGGAGTGGCTTTTCTGTCTCACTATAATTATTGCGTAATTAATTACAGTTTATTTAAGAAAGTAGTAGTTTTGCTAGTAATTTGTGTAATTAATTTTCATATAAGTAACGTATTTTTCATTATATCACATGATTCTTAGTAAAAACAGGTTTTAATAGATTTGTATAATAAATAAGTGACCGTTTGTAATTCTTATAAACTGATTAATTACACATAAATTAATATGAAACCAGATTATTGACGTATGATAAACCTCCTCTACTATAAATATACTAGAGCGACTAAGTAAAACAGTGTTATGTGACAAAATCTAGGGTGCATCTATGTATATTTATTTATTTCTATCAATTTTTTGTAGTTCGAGGCAGCATGGGCACTAACCAACATATCCTCGGGCACGTCGCTCCAAACTCGTATGGTAATCGATGCTGGTGCGGTCCCAATTTTTATTTCTCTACTGGGCAGCCAGTTCGAGGATGTGCAAGAGCAAGCTGTTTGGGCGCTCGGTAACATCGCCGGCGATTCTCCAGAATGTCGTGACCATGTGCTCGATTCCGGAATTTTGGTACCCCTGCTACAATTACTCAGTAAATCCACCCGGCTTACGATGACTAGGAATGCTGTTTGGGCGCTGTCGAATCTTTGTCGAGGTAGGAAGAAAAGATGATCTATTAATTTTATCATGATTTTGTGTTCTTTACTATAAAGATAAACAAATAGTTCTATTAAAATAATAACTTCAGTTTGTAGGAGTTGACTGGTTAATTTCATCTAGAATGAAATCTATTTTTATAGCTGGAAAATTTAGATGTTTAAAATAAAAATATGGTACAAAACTTTAGTATTAAAAACAATCAGAGCAGGACAATATTTAACATACATTTTTCATATTTTGCATTTATATTTATTATTTATGCAGTATTTTTAAGAACTTTCAAAAAATAAAAATTATTTAAACTATTCTTTTTGCCAATGTATGTATTTATATTTAATCATTTTTATGAAGTATTATGCACAGTTTTGGTAAAAATTGTGGAAAATAGAATTATATAATTTATAGATACTTTAAAAATATGTATATAGTACCATTTTTAACTTTATAGCTTTGATAAACGTAGTTTCAAATTATGTATATTTTAAAATACACTACTCAAAACAATTAAAGGGTTATTTTTTTTGTCGATAGCTTTGTTCCTAAATGCAGAATTTTATTAAATTCAAATTGCTAACAATACATACTACTGAACTGGAAAGCATGCAAACTACCAAAAATGAAATGTAAATATGGCACACTTACTTAATTTTGTTACTTTTGTCAGAGAATTAATTATAGCTGTAATATCATGATTATCCCCGTTATTATCTAATACAGCTTGGTAACGGCGTGGCATGCTGTGGATAAGTCTTCGTATGCTTGCTTGTGGAATTTGTTTCCATTTCATTACCAAAACATTTTCGAGTTTCCGTATTATCACATTTGGGTTAATTTGACTTCTGGACAACGCGTCCAACTTGATCCCATTAGTGCTCCATAGGATTGAGGTCTGGACTACATGCTAGCATTGCATCTTTTCAATATTATTGTCTGAAAGGTATTATGTTACTAGTCTAGCTGAATACTTCAGGCTCCATTTTGCACGAATATAAAATTTTCACGTTTATTATTTGTCGTTACAAGGAGCAAGTTGAAGATTTAGCACTTGATCTACATAGTACTATTCCGTATAATGAAAATTTCGGTTTTATTTCTGATCGATATTCATAACTTAACCATCTCCAAAAGAAACACGTGACTGCGTCCTGTGCTGGCTGTAAGGCTGTAACGTCACTTTTTCTTCTCTAAATTGCAAGACGTCCATTTTGCGAGCTTATATTAAATTTCGATTCATCAGTAAAGAGTTAGCCCCGCAGTGTCTCAGTTGCTATCCTTATAGCGGTTTTACAGGTAACGATATATCGGTCAATAAATTGACCGATAAATCGATCGATTTATCGCAGATATCTTGAGAATTTACACACAACGATTTTCTATCAATTTATTTTTGTTGGGATCAAGGCTACCAACTACTCATGTCTTTTATGAATGTTTTTGAGGTTGGAATTTAACTTTGTGGCGCTTCAATAGATTTATAGCTTCTGTCGTTTCGTTTATTAGTTTTGTTAGAGTTTGCAGTGTATTTATAATTAAAAATGAGTAAAAGCGGATATACGTTCAATAAAGAATAGATTAAAGTTTTAATAATTCTAAATATTAATTTATCTTCAACAGAAACTGACTCTCATAAAAGTAACTTCCTTTTTATGTAATGGTGATATTAATTTTAACAATTTATCCATTCTTAAAAATAATTTAAACTGGTCCGAATCTTTGTTATCAAGACCAAAGGTAAATTTCCTTTGGTTTTATCAAACCATGGTCTCACCCACCATCTCCTACATTTTTTGTTTTTCACATATAGAATAACCATCAACGAAAACATTATCCTTTTTAGCACTGATCTTGTCATTTTTGTATAAAAAACAGAAATGAAAACATAACCTGCATACGTCAAATATAGTTTGAAACGTCAAATGTTTGGCACTAGAAAAGTAACCAAATATTCCCCAAAAAATCGACGGAAAATGGAACTTGTTCTATTTCATCAATTTATTGTTCAATTTATTTTCGTAAATAAATCGATCGATTTTCCTGTATTAAGCCTGTTTTACACAATCATATATTTACAATTAAATTTACATGCAATATATTTTCATTTTTACATAATAATTTTTGATCAAAATCTTTTCGTTTTACACGGCCAAATATTTGTGGCATGTTTGATTGTTGCCAACTTAAGTACATTTTTATATGTTGGTAACAGTTTACTCTACGGTTTTCTAACTTCTCAAATGTTTACAGCTGATGTTTTCATCTGTGTGTCGCGCTCGTTTACACTTCAAAATCTTATTTCGTGCATTAACAACTGCGACATTTACAAATATTTTTTTAATTTTTCTATTCATTGTTCTTCATTTGAACTTCACGTTTGGTTTTGTGAAAAGTTTCATAGAACAGAGTAGCCAATTACCTGCAACTAAACATGAAAAGTAAACTTTTGTTTGCCTGATCAGAAATTCCGTTGTATAAGCGAACTCATTTTGTAGCTCTTGAGTTGTAACGGACCTGAAGTCTTAAAAATCTGTCTTTATTGGCATTGGTAGTTTTTGCCTTTTCTGGACCTAGTCTAGTTAAAAGACTGCTCTCCAGATAACTGATTGAGAAATTCCTATACGTCACGCTGCATACTTCTGTGTTCGTCCTTCTTGAAGCAAAATTACAGCTTCAGATAATGCAACTTGAGTTAAATGTCTTCTGTGGTCTCTGTTTTGATTCGTAGCTTAAAATTTTACCGATACTTCTGTACTTTAGTATACGCTTAACAAAATATCGAAATAAACTAAATTTCATTCTTGTTTTGATTTACCAGGATGAACGTAACTAAAATGAATAAAACAAGTTTATATGTGCAAACAATACACAAACACTAACTTAAATTATCGATTTGGGCATTCTAGTTATCTTGGAACAAGCGTTCAAAAAATGACTTTTTAATTGTTTTAAGCAGTGTATATATTCGCAAAAAAAATAATTCATGTAAATATTGAATTGTTTTAAGTAGGAAGAATAAAAGAATTTGTTTGAATGCGTTTATGACTGTGAACAAGGCGAAAGATGTGTGTTTAGATAGAAATATTAATACGGAAGCCACGCTAGAATTTATTGAGAATAAGACACATGGTTCATATATTTTTAAAATTTTATATATAAATATGTATATTCAATGTAGTTCCCTTCAACAATAATACACTTCATCATTCTTTCCTTCTTCTATGTCTTAGATGCTCCCAACCAATCGTCTTTTGAAATGCTTTAAAAATTATCAATTTCTAACTAACTTAATTTGAAATTATATATAAATGACTGCTTAGTTTAATGTTTTATGAATTTAAGTTACGTTGGTGCAACCGGCCATAAATGTTTAAAATTTTGAGTTTTCTAGCCTGACTTGCGTATCAACCCATTACGAGAAACAATATATAATGAGAAATCAATAGAAACTAAATTATTGTAATATTTGTTCAAGGTAAAAATCCACCCCCAGAATTTCAAAAAGTCTCCCCATGCTTACCTGTCCTTGCCCGTCTTCTATTTCACTCGGACGGGGACGTCCTCTCCGACGCATGCTGGGCGTTGAGTTACCTCTCCGACGGTCCGAACGACAAAATTCAAGCTGTCATCGACGCTGGTGTTTGCCGCCGACTTGTCGAATTGTTGATGCATGAACAGCCCAACGTAGTCTCCGCTGCTCTCAGAGCTGTAGGAAATATAGTCACTGGAGATGACGTCCAAACACAAGTTGTATTAAATTGCTCTGCGCTGCCATGTTTGTTACATTTGCTAGGAAGTAGCAAAGAGTCTGTAAGGAAAGAAGCGTGTTGGACTATATCGAATATTACTGCCGGCAACAGGCAACAGATTCAGGTAAGACATTTATTCTCGCATTACCCTTTCCACTGAACTACGTGGCTCAGATGATTTTGAGTTTATTTCGCGTGATGCAGCAAACATGATTTTTTTCTAGGCGGTAATTGACGCCAACATCTTCCCTGTCCTGATCGACATTTTGGGCAAAGCGGAGTTCAAAACGCGTAAAGAAGCAGCCTGGGCGATTACGAACGCAACTAGCGGTGGTACGGCAGACCAAATCCGTTACCTGGTGAACCAAGGATGTATTCGGCCGTTGTGTGATTTACTCACTGTCATGGATGCCAAGATTGTGCAAGTTGCGCTTAATGGTCTGGAGAACATCTTACGTCTTGGAGATCAGGATGCTAAACCGCATTCGGGAATAAATCCTTATGCTGTGCTTATCGAGGAGTGTTACGGTAAGGGATATTTTCTTTAATTTATTTATTTTATCGACTATTCTTCAGTTATACAAATATTATACATTTGTTTCTGTTCCTCGTTCTGTTCTTAGACACTGTCATATTTAATTGAAAAGTCAAAATTTGTGAATCTATCCTAATGGAAAGTACAATTTCTTTTTAAATAGTAGTAGATAACGTATATCGATTCAAAATTGAAAATTTTTGGGAAAATCTATCTTTGTAACTGTTGAACGCCACAGACAAACACAAAATAAGAAACGTGGATAATTATTATTAGTTTTTACTGTCGATTTTATTTGACAACGGGCAATTTTTTTTGTTATACCGGGTAAACCAAGTATGTATTCGGCGGTTGTGCGACTTACAGTTATGGATGCCAAGATTGTGCAAGTTGCGCTCAAAGGCATGAAGAACATCTTACGTCTTAGAGATGACGATTCGGGAATAAATCCTTATGCTGTGCTTATCAAAAAGTGCTGCGATATGGAATATTTTCTTTAAATTATTTATTTTATCGACTGCTCTTCAATTATACAAATATTATACATACATTTGTTTCTTGATATGTTTTGATTGCTATCGTGGTTGTAAATTTGTGAATTCATCTTAATCGAAAGTGCATTTTCTTTTTAAATAATAATAAAGTATATATCCCAGGATTACTTTTGAAATTTGACATTTACATAACCTTTACTGTGCAAGAAGCACTTGCGCGCGCCTCTTGTGAAAATACTGACAAGTGATTGATTACACGCTAAACGCTAAAGGGAACGCAAGGCATCACGCAGAAAGTTGGCCATCTCTTGCGTGTCGTTCATTGCGTTACCTACTGCATTGCGATGATATAAATAGTTCGTATTACAAGCATGTGTTTAAACTCCTTAAGTTATCTATTGCGTTTGCGTTACGTCTTGCGTTGCGTTGTTATAAATAGGCCTTTAAGCCGGATTTATAATGCAGTAATGCAAACCGTAACGTAGTTTATAAAAAAAAGACTGCATATGACATTTGACGCTAGGTGGTATTTATATTATTCAAGTTGTTTTCTTGATATAATTTTTAAATCATGACCAAAAGGATCACGATTAAACTAATCAGGATTCGCAAAACCACAATCACAGCCCGTAGTGACACGGCTATGATCCTGTATGATAATGGAAATATTTTGGTTATAGGCCTAGACAAAATCGAATTCTTGCAATCCCATGAAAACATGGATATCTACCAGAAAGCATTCGACATAATTGAGCACTTCTTCGGCAGCGAAGAGGAGGACACACGGGTAGCCCCAGCAGTAGACGCAGAACAGCAGCAATACCAGTTCAATGCTGACCAGTCGGTTCCCATGGGCGGGTTCCAATTTTAATCTGCACGCAACTCTCAACTTACAAGTACGTGTAACTTTACTGGAATATTATAATTTACCATTTATTTCAAAAAGGTTACTAATATTGTATAGATCACCAGTTCTCTAACAAATTGGGAAGAATAGCTGTTGTTATGTCATTTATTTGTTAATAACTCGGGTTTGACATAAATCTCGATGTTTTGGACCATTTGTAGTAAGCAAGATTAAGTATTATTTTATTTTATAACTGTTATTTTGTGAAATGTTTTTATTATATATGATAATGAGCATGTTTATATTTATATACAAGATTTGTAATCTTGCTTGCTACAATACAAAAATTATCAATCCCGCCAAAGTTAAATTTTTAGTTTGAAAGTGTTTAATTTGTATATAATTGATTTAAAAATCAAGAAAAAATCCTAAACATAAATAATGACCTTTATATAATCTCAAATCATGTATGACTTTTTAAAATGATAATATATCGGTGTATACGTGAAAATTACTTAAAATATTTAAGTATAAAATTGTGATATCAGGAAGGGCAACAGTGACAGTTTTCCGACCGACTTATGGCGGGATTCTAATCTAATCAACGACATTTTGAATTCAATTTCAAGCATGCATGTTTGTATGGTGCTTAAATTTTATATTCGTATTTATACATATTTAAAATACGTAAAATTAGATCTTTGTTTTAGATCTAGCGGAAAAGGCTATTAGGTAAAATAGTTCCATTAATTCTAATTTCTAGCATACCCTTTTTTGCAAATGAAGCACCATATAATCATTAGAAAACGTTAGAAAAATTAATTTATGATGATCATAAACCATATTTATTTCAAAAACTATTTAATAATTTGTTATTCAAATTTCGTGAAATGATATTAACTAGTTTTTAAAATAAAGATAAGTTAAAGTCGTCGTCCGTCACGTTGTATTTTATTTACTAGCGATTAAAGTATATTTGCATTTATTTGCAATAATTCGGCATGGAAAAGAATAATGAAAATGGTGGATTAACATCTGTACATATTGGAAAGAAATAAATGATATGATTCGTGGCTAGTTGTGGTGATCGTTTACAAATAATTGAAATTGTCACCAAAAATTGTAGTTATATTTTAAATTTACAATAACTAATATTAAATGTTATTTAAGTCATATCTGTAAATATATTGATTATTTAGATCAAATACCGACAGTTGAATTATTTCAGTTGTTAATTTTGTTTAGATAATGACTAATGATTTTTTAAATCAGGAATTATTGCAATTTGTATACCAATGCTGGAAATGAATGCTTAAGTAAGAAAGAATTTATAAAATTTAATATATTTTTCCTGGTTGTGCAAAATGGTAAATTTTGAGTCACAATAAATATGTTTTCTATGAAAATTATTTACTAATTGACATTACAAAATATTTTTAATTTACAGATTTTTACAATTGTGATTATGAACTTTTTTTAAAATTTTTTCATTTGTGACTCAAAAATTAAGATATTTGTATAACTTGTTATTTTCCTACTTTGTGATTAATTGTATTAAACTCGGTACTTTTTATAGAAATTTTGAAAAATAATTATAAAATTTGTATTAATCTTGATATACTTGAGTGAAATAAAAAGGTATGTAAAATTGAGACAATTTGTTTTTACTCTTGAAATATCCTATTGATGTATAAATCTTTTGTAGTATGTCTATATCAATTATAAATAAGGTAAGTAATGTATTTTTATGTTATGAATTTGTTATTATAAATGTTGTTCAGTTACGTATTTTATGTTTTATCTATGATATTGTTGCAACTTAACGAAAGTGTATCATATGTTACAGTTTCTCATACTATACAGGCTGGTAACCGCGACCCCGGAACATAGGACTTTAACATGTAAAATCAGATTTTCATAATTTCCTGCTTCCCTTATTATTTTAGGTAAAAAAGCTTCAAATAAATGTTGTAGGGCATAAAATTCTTCATCTGAATCATTAAGCAAAATTAATTTTGTATGCCTTGTAACGTCAAAAATAAAGTATGAAAATGTCGAAAATTACCGCAAAATAGCTATAGCCGTGGAATTTAAACAAAAAATTAACAAATGTTAACGATTTATCTGTCAAGCTAGGTTAATTTAATTTCATTATTGTTTGTAAAATCTGTTCAAGTGAACAAATATCAATTTAAATTAACAGATAATTGTTAATTGGAACAGAAATTAGAAATAATATCTAATAAAAATAAATTACCTTAACGTGACAGATAAATCGTTAGACATTTGGTATTTATTTTGTCTCAATTCTATGGCTATTGCTATTTTTGAGGTGATTTTCGACATTTTCATACCTAATTTCTGCCGTTACAAGGCATACAAAATTAATGTTAATTGATTCAAATGAAGAATTTCATGCTCTACAACTTTTATTTGAAGCATTTTTACCTAAAATAATTAGGGAAGCAGGAAATTAAAAAAAGTATGATGTTCAAGTTCCGGGGTCGCGGTCACCTCCCTGTATATAGGGTGTTTATTAAGCATAGGGCAAAAATTGAAGGGATTATTCCCCGTACCATTCTAAGATGATTTTGTCCTTTGATGGTTTCTGAAAAGCCGCTTTGTTTCTAAGATATAGGACGAAAAAAAAATTCGAGAAAACCAATTTTGATATTTTTCAAATTATTAATCTAGTAACAGCAGGCAAGTTATGTGTCAAATTTGTTGAGACGTTTGGCTGTTTGACGTGTATTTTCTGTCTATAATACTTAAACTTTTGTTAGTGAAGTCCTCTTATCATGAATAGCTATACGAACGCCGAGATGACTGATATGCATTTCATTTATTGACTTGCTGATGGCAATTCATTACAAGCTAGGCGGATTCTTGCATCGTAGCTGGAGGTAATCATTTTCAACAGTACTTGTAGATTAAGAAACTTTACATGTATTTTTTGGTATTAAATGTTGTTATTGTCGAAAATTTTTTTCGTCCTGTATCTTCGAAACAAAGCGGCTTTTCAAAAATCATCAAAGGACAAAATCATCTTAGAATGGTCCATTGAATAATCCCTTCAATTTTTGCCCTACGTTTAATAAACACCCTGTATATTTTAACATGTGAAGATAATTTGACGTCTCTGCTGCCAGGAAAATGGTCTATTTTTTGGATGTACATTCCTATAAGTTGTACAACTTGGGACCTAAACTGAAATGTATTTATGATTCAGGTTCATAAAAGAATTGTCGGTTCAAGAAAATGAAAATTATAACGGTCCATCGGTTTAGAGTTCGGATTTTAATTTCGAAAAGTCGCATATTTCATGTTATTTTATATTACTATATTTATTAAATGAGACGGATTTCACGATTTTATAAAAAAACGATTTTTTTTAAATGACCCAATTATTGTACAAGAGCTTCGGTTACGCAATTTGCTCGAGGATGTATGGCCGCTTTTGATGCATAAGTTGTAAAACACCCTGTATATTTAACAGATCTAAACCGTATTTGAATTCAAAACGTTTAAATTCTGTTAAGTTTATTGACCTTCAATAAATACAGGTACGGTTCGGGTTGTTGTAGTGCGAGTAGTAAGCCTTGACATTGTGATTAATAATTTAGACTAGAGTATCAGTGACAATTTGTAGGAAAGAGAAATAAAGTTATGAAGAAGACCAGAACAGGGTTCTTGGCTTACTTATACTGTGGTTCAGATTTATCAAAAATTCGGGTTTTCGGTTCAGTTTCAGGTCCCTGTGTAAAACACTGCATAAGTAAGAAAGATGATCTTACCGTGAATAAATAATGTTTATGATAGATTTTACGTCCTGTCCTGTCCTGCAGATGTCAAATATCTTGCCAAAGCATCAAAGCTACACTATACACATTACGTCGACGTCCGTACCGTCCATACACTATGCCTGTAACAATAAAACTTACGAAATTAATTCCTGTATTAGATATATTAAGTAATAATTATAGACCATAATTAATAATTACCAACAAAATTAATTATTGAATCCAGTGAATTTAACAACTTTTTAGCAAATCCATAAGGTTCGTACCTAATTGAAACTAATTGGGTTCAAAGTAACCCTAACTGCCGCCTAGGCCTAGCCCTCGTTCATATAACAAAAGTTACCAACATGAACAGTATGCAGTTCGCAGATTTAAATTATCTTTTTTCAACAATGTTTAAATGGCGCATTTTAGTTTAGTTCTTTCTTTCTTTGGAGCTGCATGAATATACGTGTAAACTTATAAGTTTATACGTATATTGCTATTGCTGCATGCTGCATTTATCATTTACGTCAAATGACTTTTCTGCCAAAGTTATAAACGGAAATATCCCTCCTAATATTAAGGCGCTGACGTGACATGTAACTCAAGTGACCTTGAAATGCTTGGAATCAATGGACCATTTTCATTGAGAATGAGACATCTATTGCAAATTTTTGAAACTTCAAATGAGGTCATGTACAATTTTTCATTTTTAACTTTAATTAATAGAGTAATGAAAAATAATAGACCAGTTTTTTTTATTTTTCCTCAAATCAATCTGTAATAATAAAAAACTGCAATAATATAAAAATATTATTAAAAAAGCAGCAGATTTAAGTTAAGGTAAGCAATTCATTTCAACCAGGGGGGTGACAGCTGATAGGAATTATTGTGACAGAAGTTGTATGGACCAAGTGAGGTAAAGGGCGAGAGGATATAAGTTTTGTCACTGCATATAGAGGCAGCACATGTCGCAAAAGAGTTTGGCTATTGGCCGATAAGATGGCAGTACATGTTCAAAACAAAATCAACAAGTCGTTGGATGTGAAATATTTGAAATCACTCATGTTTTCGCTCTCGAAGTGTCAGCATCAGTTTATCTAATTCATTTTGTGTATTACTGTTTCGTTTTTTGTTGTTATTTTTATTGTTTGTTGAGTTATTTTTGTTTCGTTGTTGTTATTTTTGTTACTTAGTAGTCTTTGATTGACGCTAACCTAACCTAACAGTTAAGTTCTTTTGTGTGAAAAGCTTTGTTTACTTCGTAATTATTGTGTTTTACATCTGCAAGGTAAGTTTCAATATATATAGTAAAATTGTAAATAAGTTAATTTGTCATAGAAATTATAAACTCGGTAACTTTAATATTTCTATATAAAAAAGTTATTAATAACCTCAGTTCAGAAATTATATAAATTTCAAATAATTACGAGTAAAATCTAGCATGAACATAATATGAATTTCCTGTTTCAGACTATGAGAGTTGTTTATTGCGTAATTCCTGGCTGCAGGAGCAATAATATACAACATTCATCGCTTGCTTTTTTCTCTTTACCAAGAGATGATGTACTTTTGAAGCAGTGGACAACGAACATGAATATGCCTCAATTCATTGATACACCAATTGGTTCTCGATGTCATACTAAAGTGTGTGCATTACACTTTGAAACTACGAAATTTCGAACCCCTGAGCGAAGGAAATTAAACTGTGGAGCTGTTCCTACATTATTACATGAGGATTATGGTAAGCAAGACGTTCATTTAAATTATAAAGCCCATTTTGTGTGATTTTTTTTCGCCAATCGCTTAATTAGAAAACTCCAACTATTATATTATTATGTTAAATGTAGTTATTATTATATATTATGTTAAATGTATTTTTTTGACTAATTCAAAATATGATATACTTTTCGTCAAATAATTTGAAATAATAGCGTCATATTCGTATAATTGGCGAAGAAGTTAAACTGAGAAACAAAAATCTTCTTTTTCTAAAAGTTCTCAATTATGGTGAAATTTTTATTTTTCGCTACATAGATGTCTTATACTTGTACATAAATTTAGTATGTAAAATACGAATGCGTAAAATTTCATCTGAATTTATTTCATTTACAGCTATTGTGTCCAGTAAAATACCTTCCGAGAATAGCGGATCCAAGCGAATCCAAATCTTCTACTTCAGGGAATCGTGACGAAAAATAATTTAAAATATTGCAACTGTAGTAATTACAATTAATATTGTGTAAAATATTTAATTTACAAAATATTTAATCATTATTTGTAAAATGAAATAATAATATAACCAATAAAGTATAAATTAATTTCATTTCAATTGTAATATTGAAATTAAAATTTCTAATTTTAATATGGTTGAAGTAGCATGCAGCCCGCATCACAGCTTTTAGCTTTGTCACTAGCGCTAGATGTCGCAATGATCGATAGCCCCCACTCCTTCTCCCACTTCTACCTTTTCAAATAACACACAGCTGTCACGTCTCTCTTTAGATTATTGGTCCGTGATTTCAACGGCCATTTTGATTTTCACACTAGGTTCTAAACGTCAAAGTGACATTTAAAAATAATCTGAAATTTACAAAAGCAAAATGTTGTTTGTGAATATTCTACAATATATTCAGTTCATTATGTGCTAAACAAACTTATAGCGAGCGTCTGATCTCAAATTTTTACAAAGTGAAAGAACAAGAAGCACAGCTGATGTGACGCGTGAATAACTTCAGGCCAAATGAAAATTATATTTACAAAAATGAATAGTGACATTATATACTTTTGTCAATTCAAGGTCACTTGTTCGAAGAAAGAATACATAGCACTTTATGCAGTAGTAGCTTAACTAAATTTCATGTTAGAAAGAGAAAGATTATTTGATGTATGTCTATGTAGTTTATGTTGTGACAGATATACGTAAATGGTGACATGACTTTCTAACACAATACAAATAATAATGACGTATGTCGTAGAGTTATAAGGCGATTTCGGGCGACAACCGTTCACTTGCGGTATTGCGTTCAGGGGCCCGATTCTTGAAATCATGCGGAATTTTCCGCACGCGAAAAAATTCGTTTGGTTTGTTTCGTGCACGAACAGTATTATACGCGTGAGTAGTATTCTTGAATACCAAACGAAACCCGGTCGAAGCCTACGTATACGATTCTCGAAAGCAAACGAACGTAGTATGTTGCAGCCAATTAAAACGAAACATTTGTATCACGTGAAAGCTTCATCATTTGATTGTTTTTTTAACTGTCACCGTCAACAAAGCTGTCAGTGGCTGTCAGCGAAGCTGTCATAAATCATAAGTATTGTAATTTCAATATTCAAAATTTATTATAAGTGTATTATTTTAAATATGTATTATTTTTCTATAGTTACAGTATCCACGCAATATGGCAATATTAATAGACAAGTACTATGTAATATTAAACATGCATGAATAATTTTGCATAGCATTTCAGGTTTGGATATCAGAACTCATTAAAAGGCACCTAAAATTCTACTTTAACAATCCATTGCATCGTTCTAACAATGCAGGAGCACACATTTGTCGGATGTTATAATAATGATACTCAAAGTGGAAAATATAAAATCATGAAACGTCCCCGGAATTGTTTAAAATCATAATTTGACTTATATGACCTGATTAAAGTACTAATACACCAAACTCAAGTGACAGTGACAATGTGACAGACACAGTTTAGTGTGCGAATGATACTTTCAAGTGATTCATACCCATGCGATGTAATTACACACGGAATTATCGCGTACGACCACACGATTTCGATTCAAGAATACCAATATGCAGTTCGTATGCGTATTTCTCCCAATTACGTATGCGAAAAATTTCAAGAATTGGGCCCCTGGGGCCCGATTCTTGAAATCATGCGGAATTTTCCGCACGCGACAAAATTCGTTTGGTTTGTTTCGTGCACGAACAGTATTATACGCGTGAGTAGTATTCTTGAATACCAAACGAAACCCGGTCGAAGCCTACGTATACGATTCTCGAAAGCAAACGAACGTAGTATGTTGCAGCCAATTAAAACGAAACATTTGTATCACGTGAATGCTTCATCATTTGATTGTTTTTTAACTGTCACCGTCAAAAAAGCTGTCAGTGGCTGTCAGCGAAGCTGTCATAAATCATAAGTATTGTAATTTCAATATTCAAAATTTATTATACGTATATTATTTTAAATATGTATTATTTTTCTATAGTTATATTATGCACGCAATATGGCAATATTAATATGCAAGTACTATGTAATATTAAACATGCATGAATAATTTTGCAAACCATTTTAGGTTTGGATTTCAGAACTCGTTAAAAGGCACGTAAAATTCTACTTTAACAATCCATTGCATCGTTCTAACAATGCAGGAGCACACATTTGTCGGATGTTATAATAATGATACTCAAAGTGCAAAATATAAGATCATGAAATGTCCCCGGAATTGTTTAAAATCATAATTTGACTTATATGACCTGATTAAAGTACTAATACACCAAACTCAAGTGACAATGACAATGTGACAGACACAGTTTAGGGTGCGAATGATACTTTCAAGTGATTCATACCCATGCGATGTAATTCACACGGAATTATCGCGTACGACCACACGATTTCGATTCAAGAATATCAATATGCAGTTCGTATGCGTATTTCTCGCACTTACGTATGCGAAAAATTTCAAGAATTGGGCCCCAGGGGCCCGATTCTTGAAATCATGCGTAATTTTCCGCACGCGACAAAATTCGTCTGGTCTGTTTCGTGGGCGAACGGTACTATGCGTATAAGTGGTATTCTTGAATACCAAACGAAACTCGGCCGAAGCATACGTATACGATTATTGAGAGCAAATAAACGTAGTATTAGGCGGCCAATCAAAACGGAACATTTGTATCACATGAATACATTTGTATTTTTTTTTGTTTCTTAGTTGACATTTAAACTGTCAAAGACACATTTTTTTGAAATTTAAATATACGTGAACACAATATAATATGGCAAAAAGAGCCGGAAATGTAAATTCTGAGCAGAAAAATATTTTAATAGAATTCGTTAAAGACAATCCCAAAGTGGTTGAAGGAAAATTTTGTAAAAATTTCACATATAAGGATAGTCAAAAAAAATGGGAGGAAATTTCAAGCATTTTAAATACAGTTCCAAACGGGGGATCCAAAAATTGGAAACAGTGGCGAAAAGTAAGTAGATACCAAATATTAAATTTGAGCATACAGTATTTTTTATTTATTTATTAATAATTTACAACCACGCTACTCTAAAGTCGTATGCATCTGATGGATTACGATGATCATAAAGTAATGCAGATGGATACTCATGTCTGAGCGGGATTTGAACGAGGATTCGAACCCGTGTTTATTGGATTACGAAGCGACATTGTTATCCCTACGCTATTTGACAAATTAACTTGCTGAATGTTGTAGGTATGGCAAGATTTGAAAACCAAAAATAAAAAGGCAATGTTGAACAAAAACAGAGCACAGACGGGTGGTGGTCCTCCAAGTAAGGACAATATCGATGATATCGAAAATTCAATATTAACTATTGTAAGTGATACGTCAGTGCAGGGTATTGCAAATATTAAGGAAACCATTGTTCCACTTTTTGTTGTACGTACATATATTTATATATTTAATTTTTTTTAAATATGATGAATGTACCTTTGTCTTGTAGCCCCCCCTAGAACTAGAACAAAATGCTAACGCTGATAGACTTCGTTCAATATCATTCGTCGAGCCAACTGTCGAATTTGTTAATGTTGATTCTATATTTGAAGGCGAAAATAACGTAAATGAACTACCAATAGAAAATGAAATAAGAAGTAATTATTCTCTTATCCGTTCTTAAGTTTATATTGGCTGAAAATGTTATATCTTTAATTATATATTCCTATTTTGTAGTTCAATCAAAACCACGTATTAAAAATAAATCATCAAAAACTCTAAGGCTGAACAGAACCCTTAATGCTACGGAAACTATGGCAAATATGTGCGGAAAAAAACTAGAACTTAAAGAAAATTATTATAAACAAAAATTGGCATTGATGGAAGACGACATAAAATCAAAAAAAGCATGGAGGGAGGAAGATTTAAGAACAAAAAAAGATATAGCACAAAATTTAAAAATGTTAACAGATTTATTATCAAAAAATTATCCTTAATTAATTAATTCTTTGTTACGAGTATTAAGTATGTTACACCAGAATGGGTTTTATATTAATAAAACAAATGTAAATATAACACTTTTTATTTATTCTTCATACAAAAACACATATAACAAAAAATACCTATATGTTTATTTAGTTAAAATAATTCCTAATTAAATTTTGTTGAACCAGTCTTCCTTTAGCAAGTTCGGGGTTGACCCTCCGCATTGGTTGCTCATTTTCATGAATGCCACGAATTACACCTAAGTCAAATTCAATGTTGTCATTATCGCCTTGAGGTTCAGCAACATTATTGATAATGCACATGTTATGCAATACTAAACATGCATTAATAATTTTGCAAACCATTTCTGGTTTGTAATGCAACACTCTGTGTTTCAAAAGACACCTAAACCTCATTTTCAACAACCCATTGCATCGTTCTATTAGTGCACGTGTACTCATTTGTCGGTTGTTGTAACGATACTCCGGTGTATGGAGTTGTGGCTCCGGATGTAAAATTGGCGTCATCATATAAGACCGTAGCGCATACCCAGAATCGCCTAAAACAATTGATTTATACCATCTGAGAAAAGTATTGATGCCGAAATTAACCTAGTAAAAAATAATTTGTATGTCCTTGATTATGAAGATCGCAAAAGAAATCTTTTAAATGACTATTGTTCCAAATAAATTGATCATTTGTGCTGCCAGGATATCGGGCACTAGCATGTAAAATTTTCATAGTCGAGTCGCAGACCTGCATACATATGAATAGGTACGAATTATTAAAAATATAAAATGTTCATTTTTAATGAGAATTGAATTACCAACTGAACGTTAATGGAATGGTATCCCTTTCGGTTCACATATATTTGTTCGTCAACTGATGGAGCAACATGAGTGCAATCGATACACCCAACAACTCCCGGAAAATTATATTGTTCATAAAATCTACAAGAACATCACTATCAAATCATGGAAACATACGACTTCGGAAGAGAGTTAAGTGCAACTTTACCCTTTCCTCACGGCTTGCAATTCCTGAAGAGTGTTAGGATATTTTATCCATCGTTGGAAAATATTGTGTTCGTTTAGAGCTGAACTTACTTCTGCTACACATCTGCTAACTGATGATTGGCTTATAGCTGTATATACATTGAATCCAACACCAGTTTGATAGCCTCCCGAAGCAAAAAACTGTAATGCTGTTAAAACCTTAAAAAAAATATTAAAACATGTACTAAAAAATGAATTTATAATTTTCGATGGTACGAGTAATATTATATTTTATAAAATACTATTTTACCAACTTTTGTTTGGACGTCCAGTGCTGAAGTTCTAGTCGGTATTTTTACATATGGCTCTACCATTTGCACAACTTGATTTACCAAATGCTTTGGCAAACGAAACAATTTTATGAATTGTTGGTCACAAATATCGAAAGGATTGATTTTGTTGAAAATTCTTCTTTCCTTCACAATATCGTTCTCAACTTCCTCTAATACATTAACTAATTCTATATATACTAAATCTTCGATTCCGGCCATTTTGCTGTAGGTAATTACAAAAACATATTAATATCTTTTATTTGAGTATTAAGTATTCATAAATATTTTGTATCCTTACCATTAGTTTAATAATATTTAATGTCACAAGTCAATTATACACCATATACAAATGACAGATGATACAGTTTCGCGTGCGAATGATACTTTCGAGTGTTTTACACCCACGCGATGTAATTTCGCACAGAATTTTCGCGTGCGATCACATGATTTCGATTCAAGAATACCAATATGTAGTTCGTATGCGCATCTCTCTCACTTACGTATGCGAAAAATTTCAAGAATCGGGCCCCTGGGGCCCGATTCTTGAAATCATGCGGAATTTTCCGCACGCGACAAAATTCGTTTGGCTTGTTTCGTGCACGAACAGTATTATACGCGTGAGTAGTATTCTTGAATACCAAACGAAACCCGGTCGAAGCCTACGTATACGATTCTCGAAAGCAAACGAACGTAGTATGTTGCAGCCAATTAAAACGAAACATTTGTATCACGTGAATGCTTCATCATATGATTGTTTTTTAACTGTCACCGTCAACAAAGCTGTCAGTGGCTGTCAGCGAAGCTGTCATAAATCATAAATATTGTAATTTCAATATTCAAAATTTATTATACGTATATTATTTTAAATATGTATTATTTTTCTATAGTTATATTATGCACGCAATATGGCAATATTAATATGCAAGTACTATGTAATATTAAACATGCATGAATAATTTTGCAAACCATTTCAGGTTTGGATTTCAGAACTCGTTAAAAGGCACCTAAAATTCTACTTTAACAATCCATTGCATCGTTCTAACAATGCAGGAGCACACATTTGTCGGATGTTATAATAATGATATTCAAAGTGCAAAATATAAGATCATGAAACTTCCCCGAAATTATTTAAAATCATAATTTGACTTATATGACCTGATTAAAGTACTAATACACCAAACTCAAGTGACAGTGACAATGTGACAGACAAAGTTTAGTGTGCGAATGATACTTTCAAGTGATTCATACCCATGCGATGTAATTACACACGGAATTATCGCGTACGACCACACGATTTCGATTCAAGAATACCAATATGCAGTTCGTATGCGTATTTCTCCCACTTACGTATGCGAAAAATTTCAAGAATTGGGCCCCTGGTGCGTTCACACATTCGGGCGCTAGGAACAGCTTACCCGGTATGCTTGGATCAGTGTTCACAGCTGAACGGGTTTGCGAGCCGGGTCAGCTTCGGTTCACTATTTCTATCTCTTTTTATTATGTCATTTTTTTTTTAAATGTCAAAAGTCAGAACAGTCGGTGTCGTAGTCTTTATGTCAAAAACGAATATTTTTTTTGAGATATTTCAAATATGGATAAACTATCTTTCTCTGTAGAGATATTGTAGAAATATGTGATACTGTGGAAGTAACGAATTTATTATGTACAGAGGTACAGAATAAAGTTTAAAAAATGAATTAAAATAATAATGATTTGTTTGTAGATGATACGTATGCTATAAAATGTATTATGGAAAACCTCTAGGAATAATGAAGCATGTTGAAGATTCAGCAATTTAAATCCATCGTTTGTTGATATTAAAGTGTCGCCTTTAGCCAGATAACATTGCTTTTTCTAAAGGAATCGAAATAAAACCTCCACTAGATTGTTTAATGTGTATTAATGTTCCTAGTTCTTTTAGCAATGTAAGCTTGTATGTAATAAAATCATAATTTAAATAATTAGATATCCACTTTTCGTTAAAGTCTCGTATTCTATTATGTTTATTTAGTATATTAGATATACTACAGAACAATAGTATCATTCTTTTTATTAAAGAATATAAATAATCCACTATTATTTAACACAGAAGTATTTAACTTGTCATCCAGTGCTAAATATAAACACAATTTAATTTTCTTATTGATGTGCATTTTAACTGTCAGGCACTATTTTTGACAGTTTTAAATGTCGCAGAATATACATAACCTCCAAGAACAGTGTCAACAAGTGAACCAGACAATTTTTGGCGCTACCACTGACCATATCATACCGTAACTGACCGTAACTAATCCAAGCAAGTGAACGGGTATGTCGCCCGAAATCGCCTATAGATATCTAATTATCAGTGACGTTGAATAAATATAGAAATTTGTTTTGACAGTTGTCAGTTTTGACAGTTTACGTTTTACTTGAATATTTTACAATTTATACATTTATTTTATATTTTCGTAGTTGAAACTGGATACGAAATAGTTATATTTTAAGGGGATTAATAGGTGCAATTCTAGCTCGCCTCCAAAAGGTGCACCGGGATAACGCTAAAGAGCTAGAGCCGCAGGCATTCCAGACTGTCCTAGTGATCTCCTGGATACCTTCACATACACAATGCAGACCGATCATCCTACAAATACTCCTTCAAAGGTCCAAATGACAAAGTCTATAGGTTCACTTGTAAGAGTTTGCCAGCTAAATATAGAAAGCATTAGTAAATCTAAAAGCGAATGCCTATCAAAGTTTTTGTTGAATAATAACGTCGATATTATACTTATACAAGAAACGCATACTAAGGACGAGGCACAGTTGCAGTGTAGAGGAAAAATTCATGGTTATAAATTAGTTGGTGCAATAAACAATTCCTCTTATGGTATAGCTACTTATGTAAAAACCAATTTAGAAGATGTTGAAGATATTTTAACTTCAAATGATAATAACATCCACATTATTGCTATAAAAATACGAGGAATAACAATTGTGAATATTTACAAACCACCTTCTACAGCCTGGCCAGAAATTACTCTTCCTGTATTTTCCCATCCAGCCATTTATGCGGGCGATTTTAATAGTCACCATACACAGTGGAATTATGCAGTTAACGACGCAAATGGACTGAAACTTGTAGAATGGGCTGATGCTCAAAACTTGTATTTAGTATACAGTCCAAAAGATATAGGCTCATTCAGATCAGGTAGGTGGAATACAGAAACTAATCCTGACTTATGTTTTGTCACAGTAAATCAGCAAAACCAACCAGTTCCTGTCACTCGTCACGTTTTTGAACACTTCCCAAATACTCAACATCGTCCAATCATTTTAGAAATAGGAATTCAAATTCCAATAATTCGAAATTCTCAGCTCCCTAGATGGAATTTTTCCAAAGCAAACTGGGCTCAATACTCGTCAGACTTAGATACAAATATCAGATTTATACCACCACTCCCACATAACTATCAAAGGTTTGTCAAAATGGTAATTAAAACTGCTAAAAAGCATATTCCTAGAGGGGTCAGAAATGAATACATACCGGGATGGAATGAGGCTAATGAACTTTTGTATGAAGATTTCATGAAAAATGGGAGGTCAGAAGTTGCAGCAGATCTATTGCATAATCTTGACGTGGCAAGAAGAACTAAATGGATTAACACTACAGAAAACTTAAATTTTAGGCACTCTAGCAGAAAAGCGTGGAGTCTTCTGAAAAAACTAGGAGCTAGGTCTTATAATCCACAAATCAAACCAAATGTAACACCAGATCAAGTTGCCAATCACATTGTGAACATGTCTCGAGCTAAACATGACAAAACTCATTCTCTTAAAATTAAGAAAGAATTAACAGTATTAAAGCGAACTAGTAAGGAGCAGGAAGATATGTCAAGCGATTTTACTGAAGATGAAGTATCATTAGGTTTACAAAATATGAAACGTGGAAAAGCGCCAGGTTTTGATGATATTCATCCTGAATTTCTGACGAATTGTGGCCCTAAAACAAGGAAATGGTTAGCTAAATTTTGCTCTAACATCCTGAATAATGGAATATTACCAAAAGAATTTAAAAAATCTAAAATTATTGCTATACTAAAACCTAGTAAACCATCGAATAAACCAGAAAGCTACAGACCTATTGCCCTTTTAAGTGTTACATATAAATTACTAGAACGTTTAATATATAATAGGATAAGTTCAACTATTCTGGATGCCTTGCCCATAGAACAAGCTGGTTTCCGACCGAACCGCAATTGTGAAGATCAGATTTTAGCACTAACAACATTTATTGAACGAGGATTTGAGCAACGTTTAAAAACAGGGGCAGTTTTTGTGGATCTTACAGCAGCGTATGACACGGTTTGGAGAGAAGGCCTAATTTATAAATTACTAAAAATTACTGGCTGTATGAAACTAGTTTCCTTAGTAAATAATATGTTAACTAATAGAGTTTTGCAAGTATTTTTGGGAAATTCTATCAGTAAACCAAAATTATTAAATAATGGTCTTCCTCAAGGTTCTGTTTTAGCTCCTCTCTTTTTCAACCTATATATATCCGATTTACCAGAAACAACATCCAGAAAATTTGGCTATGCAGATGACCTTGCTCTTACTACACAGCACACCAACATAAGCACTTTAGAACAGATATTGTCTGAAGATTTAGAAGTATTAAGTGATTATTTTAGGAAATGGCGGTTGTCTCCAAGCACCGCCAAAACTGAAGTATGCTGTTTCCATTTGAACAACAAATTGGCAAGATCGACAATGAATATTTCTTTTAATGGTGTAATCTTACCGCACAACTTCTTTCCAAAATACTTGGGTGTTATATTAGATCGTACCCTTTCATATGAAAAACATTTACGCACTCTAGCAGCAAAGTTGAGAACGCGTAATAACATTTTGCAGAAATTGGTAGGAACAACGTGGGGAGCCGATGCCAATACACTGCGGACAACTGCATTGAGTTTAGTATACTCAACTGCTGAGTACGCAGCCTCTGTTTGGTTAAATAGTGCCCATGTAAATAAAGTTGATATTGTTCTCAATCAGACAATGCGTATAATCTCTGGCTGTATTCAAAGTACTCCACTCAAGTGGCTTCCAGTCCTTAGTCATATTGAACCGCCTAAGATCCGAAGATGCAAAATTTTAGTTAGAGAGTATAAAAAGGCACGTCAAAATTTAGATTTACCAGTTCATCGGGATGTAATTGAATTTAAAAGATTGAAATCCAGAAATCCTCCAATAAAAACTGCTAAACATTTGGTTAATGAAAACTTCAATGGGTCAGATGCGTGGCGTATTGAATGGCAGAATCAAACTGATTCTACTGGGTATTCAGTATTAAATACACGAAAACGTCCGGATGGCTTTGATCTTCCACGCAAAATTTGGGTTTCATTAAACAGGGTTAGAACTGGGCATGGTAGGTGTGGATCTTCATTTTACAAATGGGGTTTGCGGTCAGATCCAAAATGTGATTGCGGCGCTGAACAACAAACAATCAACCACATTGTAAATGAATGTCCACTTCGAGCATTCCAGGGAACAATGGAAGATTTCTTTCAAGTTACACCAGAAGCTATCGTTTGGTTAAACAACCTTGACTTGGACCTATAAAAAATATTTATTTCAAATTTTTATTAATTTTATTATAATATTTATTGTGTATGTAATGCCATAAGCTAATAATAATAGTGACGTTGACATTTAAATCAAATTATTATTCCATGGTTTTTGTCAAGTCTATGTTTTTGTGTTTTGCAAATACATAGATGAAGAGCATAAACCTTTGAGAAAGGCATTATTTAACACGTTGGCTGCCATGAGGTATGCGTACTGAACCTCACGAAAATTTCCCTTCTTGTGTCGCGGTACATATCACAGACTGCCACATGCAGTGAGACTCGTAAGTAGATTAGTTGTCTATAATGCCTAGTGCACACGGAGAAACTTTTAGTAAAGTTTCCAGAAACTTGTTTCCGGAAGAAGAAGAAGTTTTGGAGAAACTTTTGCATCAACGTACTGTGTGTTCACACGAGAAAAATAAAAGTTTCCTCAAAACTGGTAATTTTTCTCTAAATCTATAGGCTCTTGGAGAATTATTTTTTCGAAAGAGAACAAGAAGTACACAAAATTACATGTAGGAATTAAATTTAACTAAAAGTAAATGGAGAAATAAACTAAACTATATGTGCTTATAACTAAGAATTCTAACAGAACTAAATTTATGAAGTAAACTAAACTACATAAGATTTCTGAATAAACTACACTGAAATAAACCAATTTTTATAAACAAGAATTATTGTAATCGACGCCAAAAATCAAAGTTTTTGTGATCCTAACCTCTTTTTCTTTACAAGTGTCATAATAGATGAGAAGTTAGGTGCACGTCAAAAAGTTTCCACAAAACCTCTCAGTTTTAACGGCGCCGTTAACTTTCTGGAAACTTTTCATACTTCTTCTTCTTGGGAAACAAATTTTCGGAAACTTAGATAAAAGTTTCTCCGTGTGCACTAGGCATAAGTGAGACGTCGGACTGAATTCCTCGTGGCGCGTTAGGCCAAAGAACACAAAAGCCCCTTGTATTTTGTTTTTATTTTTTTAGAGTCAAAAGCTTTAAATTTCTAGTTATCAAAAAGAAAGTGTATAAATATGGTGGTAATAATTTTTGTAAATTTATTGAAAAATGTGTACAAGTAAAAATTAATAAGTAATAAAAATTAATTTATTGAAGCTTTATGAACACGCAGTATAAGTCCAAATGATTTTCATAGACGTATTGAGGTACAGTAATTTTTTTTAAAGATGTCTGATCAAGGTCATCTGTATCATGAACGAATTAACAAATTGGCATACATTTATCTCTTTCTTTTGCAAAGGCTATAAGCGTGTGCGATTCAAAAATTCATATTGTTCCGACTAAGTTAAGACATTTCACTTTAAAACGATGCTCGTAATTGATAATACTTTCGCTGTAACGTAAGTTTATTTATTAATTCAGATACATTACCTTGATTCATAGCCGTACGAATAACGTTATTTTCTGTGTGTCACTGACACTGACATTGAGTCAATATATTATTTTTCACATATTTGGTTTTACATTTGCTAATAAACTTACAAGTTGACTTATTTTTGAATGCTTTTATTGTAACATATATTTTTATAATAATAACACACATACAGTAGTATCTTATGTACCCTCATGAAAACTAAGTAAACAACACTACTGAATTTGTCAGAATGGGCGGAACAAAAATATGAATTCATACAATTCGTAGATAACCTTGATCGGACATTTTTCAAATTTTTTACTGTATATATGTTGTGGCACAGAATCATGTGCTAAGTAACAATTTTGTTTTGGCATTGAAGGTCAGATTTTGATGCCCTCATTGCTGCAACCAACGTGTTAAAAAGAATCATAATTTTCAAATAAATCACTTATTTTTTTCAGTTAAAATGTATCCATAAAAATTTCATGTTGCAGGTCTATATATAGTTTGGTTCACGAAAGATGACAATTCAAGGCCATTTGTTCGAAGATTTATGCTGTATGACAGATATACGTTCCATATTCACATTGCTCTCTAACACACTAAAAATAATAGGAACGTATGTCGATGAGTTGCTGGTATGCAATTATCTATTGAACTGCCCTCTATGTTAAAGCAAATCCAGTGGCGGAGTTTGTTTATTGAATTTGACGTTTAATCAAAATCAACGAATAAGTTTCTAATTTTGTTCCCGCGATGTAATTGAACATAATCATGGGAGAGAAAGGAAAAACTTTGCGACGGCAAGCTATTCAATTTGTGCATAATGAACGCGAAAATAATGGACCATTATTAAATCTTCATCGGATGCAGCAGGTAATATATGTGAAAATATTTTTTTAATTTCTTTGAAAATTGAAATTGCTAGACAAAAAAGGTTTCATGATTAATAAATGAAATTTAGCAAGTATTTTATTTTAGCGTACAGCAGATGCGCTACAAATATCTGAAACCACAGTAAACAGGGTATTAAAACGTGTTACTAATATCGAAAATGAAGAACAATTAACTTATTCTGAAAAAAAAAACGACCCAGAAAATCAACTGCAACAGCTGATCTTGATACTTTTAACACCGATGCAATTAAAAGAATAATATATGAAATGTATGTTAACAGTAAGTAGTTTATTACTAATTTTCAAAATATGTATTTATATCATTGTTTTCAGTATTTTGGTAATTATACATAGGTGTTGTATCTTTATGTTCATTATTATATCAAAATAAAAAATATCTTTGAAAATGTGTAGACGTTTAACATGTAATTTTGAATGATTAAAATGTATCCACAAATATTATACCTAGTGCACGCCTATGTGTATATAATGTAGTGAAGTTATTTGCAAGTAATATTATACCAGATGGTTTGAAAATGACCTTGAATTGTCATCTTTCGTGAACCAAATTATATACGAGATGCAGTGAAGTTATCTGCTATAGTTTGGTTCACGAAAGATGACAATTCAAGGCCATTTGTTCGAAGTAAGAATAAACAATATTTTATATAGCGGTAGTATAGCAACATTATGTATTAGAAAGAGATAGATTATTTGACGTATGTCTACGTGATTTATGCTATATGACAGATATACGTTCCATATTCATATTGCTCTCTAACACACTAAAAGTAATAGGAACGTATGTCGATGAGTTGCTGGTATGCAATTATCTATTGAACTGCCTTCTACGTTAAAGCAAATCCAGTGGCGGAGTTTGTTTTTTGAATTTGACGCACAATTTGACGTTTAATCAAAATCAACGAATAAGTTTCTAATTTTGTTTCGCGATTTTATTGAACATAATCATGGGAGAGAAAGGAAAAACTTTGCGAAGGCAAGCTATTCAATTTGTGCATAATTAACACGAATATTTTCAACGGGATTTTGAATGATTAAAATGTATCCACAAATATTATACCTGGTGCACGCCTATGTGTATGGAATGTATAGTCAAATTTTTGACTCTGTCGGGTACAGTAATAAAACTATAAATGAACTTATAAATATCGCAATTATGATAAAGCGGCATATCCTTTACTTTCTGTAGTATAATACTGTTTGGCATCGGCCCATATTTTTGAGCCGCTCTATTCATGCATTGAATCAAACGTCTAAGGCTATTTTCCTATAATACCTGGTAAACGTTTGATTCATTGCATGAATAGAGCGGCTCAAAAATATGGGCCGATGCCAAACAGTATTATACTACAGAAAGTAAAGGATATGCCGCTTTATCATAATTGCGATATTTATAAGTTCATTTATAGTTTTATTACTGTACCCGACAGAGTCAAAAAAAATGACTATAGTGAAGTTATTTGCAAGTAACATTATACCAGATGGTTTGAAAATGACCTTGAATTGTCATCTTTCGTGAACCAAACTATAGTAATATTTTATACCATACGAAGCAGATTGGCACACCCAGCAATGGGTAATATGCCGTGATGAAATATTTATTTTATTTATTTATTTAATAAGTGACCTTGAATAGTCATCTTTCGTGAACCAAACTATATAAATATATTCTAGCATGTCTTTCAAATGTTTCAAAAGTAACAACCAAGGAGGAACGCTTTTCAAGGACAATCGAATAACATATCTGTTCGCGCCTTTCCTTGCTTCTTGTTTTTTTTTTATTATTTAAAAGGCGTGCGGGTTAGATTCATACAAGGAGCGAGGTATAGTCACCGTATAAACGTATCTGAAAGATATTCATGTAGATTTCAAATTTTCATAGTACACATCTCTATTTTAAACCGTGTATGAGTGGTAAGCAAAAAATATGTAATAATAGCACATGGCAAAGTTCAGAAGTTTCAAATAAAATATACGGCTTTGGTAAAAGACATAATCAATTTTGTCTGGATTATGAGATGAAATTGATCAAAATATTTATTATAAAACAAATAATGTATATCTACTGTTAGGGGTTACAATAAAATAATTATAGCATTTACTAAACTAATCAGCTGTTTACTCTCTTTACTTGGAATTTATAAATATAGCACATTTACGCCTAATGAAATAATGCAATATTTACAACAATGATTTAAAATTATATACATACACAATACACATTTTCTAATGCAAGCAATATAAAAACATATACAAATATTTTACTATTATTTATTATGCAAAAATTAACTCGTCAAAATATGAATTTATGAATTTTCATAAAGCTTACATACTAATAAGACACATTTACGATTATGGTATATTTCACATATTTTTAAGCAATTACACTGAAGTTTCGTCGTTGTTGAGTGAAATTTAAATTATTGAGAGTAAATTATACGGTTTTCAAAAAGTAAAAATATTAGTACAATTCAAATGCAATAAAACGATGAAATATCTTAAATTAATATTTAAAATTAAATCACAATAGTTTTATAATTACATGTATATAAAGATGCTAAAATCTAATTACATGCTACATAAGGCAGTAATATCCAGTAATATTGTATTTATAATTCAAGAAATATATTGAGGAATTTTCGTTTAAATTTAATTCATGAAGGCACCAAGAAAGGTCCCAATTATATTTTACCTTTTGTACGAATATTTGATAAATTTCGTTGTATAATAAAACAATTTCTAAAAAAAATACAAATATCGAAATAAATGGAAAACTGCATATTTAAAACCAGTCAACAAATCTTATAGAAAAGTATAAAATAAAATAACAATAACAATGAATGCGGTTTATGAAAAGTTGTAACTGTGTAATCTATATTTCCGTAAAGTATCGTCGAGCCATGCTTCAACCCTTTTGTAGCTATGCGACATCCATTCCACATTGATGCGAGTTGCTTCGATGCTTTGGTCAAATGCACGTTCGGCAGTTCCCAAGTTGTTGATGTTATCATTTTTAAATGCTACCAGCTTGAAATATTAAAATATATTATAAATATTCTTAAATAGCAAGGTATTTATCAGTTTTCTTTAAAAAATATTTTAAAAACAGTAATTTTTAATATTAAGAATTTTAAAATTAATTAGGTGTTAACAAATAGTCGAAATAGGAGTCATTCAGTATTTATTCTTCCAAAACCGACGCTTCTGTATTCACTTATACCTTCTTCAGGTATCTTACAGATTTTTAAACACAAAATCATGTACAAGGCAGTGGCGGCTCGTGGTATTTTTGAGCGGGGGGGCAGTGGCGGCTCGTGGTATGTTTGAGCGGTGGGGGGGGGGGGCAAATTAATCTGTGGTCATGGAACAAGAACTAGTGGGGAGGTCCGGAGTTATTTCTCTTGTTAGGAAGAGAAACAATAGTAAAACAAATGAGTAGAGTTAAAGAAGAAAGTGTATGAGACTCTAATAAGTAAAGAACACAAACTATTAATTGTTAATATATTTGAAGAAAGCAATTCCCAAATACCTTATCTGCAAGAATGTCTTCAAATTAATAATTATAATTGTTTATATATTAAATCTATTCTTCTGTCTTTACATTGAGCAAAATGATCAATTATTTTATCGAGAAAATCTGGCGAATTGAAATTAAAGACAGATTTGTTAAACGAATTTGTGAAATGCTGTTGCGAGTAAAAGACTTAATGCGTTTAAGAGCTGAAAAACTTCTTTCAGTTGCTGCAGTTGTAGCCGGTAAAGACTGCTCCTCTTGCTACGCGAAACGCGAGGTACGAAGTGCTCCGAGTACGTCCGATTGTTTCCGAATCACAACGTGGGCTAGCCACCTCTGGAGTTTCACTCACTCATATATTGGGATTATTTTTATGAATTAATTTACAGTCATTTAGAAATTAAAATATCAATTTTGTTAAAAAAATTCATCGATGATTTTTCTTAAATACATGCATATTTATTTATTAAAATTCGTAAATATTTTTTTTTGAAAACATATGTATGTTATTACATAATATCAGTTTACAGAATGTTTACTTTCAATTATTATTTTGTTTTATACAAATTAATTCTGTATAACTCCATATTAATCATTAATATCATACCATTTATTTTAAGTATAATATATGTATAATTGTATACATATTTATTATTTAAATAATAAATTCAATGTTTAAATGCGAACAAACCGGTAACTAGATTTCATATTTTCATGAAAAGAAAAAGAATACTGAAAATATAGTGTACCTATTAGCACGGGTAATTATTTGCTGTAGTACGTAAGTAAAGAATTCAGTATTATAGATGGGCAGAGGGGGCTTGCCGCCTCTGTATGCTGCGTGACCCGACGTACGTCTCACTTGTGCAGTCACTTGTGAGCGCTGTACTAGGACTGCACATGTTTGGAACGTATCGCCGAGTATAATGTCATAATTCTTCTCTGAAGGGGGCATGCCCCCTCAAACAGAATTTGATGTATATTGCGCTGCTGAGCGTCACAGCGCTAATTTCAATTTAAATAGTACATTGTTTAATGCTAACTATAGAATCAAATTGATACTTTTATGGATAATTCGTTTATAATATATTGACGTAAAATAATCTGAAATAATCTGAGGGGGCACTGCCCCCTCTGCCACCCTGGACGAGCCGCCACTGGTACAAGGTGTAAATCGAAAAGTGAGTAATAGGCGTTTAACATGGGAAACCAGTTTTTTTTCTTTCCGCGTTATCAAATTATTTTATGCAAAAATACTTAAAATAAAAGTTATAGGGCCGGTTTTATAAAGAAATGTAATCTTTACTTAAAATTTAGTTGTCAGGTAAATTTAATCAAATTAACAAATTCGAATCAGTTTCTCTGTTCTTATGACATTTAAATCATCGCTGTCAAAAAAGGAGTTACATTTTTTCATTTCGTTGAATCTACTTTGAAAGTAAATTTTAAGTGAAGAATAAATTTCTTTATAAAACCGACCCATAGAGGTTTAAATTCTGCATCTAAATCATGTAGAACGATTCTAGCTCTTCATAAGAGCGAAATAATTATAGTTACTGTTTTTATGAGCTTTTAGTTTAAACAGCCATGGATTAAGACAAAAAGTTGAACAATTGCGTTGTTTTTAACTATCATTTAGAACTAATTCAAATTTAAAAAATAACTAAATAACTATTTTAGTTTTGACTGTTACAAATAGCGCAATTGTACTTTTTTTTTGTCATAATCCATGCTTGTCTACAATAAAATCTCATAAAAGTACTAAGTTTGTAATTAATGTTTTCACTTACGTGACAAGCTTGAATAATTGTTTAACATGATTTAGATGCAGAATTTAAATCTCTATAACTTCTATTTGAAGTATTTTTGCCTAAAACAATTTGGTAACGTTTGCGCAAAGAAAAACTAATTTTCATGTCAAATGCCTATGGTTCACTTTTCGAATTACATCCTGTACATGATTTTATGTTTGAGAATCTGAAAGATCTTACTTACCCTGAAGATGGTAAAGGTATAAATATAAATGTATACCAAAACCAGGGATTAAATACGAAAACGCAATATTTTTTTTCGTTCATGAATGAAAACAAAATAATTAATATCGGTTACCGGTTTTAACCGTTATTTTATTTAATATTTAATTTTATTTATAGCAAATACTTTACACGCAAATATTATTTGAATTTCCCGACATGTATCATAATACAGGGTTAGTCACGGGAGAGTTACTTTGACAGAATAATTGTATATTCATTAATATATATGTTTCTTTAATACTAGCATATTATTTCTTCTTTTTTTTAATAAATAATACCCAATAAATTCATTTTACAAGGTTTTTTTCAGGTTGATGACGTGCGTCTTCTGCCTAATCATTTTCACTATAGCTTGCATTCTTAAAAAAAATGGAATATTTATCAAGTGTCTATCGTCATTAGTAGCTACAAACAAACGGATTTTCAAAGTAACTCACCGTGACTAACCCTGTTATGTGTTAAGTTAAACCCTATACTCGTAGTTTCATCTATTGAACACTAACTGCAATAATTTTCATTTGCGGCATTCGTCTTATGAGTTACGTTAAGTATTTATATACGATAAAAATTGTTTCGTTTAATTTTCTACTAAAATATAACATATAAATGTGTGCAATTGTTTTATTAATTAACAATTAATTTAAATATGTATCAACAAGTCTTATATTTGCTATAAATTAAAAAGAAACAATATTAACCGGTTTTGCATTTCAATTAACGAAAACGATTATTTTTAATAAAGAAGGAAACAACTGGAAACGAAATATCGCGTTTTGGGTGAAAATGAACCAAATAATTTTCGTTTTTATTTCTACCGAAATGTTAGTTTTGTAACAATAAATTGCGGAGAACTTGGCAACTTGGCAATACCTCCTATATGTCATGTTCCATGTTCAACGAAAATAAGTTATTAATCAATTTGAATTTTGCTAGTCTTTTCAAACAACGCCGGCTCGACGGGTGTTCGAACGGTTCGGACTGTTCCCCGAAAAGGGCGTTAAGAATTTGGGGGCACCTGTGAGTCGGATTGGGGAAAATATTTTAAAATGTGTTATTTACATATGCTGGGTGACACTAAAAACCATGGCACAGGCATTTAACATGGTAAAAGAGGTTTTTCTAATATTATCTGGCTCGAAAAACATTGTCGTGCTTTATAGATAAAGATTTTGAGAATTTTTGAATGCTAAATTTTTAAATTTATGCTTTTGGTGCCCAAGCACCCTTAATTTAAAGGTGTGGTAAAAATGGATTTAGTATACCAGTATTTCACAAAATATTACTACCCAGCAAATAACGAATGCTATTAATTCTTTTTATAATTGTTTAAGATATTGTGTAGAAGTTAATGGTGCCAATTTTGAGCATTTGATAAGTTAAATTAAAAATTCCTGATTAGTTTACTGTAGTTCTTACGTGTATATACATAAATTAATAATTTCTCATTTCTTTAATTTATAATTTAATTTTTATTTTAGTCTATGTTAATTATCCCTATGTTTACTTATAAAATAAACGCTTTAATATATTGCTGTCAATCATTTTATACTGTAACTATGGTAATGATATAACCTATGTTTACTGATAAAATAAACTCACGGTATAACGTGTTACGTGACAGATATTTGGTAAAAACAGTTTTCCAATGTTAAACGCTTATGTCACGGTTTCTAGTGTAAATAAGGGCGCATCGAGAATCTCGAACAGGACGCCGTTTAAACTCGGGCTGACCCTGTTTTCAAATTTGTAATTTAAAATTTTCCCTCAAACTTTAGCTAAAATTACAGGAGGTAACGCCAGATTAGTCGCGAAATGCTGTATGACTGAGATTTCGTGTATTCATGAACACCTAATCCGCACCACAGTCGAGAAATTTACTCACATTTAAAATGAATGTTATGCTCAAATAGTTTTTCTTACCTGGGCTAGTTCATAATGACTATTCATGAAAACAGGCAAAGCGGAAACCATCTTTGAAATTGTAGAAAATGCTAATCCGTAACTACAAAAAATATATCATTAAAATCTAAATAATTTGTTATTTAAATAGAACTTACTGATCGTTTAGTTGTTTCCAGTTATTTCTGAGAAAATCAAAAGCTAATTGATGTCCAACAACATTTTGTGCAATAGATTTGAATATGAGAGCGCCGTCTTGTTTTCTTATTCCTGAACTGTTACTTGCCATGCGCTCCAAATATCTAAAATATTATATACATTTAATATATTCAAGAAATGTATTAGTAAATGTAAAAAATACCTTGAAAGAAGCCATCCTTCGGAAGCACAGCCTAAAGAACTTAGCAAAACTTCTTTTTCAGTACCTGAATTTGTGTTTGTATATATTGTGAAAGCAAAGTCCCATTCTGCTTCGCCTCCTTCTCGAATTGCAGTGCAGTATACAACAGGTTTCAAATTTGGAGGAACGCTTAAAAAAGAAAAGAAAATTAATACCTCTAAAAATATGTTTTCCTGTTTATTTTTACGTTCGTTTAGCAGTAGGATTATTCTTCTTTTCTACTTCATCAACCATCCAATCTCTAAACATCTGTCGCGCTTGAATGGTACAATCAGAATTTTCAAATGTGCAGGCCCATTTTAATACTTCTATTCGTTTCATTTTCGTATCATATGATTCGTCTGGGCCTTCTAAGAAGCCTAAGGCGTTGTATACTCCCTGAGTTAGTTGCGACATAAACAGCTACAATATTTAAAATAATAGTTATTTATTGCACAAGTGAGTAAAATTATATTTCTCTAAAATAATCCACAAACGATTGACAGGAAAAAAAAACACTACAGAGAAAAAAATCTCCGCAATGAACATATTTAAGATATTTTTATCTATCCTCGACATTAAAAAGTTGCTTTTCAAACAAGATTTCAATAAATGGACACTTTGAAAGTATGAAGTACGAAAATTTAATAGAAAGGAAATCATTTATTTTCTACCTTGAATTTTCCGTAGACCGAAGTAGTTGCTAACATATTATCAATATATTTCATATTTCGTAACACCGTTGACATAGATGTGTATTTGGTGTCCCGGAAAGCGTGGATGGCTAAACTGAATGGAATATCATAATCCAGTTGGTTAGCTCTTGCTAGAAACATTGCATCATCGATAAGCTGAGATCGGGCTACTTGAGGGAAATTTAGTAGACCCATAGTTAAGAGCTTCCAATTGTTCACATCGTAATTTACTCGGTAGTAGCCTGCAATAAGTACAACAAATAAAAATACTCTACTTAAATTAAATAAAAACGAATTTTGATACGATTTTCGTTATTCAATAGTAAGTATTATTGTTTATTTATTGTATAGCACCATGCTAAATAAAGTTTATTATTATTATTTGTCGAGAAAGGTTCAGATGTATGAAAATTTGAAGTTTTTATTACGTTAATCTGTACATAGAAATATTAGACCCGTATTTTGTAATTTCGACAGAAAAATGATTAAAGTTTCAATAAATGAAGCCTGAGGAAAAGTGACGGCGCGTGTGACGTCATCTACACCGAGAACAAACTTTCCCAGAGCTGAGTGAGAGAGATATATGACAAACGCGCTGGGTACATCGTTTCGTCTCACGTCAAAACCAGCGCGAACATGGCGGGAAACGCCCGTGGCTTGCGCGTTCGAACAGCCAATAGCATTTACCAGTGCCCAGTACGTCACAAATAGGGCTGATCCCGTAGCCTACGTTATTAATAAAAGAAGAATCAAAGGCTGGGAAGCATCACAATATCTGTCAAAAAGAAACTCTAGTTCCGGAAAATGCCCAAAATCTGAACAAATTGCTAGGGGTACACCTTAACACCTTCTTTTTGCGATTTTGGACCATTTTTATTTATTTTCTTCTTGAAATTGTTAAAAAATTATGAAAATTGACATCGTAGAATCGAATGATTATATCTCTATGCTCATATTTCAACCTATTTTTGGGTTATTGCCCAAAAAGGGGCAGTTTTGGGTATAATTTTACATTTAAATTTCTTGGAAACAAAGATAGATATCGCCCTGCGGTCATAAAAATTAAGATGTTGCAAATTTTGTTTATAATATGAAAGATTATGGTTATGTGAGACAATACTACAACTTTTCGTGAATTATTATTTTAATAATAAAAATAGTTATGACTTACCGCCGTGCTTAATGTTGACATAGATATATTCTTTGTCTGTTGCATTTAACGATAAAGTTATTTCTGGTTCATTTTGCATCCAAACTTTAGGAGTAGTGTTTTGGAAATTAAAATCTTTAGTTGTTGTGTACGACACAGGTACCCACCAGGTTTGTTGTTTACTTGCGTTATTAGCCAAGAAAAATCTCTCCTAAAAAAATATATTAATAAATTTATTGTTATTCTGCCATAAGCGTTCGTTATTTTACCTGAGAAATTGTGACAATATTATCGTTGTAATTTCTGGAAACATTCAATACTGGATATCCAGTTTGCAGTATCCAAGTATCCATGATCTCTTTTAAAGTTACGTTCTTATCTAATGTTCCATCAATGTGCGCTTGCTTCGTTAACGATTCCCAAAGGTCATCGTGATAAGCATTTGCATATTTTTTAGCATTTAAATAATTAATAAGTCCAACTTTAAATGTGTATTCTCCTAACACATAATTCAACATTCTAATAACCGACGCGCCCTTCTTATAAGAAATTGGATCAAATATTTGTCTTATTTGTTCTGTATGTTGAACGGGAATGTGAATTGGGTGAGAAGATTCAAGACAATCGACTTCAAAAGAAGAATGAATGGCGTTTGTCACGAATTCGTCTAGCATGTTCCAGTCAGGTTGCACCTAAATTATTTAAATATATTTTAATGCTTCACATAATTGAAGTATGAAGATTTATTTATTACATGATTTGCTCCCAAATATTCGGTGTACGTGGCGAAACCTTCTTTCAACCATAAGTCATCCCACCATTCAGGAGTGACTAGATTTCCAAACCATTGGTGTCCAAGTTCATGACTCATTACAGTAACGATTTGTCTCTGGCTCTGAATAGTTGACACTTTTTCGTCAAACAGTAGAGCCGATTCCCTAGCAATTAATTTCATGTTGTTAGACCAAAAGTATTAAAGAAATGCTTTTATTATAATTAAAATTCAATTATTATTGCAGTAACTTATTAATTTTAAAAGACTAGTTTATTGGTGTATTAAAAATTCAAATGATATACAGTGTTTCTTTTAAAACAACCTGTGCTTTTTTGGGCGAACTAATGACTTTAAAGAAGAATGTTATTGTATAAAAAATCTGGTGTGGCCAGCATATGACCTCCGGCCAATTCCATGTTTAAAATAGCAATGAGCTTTAAGTAATAAAGTATCACTTCCCGTTGATCGTTTGTAAACAAAATCTAATTTCTTAATTTAGTTCCCAAAATATCATTCAGTCCTATTAAAAATTAGAAAATAAAGAACTTAAATTTGAAAACTATCAGTTTACAATAATATTAATATTTAACTTATACTTTCATTGTCATAATTATTGTTTATTATAAATAAAGTTTTCTTTTAAGTGAAGAATATTAGTACGCAAATAATTTGTCAGTCTACCAAAGGCAGAAATGTAGTCCAATAAATTTATTGGTGTGCTGGGTGTCGCGTGAAGAATGCAACATGAAAATAAGCACAGTAGGTCAACGAATGGTAATATTTCATCGCTCCCGTGTGGTTTTGACATTTCTTTTGAACAACGGAAAAGCTCAGCTTTAATATCAAAACATAAAATGCTTGTATAACTTCTCTTAGCGTAAAAGCGACATTTTGTCAAAAAATGTCAACTGATGTTCGATTTCTCTTATAATTTGCCCTCATTTTTGTCATTTTCCTATAAAATGCGCTTATTTTATTACTTCCTGTAATAGCTATATGAAATTGAACAGCAGACAAATATAGATACACCTATTTCATTGGGAATTCGAAGTAGAAACTAAACATTTAAAAAATAACGTATCACTATGGATTAATAACCATTGCAGGGTGTGCTAATCAGCTTTTTGTAAGCAGATTACGATAATGACAAATAATAGTGTCCGTTTTTGGAACCTAACCATTGGAATTTCATTAGTATCTACATATGTATAGTGATCTGTGGTACCTATGCCGGGAGTTTATTTTATCAGTAAACATAGATGTGTCATTATCATAGTTACAGTATAAAATGATTGACAGCAATGTATTAAAGCGTTTATTTTATAAGTAAACATAGGGATAATTAACATAGACTAAAACTCTGTGCCATTAAATCACTCATACGTATTAATAACATTGGTTACGAATGAACATTTCAATATTTCTCATTATGTCAAAAAATAAATGAAAAATATATTTTAAGATCAATTTAAACTGTCGTAGATAAAATATTGAAAGATACACAATTTATATAGCCCCATAATGAAACTTGCGTGATTAAAACACTCGGCTCATCGCCTCGTGATTTAACATCACACGCGTCTCATTATGAACGCTATATCAAACTTGTATCCTTAATATCTATAATAGAATTCGTTATTAGCTGCACTAATTCTGTTTTTCAATTGTTCAATGTTCATTCTCTCACCATTGTACACATTTTTTAAGTGTCCTCAAAGAAAAAAATCATTTGGTGCAAGCTATACTTATTATGGATTTTTCGAATTGGTGCTGGGCAGGGTCTGGCTCGATTATTAAATATAGCAGCAGATACATCTGAAACTTATCTTAAGGTTGTATTTGAATTATACCTGTTATAATCTGCATTTCTTCTTCAATTTTATAAAAAAAATCTGATGTGACCAACACAGTACCTCCCGCCATTTATCTATGTATATAATTTTTATATTACTTTATAAATTTATCCATACAATATATAGAAAAGGTATTAAAGCAAACTTGTAGAAAATGGAATAATCTTTAATTTTTTATAATAACAAATTGAGAAAAAAATACATTTAAAGGTATTTTTTGAAGAAAAACTATCTTGAGCTTCAAGTAAACTGCCATTTCCGGTTATCCGATTGCCGCCAAAATCTAATTAGATATTTCCATATTAGAATAAGGTAGAAATACATGGTTTCAAAACTTTCTGAATGATAGTATTTGAATTAGAGCGTATACAGGATCCACAACACACACACACATACGTACACAGAGACATCATCGTGAAAATGTTAAAAATGGATTCTAGGGACCTTAAAACGTGGTCATTTACCAAAATCTCGATATGCGATTTTTAGCACGATTCCTATACCTCCCTTACCAAGGGTAGCGGGAGGTAAAAATCCATTTAGAAATGTGACAGTTTGACGAGCCTAACAACTATTCCCTATGTTTACACATACAATAAACGCTTCAATACATTGCTGTCATTTTGTAACTATAGTAATGAAACTACTCTATGTTTACAGATAAAATAACCTCTTTATATAGACCATTTTAAACGTGTTTTGTTTTGAAAAAAATACATAGGTCACTAGATACAATACAAAAATTCAATTTTTATTGATATTTTTGTTTTTAAAAACAGTTTCTAAGTATGAAATAATATGGCATTTTGGTTTGCACTTCATGAAAGCATGTTTTCATGCTCTTTCGAATGGCGAAGCTCAGATTTTTTTGTTACTGTTAGATTCCGATTTTCAAGGTATATATGATTTGAAAATTATTTTTCGAGTTTAACAATCGTTAAATATTTACCTGAAGGTAATAAGTCCCCAGTTTTCCATCGCACTGAATCCAAAATCAGGCAGCGCAACCATATCCATTTTAGGTAACGGGTATGGAATTTGGAAATACTTCTCGAAATATTCTAGTATTCTGGGTCCTATATTTCCAGCAAATCGAGTCTGTTTCAAAGCTTCAGGTCTGGACCACACAGAAAAGTTGACGTTGCTCTTCGTCCTGGAACTCTCGGTGGAGATGTGTAGAGGTTGAAGGTCGGACACGATCATACCCACCAGGTAGGTGGACATGACAGGGGTTTCATGATAATGATCCCAAACCCAGTCTATGCTGCCTTCACTAAAAAAAAAGTATTGTTAAATCTAGTTTTTTCGCGATCGTCTAGAAAATGAGTTGTTTCTGAAAACCTTTTAAACCGGAAATACTGAGCTAGCTTGGAAAATTGTCTATGAATGTCGCCATGGGGATCAGTTGTTTTTTTTTTGTTTATTTCTTAATTTCTCGCAATAAAAAATAAAACAAAGCATACCTATAGATTTTTATTCTTTTTTTCAGGATCACGAAAAAAATATTATACCCAACATGACCTGAAAGTGTCTACTGGGTTCACATAAGCTCACAGTAAAGTCTTACTTTCAGGTCTTGTTACGTAAATTACTATTTCATAAAATGGCGAAGTATAGTTTTATTAAATTTATATACGGGTGCTGATCGGCATTGCCGACTTTAGTAAAATTGAAATGGTAAGATGAAAAAGGAAAATATTCCGTTGATGGTAGTTTTGAAGAAATCAATAAAAAATGTTTTAAGGAGTACCTAAAGTAAACATTTTACATGAAAACTTATAATTAACCTACCGCTAAACACGTGGTTACATCGTTTTAGTATTAAAAGTACTATAAGTATATTATACTGAAACAAAGTTGGCAGAATCTTTTCCTTTTACATCTCAACTAGGATAATGACTGAAAATAGTAAAAAATGAACACTTTTTATGCAATCTGTTCATTTTCTCAAAACTACATCGTTAACAATAATTTAATATCGCTCATAACTCATCTAATTTTGAATTTTTGACATAAGGTATTTTCCATTTAAAATTACCTAAGGAATACACCCTTAGCTATGATAATCGACTCGCGGGAGCCTGTAAACAACCGACGAATAAATAATGCTGTATGGTTGAAATTTCGAGTATTTGTTAATAAGTAATCTACACCAAAGTCGAGAAATTTGTCCAAATATAACCGCTTCAATTATACGTTCGTAATTTCCTGCTTCTCTGATTATTTTAGCTAATTTCTGCCGTTAAAAAGCATGTACAATTAATTTTGCTTATTTATTCAGATACAGAATTATATGCTCTACAACTTTTAATTGAATTTTTTTTTTATATTTAAAACAACAAACAGCTGGAAACATTTGTGTGTAAAATAACTTAGGACTTATTACTTTTTAGAGCTAATTAGCAAATACTACAAAATATTACGGGTTTTCAATTTCTATTTAATAGTAAATAATTAGTATATTATGAAATGTAAAGCTTAAAGTTATTTTTTTAGTTTTAAAACATAACAAAATAAATTATGTATATATTTATGACTTTCCGAAGAAAATATGTAATTTAAGAATCATAAATGTCGTTCTACAAGATCAGTGAACTATAAATGTATTCATTTCAACCTAATAATCCAATTTCAAAATAGCCGAACGCAACATGCATCATATTTCCTATAATTGACATGCAAGAATCACATTCATCTTTCCAAAAACAAATCATCAAATCATCGATTAGTTATAGACCCCCATTTCACAGATTGAACACGTCATTGCGATAAAACTCTAATATTATAATGCTCAACGCAATTTCTTAGCGCGACGACAGTCTCTTGTTATCAGCTCCCACAGGTCAGAGCCATCTGCGATTTGGGGAGACAATTTAGGTTAGGTATTTGAGGATTTGATTGTTGAGGTTAAATGCTTCTGTGGGAATTTAACAAGCAAATCGTGAATGAGGTTAGTAGGGCGAAGGATGTGTCCTGATGGTTGATAGACCGTCAGAAATAATGAACTGTGGGATGTGCAGTTAAAAAGAAAAATGGGCTGCCAGACATAAATAAGTGGAGCACTAGGGTAGGAAGTTTATGAACGATTATTGACAGCGCAGGTAACAATGTTATTAAGAATGATTGAACCAATTATACTGCAGAATTGCGCAGTATTTTTGAATGCGAATGCAGAACTTTAAAAGATATTACGATTCCAAGAATTTATAGTAGGTAAGTATGTTTTTAGTAGGTAATATATTTTCATAAAATTGTAATAGTAATAATAATATATCGATATTATTTATTGTTATCTTATTTATTATGGTTAAAAAATATATCGTGCTTCTGACATTTTTTATAGTGAAAATCACGTGAAAACATTAAAACAATGACGTATGATAAAATATTAAAAAAGAAAATAGTTATTTTACGTTTATTTTTAATATACGAGTCCCGTCCCGTTGAATGTCATTTTATGTAGTTAATACGAGAGTCACGATAGAATTATTGAGAATAAGTTGCATGGTTCATATCTTTTTTAAATTTTATTTTAAATATGTTCATAGTAGCTTCCTTCAAAAATAAAACACTTCATTATTATTGCCTTCCACTTCTTAAAATAATCATGAATTGTACTATTGCTGCCTTATTCTCTTCTTCGAAAACGAAAACCTTCTACCCGATATTTTTTTTTAAGTTCAAACATGGTCAAAAGTCGCTCATTGCCAAGTCAGATGAGTATGGCGGGTGTAAACTTTGTTAATTGCATATTATTAGTCTAAAGACTAACCGATACTTTAAAAAATTGATTAACTAAGTTCTAAGTTGCGAAAAATCTCAAATAACCTAAATAGTTGTTTTACTGATAGTGTAACTTTTGTTTCTCACGGCCTATCTACAGTAAAATTTTTGAAAGATGTCCGATCAAGGTCATTTACGAATTGTATGAATCATGAATTCAGATTTTTGCTCCCCCAATTCCGACAAATTCAGTGGTGTCGTTTGCTTAGTTTTTATGAGGATACATAAGATACTACTGTTATTTTGTTCAGAGCTGTGACAAGTACTCGAAAAAAGTATTTAAGTACTAAATACTAAATACTTAAAAGAAAAGTATTTAAATACTAAGTAAAGTAATACTTTAAATACTTTTATTTACCTACTTACAGTACCAGTACTAAGTATTTTTTTTATGAAATCAATTAAAATATTACCAAAAATGATCGAATTTAGGTATATCACTCTCATCTAAGAAGATAGTTAAAGTCCACATGCGTGTAAAAAAGGCTTCACTCATATAAAATGTTTTAAAATAATCTCCATAAGACTCCATTGCATTTTACGCATCGCTATTAAAATTCTGACTTCACATACTGCGATTAATGTTTGTAGCTACTACTTCACGCATTGGAGTAGAAAAATTCTTCATTTAATTCTATAATATTGATGAGCAAGTAGAAATATTCTTTAATAAATAAGTTCTTCAACATGTTCATCATAATATACTGCATTACGTCTTGATTTATCTTTATTTACGTCTTCAACTATTAAATTAAAACTATAGATAGCGAAAACTTTAGTACTTTTCTATACTTGCTCAAACTCTTCACACTTGGCAGTAGTGAGCATAACACATAGAAATATGTTCTTGCGCATGCGTAAAGTACTTAGTATTTAAAGTACTAATTTTCAAAAGTATTTTAAGTAAAGTATTGTAAATCCTGGATGTATTTAAAGTAATACTTTCAGTACTTTTACTTTAAGTAGTTCCCAGCTCTGATTTTGTTATTATAAAAATATATGTTACAATAAAAGCATTCTAATTCAAGATAATATATCTGAATTAATAAATAAACTTACGTTACAGCGAAAGTATTATCAACAACAAGCATTTTAAAGTGGATGTCTTAATGTAGTCGAGACAATATGAATTTTTGAAAGACAAGCGTGTTATATCCATCCTTATCGCACCCGCTTATAGCCTTTACCAAGGAAAGAGATAAATGTATGTTAATTAGTTTATGAAGCAGATGACCTTGATCGGACATCTTTAAAAAAAAATACTGTAATTTACTTATTCTCAATTATTCTAGCATGATTTGAGAGAGAGGGAAAATATAAGTTCACTTACACAATATCTGTTTTCTGAATTTCCATGTTGGACCTGGTGGTCATATTCTTCCATCGCGCCAAGCTGATGGAGAATTTTGCTTTGAAGGCGGGCTCATCAAGACAAGGAAATGCGCGTCGGGCATCCGTCGGGGAGAACTGAGTAGCTGCTATCCACCTACACATCACACCAAATAAAAAATATAATCAAGGATTTGAATTCTTATACATTATGAATAATCTCATTTTTTAGAAATTAAGTGACTATAAGCTAATATTTTAAATAATGTATTTATCCTTGTTTTATTTTAAATTTTTAATTACTTAATGGAATATTGGATCAATATTGGTATCCCACTAAAAATATGTTGCGGTATGCATTTTAAAAATAATTCAGGATAAGCATATTCAATTTCATTGTTGACCGACAAGTATTTTATTTCAAACACTTTTTATTGGCGTAAAAGTTAAAAGCTTTAAAATTTCCGCTAATTTAAAAGGAACAACAAACAATTTTGTTGATAATAAAATTAAATGAGGTTTATGTAGTAATAACATTTAACATTTAATTTTCTTATAAATTTTAAATAATAGTATATCAAAACTTAATTTAAAATATCTATTTCATACTTTATAAAATTTATCTAATGATAATGGTTTTCTTAAATGAATAAATCAAAGTTACGATGAAGCCGCCATCGAGGTAATAATGTTTCTGACCTTTAGATGTACCCTTTATTCCCTCGTGTATGAAGCAAAATATATAATATTTATGCTACCTTTGTTGTTTTAAAATACTTATTATGTTTTAACAGGGTTGAAACGTGTTCAAATTATAATTATTCGCAAAATATTAATTAATAACGAATAAAAATATTTTAATTAAATAAACAAAACTTAGCGATTACAAAATTACAATTCTATTATTCTAACAAATAAAAAGCGCATATTTTATATAGCTTTCTATAGTTAAAAAATATATTCAAATTTTTGAGCACCTACAAGAAAATTCTACAATCACTACACACAAAATTAGAACAATAAACATTCAAATTTTTTTGTTTATATTTTATCTACCTACACCTATACTCACTTTGTCCTTCGTTGCTTGCTATTGCTATATTTTAAAACGAAATATTTTAAATTAAATAGAGTAATGTATAATGGCATAATTATTGTATGTATTGTAAGTATTAATGTTTTGTTCAAAAATTAATTTATTATTTTAGATAATCTAGTCGACCCAGGTGGAGTAGCGGTAGCGTTATCGCTTGACCCTCCAAAGGTTTCCGGGTTCAAATTCCGGGTAAGGCATGGCTGTCGTGTGTGTCTTTCATTATTTCATCTTTATTAACAAGGAATGGAAAGTACGAAGTTACAAAAACTTCAAAGAAAATTGTGTCATTCTCATCATGTCACCGCTTACTCGTATAAAAATAAAAATTCAACAATAGAAAGCAGAATAACAAACCGAATAAAAAGGTTAATGGTTAACCGAATCGAGCATGTAATTTTTAAATTGGTTTATGCTCAAAAACCCATTTTAATCTAACAGGTTTTTAAAACGTTAATCGATTAATTCTTATTATTTTTAGAAATGGCTTGGAAAACCGGTTTGATTTGTAAAAATATCGGTTTCGATCAGGGACTAAGAACGAAATGGAAAAGAAAACAAAATAACGAAATAAACCGAACTTTTTATGAAAACGAAAACAAAATAATTAATATTGGTTACCGGTTTTAACCGTTATTTTATTTAAAATTTTATTTTATTTATAGTGTAACGTTTTTATTTATATGGGTGAAGTGTAAAACACAGACAAATATTATTAACTAAAAGAATACTTTTATTAAACGATAAATAAATATTACGGATTAAATATTAAAAGATAATAAAAAAACAACTAACACAATGATTAAATAATTATAAACACTAAGAATATTATTAAATGCTTAAACACTGCGATTATTTATCTAACTAACATTTATATCACTGCACTTATTTGTATAACTACATTTATTTATGTTAAACTGTTTATTTATATCACCGAGTTCATATCTGGTTGCTTGTATATATGAGACTGTCTCCCGCTGTTCTCCCGACGGTATTTATACAGCCCCTATCATTCTAGAACTCTTCTAAAGCGACAATGACCCGTATACAAAGGAATGAGGTCACGGCGCAATTAACCTGTCTCAGCGCGTCGGGGATTGTATAATCGCTCTGGTACGTTCTTTCGAAGGGATTACGTCATTGTTCGCGAACATGCTATCAGTAGCGGCGCATGCATACTTTTCTCTCAGGGGCGCACGTCACAATAGCAATACTTTACCCGCAAATATTATTGAATTTCCTGATATCTTACAGGGTTAGTCACAGGAGGGTTACTTTCAAAGTCCGTTTGTTTGCAACACGAAATACAATTTACAACAGCGTCTAGCTTCCTCTCTTGAAAAATGGAATATTTAATCCACTATTGCTTTGCCTATCTAGCGATGTTCCTGTCATTTTGACTTTAATTAATAAAATATGGTATCTAATGTCTGTGGTCTAGTATTTTAAGTTTCAAACAAATGGACTTTCAAAGTAACTCTTTCTTGACTAACCTGTTAAATAGTATACTCGTAGTTTAATTTGCACACACTGGCGGTACTCGTCTTCTTAGTTACGTTAAGTACTAATATACGATAAAAAAATGTTTTGTTTAATTTTCTACTAAAATATAACATATTTTATTTAAATATGATGTGTGCAATTGTTTTATTAATCAACAATTAATTTATAACATTATATTTGCTATAAATTAAAAAGAAAAAGAACTAACCGGTTTTGGATTTCGATTCACGAAAATGATTTTTTTTTAATAAAGAACGAAACGAGTGGAAACGAAATATCGCGTTTTCGTTTTTAGTCCCTGGTTTCGATTAAAAATCACGTTGGGATGTAAATTTTTTAAACCCGTCTTGACCTTCTTTAAAGTTTATATTTGTACAACAGCTTTTGGTTTCGACAATACAATTCAACCAAATTACATAGTGCTAATATTCGACAAATATGTACAGTTCGTCCAAAAATATGAGTAAATCAATTTACACAGTACTTAATTTCGTGAAGTAATTTTACTGTATATATTTTTTTATGAGAAGTATTATTTGAGCCAGTAGTATGATTGGCCAGTATTACGAGCGCACTATTATAATAAAAGCGCTTTTATGAATCACATTTCTTATAAGAATATAATATAAAAGCGCGCTCCATAATAGCGCTTTTTTATAAAAAAAATCGCTTGCAGTACGGACCTTTAACTTCGAGGTTTCGTAGGTTGTTTTATGCGTTTATAAACTGCGCCTTTTGATACTAACACTGAATTTGTGTCATCATTAAGTCATCCGTTAAGTAGTAAAAATTAAACAATACAAACACAACTCACGCGTGCACAGCCATAAAGTAGTAGCGATTTTCCGAGAATAACCCATCGGAAAACTAACCAACTGGAATGAAAACTAATAGAATGACGTTCTATATTTAGGATTAACGGCATGAAACGTGTTGACACATTGCAATTTAAGCATGTCAAACAACATATTATCGACATTTATCATTGTGCAGAAAAAACAGAAAAACATGAAAAATTAGATTCGTTTGCAATATCAGTTGTCGATGTGAAAACGAAGAAAACATATTTTGTTTTTTTTTTGCAATCACCTATTGTTAAAATTGCATTGTACTAAAAATAACTTTATAGGTTTAAACGTATTGATTATAATCTAACAGAAGTTTATTATTATTATTAAAAGTAAATTAGTATTAAAATAAAGGAAAAGAAATGTACACTTGAAGGCGCCAAGATTTCTTGGCCAATTGTTGGGAAGAATGCTTTAAGTGTTATTAAAGTTATAAATAAAGTCCGAAGAATTGAATAGAAAGGATAAAATATCAAAGAAACCGTGGAACTAATATTAATATTTAAATAAACAATTATATTTATAAAATGTTTTGTAAAGTATATACTGTGAAATATATACGGGTATAAACATGATGGTGACCGGCACAACCGAACATAGGACTTTAACATGTAAAATAAGACTTTCCTAATTTCATGCTAATTATTTTAGGGGAAAAAGGTTCAAATAAAACTTGTAGGGCATAAAATTCTGCATCTGAATCAATAAACAACATTAATTTTGTGTGCCTTGTAACAGCAGAAATTAGGAATGAAAATGTCGAAAATCACCCCAAAAACAGCTATAGCCATGGTATTGAAACAAAAAATTAACAAATGTTAATGATTTATCTGTCAAGCTAGATTAATTTATTTTATTACTATTTGTAATTTCTGTTCAAGTGAATAATATCAATTTAAATTAACAGATAAATGTTAATTGGAACAAAAATCAGAAATAATACTTAAAAAAAAAAATACCATAACATGACAGATAAACCGTTAGACATTTGTTATTTATTTTGCTTCAATTCTATGGCTATTGTTTTTTTTGAGGTGATTTTCGACATTTTCATATCTAATTTCTGCCGTTACGACCTTACGAGGCATACAAAATTAATTTTGCTTATTGAATCAAATGCAGAATTTTATGCTCTACAACTTTTATTTCATGTTTTTTTTTTTGCCTAAAATAATTAGGGAAGCAGGAAATGAGGAAAGTCTGATTTTACATGCTAAAGTCCTATGTTCGGCTGTGCCGGTCACCACCCTGTATATATTCTTATTATAAATTTATAATATTTTAAATTGTGCAAAAATTTCGACATTAGCTCTTATGCGGAAGTTTATACGCCAACATTTGTAAAATATAGAATTAACCGTAACGGGAGACCATTTTCGAATCATGATTTATAGATTGACGGCTTTGACAGTTTTTAAGTAAGCATGAAATTAATTTGAGAGTTTTTAAGGGTCAGTATTTAGTTTGACAGCTTTGGCAATTTTTAAGTCACCAGAAATTAATCTGGCAACTTTGAAAGTTTTTAAGTTTCCAAGAACATAGTTTGAAAGCATTCCAAAAGAAAAATGTCTGTGAGCTTTTAAATATGAACCATGTGTTCGTAGAAATGTTTTGTCGTATACATGCTGGCGTCATATAAGTTTTCGTCGTCTCGTACAAAAATGTTGACGTACCAAATTCATGGAATCCTTATTTTCAAACCTTCGTACTCTACATACTTGTTTTAAAAAATAGTAATAATATGAATATTTTGTATAAATAATATTAGTTTTAATAAAAATACTGAAAATAACTTACGGCATCTTTTTTCTGTCGTAATCAATGTAGTTAATTCTGTAGAATCCTTGAAGTAGATCATTCAAATGTCCAGTATATCCAATCCTAACATCATACAGTGTTCCTATCTTAAGATAGTCATCAAGGGTCATCGTATAAGTTTGCATTTTCTTGTCGTATTTATGTTCAACTATGGAGATGATCTGCGAAGATTCGTCATCAGTTACATAGACTTTGACACTATCTTCGTGGATGTCAATGTCGTTGATGTGGACTGTAATTTTGTTAGTGGACTCAGAGATATTCAGAGTAATGATGACTTCGCCCTCAGTGGTGAAATTGCCCACCCAAATAAATGGTTGAATTTTTATTCTGAAAAGAAAAATACAGATTATAAGCTACGTGCAGACAAACTTGTTTATTAATGATAGAACGGATCAGAGGCGGATCAAGCGTATATTTTACTCTAAGCTGAACCAAAATTTGCGCCCCCCCCCTGACCTTATTTGTCTTTTTACCTCTCGCTAAGAGAGGTATTGGATTCATGCTAAAAATCGCATACCCAGATTTTAATGATTAAGCACGTTTTAAGGTCCCCACAATCCGATTTTAATATTTTTACAATGATGTCTGTGTGTGTGTGTGGATGCATGTGTGTGTGTGTATGAGGGTCGGTTGGAAAGACGATTTCTCAAAAACTATAATACTTAATATATGTTTATCTACGTATTTCTCAATCGGACATTAATGGGAAGAGCTGAAAAGGTTTTGGTAATAATTGGACAACCGAAAGTAGTAGATTTAAAAAAAAACTTCTAAATATTTTTTGAAAATTTTTGTTTATGCTTATTAAAGAAGAGTAAATTCTCTATCTGATACATATCAATATTTTATTATATCTTTTATAGATTTAGAGATATAAGGTATATAATAATTATTGTAATAAATCTCACAGCTCAAATAATGTCATGGAAACCAATTGAATTAAATTAAAATGTTTGTAACTGACAGATAAATGTCAGTGTCAAAAATCCAGAGACATTACTAAAGATTTTTTTCTGGGAAGTACATACATTATATTATTTCTTATTGAATTAATAGTAAAATATTTAAAATTTTAGGTATTATTACATATACCCTTCAAAAATACTGTCAATCCCGACAATAAATTGGAGATTCAGTCATACAATTATTTATTATATATTCAACGTTTCGATCCTACTAGGGATCATCCTCAGGATGTCCATGTGCTTTTCTGTGAGTGTGCACAGTAATTTTATCATTGACTTATAAGTTTTAATTATGAATATCTTTTACGGCAATAAATGTACATCTGTAACTGTCAAAAATTAATTTATTTCTTCCTGAGGATGATCCTGGTAGGATCGAAATGTTGAAGATATAATAAATAATTGGATGACTGAATCCCAAAATTTCCTAATAAATAAATTATATTGTAATATAAAATAACACAAGTTAAAAAACGAAATTAAAATAAAATAATTAGTCAAAATTGAACTCAGTCAGAAATAAAATAAAAAGGTTTCCTTTTCAATAAATAAACTAAATATAAAATAAACGCATAACTAAAAAAAAAAAAACGAAATTTAAACAAACGGCGCAGTTACCATTGCTGTTTTCTTTTTTCCGTGTATTCGTACCTGCTACTTCTATCCCGACTTTTTAGACTTGCGGAAATATTTTTTAAAATTGAGATTTTTGCTATTTCTTGAAATATGATGAAATTTTGCACCGCTCAAAGTTTGGCGCCCAAAGCTCTAGAGCTTCTTTTGCTTACTGGTTAATCCGTCTGTGGAACGGATTGTCGAAAGACAGGATTACCGTATCTCGGAATTTCTGCTTAAAATTTGCTCGATCGCCGGAATTCCGGCCATTGGATTGTCAATTATTTTCATTAAAATCGGTTAATTTCGGATCGGGACTATGTTTATCTACATTATACTCTTCCAAGTTACTATGTTGATGTATATATCAGTTCTTTTGTAAGAATGAGAGCGAAAATTTCGTCTGGTCTTATTTTTTAATAGCTAAAAATGACGAAAAAAATATAACTCCCGTAAGTACTTAAATTTCTGGAATCTTACGAAATTAGGAACGCAATGAAAGAAGGATTAGAAATTAGAATTGATGAATAATAACTTCTCGTACAGTCTCCTTTCCTAGCATGTGTAGTGGCCGGCTTTTCTTAATCCTTTTAATTTTATATATGATACGTGTATTTGTAATCATTTTTCCGATGTTAAGTAATGTATTTTATTTATTTAATTATTATTAGTGCACCTACACCTACACTCTATATAGTTAAGAATGAACTTTGAATCCAGCCCGTTTTACACACATAACATTTGAGCTAGTTAGAATGACAGTGGTGTAAGTCATATGAACTTTGTTTTGAGTAATCGAAGATTTTATAAAATCAACTGTCAGCTGTTTAGTTCAATAGAAAAATTTGTTGCTGCTCCTAGTGGCCAATTATTATTAACTTACACCACTATCACACTAATTAGAGGAATAACGGAACACAAATCCACGCATAAGTCAGATTGTGCAATTTATTGACTTACACTACTGTCATCACCTTATTTATGAATTAGTTTAAGTTTCGTGCAAGACAAACTTGACAGCTTTGATAATTTTTTTATTTCTTTAGTAGCAGTTACTTAAAGGAGTCTATAGTAGTCGCCGTCAAAAAGTATGGACTGATGCTTTTTTCCTTCTCCGTACTCTGTCCCTTACCCTGCGGTCTGCGGTTTTGCCGCTTCTTCATAACATAGGTACCATTTTTAACATGGCCATTGAATTGCCAACAGTGTAGAAATCTTCAGTCCATATTTATTTAACGACCATAGTAGTATACAGGATGTAACGGCTAAACGAGCTACCTCAAATCATTTCTATATTATTAAAGTTACAATAAAATACTATAAAAAAAATTTGCTACATATTTTTTTAAGTCAATTCGTATTTTTTACTGAATTCAACCATGTAATCATTTTATATCTTTACATAAGATAAATATTGAGAACAATTAAAATGAAAATCAAATAAATTTTATTTTTATAGGTAGTTATTTTTAAGTAGGCTATGCATGAAAAACAAAAACTGCTATATGTCAATATAAATTATTTACGATGGAATTCAAATGCAACACTATTTATAAAGTTATTAACACATTTATTGGATTAGTCGGATGTCCCCCTTCGTCTTGCCTTATAGTATTTTATTGTATCTTTAATAATATAGAAATTATCTGAGGTAGCTCGACTAACTTTTACAACCTGTATAATTATATAAAATCACAGCTTAGACTTCTGCACTGACTACAATATGCTACAACTCTAGCTCTCTTTACGACGTTCAACTGACTGAAACGTTTTCGCTATTGTAAACATGGTCACGTTTAGACGAAACACAAAGTTGGAATCGTAAGCCTTACCTTACAACTAAGTGTCCATTCTTAACTGGAATATAGTATATATTATTATTATTATATGCATGAATGTCTGGTCGCGAATCTCGGGACCCGGGTTCGATCCCGACCGACACCAAAAATTACTTCGAATTTTAATGGCACAAAATTGACCCCTGTGGTGCACTCTCCACGCCAGTAATGAGTGCCCGTGAGGTGACGCCTGGTAAGCGCCCGCACGGTACAAATATTTTATCATTACCGATATCTGTGTACAAAGCAGATTGGCACACCCAGCAATGGGTAATATGCCGTGATGATATATTTGTTTATTTATTTTATTCAAGAAAATTATTGATATATTAACAATTTTAATGATCTGAAATTCTGGTTTTATGGCTAGGTTCAGTATTAAAGCCAGATCTACGTTCCATATAACTTATGTTTATTATTATTTGTAAGACTGTAGCCTAACGAAATAGGTATAGATCAACCAAACAAAAATGTACGAATAGATAAGAAAACGAGGAGACTAGGCTGTAACACAATTGTTTATAATTTAAAACTAGTTTAATAGTAGCAGTTACATTTTCTTGAAAAACTATTGAAACTAGTACAATCTTCTTTTTACGAGTGCTTATAGCTTTCGAGCAAATATTGCATGAAAATATTTAGATCATAAACAAGCTATAATTCTAGCAGAATGTAAACAATAATCTTTCAAATTTCAACAAAGCACAATGTATCAAATTACTTGTATACAAGCGAAATGTGAAATTTATCACAGTTTACAAAATTTTACAACACTAATATCATCCATGAAATGTACGATTACATTATGACGATTCGAAAATTAAGGACACGACGAATAATATAAGCAGTTTAGCTCTTCATAAGTAATAAGAGTTTGCTAATGATGAAATGTTATTTCAGTATATGATATTATAATGTAAGAATTAGAGGGTATTCAATTACAAATATTTGGCAAAATGATTTTTGGAACGAGCAGAAAGCAAATATGTTTTTCTAAGTGAGAAATGTCGCATGACTATTTATTTTAAATAGACATTAACTAATGTGCATATAAATACTGATATTAATAAAACTTAAATAGTTATATGAGTATCAAATAAATTCACATTTATGGCAAATATAAAAAAAAAATGAAAATTCAATAGAATGTAAAATATCAAAAAATAAATCGTCTTTAAACGCATATAATTATGATTTTTACTTTTCAAAATAAACGCAGTGAACGGACTAAATGAAATATTTAAACATTCTATATACATAAGACGTTATTAATATTACAGTAATATTTCGACATATCGTTTTTGACTTTGTCAGTTTTTTTTAGAAAAAAGGAGAAACAGCTAGCTTGGTGGGGCCAGACGATCAGAATGAACGAAGATAGACCGGTGAGACAAATATGGATGACGAACGTGATAGAAAAAAGAGACCGAAGAAGGCCTAAAGACAATTGGGATAAGGTAATACTGGAGATTGTGGAGAATAAAAACTCAACTATTCAAGACGCTAGGAAGATAGCAAGGAATAAGAAGTTTTTACTTGCGCAAAAGTTCCTAAATTATTTTAGACAAAAATAGTTCAAATAAATGTTGTAGAGAATTAAATTCTGCATTTAAATTAGCAATAAGATTTTATTTTCAACATTTCATACCTGAGAAAATCAATTTTAAAGTAATTTGAAGATGGCCATGGCCATGGAATTCAAACAAAATTACGAACAATTGTATCACATCTTAACTGTTAAAAATATTTCTTTGAGATTATAATTCATTAGTCATGTGATATGTTTTCCGCCAATCAACATTCAGAATCTCCCTAGTTACATGTCTATCACAGCGATGATAAAAAACAAAGAAATTATCACCTTATTTATAGTCGTTACTAAGGGATTTGTTTTCTTTATTTACGACATTGACAGTTAATTTTGAGTATAAAATAAGTAATAACAATAATTCAAACTCCGATATATTAAATAAAACTCGTAAGTACCATGTTTTAATACATTATGAATATGTATATCAAAAGTTAGGTTAACATAATGTGTTACAAAAATTCATTATATTCTCTCATTAAATATAAGCTCGTGATATGATTAATAAGCGAAGATATTGCTCGTGAAACCGAAGCTCGGTTTCACTCGAGAATATCATCGATGATAATCATATATCACTTATATTACGTATGAAAATATGGAACAGTTTTCTCATGAAGAAAAGCTGTAGATTATAAAATGGTGGACAAATTTTGTTTGAGTTTCATGGCTATCGCTATAAATCAGTAATCTTGAAAAAATTTGAAATTGAATTCCTCGGTTATGAAATGTCAAAAAAAAAATATTACTAAATGGATGCAGAATTTAATTCTCTTCAATATTTATTTGAGGTATTTTTGTCTAAAATAGTTTGGGTACTTTTGCGCAAGAAAAAACTGATTTCCCATGATAAACGCCTATGGCCAGGTTTATAATTAACAACCTGTATATATATTAAAATAAATAATACGAGTCTCTCAAATATTATTCCGACAAATTTTGACATATTAATTTATTCTTCTTGTTCGTGCGCCGTCGGCAATCAGACACTAATTTTTAGCGCACGCCACCGTGTCATAGTAAAAATCGCATAACGAAATTTTGATAATTATGCACGTTAGCACGCTTTCTCGTGTGTAGTAACAGATAACATTTTTCTTGTAATACACTTTTATTTTTGTTTATGCAGCATTCATGAGTTTCTGAAGGAAACAATTTGTCATGAGTCGTGCCAGGAAATTGTAGGAACATAACTCAAATACCTCTGTTTGAGTGTCTACCTCTACCTAATAACAAACTATTTGGCCCAGAATTTGAAACTCTCTCAAACTCAACAATACGAATTAAACATCAAGGCCAATGTTGTGCTATCCTAATATTTTATCTACATAATTAACTGAAAAATATTTCTCCATTTTCTAAATAGGACTCGGTACTCATTTTTCGATTAATTTTTTTGTGAAAGATTGAATAAAATGTAATTTTGCGTTTGTTGCATTTTCTGATTTCCTATTGTATATTTTTTCTATACATTCATATTGGTAATACTGATATATTGTGAACTTTAAGCCGTCTCACATACGTAGATTATAATTATTTGTGATCCACCTGAAATGTTTAAATCTTAGAAATGGGCTAAATTGGATCAAGAAGAATTTAAATAAACGAAGAAAGAAATTGTGAAAAATTCATGGACTACGCTGGAATTTGAAACCAGGGCGTTCCTATATCAAGTAGGACGCTCTAACCAACTGAGCTGAGTTCCCATCGAAGTCAATGAATATGAATGTGAAATATTCATTGACTTCGATGGGAACTCGTAGCTCAGTTAGTTAGAGCGCCCTATTTGATATAGGAAGGCCCTGGGTTCAAATTCCAGCAAGGTCCATGAATTTTTCACAATTTCTTTCTTCGTTTATTTAAATTCTCCTCGATCCAATTTAGCCCATTTCTACGATTTAAATAAATTCAAAAACAAATTAACTTTAGAAATAACTGACAGATCCGTCAAATCAGTTATTATAAAGTTACACCAAATTTCTTTTTTCTACTCCTGATCTGAAAATACAATTTTCTGGTTTGTATTTCATGCTGAAAGCGACTCTTTGCAGTACGCTTCGGCATCGTAGCAACGTATGTTACTTATGAATGTTGTATAGAATGTTTGTTGTTGTCCTAGATACGCATCACAAATAGATAAATTGACGAATAAATGTCAAATTATTTGAAAAAAAAAAAATCTTTATTTCCTTATTTTTTTTTTTTTGTCTTACAAGAGTAAAAAAATAACGTGTATAACACGTGTTGAAAGTCCTTTGTCAAACTCAAACGATTGCAGCCTGTTCGACAAAGAAAGACTTTAAGCACTTGGTATACAAATAACTATTCTTTTTCTTTCACGTAGTATTCTAAATAGTTGAAAATCCTTTTCAGATCTATTCTTGCAACATGTTATACAGCAAGAAGACATTTTTAAATAAATTGTATACGTGATAAGACCAACCATTTTGGTTCCAAATTGGCGCGATTCGGACTACTTTGGTAATCTAGGGACTTTAACCTGTAATATATGTATGCGTTTCTTAAATATACCCATAGAGTTAAGAATCTTGCGGACACTTTCTCCTTATACGAGAGATAGGGGTTCTGCGGTATATAGTTTAATAAGGTATATTGTTTCTTAGTGAGTAAAGTAAGAACTAAAATTGTTTACATCTGTCAGCACTGTCATCCAACTGGCTAGGTATGCAGCGTCATAATGTTTATACATCGCTCCAACTTCATGGTCAAGAAATGAACGTTAGGGAACTGAACGAAACGAGAAATAAACGGGGCGATGTATGAACATTAGGACAATACGTGTGTAACCTCATCCAACCATGTGTAAGCGATATAAAATTTTCAATAACATAAAACTACTATATTCTTTTCTATATAATCTACTCCTCAGTCATGAAATTTACCCACAGATAGTAATAAATGAACTGGTTAGAATGACAGTGATGTAAGTCATATGAACTTTGTTTGGAGTAGTCGAAAAGGTTTTTTAAAATCATCTGTTTGGTTCAGTAGAAAAAATTGTTGCTGCTCCTATTGCACTATTGACTTACCCACTATCACACTAAACACTAAATAGAGGAACTAAAACGGAAAGCGGAACACAAATTCACGTATAAGTCAGATTGTGCAATTTATTGACTTACATTACTGTTATTCTAACCAGCTCGGCATTTAAAATTGCAATATTTAATCATGTACAGTACATATGATATAATAAATAAGGGAACCCTCATTTTTAGTTAACTTACTGGATATACTAATTTGACATGTGGGTTTAATGAAATTAAAATTGATAAAGTATAAAAATCAAGTAAAATTCATATCATATTTTACAATTTTGCACTCACTTATATTTGACCGGCCAGACTTCCTTTCCTAATCTCCCTCCATCATCCCTGAGCTCTCCAGGTGCGTTGTCCACATCCACGACGTACTTGTTCGCCTCCTCCATGGATTGCACGCCGGTGCCGGTACAGCCGGGCACCAGGAAGTAGGTGATGAGCACAGCGGCAGTAAGCAGCAGAAGAATTCCAGCCATCAGGAGGCATAGACCAATACGGGATAAGACACAAGAACCTGAAGGTTTGTTGACGGTGTACTTTTTCCCGGGCTTGGGTTCGGTGGTGGAGGTGTCGATGGAGGTTGGCACGCCTGAAACAGAAGAAATGCAGGATTAGGAAAATTGGCGGAAATATAAAAATAAATATATATATATCACGGGAATATATTGCTGAGTGTGCCAATCTACTTTGTATACAGATATCGGTAATAATGAAAACTTTGTACCGTGCGGGCGCTTACCAGGCGTCACCTCACGGGCACTAATTGCTGGCGTGGAGAGTGCTCCACAGAGGGCCATTTTTGTGCCATTAAAATTCGAAATAATTTTTGGCGTCGGTCGGGATCGAAACCGGGTCCGCAGATTCGCGACCAGATACTCGGCCACGACACCCCATAAATATGAATGTTTTATTATTATGATAGTATTGTTTACGAGCAGATTATTTATATTTTATAATACACGTAGGTAAGTGAGAAAAATATAAAAATTAATACTTAACATATGATAATCAAAGCATAAAATAAAATAAAGAGCATCTATAGTGCGTTTCAAGCTGTGGTTTTAGGTTCACTAGCGCGCGAGCAGACACGTGACTCTAGCGACCTTGAGGTGCTTGAAATCAGCTGATTTGTGTAGGCTTGTCACTTTGACAATAACGATATTTTGAGTTATTTTGATTTTGATCTGCTTAAAAGTTATTATTTTACAGTTTTAAATAAATAAATATATCATCCAGGGCATCGAACCAGAACCTGAACCGAACCAAAATCGGTACCAAATCATAACATTTTAGTGAATCCAAACCCAGTGCCGAACCTTAGATATATTTTTCAGTTGAACTAAACCCGGAACAAAACCGCAAATTTTATTAATGCTTGAAACAGAATCGCACACGAACCTATCTTTCAAAAAACAAATTAACCTGAACCGAACCCAGTTTTTGACGGGTTCGATGCCCTAATATCTTCATGGTATATTACCCATTACTGGGTGTGCCAATTTACTTTGTATACAGATTTCGGTAATGATGAAATATTTGTACCGTGCGGGCGCTTACCAGGCGTTACCTCACGGGCACTCATTGCTGGCGTGGAGAGTGCACCACAGGGATCAATTTTGTGCCATTAAAATTCGAAGTAATTTTTGGAGTCGGTCGGGATCGAACCCGGGTCCCCAGATTCGCGACCAGATACTCAGGCACACGGCCACGAGGCCCCAATTTTCAGGCAGTGAAATACATGAAATTAAAAATAATAACTTTTTAGCACTTCAAAATTAAAATAAGTCAAATCATTGTTGTTGTCAAAGTGACAATCGCACAAAAATTAGTTGATTCCAAGCACTTCAAGGTTGCTCGAATCACGTGTCTGCTCGCGCCCTATAGCGAAAAGTGATATTTAACCATGTTTTTACACAAAGAAAACATTGTCAAGTCATTTATTATTTTGTTTTCATAGCCAATATAATTATTATAAAAAATTAAAATATACGAAATACGAGTAGTTTCTCCAGAACAAGGCAAAACTTAGTAGAAAATCTAGGTAATTTAAAACTTTATTTTAAAATGAATTTAAAAAATAAATATTTTTTTCATGTACGGGGTGTTTACGGTATTCTTTTTTTTAATGGTTAGGTCAAAAGAAGGTGAAAATAGTTTAAACACCATGGTAAGAGTTTTATAATAAAAGAGATATTAATTTTTTAGTATTTATTTTTATAGGATCAAAAGAAAACGATAAGCGCTTTTACGGCCGATGTTCGAAGTTATCATTCTGCTGTTGTATATGCATAGTCTTTCTCGGCTGTGTACGCTGCAAGGGCCCATGCCTTGTCGAATTTCCGTTACAGAGATCCACGAGGTCGATAATTTCCGTGGTGTATACCATGGTCTTTATAAGCCCTCACAAATAAAAGTCCAATGGTGTTAATTCTAGTGCTTGGAAAGGCCAAAGAACAGGACAAAAAAACAAATTTGTTAGTTCGCAGGTTACTACAACTTTTTTTAACATTAATTTGGAGGGGATACCCTTGTAAACACTAAAAAAATATCTCTTTTATTATAAAACTTTTACTAAGGTGTTTTAACGTTTTTCGTCTTGTTTTGCCATGTGGTGTCACCCATAAAAAAATAAGAACACCGTAAACATCCTGTTTAATATATGTAAATAGTCCATATTCTGTAAAATAATTATCAATTTTGGTTTTTACCTCTCGTGAAAATTATTGCTAAGAAAAATATATTTAATTAAAAATGAAATACATACAGACCAGTTAGTTTTTTGCAGAATACACAGACAACACCTTTGCTATTCAATGTAAAATATATACTAAACCAAGAATTTTTCTCTGTAGGTCATTTGATCATTTCATTTTAGTATTATAAACTCGTTTCGGTGTAGAAATTAACATTCAAGAATAAAAACATCAAGAATAAATGTGGCCAAGGTAGAATAAGAACTTGTATATTGTAAATAAAGTAAAATTGATTCTTTTGTATCAGCCATGAACTAATAACAATGACTTAAAAACTTAAATTATAACATTATAGAACAAAAATTACAAAACCTTGCGGGAATCCATGATATATAGGCATATAATATGGGACAACAGTTTTTTTCAAATATTATCTGTTCCGTAAATCTACATAGATTTATATAGAATAACATGCTAAATTTTTAGATACCAAATTTTTTTAAATTACAACTTTAGTGACCGAGTGACTAATTTACAGATGTAGTAAATAAATTTAGTATGCGTTATTTCGTGAAATGAGCGTCTATTAACTCTCTAATGTGAATTTTTTCTCATAGCAGATATTAAAGTGTAATTTTGTCTACCCAAAATAGTAGATCAAGTAGCACTTTAACCGCAAGTACAAACTAATACTTTAACAACAAGGATAGATAAAGTACTTTAACTTTTATAAGTTGATTTATAGTTATTAACGTCACGTGTGGCGTTCAAGATTTTTCGTAATACCATAAAGCTCTTCACGATACTGTGATATTTTTTAGAAATACATTATCCTTAATTGCAGGCCTCTGTTTTAAACCTTAACGGCCGGCGTCCGTTACTATAACGGCCGCCGGATCACCTTTTCACTGCTGTTTTTCGTTTGTGCGGCTGTTATCATACTTAATGGCTGGCGTCCGTTCACTTACGTGTTTAGTCCTGTTAAATCATAGTAACGGTATGGAATTACGAAAAATACATTAACTTTTATTAACGTATAATATTAAATATTAAATTTAAAAATTGTGCTTAAATAATAATTTAACTTGAAATTGATTATTCTTATTCTTTAAAATCTTCTATAGAAATAAAAAATATAATTTTATTCACGACAATATTTAATACGGCGAAAAATAATTCACACGTGATGAATTGCTCGTGAATTGTTCATTTCACGTAAGAAGCATTGGTTTAGATAGGGAAATCAAATTGACCCCTCTGATGCACTCTCCACGCCAACAATGAGTGCCCGTGAGGTGATGCCTGGTAAGCGCCCGCACGGTACAAATATTTCATCATTACCGATATCTGTGTACACAGCCGATTGGCACACTCAGCAATGGGTAATATGCCGTGATGATATATTTATTTATTTATTGGTCAAAATGCAGACCTTGTTCACAAAAATTTAAAAAAAAATCACCCGTTAGCTGTGAGTTATCAAATAAAATCGACAGAGTTAAATTTTACAGTGTTTTTGATTTAGATTTTGACAAAGTTTAGTCTAAATTATTTATTTATTGAGTGTAAAAACAGTCGGCTCTCAAGCGCCATTTGCTATTTTCTTACGTGAAATGAAGTAGAACACTTTCCGCTCGTCGATAAAATAGAATTTTGTAGTTATGTTACTTGGTTTGACAGTTTATTGTGGATTTACAGCGTAAGCCGTAACGTAACGTAACGTGCCGTGGCGTATTGTGACGTATCGTAACGCGTGATTTTTCCAAGTTATTTTATACAGAACTACTGCGGTACATTTTCGTAAAAAGTATGCTCATGCTCTGTCGATTCAATTGTACGTCAGATTTGTATTTAACAGATTATTTTATTCGCAATACACTACATTTCCATAATTTCTATTTAATATAATAATCTAAACTTTGACACTTGACACATGTCACTCATGTCAGCCACAGTCACACAAAACAGATTATTCGTAATGCAGTATTTTTATATTTATTTCCATTTAATATATTAGCTAAACTTTGTCACATATTAGCCACACAAAAACAGACTATGGGCAGTAATAATTTTCGTAATATCGCAACGTACCGTAACGTAGAAAGATAAAAGTTGGCGATATTTGGGTTTTTGACACCTTACGGCACGGTACGTCACATTACGGCTTACGTCTGTATAAATTGTCACATACAGTAAATTTTTTAAAAGATGTCCGATCAAGGGCATCTGTATCTCGACCGAATTAACAAATAGGCATACATTTATCTCTTTCTTTTGCAACGGCTGTAAGAGTGTGCAATAAGGATGGATGTAACACGCTTATCTTTCAAAAATTCATATTGTTTCGACTAAGTTAGGACATTCCACTTTAAAATGATGCTCGTTGTTGATAATACTTTCGCTGTAACGTAAGTTTATTTGTTAATTCGGATACATTACCTTGATTCATAGCCGTACGAATAACGTTATTTTCTGGCAGAGTCGCTGATACTGACATTGTGTCATTATCTTATTTTTAACATATTTGGTTTTATATTTGCTTATAAACTTACCAGTTGACTTATTTTTGAAATTTGAATGCTTTTACTGTAATATATATTTTTATAATAATAAAATAACAGTAGTATCTTACGTACCCTCATAAAAACTAAGCAAACGACACTACTGAATTTGTCATAATGGGCGGAGCAAAAATCTAAATTCATACAATTCGTAGACGACCTTGATCGGACATCTTTCAAAAATTTTACTCTACGTTTGCATTGTTTTATTCTTTACGTTACGTTACAGCAGGTTACGTTACGTTACGGCTTACGCTGTATAATCCAGCATTACTCGATGTTCATTTTTGAAGTCTCATAATGAATTCTTTTTTACTACGTCTTGAAATTAAGTTTGGCATTCAAAAATTTAGAATTTTATTCTCTAAATATCCATGTATAAATCATTGCATAAAGTTTTATGGGAGAGCGGGACAGCTAAAAATAATAATAAAAAGGTTTTCCTTGTTAAACGTCTATATCACGCATTTTCGTGTTCACCCTGTATAAGCTCAATTAAGCTCCACCTGTAGTGTGCAAAAACCACAGAGGAAAAGCGAAATACATTTTAATTAAAACGGCAAAAGAACTATACTCGTTGACAAACGTCCAGTTTATCACATGTCATATCTACATAAAGTCTGCACGCAAACAATAAATCTCATGTACGTTAACATTAATTGTTTAATTTTACCTTAACCTTGACTACACTTCAAAAAGATTTTAACCTAATTTTCTATACCAATTAAACAATGACAATATTACAAGCATAACACAAAAGCATAAACATTTGACATGCTTAATAATATATTAACAAAATGGAATAAATATTTAATATTCTATTCTAGTTAAATCCAATATACTTAAAATTTAATTGAAATTTTACTAACCACTTTTAGTAAGTAGGTCGCTTTCAGTTAGAACAAATACAGGTACCATTTTTAGTTTTTCCGAAAAATATTTTTAATAAGTACCTGCAGAATCACTTACATATTAAAACCAAACGGTAAATAAATGTATAAGATGATAGATAATGTAAAAAACTCTTAAAAAAATTTTATTTTTGGCATGTCTCACATAAACAACAATTAAAGCGCTATCAGCTGTTAAACATATGAAACACAACAAAAACTAAAAAAAAACAAATTTACATTTGAAATAAATGTTTCACGAGGTGTAAACTTAAAAATACATGATTTGAGAATTGTGTTAGGTAACTGATATTTTGAGCTATTGATTTAAAATTAACATTTACATAATTAGGCTGAGTCATTTCGGCTGCAACGTTGACGATTAATGCATTTGTTATTTTATTTTGAGCAGATTAACATAATAATAACAAATGTTTTAAATTTGGCACAAATTTATTTTTATTTTTGGATCTGACCACGCTGTTATGAGTCAACGTAGTAAAGGTTAGTTTCTTTGCAGAATGGGATTCCTTTCATTATATAAATTTAACCAATTTTTGTTTATTTTGTTTTAAATTAGAGCAAATCTGTCAAACAGATGCGAGCGGAAATCGCTTTTAATCAAACGTAGAGTTTTCGTATTTCTGCAAAAAATGAGTGTTACGATCAACTGCAGTTTGCAGCCAATATTAGCTGGATAAAATTAGATTCTTTAATGTATTATAAAGTTCATTTTGCTTCATACCATCACGGAACTGTTTAGGTTTATAGTTTTAGAAAATTTGGAAATTAAAGGATATATTACACATTACTTTTAGCTATTATCCAGAGTGATCAAAAATAATGTTTCAGTTGGGAATAAAACAATACTTGAAATTGGTAAGAGTGATACATAAATTTATTTCCTGTTCTTGACAATGACATTTGAAAATTTAAATATTTTTACAATTTTTTATTAAATTGATCTTTGGATTGGAACATGACACTTTTATTAATATCGCATATTTTCGAACATTACCTATACTAAAGAACAATAATCTCAGAAGCTCCAAGGTATTTCCATCACTCAAAATGCTATTAGCTGCCTGGCCCCTGACAGTTTTTTTATTTGTATTTATTCTAAAAATGACAAATAGTATTTTCTCCTTTACCTGTCAATGGCAAAGAACATCTTTTCTCGATGAAAAGTTTTACTTTGTTTCTTAGCAACACTTCTACATAGCAACGACCAAACTTTATTCCAAACATACAAAATTGTTTATTTACTCGTCGTTAAATGTTTAGTTTCCATGCTAATCAGTTATGTCCAGTTGCCCGGTTTATAGTTAAATTTTAACTTTTGCTTAAATTGATAATTGGCCTATTCCGTAACTTATTGGTTAATTTTTAACAACTAGTTAAAAGTTTTAACCAATCAAGTATGTTGATTTATAACAAAAAAAATGGATTTCTACCTGTGAAATCAATATCTATTGGATAACTTTTCTAACCAGTTGTTAACAATTAACCACTGGGTTACATAATAGGTCCGAATATTGTATCGAAACGAATCTCAAATAAGTTGTTAAATATTACTGTCAAAATTTCGATATGCACTTTTTTTGTTAACCTGTAGTTAAAACTTTAATATAATAGACATGTATACATCAGTGGATTAAATTCTTTAAGTAGATAAACATTTTTAACTGACGTGATTTATACAATATTTTATTCAATTTTGACGAAATAATAATAAAAACCATTATAATGTTTAATTTGACAAAATAAAAAAAACTAATCAATTAATAGGCTATGCATGACAATCGTCGTTGATAGACGTCAAGTCGTTTATTTATAAATTAGAAACAAGCTTTATTATCTTCGTGAAAAATAATGAAAATGGCTAATCTGTCTGATAGACTGAGGTGAAAGTATTAATTTCAGGCCTGATGTTATTTTAATGCACTATTTGTTGCAGAGTCAGTTAAAATTCTGTGAGGGTAGCTTAAAAACTAGCAAATAAATAATTATTAATAGTTGTTGATATGAGTTAATAATGACAGATTAAAACGTCAAAATTGAATAAAAATATTTTGTGGCAATTGCAAATTTTTACTTTATTATAACATCTGTAAAAAAAGTGGATTTCCTAGGGGCCGTCAAGTATAAATTTGTTAATTTAATAAATATTTGAAATTAAAAATTTAAAAAGTTATACACATTTTTATGTTAAGTAGATTGTGCAGTCCTTTTACAATAATTTTTCCGTACGTATCATTGAATTATTTTTAATATACATTTGTTTTATTATATATAATAAAAAAATCACCAAAAGAAAATGACATTTTTACATAAACATGAACATGAAACCCATGTACCCAACATAGCATAACAAACATAACATAACTAAACAAAACGGATGATTTACATTTACATCACACACGGTACCTGAGGCGCTGTAATACGTTTTATTAACCATGATATCACTTGAGCCCGGCGCGGAAGATTAGAATTAGACGCCGGCGTTGGCGACTGTCCGTAGTGGACTGAGCGTCGCGTCGAGACGCTGCTGCAGCGAGGCATGGGAGCGCCAGTTGCCAACATGCCTGACCCCATGCAGCGAAGGGAAAGTCAGCCCTATTGTGGGAATGGGGTGAGATAAATATATGGGGCACCAGATAGGAAAATTATTGGAAGGGTGGGATTTAAATGTGGAGTAATTGATATAGTTGCAATATGAATGAAACAGTAATCTAGAAAGTTGTCTCATTCTTCACGTTTTGACAAAAATCTGTTGTGGCCATCACAATCGCATTATCTCTCGTCCTTTCCATTGTGCAATATATAAATATTGTATTTAACATTTCTTGTACACACAAAAAAATACTAATCCTATTTATCCATTTTCTATAATTTTAAATTCATTATATGAGCAAGTTTGCTCCTACTCTTCTATATGTTAGATGTTCTTCCAATTCATTGACGGGATTGGCGGTATTTCTGAAGGGTTCATGTAATACACCTATAATTTTAAATATATAATTAATATTACAATAAGAAATATTAAATATCGTTCCCAGAAAAAGCCTTCATTACTATCTATGAATTTTTGACACTGACATTAGTGACATGTATCTGTCATTTAAATTTCTTAAGTAGTTACCATGGAGGTGTCTGGGCTGTGAGCAGGCTGTGAGATTTATTACAACAGATTATTTTATAGATTATATTTATATATCTTTAAATTTATAGAAGATATACTATTTTTTTTAATGTTTTTTTTGTAATAACATAAATTTTCAAAAAAATAATATTTAGAAGATTTTTGTTAAAATACTATTACTTCCGGTTATTCAATTGTTACCAGAACCTATTCAACTCTTCTCATTACTGTTAGATTGAGGAATCCGTAGTTACATATGTCTTTAGTCTTATAGAATTTGAGAAATCGTACCTCCAACAACCCCACACACATACACACACACACACACACACACATACACACACATCATCGTAGAAATGTTATAATCGGATTCTAGGGACCTTAAAACGTGCTTATTCACTAAAATCTGGATATGCGATTTTTAGCATGAATCCAATACCTCTCTTAGCGAGAGGTAAAAAATTCTATAATTTTAAATTCATTATATGAGCAAGTTTGCTCCTACTCTTCTATATGTTAGATGTTCTTCCAATTCATTGACGGGATTGGCGGTATTTCTGAAGGGTTCATGTAATACACCTATAATTTTAAATATATAATTAATATTACAATAAGAAATATTAAATATCGTTCCCAGAAAAAGGCTTCATTACTATCTCTGAAATTATGACACAGACATTAGTGACATTTATCTGTCAATTACAGACATTTTAATTTCTCAACAGGTTAACATGGAGATGTTTGGGCTGTGAGATTCACTACAGCAGATTATTTTATATATTATATTTTTACATCTTTAAATCTATATAAATTTTTAAATGTGTCGGATAGAGAATTTTTAATATTTGTAATAACATAAATTTTCATAAAATAATATTTAATAGATTTTTGTTACAATACTACTACTTCCGGTTGTCCAATTGATACCAGAATCTATTCAACTTTTCCCATTACCGTAGTTACACAGGTCTTTAATCTTATAGAATTTGAGAAATCATACCTCCAACACACACATACGCACGCACGCGCGCACACACACACGCACACACACACACACACACACAGACAGACATTATCGTAAAAATGTACTCGGATTCTAGGGACTTTAAAACGTACTTATTCACATCTGGATATGCGATTTTTAGCATGATTCCAATACCTCTCTTAGCGAGAGGTAAACATATAGTTTTATAGTTTTACTCCTAAATACAGGTTAATTTAATACAATGGAGTTCACTTATAATTGGAGCCACATACATTGATTTATTTCTATACATACAGGGCGATTGAAAAAATAGGGATAAATAGCTATTTTCTTTATTATTAATAATAGATGTGTAGTTTAAATTACAAAGTTGTGCGCGACATTAAACGCCACTTTTTGGTGTGAAAAGATCCTTAATTCTACTTCCGGTTTCGCCGGATGCGAAATCTTCGTTGATTTTTTAAATGGCACATACATATATTTTCGGAAGGTATTTATAATATATATAAAAATAGCTTTTCAATGATGCCAAATACTTCCATTTTCATAAAAGAAGCGAAATCTTCGTTAATTTTTCAAATTTATGATACTTTGTGTATTATCAGTTAGCCATGACATTTGTAGGTACTTTCTTTGTTTGAACTGTCTAAAATTCATAAAAGAATAAAATTAAAGTAAATTTAAATATAAATAATGTTTTTTTTAATTTAATTAATGACAGTTAAAATAATCAAAAACAAATGAGACGTCCGTTAGTGTCACAGTAATTCTTCGAACAATGGCACAAATGTCATGGCAAACTGATAATTTATTCATATATTATAATTATAAATAATTAATAACTGGGTTATTTTTAAATGAAAATGCAAGAATTTGGCATCATTGTAAATCTAATTTTATCTACTTTCCGAAAATATGAAAATATTTGTATATACCTTTCCATTTAAAAAATCAACGAAGATTTCGCTTCCGGCGAAACCGGAAGTAGAATTTAAGTTCTTTTCATACCAAAAAGTGGCATTTAACTTTGCGCGCAACTTTGTAATTTAAACTATAGGTCTAAAATTAATAATAAAGAAAATAGCTATTTGTTCTTATTTTTTCAATCACCCTGTTTAAAAGTGTAAATATTAAAATAACTTTCTTGGTCAATAATTGATAATAGATACGTAATTTAATAAAATAATTGATAAAAAACTATATCCAAGTTTGATTGCCATTAACAGCCTATCATTCAACATTCAACACATTTTTCATTTTCATTCCAATGCACGTGGTTTCTATCTTTCATGTCATAAATCCAAATAAGTATTATTTAGTTTACTTTCGTTGTTTTCTGTATTCATTGTGTTAAAAATGGATACTTCTTGTTAAAAAGGCGATAACAAATAAAAATAAATAAATATATCATCACGGCATATTACCCACTGTTGGGTGTGCTAATCTGCTTTGTACACATATATCGGTAATGATGAAATATTTGTACTGTGCCAGGCGTCGCCTCACGGGCACTCAATGCTGGCGTGGAGAGTGCACCGCAGTAGAAAGAATTTGGAATAGAGTATAGAATTTTAAACTTTAATAAATATATGACCATTGATCTAATATGTATACAGGGTGTTAACCGTAACATAGGACTTTAACATGTAAAATTATACTTTCGTAATTTCCTGCTTCTGTAATTGCTTTAGGTAAAAAAGCTTCAAATAAAAGTTGAAGAACATTCTGCATCTGAATCAATAAGCAAAATTAATTTTGCATGTTATGTACGGGCAGATATTAGGTATGAAAATGTTGAAAAACATTTCAAAAATAGCAATGGCCATGCATGGAATTAAAATTTAAAATTAACAAATGTTAGCGATTTATCTGTCAAGCTAGGTTAATTTATTTTTATTATTATGTGTAATTTCTGTTAAAGTGATAAATTATTTATTTAAATTAATAGATAATTGTATCTAATAAAAATATATTAATCTAACTTGATAGATAATACATCAAACATTTTTGTTAATTTGTCTGTTTGATTTCTATGGCTATCGCTATTTTTAGCGTGATTTTCGAAATTTTTATACCTAATTTCTGTCGTTACAAAGCATGTTAATGTAACTTTGCTTATTGATTCAGATGGCAGAATTTTAAGCTCTACATACTACAACTTTTACTTGAAGCATTTTTACCTAAAATAATTGGGGAAGCAGGAAATTATGAAAATATGATTTTACGTGTTCCGTTGTCCCGGTCAACACCCTATATAACTTGTTACTATATGGTGGAGGACTCTATGAAACATTTTTAACATTTTTAATTGATTCAATGAATAATAAAATTAATGATGAGAAATGAGAATGCAATTGTAGCGAGTGTACGGCTGACGCACCGAATTTGTGAGTTAAACCTGTGGGTGACTTAATTGTCGCGCGCGCCATCTGAGTACACAAACACATGCGCTGCGTGACCTTGTAACAGGATTAGATCTGTTTATTTTAACGTAATCGAAACCGTCTAGAAGGCCATGACGTTAACTTCCACGCGCACGCCGCACGCCTGCAGCTGGCATGACCGTGTACTCGAATGTTCCCGAAGTTTCTAGATAAATGCAGAGCTGTGTATATAAAGGCGACGCGGTTCTGTGCGGGTGCGAATAAGACCAGTTAGTTCAGTTCAGTCAGTGGAGTCTAGTCGACAACTTATGGTCGTTACGTCGTCAGTGAACCGGCCAGCCGTATTGGGTGTAAAATAAATAGAGATATAAATAAGTATGGTCTAGTTTCGTCAGTCATTCTACAACAGGCAGTCCAATCTAATCAGTCCAGTCAGTGGAGTCTAGTCGACAACTTACAGTCTTTATTAAACGGGACAGCTGTATTGGATGTGAAATATATAGTCATATAAATAAATAATACGTCTAGTCCAGTCTACAACGATTCTAGTCTAGTCTACGACGAGTCCGTAGAGAGTCTGATATTGAAACGCCTAGTAAAATAAATAGTTAGTGATATAAATATCGTGTAAATAAATTTCTTTGTGTTAATTGTTTAAATAATCTTAGTGTTTGAGTGTTTAATAATATTATTCTTTAAGTAGTTTTTATATTTATTTATTTAGTGTTCGTTATTTTTATTATCTTTTTCTTATTTATTTATCGTTCAATAAACTTTTGTTTTAATTATTAATGTCTCTGATTTTTACACTTCACCCACATAAATAAACGCTGTAACATTTTAAATAATCAAGAAATACATTCAGGTGTTGGTGTTATCATAGGTATTAATAAATATTGCTTCATACCTTTTTGCATTTTAACAGTTACTTATGAACATAAATCACTAAACAAATATAAATATAACAACATTTATTTATATAAAAGGTCATATAGCATAACTACTATTTGTCCTTAAATAACTTATATTCTTTTCGTTTTTATAAATGCATTGTGCAACAAAGGGAAACCAACCAAGACTAACTAACAAGGGGAACAGGTGATGGGAATAGTTTGATAGCGTTTCCTAAAGCAATAGTGACGCCACGTGCTGAAATAGTATTAAAACACCGCACACCGCATATTGGCTCATTGGCTGAGTAATAACTTTTAACTCCTGCCCTGCCCGCCCCCTCTGCAATCACCAAGTGTCATGGAAACTGACGGAAAATGTTTACGGCGGAGGTTTAGATCATCAGTGCAATTGCTACATTTATTTTACTTATAATTTATTTCAAGTAAAAGTTTACTTTATTTCAGTCAGTGTGTATTTGTACACTTGATTCAATACTTGTGTCTATTGCGGATTTACGGAAAATTCATCACGGGATATTTCATAATCTAATGCACAAAACTTGCAAACCCAAAACGTGGACCCTTATATTAGGTTTTTACACATATTTTCTAAACGCGGGTATAGCTAAAATTATTGAAGACACATGGTTCATATTTTTTTAGAATTTTATGTATGTTCAAAGTAGTTTCCTTCCAGAGTAATAGGTACATTTCACCATTATTTTCTCCCATTTCTTAAAAACATTCTGCTATGGAATGCTTTCAAGCTAATTTCTAGCAGAATTAAAAATTATCAAAGCTGTCATATTGTAATTATAAATCATGATTCGAAAATGTTATCTGGTTAATTCCATATTATCATTCACAACGATATATATATATTTTTTTAAATATTGACTAACAACTTTTGCAACTTTTAAATGACAGACACATAACTCTTTAATTTGATGGTGCAATTTTTTTTCCACGGCTTACCTGATTCTCAATAATTCTTCTTAACACAAGCTAACCTAAATCGCTTTGAAGGACTAATTATACCTTTGTATTATAGTTATTACTTTTCTAATTATGTATAAAGTTATTTATTTCTAGGAATAATAATTAATCGATAAAGTGCATTATTTATGTATCTGCAACAATGAATCTGGGTTACCTATTGCACTAGTTTAAGCAGGACTTTTAATTTTTTAACAGGAAACCTCAATCCTTTGTCTTAAGTTCAAAGTTGTCCTTAATTTTCCTGTCATTTGCTCTAATGACAGTGCTGACATTTTAGAAGCATGTCTTAAGTTTGTTCTAAATTTAATATGATAAAAGAATCTGCTATAGTATTCTTCATGTATGAATGGTATGTTTCGTTTATAGGTAGGTAATTCGCTCTATAATTTGTGCTGACACCTACTAGGAAACTGTCTTTTTCTGTATCAAAAAATGCACATGCAGGCTAGACTATTATTCTAGCCCTTTTCGGTAGTTTTCTTTTCACATTTTTGATAAATCATGTAAATTAACATAAGACATAAAAATGCTAAAATACATGCCAATGTATACGAACTATGTTGACAATTGATTTTCCTTTTTTATTCAGTGTTCGCAATTATTGTTGATTATTTGCTGTAACAATGTTGATAAGAGTTAGTAACTACATGTTACAGAATTGGGGTGAATTCTGGGGGATTATTTTAAATTTTTTATACATACTAAATCATTTCATTCACAAAACCGACCACCGTCATTATTTTTTTTATTATTGTAGTCACAAAAAAATACTATAAAACAAAGTTATAGAAGACCAAGGGGGACATCCCATTAAAGAAGAAAATAGTTTTTTAAACCAGTGGTTCTCAAGTTGCAACACAAAGTTATATTCTTTCAAATGGGATTATACATATTTTTTATGGCTATTCGATAGCGTATTTTTTCTGAATTCAACCATGTATTAGTTTTATATCTTTACTTAATGAAAATATTACAAAATATGCGATTGAAATTTAAATAAATTTGATTTTTATATTTTTCAGTAGGCTATGCATGAAAAACAAAAACTGCTATTTGTCAATTTGAATTATTTAGGATAGAAATTTAGTAGAACACTGTTTATATCGTTTTTAACAAATATTTGTTTAATTTTAATTTAAGCTCAATTGTTTTTCATTCATAGCCTACTGAAAAATGATTATAAAAATTAAATTTATATAAATTTCAATTAATTTTTTTCTTTTTTCTTTTGCTATGTAAGGATATAAAAAAATCTCATGGTTGAATTCAGAAAAAAATACGCTATCGAATCGGCATACAAAATATGAATAATCCCATTTGTAAAAATATAACTGTATGTTGTAAATTGAGAACCACTGGTTTACAAAAATATTTTCTTCTCTAATGGGATGTCCCCCTTGATCTCCTACAACTTTGTTCTATAATATTTTTTTGTAACTACAATAATGAAGAGAATAATGGCGGTGGTCGGTTTTGGTGTTACACCCTGTATATATATTTCTGTGTTTTATTTAACTATTCAGAACACAATTTTTGTAAAGTTTTTCAGTTTGAGTAACAACATAAGTCAGGCAAAAAAAATATATATTTTTCTCATCCAGTTACATGTTTTCGAAAATTGTAATCAGTATCATCTGGAAAATCATAAATATTGTAAAGAGCATTAAATTTTAGTTTTTTTGGCCCAGAATCTCCTTTAACAGTTTTTTGTTTCCTGATTTTTTTTATTTTTTTTGACATGTGGTTTCTCAAATAAGTGATTCATTTGTTATTTGAGGTAGATAATATTTCATTCGCTTTTGGAACTTTGTGTGTGTTCTGACCAATTAGAGAGCAGAATTTATACCCTATCTATTTGAACCAGCGCTATTTCCTTACGTGCAACGATTATATGCATTAAACAAAGTCCATAACAGTAACCGGTCGTTAACATGTATGTGTGCCACAAAACCAGGCAAGGATCACCTCGTATGTGGTGACGTAACCACCTTATTTATGCAGAACACGAGGAGCCGGCAGCGTATTTATAACCACGCACCGCTCTCTTAACTTCATTGATAAATATTGCTATTTACGTTATGATATATACCAGCAATTATTTTTAGTAACACTCACATATGCCGAATCTTATCAGATATGAGAAATAAATGGTTGTTTCCTTCCATCATTGAGTGTAAATTGATCTATAATTGAAGTTACGCTACAAAGTCATTCAGGAATGGATTAGATGTTATTATTAGATCATCCTAATTTCTTAAATCATTTTGTTTGTTACATGAGATACGAGCTGAGAATTGTATTGTATTACTTGCAGAATTTGGGTCAAAATCAAGATTTCTGAAAGAAATAGGGTTTTCAGCTGAGTTTATACCGGGCTTAATATTGATAATAACACTTGTTATTTACATGACAACAACGTCGAAACAATAAAAACAAATTACAGATAAACCTGATAAGGGAATCAATATTGACTATAATAAAGTAATTACAAACACAGGTTTTCGAAATACAAATAATTTGAACATTAAATATTAATAACTATTTTTATTAAGTTTTGTTGAAAACATTTATTGTTTTTATTGATAATATATAGGTACGTTGAGTCGAGAAGGATCAGTTGGAAATTTCGTTGAGTTTAGAGTAAGGCCTTGGTGATCCAGATTTTTAATATTCTTTATTTATTTCAGAACAATAAATATAAAAAAGGACATTTTTAACAAATACCGTAAATAACATGGCACGTAATTATTTACAATGATATATGTATGTATTAACTATTATCACAGATTCAACGTAGGTACTATATAGTATTTTGCATCTGTGTATTGTTAAGCGTATATACCTTGGTGAAGTTGAGGGTTTTCGATTGCGTGGCCGACCAGTGTGTAAGTGGATGGATGTGATTGGTAGGGTGCTTAAAGAGAGAGAGTTTCCAAGTGTGAAGAGAAGAAGAGCATGTATGAATTCGATTATGAGTGTGGTCGAGGCGAAAGAAGTCTGCTTAGATAGGAATGTGTGGCGAAGGATGATTGTTTCCTAACTATTATTGTGATCCGGATGCGGTATTTCGCTACCGAAAATCGGTCACTTTAATATGTTAAGAGTAAGGATTTGTTGTATGATGTTGATGTTGTTCTTATTGTTATCGGGTTTGTGCGAACCCACTAAGTGGGACACGCGTGATTTTATGTATGTATGTATGTAAAACAATTTACAATCACTTCAATGAAATTTAATTGTATTTCTGGTGCCATATAAAAATGTTCTGTAGTCTCATTAAGACTGAATATATTTACATTGTAAAACAGAAATGTGTGGATCTTTTAGTCATTAAAATGTCATATGTTTATTACAACAAGATGATTCATTATTAAAAACAATCAAATTTATTTTTATGATGACTAAATGATAAATAATACACAGTATATGTATGTGTAGTTTTATAACTGATTTTCTATAACGTCAAATAACACAGCGTCATCTATGAATTGGCATCCAAACTATTTTTGACTAACCTACCTTCATCATCACCCTCATATTTTATTAATATTGGTTTAGTACAGTTTTCGTATGGGTGTAGTTTGTGGTCAACAACCTATTAGCTCTGCTTCCTCATGGATCCATCCGTCGAACAACGCTACACATTCAAATTTTCTGTTCGTTTGTGAAAAGAACCAATCTATTCGTTTGTTTTGGTCTAAAAAGCGTTTGGGGATGCTTCATTCAAAATATCTCTGGGTTGCTCCATCCTCCGTATGCTTCTGATTTGGCCCCGGCTGACTATTATCCTTCCCCAAATTAATATTGAAGCTGCAAGGGAACCTTTACGATGACGTAACACACACAAACCATCGTGACGACGGTATTGCACAGCATCTCAATTTTAGTCTTCCAAAACGCCGTGAATGAACTGGAGGACTCAAGCGCTGTGTGGATTTGGATGGAATGTACGTTAAATAATAAATATAACGGCTATTCTCTTATTTTTAAGAGAAGTCTTAAAACTTTATAGCTACACTCTGTATATGAAAACGATAATAGAAATGAAAAATAATCAAATAGACACACATACTACATACGTACACAAAAGGTGTGGACCGCGACACCGGAACGTGGGAGTTTAACATATAAAATCATACTTTCATAATTTCCTGCTCCCCTAATTATTTTAAGTAAAAAAGCTTCAAACAAAGTTGTAGAGCTTAAAATTCCAATCTAAGTAGGTTGAAACGGGGCCTGAAGACAGCGAGGAAGACGTGCCCTTGGCGATTCGTATGGACAGCTCGAGTGGGAAATGAAAACTTGAGTTAGACGACGATGACGACGATGACATACCTCTCACCACAAGGAAGAAGAAAGTCAAAGCAGAAAAAGAACCTTGAAAGAAAGGGAAGTAACATCGACGCATTGTTCAGAAGGCCATGCTAAGAGAGGCAAATATGGTAGTCGACTAGAAGAAAAACATTCCACCATTGCCAGAATAACAGTAGTCGACGATAGTTGGCAGCCCGATGGACTACCAAGAAAATGACCCGACTTTGAAAATATTACTGGAATGGAAAGCAGAAGAGAGCAAACCAATATGGGAAGATGTTGCACCACAGTCACAGAGAGTAAAATCGTACTGGGCGCAATGGGACTCCATGGTGAAAGATTGCGCTAGCGATTTTACTGGGTTAACTGCAAGGAAGACGTTAAAGACTGGTGCAAAAAATGTGTGGTTTGCGCAGGAAGCGACGGTCCGCATAAACGGCGAAGAGCTCCAATGCGTCAATACAACGTGGGCAGTCCATTTGAGCGCATTGCAATTGACGTGGCCGGACCATTTCCAGAAAGCGAAGACGGAAATAAATACATCATGGTTGTCATGTACTACTTCACCAAATGGGTTGAAGCCTATCCATTACCCAACCTGGAAACCAAGGGTAATACGTGCAGATTTCGTCATCGAGAACTGTTCCGGGTCGAAACAGTCTTAAGAAGGGGGCAGCGTAGCGCGCGTCGGCCCGACGCGCCGAATGCTTGCGCCGCCACTGGTAGCATGTTCTCGAGCGATGACGTAATTCCCCGCGGGGGAAACCCATACGCGTTTAGACTGGTTATTTACATCCGGTGGAGTGATTCCTTTGTATTCGATAATTGCCGCGTCAGAAAGTTCCAGAAGGACACTGGGCTGTATAAATACCGTCTGAAGGACAGCGGAGAGATAGTCTGATACATAGAAGCAACGAGCAATGAAGTTAGTGATATAAATAGTCTACGAGTTGTTAACATAAATAAATGGATTTATATAAATAAGTGTAGTGATATAAATATTGTTTAAATAAATAATCTTATAGTGTTTAAGCATTTACTTATATTCGTAGTCTTAAATTAGTGTTTATAATTATTTAATCATAGTGTTAGTATTAGGGGAAAGGTTTTAAAATAAAACTTAAAATGTCTTATTTACACTGTTCTTTTAATTTTACTGACCGGTTTCAATCATTTACATGATCATTATCAAAGTCCGGTAGAGACTACAAAATACAAAAAATAAACAAATAAGGTACAATGCACATGACAAAAATAATACAATCATACAAAAAAATTAAAAAAATACTTACACATTACAAACTACAGAAAAATTACTCCGCAAAAAGATAAAAGCATATTTTGAAAAAAATATGAAAAATTAAAAGTAAATCGTCAGATACGTACAACTAGTAAAGACAGAATAAAGGAATCAACAGGATTATGCAGAAGGGAACGGAAATTTATCACGTGATAGCGTCGAGGTTTAAAAGAATATTTATATTCGCGCTTTTATTTAAATTAGTTTTATCATTTAAACATAGGACTCCATTATCAATGTATCATTAATTTAGAAATTAAAAAGCCCTATGTTCCAGACTTATTTCAACATTGTTCCATTAAAACTGTAAATATAATCATTGCGTTTCAACGGTAAAGTGGTGGACCGACAGCCTTTTGCTCACGGACCGGCACCGGTCCGCGGACCACCACTTTGAGAAGCGCTGATGTAAATGATGGAAACCGGTCAGTAAAATTAAAAGAACAGTGTAAATAAGACATTTTAAGTTTTATTTTAAAACCTTTCCCCTAATACCTATTTTTGCACTTGGGCATCATCAATTTTATAATAGTGTTAGTTATTTTTATTATCTTTTTAATATTTATCCTAATTATTTATCGTTTAATAAACATATTATTTTAATTATTATTATTTCTTATTTTTACACTTCACCCAAATAAATAAAACATTACAATATAATATCCTTTACAGTATGAATTTGTATTTTTGGTTTAGGAGATATTCTCGATTGAAAGTGCGGCCTATAGGCCAACTAATGTCATCTTAAAGGAGACTTTATAAGAAATGGATTCAACAAAACTTTTGACGGTACATTCAAAATTATTCTCGGACAAAGCTAGGGTAGTTTGTTAGTCTTGTACAAAAAGTTATAGGTACCTAAGTATAGTGACTATATTCTTATGAAGTAAGATCTGGGACAAAAGCTCGCTCCGACTAAAAAAATACTTATAGTATTAATTAAAAAATGATTGCCACATATATCACTGGTTAAATGGTGCGATGATACAATTATTTATTGGCAACATATAATTTGTTTATGCTACAGTGTATACAGAATTTTATCTATAATTGAAACAGTTACAGAGTGTGAGTACAATGTTTGGAAACCGAAAGTAGAAACGATACTATTTATAACTATACATAGACGAATTTGTGACTTGAGGTAATCAACACATGATTAAATATCTGCTAACGTGAACGTAATCCAGAACCACACGCACTCTAAACACGCGCGATACTTCCGGCCCAAAATAGGATCCCACGTAGGAGGGTTTCCTGGGACTTAATGCAAGAACAATGTTATTTTTTGCCCAAAATGAAATTAATTGTGTAATCGGTTAAACAAACACACAAGAACAACCATAGACTAGATTCCTTTTTTAATTTCATCTAAATTGAAGGTCACCTGTGGTTCTATCTACACTCACCGGCACAAAAAAAACGATCCATTTCACTTTTTAAAAATAAATTAATACTTGTATAAAATTTATTTTTGAGTATTTACTACAAAATATTATTATTGCTTTGTATTAACTAATAGTACGTAGAACTCACATCTTATTACTTCTTAAAAATATGATTAATTTACTCCAATATTCATATTATTTACCTATCCTAACGGAATAATGGAATTGATAAAATGTATACTTATCGTGAATATTAGGTTCGTTTCTTTCAGTCCCTTGTTTTATTATTTATTTGTCATTTTAATGCGTTAGCAGTCACTAAACGCAGATACCGTTTCTTCCATAGTTTTGTATCTGTAGATAGAAAAAGTCAGCGTGTATCTAACAAATACATGATATCACAAAATACTGCGAATTAATCTTTTGTACACCACTATTAAAAATTATTCATAATTATACAATATACCGCAGAGATAACAATTTTTTAAAAGAAAAACTAGATCGTTTTGTTGTGCCGGTGAGTGTATTTATAAAAATATATAAATACGTTTAAAATAATATTCGTAGTCAGCAACAGACCTTTTCAATTTAAAGAGATAGAAAATATGCGCAATGGACACAGTAAGTCATGGTTACGTGCTTGTCGTATGAGATCCATGGCGTTTGTTTTTTTCAAAATTTAAACGTAATGTGAGTAGTCTTTGACAACTTTAAAAACTGCTCAAAAAAAGTTACAAAAGCTTTTATTGAAGCTAAAATATCAAATGATGCAAATTTTCACCGAGAATACAGGTACTCGTATTTTAGTGATTGCAATATTTTTGACGTTTCGTTTGACAACCCAGCTGGTAGCCGCTAAAAGGCACACAAGAAATGTCCGGAATATTTTGCACTCTTCAATAATGAATAGGGCCCCTTATGCGTCAACTGCATTCGATTCGTTATTCGCCTACCGGCTGTGCACGCATGCGCTTGTAGACACGTGTTGAAGCGCTAGACAAGGTTGGATAAACTAATGTTGTGGACACTTTCCACTTATACGAGAGATACGGCTTCAGCGGTATATAGTTTAATAAGTATATTGTTGCAGGCGCCATTTTATTTACTATCTGCAGAGATTGGGATATTTCATTAAGAATGCGAACATGGTGGAATAAATTTGGAACTAAAAACAAGGGAGCAATTTTATTTCATACGTATGTTTTTACATATGCATGTAGTTTATATAGTGAAAAATAGATAATAGAACTAATATTTACAATTAATTAAACTTCTATTATGCAATATTTGATGTAAAACTGTTCCTAAGAAAAAAACAAAACTGTGAACATAACCTAACAACTACTAACTAAAGCATTTAAAATGAAAAACAATAATTAATCTACGCTACAATTAATAAAACAGGATACAAGGCAATATACTCTACCTAAAATAATAATAAACACTGAGAGAAAAGTCAAAATACAAGAAGAATCAAAGAAAAACTACTAACAGCAAAGATACCCCATCTCTATGTAATGAAATATCCCATTATAAATATACAAACATGGATAATAGCAATTTAGTGAAATAAACACTGAGAGAAAAGTCAAAATACAAGAAGAATCAAAGAAAAACTACTAACAGCAAAGATACCCCATCTCTATGTAATGAAATATCCCATTATAAATATACAAACATGGATAATAGCAATTTAGTGAAATAAAATAACTAATAAAAAAAACTACCTTATTATAAGTAGAACAAGTTTTGCCTATGTCATTCAGCATATCTTTCATATCCATACAAACGCACGTGGGTTGCTCAATTGTAATTTTGATAATTCAAAGTCTAGTTTTAACATAAATATCCTATTTTTTTTCTATGATGGATGACCCCATTTTAAAGGAAATATAGGAAACGGCATATGATAGATAAAAGGAAAAGTGAAATTGAAGATCATTGGTTTGGTAAGATATTCGTTTTACATTTTTGTAAAACTGGTTGCATTGGAGTATATAAATATACAAAACAGATTTTTCACATTTGTACCTCTCGCTAGGATTCATGCTAACAATCGCATATCCAGATTTTAGTATATAAGCACGTATTAAGGTCCCTAGAATCCGATTATAACATTTTTATGATGATGTCTATGCATATGTGGATGTGTGTGTGGACGTTGGTGGTACGATTTCTCAAATTCTATAATACTAAAGATCTGTGTACTACGGATTCCTCAATCTAACAATAATGGGAAGAGCTGAATAAGTTCTGGTAACAATTGGACAACCGGGCGTGGTAGTTTCTAAAAAAAAATTTCTAAATATTATTTTTTGAAAATTTATGTTAATACAAATAAGAAAGATAATTAAATTCTCATTCTGACACATTTAATTTTTATTATATCTCCTACCTATAGGTTTAGAGATATAGTAAACAAATTATATAATAATATAGAATAATCTGCTGTAATAAATCTCGTGCCTAAACAACTCCATGAAAACCAGTTGAGATATTTTATGTTTGTAATTGACAGATAAAAGCAAAATGTCAGTGTCAAAAATCAGGAATTTTACTAACATTACTGGAAGATTTTTCTGGGAGGTACGAGTACATTTAATATATCTTATTGTATTGTTAATTAAATATTTATTTAAAATTATAGGTATATTAATATTACATATATCCTTAAGAAATACAGCTAATACCGTCAATGAATTTGAAGAATTTTGAACATAGAATTATTTGTGTATACAAAAAATGTTAAATTCGTTACTTATAGGGGGTGAGCAGTTATGTGACTTTGTTGGTCTGGGCAAGCAGATATGGGGATCCTTGTCAGAATGACGGCTAATTGTTATTTACATAGATGTCACAAATGTCAAATGTCATAATTTTTCATTCAAAATTTCAAAATACTCTGATAATTATGTTGTTTATTTGTCATCAATAGTATGGAATATACTTGTAAAGAAAAATAATCCACATGGATTTGGAAAATCATTATATTTTAAATGAAAAATTGTGATACTTAATACATTATTACTAGCTGTCATTCGGACACGGACCCCCATATCAGTTTGCCAAGGCCAACAAAGTCACATGACTGCTCGCGCCCTATCTAACATAAAATGAAAATGGCGAAAGGTATTATGATGACCACAACAGATTTTTTCATTTAAATTTGATATTTTTAATTTAGACAAGAATATATTTACGATTTTTGTACCAGGATGCAAAATATAGTTGATAAACCTATCTTTATGAGAAATAGATAATATATTTATTTATATTTTGCATAACAACTGCATATGGCGATAAAAAAAATGAATTTGACAGAAATTAATAACTTACTTTTTGAAATGACTGTTATGTTTTGTTACAATATTTTTAGAGGTCATTAGAAAATATAATTTTCGAGGTGTACTGTAGTAATAAAATATATTATTTTTCACTAATAATCGACTAAATATGGTATTTATTTATTCTATATGTCAAAAGTTTATATACTAAAGCTATAAAGGAAAATATCACAATAAATTCTGATAAGAATGTAGTTCATACAGCCATATGTGCACCCATTTCGCGCACGCTTCTGCAATTATATACATTACATACACGACTTAAAAGGAAATAATAAAACTCAAAAAAATTATATGTAGGTATTGACATTTGATTAATACCAACAGATGGAAGCAGTGACCTAATGTTCCCATAAACACAAGTTAATTTGCATGCGTATAAATATTAACAAAATGAGCGTATCAAAATGAAATGATTGGAGCTCGTGGCTAAGAGAAAAATTCTTTTCGAATGACTCATTTCGAAAGGCTTTGCTGACATTTCAAATGAACCATTAATAATTTGAAATGCCTTCAATATCAAACAGAGATGTGAAAACAAACGTAAATATAGTTAAAAAAATATACAAATTTGATTGAAAGAAACGTGTACGAGTAAGATTTTTTAAATTTGTAAAACATTCATATACAGGGTGTTAATTTTAAATGGGCCACCATCGCTATCTCGAGAACTATAAGAGCTACAAAAACGATTAATTGGCAAACAATTTCTATCTCACAAGAAAAATTTAAAGAAAAGAAAGATTATTTTTTTCGAGCAGTGGTTCTCAAAATACAGGATCTACCTTTTTTATTTTAAATGAGAACATTTTTTTACCTCCCGCTACCCTTGGTAAGGGAGGTATAGGGATCATACTAAAAATCGCATATCGAGATTTTGATAAATGACCACGTTTCAAGGTCTATAGAATTAGATTTTAACATTTTCACAATGATGTCTGTGGGTGTGTATGTGTATATATGTGTGTGTGTATGTGTGTGAGTGTGGATCTTCTGGTCACTCTAGCTCAAATACTATCAATCGCAGAATTTTGAAACTTTGTATTTCGACATTACTCTAATATGGAAAGAAGCCATTAGATTTTGGCGTAAATCAGATAACTGGAAGTCGCACTTTACTAGAAGCTCAAAATAGTTTTTCTTCCAAAAATAACTTTAAATGTCATTTTTTCGCGATTATGTTATTAAAAAAATTAAAGATTATTAAATTTTCTACTGACATGCATTAATAATTTTTCTATATATTTTATAGATAAATTAATAACAAATCAATTTTATAAATCCCGCCGTCTATGTTTTAAAGATAAACACAATTTCTTAGTTACATAGTTCATATTTCAAATGTGTGTAACTGACAAATAAATGTCACTGTCTAAAAAATAATCATTTCAAATTAACAATAGTAACGTTTTAAAAAGAAAATTGTATAATCTGCTTTGTACACAGATTCCGGTAATTATGATGACATATTTGTTTTGTGCGGGCACCAAGCGTCGCCTCACGGGTACTCATTTCTGGCGTAGAGAGTGCACCACAGGGGTCAATTGTGTGCCATTTTAAATTCAAAATATTTGGTGTTGGTAGGGATTGAATCCGGTTCCCCAGACTCAGGCACGCGGCCACGAGACCCCATAGGTATATGTATTTAAATTAATAATAATAATAATAATAATCTTTATTGACTATAAGCCAAAGGCGGGGTTCAGCCAAAGGCTGTTCTTCCACCCAACCATACAAATAAATATAAAAAAAAAATTACCAGGATTTTTTACAAAAAATAATTTACAACTTAGATATTATAAATACTACATATAGAAATTATATAACAAAAATGAACAAAGTTGTACTAAACATTTCTTTTATATGTCTACGAAATGTATACAGAGACAGAGATTTTAACGAATCAGGAATAGCGTTATAGAGCATTGGTGCCAGATATGAGAAAGATCCCTTAAATTTTGACTTTCTAAAAGATGGTATAATATACAAATTCTTAATTCGAAGAGTATAATTATAATTCTTTTGAATTAATTTATCAAATAAATAAGACGGAGAACCGGTTAGTAAAACTTTATGTACTAGAACTAGACAGAGATACGCGATTTTTACACGATTTTCGATAGTCGGTATATTAGCTAACTCTCGAAATTCGCTTATGTGGTCATATTTACGTACCCCGTAAACGAATAGTAAACAACTGTTTTCTAGAAGCGTGATTCTGTTTTTGTCAGTTTGTGTTAGGTTTGGTACATAAACACAAGCACAGTAATCAAATAGTGACAATATCAAGGTGTTCACTAGCCGTAGTTTAATTAATAAAAATTAAATGGCGGGAGGTATTGTGTTGGTCACATCAGATTTTTTTATTTGCTAATTCGTTAGAGAATTTAATTCTGAACTTTTCAATCTACCCCCGCAGTAACTGTGCATACCATTGAATGTAAATTTATAATGGATATAAAATTATAATTACATTTATGTTACATTATTGCTATTTGTATATTTGTACATCACACAAGCCTGTAATATATCAACTAGCACTATGAAACTTAAATAAATTCTCAAAATTACAAATGTAAACAAAATTTATTGCAGGAAAAATATTTAATCGTTAAGTATGTATAAACATACAAGTAACAAGAAAAATAATTTCTCATAAAATGGAACACATTATCCAAATTTAAAAAAAAGTATCCGTGACATAGTTTTCGTTTTAAATTTATAAAGTATAGGTACTTTGGGTAAACATTAACATTGGAATAGAGAATAGACTATTTTTAAGTATGAATAATACAGCTAGGTATAGTGATAAGTCGAATTAGTAGTGGGGCATAGTCGAGATGATAAGAAGGCTGTAAATTTTTTATATTGTTTAAAATAAAGTTTACGTAATACTTATAGTTTTAATCACATACTACAAATATAAATTTGAAATGAATAATATAAGTTCTTGAGCATCATACCCGTATATTAGAATTTAATCGGAAATCCGTTATTAATTATGCTGCTGTTATATCTTAATGCTGAACTTTCCCTACGTATGAAATAAAATTTTATTACACTGTTATTACCAATTAAATAATATCTACTTTACAATTAGTATAACACAAAATGATAATAAAACTTTGTAACAGTAACACATATTGGCATTTAAATACATTCGTAGGTTGTCAATAAATATTTTTATTTGAATAACAGTTTTATCATAAGTTCTATTTTGTCATAAAGAACACTTTAAAAACAAGGAAGATAATTCAATTCTCGCGTTTGTAAAGAAAAATAACAATATCTCTTCTGAAATATTCCGATGTACCCATCAACCCATCTTGCATATTCATACATATATTTTATTTCTAATATACAAGATACATATATCTAAAGAAGAATTTAAGATAACAAAAGGGCAGAATTTAATGTTCTTTAATATTTGTGATAACATAAGTTGTCAAAACATAATATATAGGCTTATTTATTTAAAAAAAAATGTTCGCTACTTTACTTTAAGTGAACGACGGTTATCCAATGGGGCCCTCCACTATTACAAGCCCAACCCCAAATGTATTCGTACCCTCTGAAAAAAATATATTAACAGCAAGAAAAAATAAATTTTTAGATTACAATAATTAAGACTATATTTGGGCAATTTTTTTATTTTATGTATTAATAAACTGTACTGGATTTAAATAGAATATTATTACCTAAATTTATTATTTTAATAATAATCTACGGACAAATATATGACCACAGTCACGTGCTAATTTTTTTAATTCCAACACTAAATATAATACAATATTTATGTTAGTATTATTTATTATTACTATATTAAATTTTATTTTTTTAGTACAATTATTTACAAAGTGATATTTATTTATTAAAGTACCACCTACAATTATATTAAACACAAGAATAAATAAACTTCTGGATGCTATTATTATTACTCCAATTCAACAAATTTTTATATGGTGTATTAATAATAGAGTGTATAGAACTTGAATACATTGTTTATAATAAAATTTCTTAGATTTAATAATTATTTATTTGCAAATAAACCATTGTCTGCATGTGACAAATGTTTTGTCTTTAATAAAATTTAAGATGGCAATTAATTGAGTGAGTTACAAAAAAGTAGTTATAAATTATACTACGTTGTAACATTACTACGTTGTGTAACTATTATAAGAACAAATTAGAGAATTCAGCTCAATAATCTTTACCCTTAGTATTATAGATAATACTAACATACATATTGTATTATTTACTGTTGGAACGAAAAATTTTGGGACTTGTCTTTTGTCATATATTTGCCCGTAGATTATTGTTAAAATGAGAAATTTAGTTAATAACATTGGCTGGTAGCACAAGCCTTGTTTTAACTAAAACGCTGTTTTAAAAATTATCAAATTTCATTATTTAATAATAATAATAATAATAATAATAATAATAACATCAAGTTTATCAAAATATGATTTTGAAGCAGGACATTGTTTGTATACAAACATATTTTTAAATAAATCGTTCTTTAAACATAAGGGTGAAATTAAATATTGAAATTTGAATTTGACATTTCTTAAAACAGCGTTTTATTAGTTAAAACAAGGCTTGTGCTACCAGCCATCGTATTTAAATCCAGTACACTTTATTAAAACATAAAATAAAATAAAAAATGTCCAAATATAGTCATAACTATTGTAATATAAAATTTTATTTTTTATTACTGTTAATATATTTATTTCAGGGCTCGTATTATTTTTTTTTTTATGAAACTTCATCTAAACTGAAAGCGATTTATAGTTTTAGAATGTCTTTGTTGTTATTCGTTAAGCCGTAATAATTTTTTTCTACAAACACTATTAAAAGTAGGCCTTTACAGCCGTATTCATAGTACCTTTGTTCGATTTAAACCAGGTCTATTTCAAGTCTAACTTGCACTGGCACAAACATTCATAGAGGCAGTTTAGCGCTAGTACGGGTTTAAACCTAGTCTAAAATTTAGACCTCCACGCCCCCTAGTTCATTGTAGGATTAAGTCAGTTGACAAAAGTATGAAAATAGAATTTTGTGTGTTTAATGTAGATTATTGTTATTTAATTTTTTTTTTTTTGGTATGTAGTATGTCATAAATAATTTCATATTAATGTTTATAATATTACTCTGCCATGAATTAGTAGCTCATATTATTTCCTTTTAGGAAATTCATTCATGATGGATAATGATTTTCAAGAAATTTTTGATCATGGTAATGATGTAGAAGATATTAAAAACCTCGTTAAAAACGTAGTGGAATATCAGAAAAGGAATCAGGTTTATTTAGATCATATAAATATGTGAAATTTAATAATATCGAATAGAAAAATTATAGGTTAGTAAAATAAAACTGTAATATATAAAAAAAGTTAATTAACAAATATAATTTGGTCGAAATCTATGTATGTTGTTATTGTTAAGTATTATATTTGAATATATAATACATATAAGAACGGCAACGCATATGGCCTAGCAAGATACTATATCTGTCGCTTTTTATTCACAATATTATTATAGATAGCTAGTGACTCCTACCACAAAACTATGAATTACGGTAAATCGTGCTGACAGCATTGCCAAATAGTATTTGTTAGAGGTATTCAATAATCAATAATTCAAAAATATTGTTTCATAATAACCAAATAATATATTTTGATTCTTCAATGTACATGTATACTTGTTTTACAGTAGCAAACTTAAAAACCTTTATAAAATCTTATCTTGCTGTTCTAGCTACGTGGCAACACTGTGCAACATCCACCTATTATGTATTTTTTTAACTAACTCAGAAATAATTCGTATACGGAGGGATAGATGGCACCTAAGCTCGAAATATTTAATCTAAATACATTACGTTGCCGTTCTTATATGTATTATATATTCAAAGGTATTATTTTAAATGTATTCAATTTGTGAATAATTTTTAAAAATTCTCATTTGATGAAGTCGCATGTGGTGTACGTATCGATCGATTGAGATGAGATAAATAAAATTTGACTGCAATCCAGTTACTTTTTATCATAACATTCAAGTTTTTTATTTAATTTAATGTATTTTTCATTTTCATCATTTCACATTTACATAAGTTTAAATATTTTTCTTTCCATCTCTTATTATGCAATTCTCTTTCATATTTAATTTGTTGTTTTATTTTCTTCTCGTATAGCACTAAACATTTCTCCACGTACATTGTCATAGTTCGCTTAGTAGTCATATTCTTTCTTTTAGACATTAATTTCAAATTATCTCGCCCAAGTAAATTTCGGGGAAGGTATTTTTGCTTGGATATTGAAGATTTATTGAATATTTAATTTGAGTCTACTAGTTTTGATAATAATATTTTATTTTTGGGAGTAGTGGGTGCGTTATTTTCGGGGAACTGCAAATTACATTCGTCTATATTTACAACAAATCCATCTTTCCTTGCAAATCCTGATGTACTAAAACCATCAATATGTGTTGCCGCAATCAACATACAAATTATGGATAAAAATTAATTGTATTAATTTCGTAGTTAAAAGATAATAAAAAGTTCTCAATGCAGTTTTAGTTGTAAGAAATTAGCGCAGTAAACATCAGCTGTCATCACAAAATTCAAAATTGTATTTTATGAATCTCTCTTAGCTATATTGAAAGGTTTAAATAAATAATACGACTTACCACTTTGCAATGTAAGTAGATCTCATTTTTTAATAAAATTTATTGGATGTTTCGGTTCAGATACTTTTACAGAAGTTTACAATAATATTTTACTTTACAATTGAACGTTGAAATTAATACAATGTCTACCAAAACTTGTTTGCCAGCTCATGGCTGGCATTAGAGGTGCAACTGAAAATGTACAATGTACAGTATGAAGTATAGTTTCAAGAATATAAATTCGTTATTAATGCGAGTCAAACTAGCTGACTGTTAAGCGCCATCAACTCCATTTTTTAAACAACGTATAGTCATGTTCGACCACTATTGTATATACTTTTATGTATTATTGAACAAGCGTATCTTTTCAATCAGATTATAAAAATTCTTTCATGTTCTACGAGTACAAAAGTACAATCTACTTATAATTATTATGCATCTATTGTCACAAACGACATATACCTAACATTGTTGTTTTTGTTTATACACTCTTTTTATTGCAATTGCAAATACCATAACAAGTTAAAATAATATACATTTCATACATTTTTATTAAAGACACTATGTAAATATCGTCCTTAATAAAGATTTTTCGGTCTGGGTGCAGATTAAACCAATTGTGTTAACATAAGCTTAATAATCCCCATTAAATTCTGACATCATAGAAAAAAATCTAGGTCAAATATTTTGCAAAATGCAAACAGAAACACATATAAGACTGGGAAAAGATACAAATAATAAGTGTAACTAACATTTTTAATTATCCTATGTAGTCATTCTAAAGGAGTTAATTGATGACATTTATGTCACAGCAAGTGAAAATGATATTAACATAATTCAATGTAAATTATTCAAGGTTAGAATTAGTAATAAGATCTTGGATCTTGGTATTTTAACAACTGCTAATTAATAAGATTGAATATTTCAAAATGGCACGAAAAAACATTTATTTTCATTTCCTTTCTTCATATTTTATTACGTATTTTATAATTTACACTAACTGTGCATAGGAAAATTTCTTACATGTACAATATCATAATAGTAGCAATAAAAAAATGGAGATAAGAAACAATAAATTTTATTTCTTGTTCATATTTACATACTTTATACAGCAAACAACAAAGTTAATACAATTTTTAAAAAAATCTGTTGTAGCCAGCACAATACCTATCGCCACTTTCATTTTATGTTATATTTAACATTTCTTGTACAAACAAAAAATTCTAATTATATCTATTCTTTCATTCTATGAGGAAGTTTCTAAATGTAACAGATTCTTCCAATTCATGGACGGGTATGACGGAATTTATTAATGCGAGTCAAACTAGCTGACTGTTAAGCGCCATCAACTCCATTTTTTAAACAACGTATAGTAATGTTCGACCACTATTGTATATACTTTTATGTATTATTGAACAAGCGTATCTTTTCAATCAATAAATATGTATTTTACCAATAATTTGAAATATTAATTAATAAAATAATAAGAAATATTAAATGTAGTTCCCAAAAGCTTTCAGTAATGTCAGTAAAACTGTTGGCTTTTGACACTAACATTTATGTCAATTACAAACATTTGAATTTCAATTAGTTTAGTTACTGTAGTTTGGACTGTGAGATTTATTACATCAGATTATTCTATTAGACCAGTCAATGGAGATCAAAAAAGACCTTTACTCTACAAAAGGTGAGGTAGTTCTGATTTCAATATATATTGTTTAGGCCGAGATGTATAATTCAAGTTTTCGACCTAGAGGAGGGTCGGCGCAAGCCGTCATCTTTGATTAAAGGTGCAGAAAAAGGGTTTTTAGCCATTTTCTCAAAAACAGTGGCCCGTATCAAAATTTTATAAGAATGCAAAATTAAAGCTTGTAATTTTTTTTACAAAAAAGGATTCTTATATATACCTAGGATGACCTATCAAAGAGTTATGTTAAAAAATCTTTAACCAGAATAACAATTTAAAAAAATTCTATTACCTACTCAACAAATAAACAATATTAGGTATTTAATACTTAGTGTAATAGGTTTTGCTATTTATAACAGTTTAAATTCATCGTGGCATCGAAAGAAATAAATTATCGATGATTTTTAAATATTTTTTGTCAATGCTTTCCTACAAATTCATCCACCACTCCGACCCGGCTAAAAATACGATAACGCGGTTTGAAAATTTGAATTCAGCATAAAATTCTCCTTTATGTCATGTATCACACGATTTTTGATTTGATGAGCGATTCTTTAGTTACTAACAACTTAAACTTACACGAAATTCCTCTAAAATTTTAAACATGCAAATCGGCTTGGAACTCATTTTTTCATCTGAAATTACGATACGATTAAAGATAAACAATATTACGTATTTAATACGTCCCGATCTAAACAACATATATTAAAATCAGAAGTACCCCACAATTTGTAAGGAAAAAATTTCTACTGACTGGACTATATAAGTATATGTTTTTCTCTAAATTTATAGGAGATATACAAAAAAATAATTTTATTAGATTTAGAATTTAATATGCTTTATTATTTGTAATAACATAAATATAAAAAAAAAATTTTTAGAAGACTTTTTCAAGAAACTACTACTTCCGATTGTCCAATTGTTACCAAAACCTTTCAGCTCTTAATGCCAGATTGGGGAATACGTACCTAGTTAAACAGGTCTTAAGTCTATAGATTTTAAGGAAACCTCCTTCCAACATCCCTATACATATATCCACACACACACACACACAGATACTACCGTAAAAAATGTTAAAATCGGACACTATAAAGACCTTAAAACTTGCTTATTCATTAAAATCTGGATATGCGATTTTTAGCATGAATCCAACACCTCTTTTAGCGAGAGGTAAAAAGAATGGATGTTTGAATATGAATTTTATTTATTTTTATTTTGTATAAAAAAATCTGATGTGGTCAGTAAAATTCTTTCACGAACATACTACTGTAAATTGCACTTGACAGTGATATCTGTAATTAGTAATATTTAAGCGTTTAAACCGTTTTCATGTGACGCATAAGTTGCATATTTATAAAATTCAATTTCTTTATAATTTTTACCTTCCGTAACCTTTAGGTAAGGAAAGTATTGTCTTTGGTCAAAAAATTCGGTGGTGCGTTTTTAAAGAATAAGCATGTTTTACGGTCCCTAGCATGCGATTTTACTATTTTTTACAATGATGTCTGTATGTAGGCATGTGTATATGTGTTTGTGTGTTTATGTGTGCGCGTGTGACATTTTTTTCGGATCCAATAACTCCAATACTATAATTCAAAAAATTACAATTTTTTCGTATTCCTCTTCCTTATATCCACATGCAGACGTGATTAGATTTTGGTTATAATTGATTAAACGGAAGTACGGTGATTTAAAGATTTTAAAAGTTTTTCTTGAAAAAACGCTGTTAAATATCAATTTTTCACATTTAATGTTACTACAACTATTAAAGAATATTTTATTCTCTCTATACGATTTGATTGCATTTTACACTTCACATTCAATGGATATAGAGTTAGAAATTATAAAGAAATTAAATTTCATGAAGCAGCCAGCTATGCATAACCATGGAAACAGCTACTAATTCGGAAAAAGTGAAATTATTTATGATAAAATTGTGTTTGTAAACAATAATTATGACAAATAAGGAAAAACAAAAGACTACCGTCAATTATTTTCCATTGTAAACGGCCACTATGATTTTATTGTAATTATGTTAAAAGTATGAGTTGTGTATGACAGAAATAAAATATTAAAATTGCTATAGCTCTGAAACTAGGCATTTCCGGATATATGTTTATATGAACTTTTTTTATTATATTGAGATGTATTATCCACCCTTAAATCCATGACCTCTGTTTTTTAAACACCTGTATACAACTGACGGAAGGTAATGTACTGGCCACATCAGATTTTTTCCTGTTCCTGTTGTTAAATTGATTTCTATGGCGCTAAATATCTACATCACAAAATTTCGTCGTGTTAAACACGACGTGAATCTTATCAATCATTAACATCTGATTCATTGAGCGCGGGCTGAAGTTTCACTAGGCATACAAGTCGGAGTGCAGCTGCATCTGTGATTTTGTAAAAATATTATATCTTAAAAAGTTGGTCTTGTGTTTCTGCTATTTTAATTTGCAGTTGTAAATAAAGTATATCATCGAATTTTTTCAATAAAGGCCTAGGGTTTCATCAAGTCAAGTAGCTTGATGTTTTTATAAATTACTTGACTTGACTTGAAAATCAAGCTTTTCAAAAATTCATTACTTGACTTGACTTGATTTTTTATCGTTACTACTTAACTTGATCAAGCAATTTCAAGCAAATTCAAGCTACTTGATTATAAACCGATTACGTACGAAAACACGCGAATCAGTAGAATCATAACCTAGCTGTGTATGGTACGGCGTGGCGCGCCATATGCTATGCTGATTCACTACTGCAAGTTAAAATCTGTGCAGTGGTTTAAAAAATTCACTCAATATTGGCATATATACAATATACTAGAATGACCCGAGAATATGTCGACAAAATTTGAAGTCGTAATCATTATTATTAAGTTAACTAATACTAACTCTATTCGAATTAAGAATAATAATTGGGACTTCAGATTTTGTCCACATATTCTCGGGTCATTAGGCACGGTCAAATATTAAAATTAAGCGGAATCATTGCCATTATATATTTTTTTATTTATTTGGAACTACTTTAGGGGGCGGACCGGTTAAAATTCGACTTGCCCCCTTTTAAGGTCCACCATAATACATATACTATAAATAGTTTGTTAATTCATATATTATACTTTTAAATCTTTTTTTTTTAATTTTTAAATTTTAATGTATGATTTATTGTTATGAATAAAAGTCTATATTTCAAGGTATATTATTGATATTGTTATAACACATAAGGAACTATATGAAAATGAAATGTAGTCTTGAAGAACTTTTTCTGGTAATTAAAAAAATAACTACTTGAGTTTTTCAAGTAATTGAACAATAACTACTTGATTTTTCAAGTACTTGAAATTGTAACTACTTGACTTAACTTGACTTTCGGCTACTATTACTTTACTTGAGCTTGGCTTGATTTCAAATCAAGTAACTTGAATATCAAGTCAAGCCGTGAAACTCCATACCAGCCTTACCTCTAAGTGACGGAAGGCAAAAAATATTAACAATGAATTAACAATTTAAGAAGATGTGGCCGAATTATTTTTGTGTAATTTTAGATTTCGAGACAGGAAACATCATTTTATTTTTGAATAGAACATAAAATTCGACAGGAAGCAAACAAATATTTATATGCAGTGCACTGGAACAATTTGTGATACACATATCGTTTTTATTTCATAAACTGTATACATATATATTTTTAGAGTCAATGTAAAATATGTAATTAAAATTTAGTTTGATATAACAACACCTACAATACTATGCCCAATATGAGCATTGGGGTCGTTTTTTATTAATTTTACTTCACTTTTCACATTCCTGGATTAGGTAATATTGCAGGAAATATCAGCAATGTAAGAAATTTCAAACATAATTTCATTAGTTAATTAAATGTTGACATCCGCTTTCAATGAACTAATTAAAAATATATTTAAATAAATGCTGAATTTACACAAAATTCATCATTCAATAAAATCGCAATGTTTGCATTTTACGCTAAAATTAGCTGTACAGGTTAAAGTATTCAATACAGAATCGTAAAAAAATATTCATTTTCTGTCATGAACCTTTGCAAATTATGTTTTCTTAAATATTTTGTACCTACATCATGTATATTAATTTCAGGTGAATATTTCGATATAAAACATAGTTCCTTTGAAAATATTCGGAATTATCTTTTTCACGTAATTATTATGAAACATTTAGCCGTGATACTGAAACAGACTAACTGGTAGACATAGTGTCACCTCTTAATATAGATTGAATAACTGTAAGATTAAATATAACCTACAAATGTAAATGTAATACGTTTACTAATAATTTTATGTCAACTATAAATTTCAAACTATTTGACCTCGTTTGAAAATTTATATTAAACTGAAAATATGTACTATTATAGTTAGCAAATTCCCTTATGTGTACATAACCGGGTGGCGCTAGTTTTTTAAAAATATTATTTGGCCCGTATCTCGTAAAATATTTAGCGGTGCTTTGTATATAGAGATTTAGAAATTAAAATTCAGAATTATAATTATCAATTAATTTTTTTATAGTGAGTTTTGGTAACCCAGTGTTACATATTTTATTATCCCATGGGTCAATGCAATAGGTTAATAGAAGACAAGTAATTACATGTTATTTTTAAATGTATAAGATAACATCCCAATCTATATCCTAAAGCCTGAAGCTTTATCAAAATTTTAATGGATTACGATTTCAATTGAGAGATATATGAATCATTCTTTTGAAAACGATAACAACTTTGTTTACATTTCAAAGAAAATATTTAAAATTAGTCAGAATTCTTTTGACTTTATTTACAGACAATGTTGAATGCATTTGTATTTTTCACATAATACGTGAGAAACGCAGAAATTCATTTGAATTATGCAATTAACTTAGTAAAATACAATTTTCTTTAAATACATTGCAGATAAGTTAGAATTTGAGAAGAAAACATTATTTATATTTATAGGTTCAAGAAGGTATTACATTTCTGGTATTACTGGACAATTTCAGTTATTGTTTAGGCAACACGAATTTCCAAGGTAATATCATGGAAATACGAAAATTCGATGTTACGAAAAAGTATTATTTAAAAATAAGTATTCTACACAAGAATGTATAACATTTCTGTAACTGTAAGTATATTAAGTATTATTTCAGAAATTCAGGTGTTACTTTGTATAATACCGAAATTTGTACGATATTACCAAGTAATACCAGGGATATAGGAAAACTTTGGTGTTACGAATAAATAATTATTTTAAAAAGTAGATATTTTACACAGAAAGACACTATGTATCCCTAAGAATTTCAGGTATTCCAGGAAAAATTCAGGTATATTTTATTAAAAATTGATTAGGTATTACCAGGTAATTTTTGTTATTACATAGAAAGTATTGTATTAATTAAAAATTATTTCACATAAAAAGGTACCTATAACATTTTTGCATGCAGGTATATTATTATTAAAACATAAAAAATTGTAATGTATTATCAGGTGTATCAGAAAAATGCAGAAGATTTAGTTTTACAAAGGACATATTAATTAAAAAGTTCAAAATTATTTTGTACGGATTTTCTTCATATACTTATAAGAACAATCATGTGCAATTTTGAGTCGTGAAAGTTATAAACGAAAATTTTGCGAACTTTGCGACAATCATAAACATGTATTTTTGGCTCAACCTGAAGCCAACATTAAAATTTCTGAAGCAGTATTTATCAAGGTTACCATTTGTTTTAAAACGTGCTCATTTCACCAAAAAAAATAAACAATCTCAAAATCTTTCCCAGTATGAAAAACAAGAAAAGTGAAAATTTTACTCACTCCTGTAATCCAGAAGGGCGACTCCATTATCTGACGTTTTCCCCATTTTCACTTTCCACACTCACACTTTTTTCATCCGCAACCGGCAGCTGTCAAGTTGAACTAAGCGCACACTACGATCAGCACATGTGACCGTCGTTACGTCATCACTCCTGACTCTCAACACACTAATGTTTACACTATCCGTTAGCGTTTAACACTAACTCAACACCGATAAATAAGAAACGATAGCAATTATAGTTCTCTTCCTCACTTATGAATTGGACAATTGGAGAAACAATTGGTTGCTACGAGCTATTGTTTGTGGCTAAGTTACGAAAGTGAACGCAACCTGTAACATGGTTCTGACTTGTTTGCGTGTGTAAATATTTACATAAATTTGAATTTCAATGTCTTTGGAAAATGTTGCTGTTCAAGAAAGATTTATGATATAGTTTTGATATTTTTAGAGAACCACTTAAAATCTAATATAAACACAATCAATAAAGTTATTTATATAATTTTGAAGGCGGACAATATGCGAAATATTTTTATATATCACGACTTATTACCCACTTCTGGGTGTGCTAATCTGCTTCAAATTGCAGATTACGATAATGACAATAATTGGATATTATGGAATCTATTGCCGGTGCACCAACAAGGCTTAAATTTTAAGTGATCCTTAAACAAAAAAAAGCAAAACGATATTTTGACAGCAATGCATAATAAGTCATTTAAGATTTCAATTCGATGCAATATTGTCAATTTAAAGAACGCTGGATTTAAGTACATTGATGCAATTAGGCATTAAAATTAAAAATTGCTCCTAACCTTAAAATTAAGTGAAAATAAATACTATATACGTATTTCGAAAAAAATGTTCTCAGTATTAAGAGGATAGAAGAAGACTCAACATGTCAACTATGCCAGAGGTCCCAACAGCCTTTTTCTCAGAGAGTGATTAAGATTACTCAACATATACACCATGCAAAAGGTTTTAACGACTCTGATCGTTTTCTTTATATATAGTTTTTATTTTATTTATTATATAATAACGTTAAAATTGTCTAATAGGCGTTATCTCATTTTTACACTATTTGAAAATTGGAAATATTTTTTTAGTATAATTTCGCTCGGAATCGAACCTGAATTATTATAATCATAACCGGCCCGGTCACTTAATCCTATAATACACAGAGCTACGCAACTAAAATTAAATAAAACTAAAATTTTGTACTCGAAAGTTTCAAATTAGCCCAGACTATACGAATTTAACTCTACTAAAATTTTATTGTGTTAATAAATTTGTTCGTTACAAAAATATTGTATAAACCGCTTGCGAGAAGACGTCATCCCAATATTTGTGTAATTAGCTCTCGCTTTCTCGTGCTTTAAAACATCGCTTATATGGGAGACATGTATTCCTGCACTTAATTTATAAATAAAAATAACTATTTCGTTTCGAATTCTAATTGTTTTAATAAAATAATTTGCTTTGCACCAATTTAGTAAAAATAAAAATATAATTTAATAATTTAATGTTAATTAAAGAAAAAAAACGATTTAAGAATTATAACTAAGGAGCTTAATAAAGACAAATTGTCTGTCAACTTGTAGACAATCTATATTAATTGCTGTAAAAAATACGCAAACAACTCTAGTCCTAATCGTTTAAGATTAAGCTTTCAAGTAATAAATATAAACAAAACATTTTTAACTAATTCCAACCTAAAAAAATAACTCAAACAAAGCACACAAACAATAGCTACACGAAACAAACGACAGTCGATCTTGACTTTCAAAAAACAACTGTGTTACTGTCTTCCATAGCCTACTCTCTCAATGAATGTCCATGGAGGCGTTCGAATCGTTTATGGCATCTAGCATACCCAGTTTGCCCACACTAACGCTAACACTCCGTAAGTGATACTTATTTTATTTTCGTCGTGTATAATGACGTAATGTTACTTAACAAAAGACAAAAAAAATGTCAAACTACTTCCTTCAGGAAGTCCAAATGGCAAACGCTATTCGCAAACGAAATAAAGATGCACTAAGCGTGAATGACATATGATATTGTTTGAAGGCGCCTCGTCTCTATGTCTGCTTTGAACGCTTTGGGCGTGTAGAAATATTTTGCGTATGATTGAATCACTGCCCTACATAGAATATTTGGTTTAATTAGTTTAATTGGTTAATTATTGTGCCTTATATGATGTGAAGTATTTTATTACATGCCACAAATGTCATAATATATCTCATTTGATTTGTAGAGTTTATTGTTAAGCTGAAGTGCAATGTATTATAAATAATTATTTGAATAATTTTTCTGAAATGAATTCAATATTTTCTATTTAAAAGAAAAAAATCATAATTGTTTATACATATACGATGACAAATAAATGAAATATATTAGTCCATATTACAAGCATACTATTATAACATTAGGGCTTTTACATTATGTTCTTACAAGCGACAACGCCACTTTTAATAAAAGTACCCTATAGGTAAAAGTGGATTCGTAACATCGACCATCGTCACGCGCTTATTATTACCCATGCTGGGTTCAAATTTGGATCCTGCTTGACGACTTCGCCATTCAATTCTACAAGACAAATTACATAAGTGTAACAAATTTTAAAAAAATTGAACAATGAATAGTTTCTAAAGCAAAATAACTGAAAATGGCCAAAATTCACAAAAATGTAAGGTGCGATGTTTTCAGATTCAGTTTTTTTGGATGTACAAACTGATTATTTATTATTATTTAAGTTTACTGCGACCTGTAAGATCTATTGTAACATGACCCTATTTTATTTTTTTAAGTAGTTCCACAATTTTTATGAAGCCATGGTTAAGTCTACTTACGGCCACAGCTGGACATTCACATACAATATGTTCCGAAGTTTCTTCGTCCTCCTCGCAGAGTCGACAGATATTGTTTTCAGCTATACCAATCTTACATAGATGGTATTTCAGAGGCCAGAGGCCAGAGGCCAGTGACCAGTAAAGATACTTGTCATAGTTCTAAGGTCTTTTTGCTGAGAGCTAATAGCTCTTTGGCTTTTGTTGACGAGGGTGAAATGAATTTCTTCGACTGACTAAGGCCTGGGATGTCTTTCCAATATGAGGCTATGGCTGTCTCCTCCCAGTTTTTGATTTCCTTCTTTATATGGCTTTTCAAGAATTCACAAGAATATTCAGACCCATAAAACTGTAATTTAGCTTCGTCTTTAGCAAGCTTATCTGCTTTTTCATTGCTTAGAACTCCCTCATGCCCCATTGTGCCGTGGCTGTCTTTGGCCCAGCTGTTGTAGGGTGCTGATGCAATTCCAGACTAGCTTTGAGTCACAAGTGAAGACACCTAGTGCCTTTAAAGCAGCCTGGATGTCTGGCATTATGTTGGTTGTTGCTCCTTTGAGACTTTTGTGTATATTTATTTCAGCACAGAGATTTATTGCGTAGATCTCTACTTGAAATATAAGGAAAAAATGTATAAAATGATCCTATACTGTTTCTGCTGGGTGCTGGGAACAGCCCTCGATCTACTAATGCTACTTAGAATCATTTTCCCACCATGCATTTAGTTACTAGTTGAAGTGTCAACACTATGGTTGTTTTGGGAAAGAAAAAATACTGTGTTTGCTGTTAGATAAGGTCTTTTTCACTGTTATATAACTTTTGTCTTAAAAGGTTTTATGTGAATGTAGTTTTATTCGCGAATTTAATGACAATTAAAAATTAAGGTAGTTAAGGTTTCGTTTCTGCATATGAAATAAATGAAGTTATTTTGAACGTTCCAATGTAAGTTGAGTGTTAGAGGTGAAACGATCCCTCTTTGACGGGTCAAAATGATCCCAGTGATTATTTTACCCACATATGAATTCCCCTTTAAAGGGATCGTTTTAGACACCTTTTCCCTATTGGAACTGGTGCCTGTAGATTCCTTTATTTGCAAACTGAACTAATGTGACAAATTTTATGAAAATTGGTTAACATATGTAATTTTGCCTGCAGAATCGAATGGCGCCAGGATCGTACCTCCACCCATTTTTATATATAACCCAATAATGGGTAAAATTTTAAATAAAAATATCTCGAGAACTAAAGGAGAAAAATTTAGAATCAGTACATTATCTTCTTGTTCTCCTTCTTCTTCATAGATCCTTAATAGCGTTTATAGAATGTAGGTTATAGTTTGCTACACATCGTTCTTGACCCATTGTTTCCATGCTGTCCGATCCTTTGTTAGTTTTTTCATTTCCTCCATGTTTTTTCCTACTTTTACCTATTTCTTCTATTCTTTCCTCCCGGGTTTTTCTTGGTCTTCCTCGTCCTTTTTCCTGTCTTTTTTGAATATATAACTTTTTAACTAGATTATCTTGCTCCATTCTTCTGATATGTCCGAACCAATTCAGTTGCCTCTTCTCTAGATTAATGCTATTTGTTCTTGATCTGCTTGTTGTCTAACGCTTTCACTTGTTTCTCTGTCGCATTTTGTTTTCCCCATTATTTTCCTCCGATATTTCATGTGTATTGTTGTTAGTTTTGATTCATGTTTTTTGTATTATCCAGGGCTTACTTGCAATAAGATATAGGGATTACTACAGCGATATATATCTTTAGCTTTATCTTTTCCGATTTTTTTTTACCTAGTAGTGTTTTGTTAATTGTGTAGTAGACTTTATTTACCGTATTTGTTCTGTTTACTATATCTGTATCTAAATATATAAAATTTGAAATTTTAAAAATTTTGGAGAAAAAAGTCATAAATTTTTAAACTCCAATTTTTATTTTTATAAATATACTCCCATGCGTTATATTTAATACAGTTATTTGTTATTCCAATTTTATGCCCCTGTAAGTACAACATTAATTATATTTTTATGATCGTTTGTTAAGTACTCATTTATTTATTTTGATATACGACTTTCGCAAATAAAAATTAACTAGGTAAGCCTTGTATTTTATGTCTCTGTTTACGTACTATATAATCCATTTGCATACATGGATTGCCTGTGTACATAGAAATATGATTCATTTTAAAATATATTTACTTAACTCGACCGCAGGGTTTACGTAAGAAAAATAACGAAAGTTTATTTTAGATGTGAGAGAAGAGAATATAAATTTAACCACAAGTTTGTCACATTTTCTTTGTGGTAGACACACCTTTTTAACACAAACTAAAGGTTAATAAATTTTCGTCGAATTTTTCTAATGCATGAATAATTCTTAAATTTGAAAATATAAGTAATAGTCGATGCTTAAATCAATGTTATTTATAAAATATCTCCACGACAACTTTAAAAGCTAGTGTTGTAAAAAATACTAGGTTACCTAATTAACTTGTTAAAAGGTTAATGCGTTGTACGAGTGGTTAGTCGATGATTTACGTACTGATTTTAACAATAATAATAACTTTTAACGAAATAGACAAAGATTTGCTTTGCTTTAATTATTTACTATTAGGCAGTTAACTAGTTTCTTGTAGTTGAATATTCGTTTTTACCTCTCGCTAAGAGAGGTATTGGAATCATGCTAAAAATCGCATATCCAGATTTTAGTGAATAAGCGCGTTTTAAGTTCCCTAGAGCCTAGAATCCGATAATAACATTTTTAGGATGATGTCTCTCTCTGTGTGTGTGTGTGTGTGTGTGAGAGAGTGTGTGTGTGCGCGCGTGAGAGAGAGAGAGTGTGTGAGAGAGGGGGTGTGTGTGCGTGTGTGAGAGAGAGAGAGAGTGTGTGTGCGTGTGTGTGTGTGTCACAGTGTGTGTGTGTGCGTGTGTGTGTGTGTGTGGATGTGTGTGTGTATGTGTGTTAAATTGTTGGAAGTGCGATTTCTCAAATTCTATAAGATTAAAGACCTGTGTAATTACGGGTTCCTCAATCTAACAGTAATGGGAAGAGTTGAATAGATTCTGGTAATAATTGGACAACCGAAAGTAGTAGTATTTTAACAAAAATCTTCTAAATATTATATTTTGAATATTTATGTTATTACAAATGTCAAAAAACAAAATTCTCTATCTGACACATTTAATTTTTTTATTATTCCTTCTATAGATTTAAAATGGATATATAATCTATAAAATTGGAATCATGATAAAAATCGCATATCCAGATTTTAGCGAATAAGCACGTTTTAAGGTCCCTAGGATCCGATAATAACATTTCTACGATGATGTCTGTGTGTGTGTGTGTTTGTGTGGATGTGTGTGTGTATGTGTGTTAGGTTGTTGGAGGTACGATTTCTCAAATTCTATAAGATTAAAGACCTGTGTAACTACGGATTCCTCACTCTAACAGTAATGGGAAGAGTAGAGTAGATCCTGGTAACAATTGGAGAACCGGAAGTGGTAGTATTTTAACAAAAATCTTCTAAATATTATTTTTTGAAAATTGATGTTATTACAAATATTAAAAAACAAAAATCTCTATCCGACACTTAAATTTTTTATTATACCTTCTATAGATTTAAAGATATATAGATATATAATCTATAAAATAATCTGTTGTAGTAAATTTCACAGACTGCTCACAGCCCAAATATCTCCATAGTAACTACTTGAGAAATTAAAATGTATGTAATTGACAGATAAATGTCACTAATGTCAGTGTCAAAAGTTCAGAGTTCGTACTGAAGGCTTTTACTGGGAACGATATTTAATATTTCTTATTTTATTATTAATTATATATTTAAAATTATAGGTATATTACATGAACCCTTCAGAAATATCGCCAATCCCGTCAATGAATTGGAAAAACCTCGAGCATTTATAAGAAATGGAGAAAACTTACTCATAGAATGAATTTAAAATTATAGAAAATAGAAAGATTAGGTGTAATTAGAATTTTTTGTGTGTACAAGAAATGTTAAATACAATACTTATATATACCACAATGGAAAGAGCGAGAGGTATTGTGATGGCCACAACAGATTTTTTTTTTTGCTGTTGTCCGGTAATCGGATAACCGATTGGCTTTTTTCGATAGATGTCACTATTAGGAATTATAATTAACGGCCTACTATCTCCTACAGATTTTGACAGCATTATTAAGAGTTCGCAAGGTAAAGCCTGGTAACGTCCTCCCTCGACGCCTCAACGGTACAAATATATCGCCATTACCGAAATCTGTGAATAGAAGTAGATTGGCACACCCAGAGATATTAATTATACCTACATGCAATTACACTGTTGTATAGAGAACTTTTTCTTAGCTCTAGTTCAAATTTCTACCTGGATTTATTACTATCATACTAAGCACGGTTGCGTTTTCGGTGCCTTAATAGTTTATAATGTGTATATTTGCATTCTCCGACGTAATAATAATGGTATTGGAAAAATCACACAAGTAGAATGCAAATTAACATTCTAACAACGTTTTGAACTAATAAAGATTAAAATGGAAAGGTGACGGAGTCAAGCGGTCTACCAACATTAATTCGCAATCAGATTGGAAAAGCAATTAGAACAAAATTTACTGTTATAAAAACTAACTTGATTTAACAATGCCGCAGCCAAACATTGTTCAATCAAATAATTTTTTTATACTACCGATTCCATAAATACGATTTACTTTCGTAGCACGTTTAAATAATTAATAGGTAGAACACCCGTGATCCTCACCTGATTTGACAATGTTCAACTTTTATAGGTATTTTTTGAAAACTTACGGGATAAAAGGTTTTCGTCTGAAGAAAAGGTTGATCGTGTAATAGTGCAATTTTATATTATTTTAAAACTATTCCAATAGAAGATTGATTTGGAGCGTTTAAGAAGTGGAAGGAAAGTTTGTTGAACTGTATTATTGTAGAAGGGAACTACTAACAAATTTAAAATAAAATTCTAAAATATATATGAATCATGTGTCTACTTCTCAATCATTCTAGCAGTAGACACATGAGTGGTGCACCCTGGGTAACTAGCACAAATCGGCCACCAGACAATCCTCGAGATCTCCTGGTCATTACATTCACCACAATAGCTCAAACACAGTGGTAGCGACTAGACAGATCTTTCGGCGATCCACTTGGGCAAACAAGACAGTATACTACATCATATTGAAAGCCGCCTTCTACCATCTTGACCAAGTTAGCATCTTCATCCCCATTACAACGAGCGCCAGTTTCAAATGCGATCTCACCCAACAAACTTATTTCATTTATCAATTGATATATTTAAATTATTTGATGAATGTATGCCATACGCTAAATAAATAAATCATTCTAGCGCGTCTTCTAATTTCTAAAAGAACTTACTAATCGATTTTTTTTTCACTTATCGACTTTATGTTAAAAAACAAAATAAATGTCAAATAAAACAATGGCCAATTTTGAAATCCATAAATAGAGTGTTTTGTGATTCATCAAACATATTACGAGCGCAAACTCATATTAATTCGGCCGGTTAACGTTTTCAACACACAAATTATAAAACCTAAGCGAATTTTAAGTTTCAAGTATTCCGCCATTTAATATTAGGTTACATCGCCTTTATTAGTAATATCATCTTTAATTCTATTAGGGATTGTATCCCTAAGCCCTGCACATTTTCCTGTGAGTATTGTTCTGTATGTCTTGAAGGTTTTACTGTACGCACTGGATTTTTACGAAATTGTTATTCATTGTGCCAAAAGTAAAGGATCGCGGTACAAGCTAAATCTGGACTAGAAGATAACCCTTAAAATGACGGTCGAACTATTATCACCAATTATTTGGCCCACAGTTTTTCTATATTCAAAGAAGGAAAAATAATTTTGTAGAAATTTTTAACCATTCGTGTAGATTTTATAATTTGTTGGAAATGTAAACTAGCCGAATTAGTATGAGTTTGGGCTCGTATATCAATTGCACTTGACACTAACATCTGTCAATCATAATTGTATAGTATGTAGCTGTTTCCATGGTTATAGCATAGCTCGTTGCTTTACGAAATTTAATTTCTTTATAATTATTTAACTCAAATCCATTGAATATGAAGCATAAAATGCAATCAAATCGTATAGAGAATAATTCTTTAATATTTATAAAATATTATTATTTATTTGTTTAACTTACAATTATTTGTAAATGTACATACCTATGTATTATACATTGTTACTGATTTTGTCAACCTCCATTTGTATGGGTTTTTCCCGATAGCAAATTAAATTAAATAAAAAAAATATATTTATAAAATAAATATATCAATATATCAAAATAATATATATCATCACGGCATATTACCCATTGCTGGGAATGCCAATCTGCTTTGTTCACAGATTTCGGTAATAATTAAATATTTGTACCGTGCGGGCACTTACCACGCGTCACCTCACAGGCACTCAATGCTGGCGTGGAGAGTACACCACAGGGGTCAATTTTGTGCCATTAAAATTCTATATAATTTTTGGCGTCGGTCGGGATCGATCCCGGGTCCCCAGATTCACGACCAGACACTCAGGCACACGATCACGAGATCCCATATTTATAATAAAATGGTATTCCACAGAGTTTTTTCAAGCAAAACTGTTAAAATCTTCAAATGAGGGTACTTCCGGTTGACCAATTATAACCAAAATCTAATCATATCTACATATGAATATAAAGAAGAAGAATACGAATTTTTTTAATTCTAATGTTGGTGTTATCAGATCCACACACACACACACACACACACACACACACACACACACACATATATATATACATCATCGTAAAAATAGTAAAATTGTATTCTAGGGACCCTAATACGTGCTTATCCATTGAAAACTCACCACCAAATTTTTTGACCAAAGACAATACCTTCTTTATTTTTTTACAATTTAACCAAACACAACAACAATAACTTCACCTAACGCACAAAAGTCATTCTTGGAAAACTCGGGGTGAGTTTTGTGCATTAGGTGTGGTTATTGTTGTTATATTTAGTTGAATAGCAAGCGATAACAATTTTAAGCGAATCTCCACATTTTCCGAACATTGTGCACATCATTCCAGTAACTACTTTTACTGTAACATACGAGTACATTATACGTAATGTTTTTTTTTTATTACTTTGTATTGTAAATACGTGGTAAATAAATACATAATGAAAAACCCTCTTCTTTTATCTTTTGTATATGTAACTAAACAAATTAAATTTAAATGATTAACTATTTGCTTGCTGTAAGTATGATAAATAAGACCACATAAATATTAATACACTTTAGGTATATAGCATATGGGGCCCATAAGTATTGTTTGCACACGGGCCCCGTTTATCCTAGTTACGCCTTTGGTAATACATAAATATATTCAAATGAAAAGAAAGCAAAAAATTTTAGAACATGCTAATTAATATGCTAAAAATAACATGTAAACGTTCTACATGACTTATATGATCACACATGAATCACATTCATCTATTCACGTCAATGGCTTAACGTCATATATCTATTTTATTAGATAGCATTAATGCTTTGTGCATAGATCATATAAATCAGTCGTTCATTTGTGACTCATTCGACAATTTAAACAATTCAATTAGAATGAAAATGTGTCTGTCAAAGATCAATTTATCCTTTTTAAATAGGTCTATATTAAATTTAATAACTTAATAAATAACCGGAAAATAACAGATGCATCAAGTCCATCATTTACATAAAGAATGGACTAATTTCGTCCTCCGCAAGAAGATAATAAACTTTGTTGCTACTAGTTATTGGATTAACCTTGCAGAAAATCGTGATCCTGGTATATTTTTCTTTATATAGGCCAAAGTTATGCCGTAATCACGAAATCGTGATATAAATTATGCGAAACTCTTAATTACTAACTGCAGAAACAGCTGTGAGGAAAATAATGGCGAAATGCAGCGAAAATTTTGCTGACATACAATTAAATATAGAACTAATTAATTAATAAATTCGGTTCAGATTAATAGTTGCTCTCAGTTTATTCATTGTCTCTCTTCAAAATCTGTCATTAACAAACAAGTTTCCGGTGTTGATTAAGAAACAATGATATAAATCACTCGATGATGAGTATGGGAAGAAGAAAAATCTAAAAAAACAAACAACAGGCCAGAAAAGCAAAGCCAACTCAGAAGATTTCATCTTGATGAGATATGCAGACGAATCTCAGTTCACGGGGCCTAGGCTCCGCGCCTATGGGATCCTCCGAATTACGCTGATTCACAACTAGCCGAGGTCGTACAACTGTCAACGAGATGGTAAACCCAATTTCTTACAAGTTTTTTGTTTGTTTCAACTCAGTTTTTTGGGTTTTTATTATTGTGAAATGAAAAAAAAATGATTTATAGCACATCGGTTGGATGTGAGTCAATGACGACAATATTGAATCAAATTTGGAAAATGGAGGTGATTTTTTTATTACTACAACCTACACTATTACAGTAGTCACGGTGTATAAATACTATAGGTGTGTTAAATCATCATAAATATCATGTTCACGAAGTTGGCATCAGCCAACCAGATGTTTTAGCGTGCAAGGTGAGAAATGTTCCCGCCGGTACAAATAAACATTTGAATTTCAAATGAAATATTGAATATTGAATCATCCAATTTTGCTTATTTTGTCCTTTTTAAAGTATTGCGGGTAGTCATTTTGATTATTGTTTAATCTAGTAATGTTCATATTTATTTAAATATAGCATTAATTTTTAAAACATCATAAAAAAATCTGTTGTGGCCATCAAAATACCTCTCGCGCCCTTTCCATTGTGGTATATATAAGTATTATATTTAACATTTATTGTACAAACAAAAAAATCTAATTACACCTAATCTTTATATTTACGTATTTTCTATAATTTTAAATTCATTCTATGAGCAAGTTTTCTCCATTTCTTCTAAATGTTCGAGTTTTTTCCAACTCATCAACGGGATTGGCGTTATATCTGAAGGGTTCATGTAATATACCTATAATTTTAAATATATAATTAATAATACAATAAGAAATATTAAATATCGTTTGAATTTTTGACACCGACATTAGTAACATTTATCTGTGAATTACAGACATTTTAATTTCTCAAGTAGTTACCATGGAGATGTTTGGGCTGTGAGCAGGCTGTGAGATTTACTACAACAGATTATTTTATAGATTATATATCTACATATCTTTAAATCTATAGAAGGTATAATAAAAAAATTAAGTGTCGGATAGAGAATTTTTGTTAAAATACTACCACTTCCGGTTCTCCAATTGTTACCAAGATCTACTCTACTCTTCCCATTACTGTTAGAGTGAGGAATCCGTAGTTACACAGGTCTTTAATCTTATAGAATTTGAGAAATCATATCTCCAATAACCTAACACACACACACACACATCCACACAAACACACACATACACACACAGACATCATCGTAAAAATGTTATTATCGGATCCTAGGGACCTTAAAACGTACTTATTTGCTAAAATCTGGATATGCGATTTTTAGCATGATTCCAATACCTCTCTTAGCGAGAGGTAAAAATAGATAATTTCAACGGTTTGACAATGGTAAAAAAATTCTATGAACCAAGCGAAATGGAACAAATGTCATGTCATAAAATTTTAAACGTGGTTGAAATGAGTTGAAAGATTTAGAATACTATGAAAATCAGAAGATAACTTGAATTATGTATCTAGAAACATTTTGGACTGAAGTAGGTTGACAACCCGTATTACTTTAATGTACATAACAACAAGCAACTAGCACGATTAGGCGAGCCGTTAAAAAAGTTCTTTTGCGGAATAAATATTTTCAACATTTTTTAAAAAATAGATTTAGTTTTTAAAAATTCTGCAAATTTGTATATTTTGTTTTATTTGAATTAAATTTAGTATCGTTTACAGATTGACACACCCAGCAATGGGTAATATGCCGTGATGATATATTTATTTTATCGTTTACTATTAAATATACTATTTATGTTTTATGTTATAAATAAATTATAAATATGCAACCTAATAAAACAAATTAGAAAATGGAAGGGTATGATCTTCATAACACTAACAATAGATTCTATTTTCAGTAAAATGTCAATTAGATACGCCCCAAAAATGTCATCTATCTTAACCTGAAATAATTTGGTTGCATTGTTTGAAGTTTACATCTTAAATATTTTTGCACATCAAACAACAAACTATAAATCTTATTACTTCGATTTCAAAATATTCTTATTTATTACACCCATTAATAAAAATAATACTTTGATAAGTAATTTGCCAAAATCTTCTGTGAAGTACGTTTCAATCATTTTGATTTTGATTGTAAAAATTCTTGATACCATGCCAAAGAATTTACGCTATCGCGATAAATGTTGACAGAATACCGATTAGAACATAGTATTTTTTGCACAACCTATATCACCAATGAGAAAAGTTTATGAAAAACAAAAATTCCTAGAACTATTTAAATAATATTAGTAATGGAAATTAAAATAACTGTTGCAAAGATGATTCATACAAATATAGGTCGCTATCGTTTGTGTCTTACTAATTTTAAATGAAGAAATAAACGAAAGGAAAAGTAATTATTTTCCTAAGAATGGTATGTTTAAATTTCACAATTCCGTGTTTTTAGCAAAAACACAGTGCACTTATAATTTCACTTTAGATTAAAATGGTAATTGAAACAATTAAATATAAACTGAATTACTGAATATAAAAATCTGATGTGGCCAGCACAATACCTCCCGCCATTAATTTTTTGTTAAACTTGCCGTCAAATAAGTATGGACTGGAGATTGCTACACTGTTGGCAATTCACTAGACATGTTGAAAATGCTGAATTATGAAGAAGCGACAACACCGCATGGCAAGGGACAGGGTGGGGAGAAGGGAAAAAATTGAGCTCATTTGACGGCGAGAATAATTTGAATATATACCTAATACATATTTAATAATGCTGGCTACTACATTAAGTTCCTTCGCATTATATAGTAATACAACTATTGTTCCAATTTATTATGTATTATCCTAATTTTCTTCTCCAGTATCTTATCATAATTTTATTTTGTGATAGTGACGTTAATTTCTTTTCAGTTACAAACATATGAAAATTAATTTGTTAATTAGATATTTTATAAATTAATATTTTAATATTTTCTTTTTAATTTTTTTAATATGAAATGATTAATTTATTGACAGTGACATTTGTCTGTCAGTTACATAAATTTGAGTTCAATTGTGACCCAAGGATAAAATAAATTATTTTATAATTTTATTCATAAAATATATAAAAAAGTGTTAATGCATATCTGTAGAAAATAATCACGAAAAAATGTAGGTAATTTAAAGGTATTTTTCGAAGAAAAACTGTTTCGAAGTTCAAGTAAAGTGCCATTTCTGGTTATCTGATTTACACCAAAATCTAATGGATTCTTTTCATATTAAAGTAGAGTAAGAATACACGGTTTCAAAATGTTCAGAATGATAGTATTTGAGTTGGAGCGTAAAGAGGATCCACACACACATACACACATACACACCTACAGACATCATCGTCAAAATGTTAAAATCTGATTCTCGGAACCTTAAAACGTGCTCATTTACCAAAATCTCGATATGCGATTTTTAGCACGATCCCTATACCACCTTTTACGAGAGCGAAAGGGAAAAAAGTCTAATTTTTATATTTTAAACTTATTCAATAGTTATTTAAGTATTAAGGGCAGTAAGTGCCTCCTACCCTTTGATGATGATTTTGATCTCCAATACATCCGACACCGGTAGAAGAGCACTTTATTTGAAAATTATTTTGACATATTAATAATTTTTAGTTTTTATTTTTAAAGTAAGCTTTGATCATAGTTTTTATTTACTTCCCGCCTCCCCTCCTGATCGTTAAATAATCATAATTTCTTTTTGATTTTTTGTATTTTGGCAAATAAAAGGATTAGAACCAACATTTATATGGCACTTTTTACCCAATAACCTAAGAAATAAGCTGATAAAGTTTGTTACACTCGTTATAAATCATTCTTCATACAAATTCAATAATATATTGGGGATCATATAAAAAAATAATAAACTTGAATATGTATATCATACTCTAAATTTTGTAACAAGGAAACTATTAATAGTGTTAAGCAGCATCATCAATCTGTCGGTGCTCTTTTTAAATAAACCTATCTCATCCGGTTGGGCGGCAAATGGGCAGTGCTCAGGTTCAGGAAGACAGTCACTCAACAAGGCAGACACTCGAGAGCTTTGCTTTGGTGCCATGCTGTCTGGCCAGGCCCTTTTCACACACGTGCGCTGCTGTTGTGGATGTGACCAGTGTTGTTTTAAAAATTTTCCGCACATAAATGACATTTTGGATATATGTGTATTTTTTCCTGTGTATAATTAAAACAAACACGACATTTCCGAAATAGTAGGAGATATTTTAATGATGGAAATATGTACGAAAGTGATTTATTATCTAGCTTAGCCAAGAAGGAAAATAATTGAATGGAAAATTGTCCAGAAGAGATTGGAGAGTTACTTTCCGATCGCTACATGTATGTTTACATGGCAATCAGTAGTTTATTTAAATATTATTTACACGCTATAAAAAAATTAAATAATGCATACCTACAGATTTTTTTTTTCAGGACCGCGAAAAAAATATTGTACCCAAACCCAACATGACCTGAAAGTGTCTTTGTTGGGCTCGCCCTGGAATATGCTTGCTTACCCATTAAGTGTCACTTTGAGGTCTTGTTACGTAAATTACTATTTAAGTGAGAAATAGCCAAAATTCGCACATTGTCAAAACAGGTGTTTTATTACTTTTACATTTTTATTTTGTCAAAAACTGAAGAAAATGCTCTCTAATTATTATTTTCACTGGGGATTGATTAAAAAAATTATTAGCTAAGTTCTAGCTATCTTAACTTTCGTAATTTAATTTCAAATGATAGATAATTAATGTTTAAAATTATGGTAAAATTTTTGTTTTCCACAGCTTATCTAATGAAACCTGGAATACACTTCACAAACTTTTGTACCAACGTGATAAAAAAATATAAGCGCAATCGAAAACGAATTAGTTTTTTGAACAAACCTCGTATATTCTCTAAATTTGAGCAATAATTTCAACAGTGAATGATGTTTATAAATAGAACTTCCTTTTTAGAACTTTTATAAAATTATAATATCGATCTGAAATTTACATAACCGATACATTTCCTACAGAAATAAACATCCTCATCCTGCCATTTCTTATTACATCCATCACATCAAACGTATGCAATACAGACACATTTCCAATGTGTTTACTACCCAGTGAGTGTCTGCTACCACACCACATCATATGAGATGTCACTGGTGTTGTGCCGTCGACAGGAAAAGCGCTAATGATGCCAGAAGCAACAACTGTTGCTACTTCAGACGATACGACTATTTTAGCGTTAATTAACCGCCCTCTCTACTCTAGGTATGTGTCTATCGTTAGCGACTGTGTATACTAAACTGCCGACACGTCAAAATTGACAAATGACACGCGGTGTTAATTTGTTAATTTGTTTAACATGCAGCTGAGAAAGAATTGTTGGAGAATTGTAAAGATTTTCAACTGGCTTATTAAATAAGGAATTAGTAAAATATAAATATATAAAAATATTTCACTTACCCCAAAGTTCTTATGCGATGAAAATACAGGAGGACCAATACCGGGAACCTGCAAAAAAAAAATTACATATACGTTACATAAGTAAAATGCACTTTATATACAAAGTCTAAATACAAGCGCAGTGTGAAATGGACTTGAGCCGAAAAAATGCCGATACTACTTGAAGATCGAATAAAGAAAAAGATGAAAAAATAAACAGGATTGCAGTCCAAAAAAAATTTTATAGCAGACTTACAGATTACAATTACAGGGACGGTAATGTACATAAGAATACTTAGAATTAAAGTGATAAGAAAAGGTTATATTATTTTGCAGTGATTCCTGGACATATCTTTCAGCCACACTGTTAGATTTCCATCTAAATGAACTACTTCAGTGGGCGTACATTATAATACTTCAAATTCCGACATAATTGCACACAAGGAGGATATAAAATTGCACAGTTTTTATTTAAACGTCAAAACGTGAAAATTTTTAACGCATTAGTCTGTAAGTATAAACACTTTTTCCTACAACCGTGCGTAAAGTACATACTTTACAGTGTGTAAAGAGTGACTTTTCAAGCACTAGTGCGTGAAAAGTAAATAGGTGTGCTACGACTGCTACGAGTACAGTAAAAATTATAAAATAGTACGTAAAATATACCAGAATTTAACAATATTTATTTCTTTCAATTTAAATTTTTGAATGTTTGTATTGTCATCCGTTACTATCGTAACAAAATCCTACCCACATTTCACGGCAGTTATCAATGCATTTTTTTAATTAATTTTTAATATTTCGGTTGTAGGAAAAATGTTGTATGCAACACGTGTGTAAAGAAGTTTTTATCTCGTGCTTTAATTTCCGCATTCGGCTGTGCATCATGCGTAAAACATCGCACTCGGTCAAAAAAGTACTACTTTACACACTTGTTGCATAAATAACTATTTCATTGTAGTAAAACACGTGTTAATTTATGTTTTCCACCAGTTTGCCCTGATGAAGCTGTAAGTGGCAGCGAAGCGTTGGCTTCAAATTAAATAAAAAAAATTGGACCGCAATCCTGTTTATTTTTTCATCTAATCAACAACACAGTCGTTTATTCCATATTACAAAAAAAAAAAACTAAGCCGGGCCGAAGTTCGAGATTGAGTGCACCCGGCATCTCTAATTTTGATATGAGATGAAATATTTAACTTTTATCATGAGGTGTGGCTATAAAATAACCGAAAACCGAATTGATCTTAGAACACTGACTATTCAAAAAATGTTTCAAAACAAATAATGCCACCCTCAATCTACTCTTCTCCCCGAACCCTACACGCCCCATGCGAATATTCAATTGTTGGAAGCAATGCTGCAGGTCTTCTTTTGTTAGGTTATTCACGGTCCGTCACTTGTTCTCAGACTCGAATTTAGTTCCTTTTGACGCAGATTCAAATTTTGGAAATAAAAAAAGTAACATGTAGCTAGGTCAGGTGAATAGAGTTCAAGTAGACGTATCAACACGGTAATTTTGTGTTTCGTCAAAAATGTCTTGACGGACAAAGAGTTGTGTGTCCGCGCTTTGTCTTGGTGGAGAATACATGAGTCGCTTTTTCATATTTCAGGCCTTCTTCTTCTCATCCGTGCACCAATGGGTTATCAAAATCTTGGAATATACCTAGTCTGCCCCTCAAGCACCTATCTACGTGAATCGGATTTCGAAAAAAAAATTGTCCTTGCAAGACCGAGGCGCTGATCGTCTCCTATCTCTTCCCTTCCTTCTTTAAACCTTCAAAACTGCTCGACAACTTGAGTACTAGATTGACACTCATCACCATAAACTTTTTTCAAAATACCGTATACGTTTCTGCAGCGTATTTTTAAAGTTTGACACACAATTTCACATTGACGCTATGCGCTAACAAGATTCCGACGGAGTACAAGAAAGCGGTTCACTTCAATCAAAAGTTTCTGCCGCATGGTTTGCCTAATTATTATGATATTTTAACCGTGCAAGATAACAAATTAATATGACATACCGCACAATATTGCCATATTTACAGGGAAGTCGAAAAAAACCCCGATTATTTTGTAGCCATACTGCATATTATTATACAGTTAGTATGTATATCATTGTTAATCCTTCTTTAGGAATTCAGAAACTAAAAAAACCTACTTTCTTTAGTCTGTTTGACAAAGACATAAATTGTTATCAAATTTGGTAACAAATAGGATTTTCTGTTTCATCACAAATCTCAATATAAATTATGGCATATTTGTTTAACAAGATAACATAATTTTCTTTATAATTTAGCACCGAGTCAAAAATATTTCAACATTGGTTAAAATAAGACTCTTCTAATTCGGATGTAAGCATTTTAGCATTTTTCCTTATAAATTTTACAGAACCTACAAATTCAGAACACAATATTTTATGTAAAGATTTATTTTATTCATAATCTTAACTTTCTTTGAAGTAAAATAACTTGATACAATTTTCTCTTTTTATTGGGATGTAAAGCATGTGTTGTTGATTAGATAAAAAAATAAACAGAATTGCAGTCCAAAATTTTTTTTATTTAATCTGAAGCCAACGCTTCGCTGCCACTTACAGCTTCATCAAGGCAAACTAGTGAAAAACATAAAATCATTTCAATTGTTTACAACCATCCATTTTCATTAAAATATTAAGGACTGTGTATTTGACTTATTTTTTTTTTGCCTCCCGCTACACCCTTGGTAAGGGAGTTATAGGGATCGTACTAAAAATCGCATATCGAGATTTTGGCAAATGACCATGTTTTAAGGTCCCTATAATCCAATTTTAACATTTTTACGATCATGTCTGTCGGTGTGTATGTGTGTGTGTGTGTGTGTGTGTGTGTGTGTGTGTGTGTGTGTGTGTGTATGTGTATATGTATGTGTATGTGTATATGTGTGTGTGGATCTTCTGGGCACTCTAACTCAAATACTATCACTCAGAAACCATGTATTTTTACCTTATTCTAATATCGGATAACGGGAAATGGCAGTTTAATTGAAACTCAAAATAGTTTTTCTTCAAAAAATACCTTTAAATGTTATTTTTTCGTAATTTGTTATTATAAAAATTAAAGATTATTCCATTTTCTACAGGTTTTCATTAATACTTTTTCTATATATTTATGGATAAATTTATAAAGTAATATAAAAATTATAATTATGCTTTAAACACAACTCCATAGTTACACAGTTCAGATCAAATGTATGTAATTGACAGATAAATGTCACTGTCAAAAAAATAATCATTTCAAATTAATAACGGTAACGTTTAAAAATAAAATTATAAATAGAACAATAGTTATATGAAAAGGAATGTAATATACATAATTTCAAATTAATAATAGTAATGTTTTAAAACAAAAATTGTAAAGAGAATAATAGTTATATGGAACGGAACTTGTATATATTTAAATAAAAATAAATAAATATATTATCCCGGTATATTACCCATTGCTGGGTGTGCCAATCTGCTTTGTACACAGATTTCGGTAATGATAATGACATACATATTTATATCGTGCGGGCGTTTATCAAGCGTCACCCCATTACTCGCGTGGAGAGTGCAACACGAGGGACAATTTTGTGCCATTTAAAATTCGTAATATTTGGCGTTGATCGGGATCGAATCGGGTTCCCCAGATTCGCAACCAGACAACAGGCACGCAATAACCAAGACCCCATAGGTATGTGTTTAAATCAATAAAAATTAAATGGCGGGAGGTATTGTGTTGGTCACATCAGATATTTTTTTTAGACCGGCCACAAAAGCTTAATTTCTCTGGCCGAACGGAAATTATACGCCCAGTTCGGTTTAACTTATTCAAATGATTGGCACAACTCGCCTCGAAAAAAAAATTCTTAGACCCGATCCGATGATCAACCCGAAATCTGGCCGGATTTGAAGCTCAAGATTAAGTACGTCCCTATTTAATTTCAACTAATACACTTGTAAACTGAAAAAACAATAAATTACCCCGTTTAATCAGTTCAAAGGATCCGCATTTTAAACATCGTACATCACAGCACCCTTGTAACTTGTGAATCTAGAAGCCACATGTTTGATCTTCGTTTTGTCGAACGAGGGAAGATGTATCCACACGACTAATTGGCGTGCGACTTTCACAAGTGAAGGTGTGTGTCAAAAAGACCGACAAAACGTAGAGTAAATTGTTGAGTCTTGGCATGAAGTTCAGAATATTAATTATGTATGATAAATGGTAATTGCCGCGTAATTTGGATGAAGTGGCCATGTGTAATGTACCTACAAATGATTTATGGAATGGAAAATTTAAATTCAGAGGGATCTCTTTTACGCTATAATTTAATATGAACTTTATACGGTTAAATATTAAAATAATCAAAGATGACAGCATAATGCCTGGCGCTCAAATTATAAAACCTACGCAAATGATGAAAATTTTCTAGAAATTTCTTTCGACTACTATAGATTTTAATCTTACAAACACTGAAGGCCATATTCATAATCACTACTTGAAATTCGCTAAGATTATCCTAAGCTAATTGCAAGCCTAGGACACACTTGACTTCAAATATATTGTAACGTTTATTTATATGTGTGAAGTGTAAAAATAAGAGAAATATTATTAATTAAAATAATACGTTTATTAAACGATAAATAATTACGATAAATATTAATATTAATAAAGATAATAAAAATAACTACACTTTGATTAAATAATTATAATCACTAATTTAAGACTAAGAAATTATTAAAGGCTTAAACACTACGATTATTTATTTAAACCATATTTATATCACTATATTTATTAACTACATTTATTTATGTTCACAAATGGTAGACTGTTTATTTATATCGCCCTCCATTCATTGCTCGATGCTTCTATATTACAGACTATTCCTTGCTGGCTTTGGCGACGGTTTTAGCGCGATGTCGTACTCGAAAATGACATTGAATACAATGGATTTAGATCACCGGTGTAATTAACTCGTCTAGCCGTATGGGTCTTTCTTCGCCGCAGGGGATTACGTCATCGCTCGGGAATATTCTACCAGTAGCGCTCGTGTACTCTTAAGTCAGGGGCGCACGTTACAATATTTTCGTATTCATAAAAGATTCTTAAATTTTACTTTATTCAAGTAAATCTTGAGTCATACTTAAGATTTCTATGACGTGAGATCGTGGTAACAGCCACCTATTTGTTTATTGTGAGCATAGGTAAGTAACTATTACTGATTTATTATTATTGAGTTTTAACTGTTTGTTATTCAATTTACAATATCTTTATTACAGTGGTTAATAGTAATTTAAAATGTGTAAAGGGTTATTGCTTCATGTACCATATAGAAATCCTATTTTCATTATATACCAAATCCAAAAACTCTTCATAATTATCGTAATCCTAAAATTCATCTTCAAAATTGTTCATTTTAATATTCAATTTGCAAACACCAAATTAAAGTTAAAAACTAAACGCTTCTCAATTAACAAAATATATCTGAATAATTTATGGTAATCAGTTACAATCATTAACTTACTACATATTCACGAATTAGTAAGAAAAAGCACATGTCAATAAGTAAAAAATAAGAAAACTTGTTTCCGAGGAAAATTAAAGTGAAGTGGAAAGGTAATTAGAGATTTACTCATTTTTTACTTGAACTCGATATAATTTCAAGTCGTTTAATCTTTGAATACCAAAAACTAAGTGAAGTAGTGATGGAGAAGCTCACTTCAAATTTACTTCAACTCAAGTCAAGTTTAAGTCAAGTTCGGACTATGAAAACGGAAACTGACTTTTCTATCATTTGAAGCTAAACTTAAGTCAAGAATTTTTCAAGTAGCGCCCTCAATATGTATTTTAGTAATACCAGATTTATTTCTATTAGGAATTGTATCCACAAGCTCTCCACATTTTTCTGTTAGAGTATTGTCCCATATGTCTTACAATATAGATTTTACTCACACTAGATTTTTACGAAGTTGTTATTTATTGTGCCAAAAGTAAAAGGTCTCGGTTGAAAATAAATTTGGACTAGAAGATGATCCTTCAAATACTAGTCGAACTATTATCATCCGTCATTTGGCACACAGTTTTTGTAAGTTTAAGTTTTAAGTCTATATTGAAATTAGTCGAAAGAACTTTATAGAAATTTCTCACTTTTTCCGTAGGTTTAATAATTTGTTGAAATTGTAAGCCGACTGTACTAATATGATTCTGGACTCGTACACAAATGCTCAAAAAGTTCCCTATATTTATTATTTAATCAATGTTATTATACATTTTTGAAAATAATAATTATTAAAAGCCTCAATTTGACAATGTAACAAATGATTTAGGCTATTTTCACAGCTGTCCAGTCTAAGGGTGTTGTGAGATTAGTGAGCGGTATGCTCTGACACCAGCGGAGCGAAACACCCAGCCGGTGGTCTTCGGAACTGAAATTGGACACCCAGAGGACTACACTAGAATAACCACCAGGGATGAGAAGTGATCTATTGCTACCGTAACGCTGCATTTACAACGAATTTGTGACGGGATTAGGTTATTTACAAAATGACATCTTATAAGCGGGGTTGATATATTTGATTGAAAGGAAGACATATTTTAAAAATGCGTCAATTCATCTTAAATAAACTTTTCTGTCGAGAGTAAGAATAAAACTATATTTAGTGCCAAAATTAAGAATTTATGCAAATGTATTTGCCCGGTTGCAGAAACGTTCATCAACGCTTTGTTTAATTAACGGACCATCAAAACGAACAAATTCGAATCAGTTTTCTTGTTCTTATGACATTTAAATCATTGCTGTCAAAAAATCGCGTTGCATTTGTTCGTTTTGATGATCCGTTAATCAAACAAAGCGTTGATGAACGTTTCTGCAACCGGGCGAAAATCAATTAAGGCCCGGTATTTTCATGAAAACTGTTTGATAACTTAATTGTCAGTTAATACGATAAATGTCGCAACGAAAAATTGACACATGTGTATAACTTTTACAACTTATGCTTTATGATTAATATTGCATTATAATGAAAATTGTAAATGAAACATAAATATTAAACCGTTATTGTACATTGACTTACGATCCCAGGCTCATAATAGTTCGGTCAGTTCTCATTTTCAACAAACAAATTATAAAACCTACGCAAATGAAAAATTTCTACAAATTTCTTTTGACTATAAATTTTAAACTTACAAATACTGAATATGTTATTCAAGTATTCCGTCATTTAATATTGGGTTACACCGCCGTTATTAGTAATAACAGCTTTAGGCATTTTATCCACAAGCCCTGCACATTATTCTGTTAGACTATTATCCGTCCCATATGTCTTGCAAAGTTCCTTTTATATTGTGCTAAAAATAAAGGATATCGATAGAAGATAAATCTGGACTAAAAGATGATCATTTAACTGTCGGTAGAACTATTATCACCCTTCATTTGGCCCACAGGTTTTTAGTATATATTTAAAGTAGTCAAAGGAATTTTATAGAAATTTCTCCTCATTTGCGTAGATTTTAAAGTTTGTCATAAATGTATAAGCCGGCCGAACTATTATGAGCCTGGGCTCGTATAGTCAGCGTAATTTTTTATCATTTATTATATTTGGCTTAAATGTATTTTTTTGCAATAAGATATTATTGTTTAAATAATGCTGTGATATTTATGTAATTCATAATATTTAAACATAAACATATATGTACATATTTTATTTTACAAGGACCAAATCTAAATATTTAATAAATATATCTTCTTCATTTCTTTCAGTGGTCTACATATTAGTTTTATTTTCTCAGTGAGGCCGCCGCAATAATTCAACTAGAACGCTGATCTTTCCCTAATAAATCTTTCACTTAACCACTGTTTATTCAGCATAAAAATATTCCATAAAACTTTCATAAGAATGAATTTAATAATACATACTCATATAAGAAACTTAAAAAGTTTTCATATATAAACTAAAATAAAAATAAATATTTCATCACGACATATTACCCATTGCTGGGTGTGCCAATCTGATTGTATATATAAACTATGTACATAAAATATGTATATCATCAGAATACTTTTAAATAATAAATAGGCCTAGTTGCAGTTTATTGTTAACTTACTTATTCATCTAAAATTGAATAGTAAATAGGTACTAAGGTAAAATGAAATAATATGGATCAGGATCATTACAAGTTACAATATATTTTTCGTAATTTTTAGCATCAAGCAACTTTTAAATGATCGTATACAAAGTTTTTGCATATATAATTAGCGTGATAGTTAAAAGTGCTGTTCAAATAAGTATAGACTGGAGATTTCTACACTGTTGCCATTTCAGTAGCTATGTTGAAAATTCTACGTTATGAAGAAGTGACAGGGCAAGGGACAGGGTGCGGGGAAGGGAAAAAGTTGAGCATCAGTCCATACTTATTTGACGGCGACTATAGTTTGTAATTGACAGTCATTTAAACTGACCAACATTTATGATTTTGAAATATAGTGGTAGATACATACTCCGATTGTTGATTAAACCAGCATTACTTTTCAGAAAAACAACTACTGAAACCAAATCTAAGGTTTATACAGGGCCAATTTACCCAATAGGCTGACTGTGCTACAGCCTAGGGCGCACAGATTTTAGGGAGCGCGCAATGGTATCATATTATCAACAACCGGAGGCGCTTTTATCAAATGTTAATGTAGTGCGAGCTTAAAAAAAAAGTTACCAGCCTAGGACGCACGCATAGATTAATCCCTGGGTTTATATGTTTGCAAATATTATTTCGAGTCTGCATCTTTGATTAAGACAGTTTATAATGAATGATTTGATGATTTTCGATGTGGCCTAATGAACATAAAAGTTAAGAAAATGTGGAAAATTGTTCTCTAATAATTATTATAGATTCTGTTGTTGAATTTAGGAGAAAACTGATGTGTATATGCTTGTTATGAATTTTTATTCGATGTTGAAAAATGTACAAACGAATTACTTTGTGTATGTGAGAGTATATCAATTTTTGTAAGATCTGACTTACCCAGATACAAGAGTGTATTGAAACGTCGCTTGTATAAGAAAATAAATGCTATAAACTGAAAATTCGGGTACACACCCTTCTCACCACCGAAGATAATATTAGAAAAATACATGATATATGTGCGATAAAAAATTGAAAGTGTGACGTTTGAAAATTTCATGGATATTTACAAATGATAATTCTTGAACAAGTGAACGACATTGTAAGAATAAGCATGATGGTTTGAAGAAGTTTCTTTAGAACCCACCGGACTGTTCTTTGGTTCGTTTCTAACATAATAAAATGAATCTAGATAAAAAAGAGATAATGTAGAAAAATTAAAAAAAAAAAATTTCAGAAAAACGGTATTTTTTTGTTTTTGTACGAACCTACTGAATTATCATAAACATGGTAAAATCGTATTATATGGACCCTAAAACGTACTTATTCACTAAAAACTCATCATTGATTTTTCTGACCAAAGACAATACCTTCCTTGCCTAAAGGTGACGGAAGGTAAAAACGTTTAATTTACTTTATGTAATAGTGCTGAAAACAAAATATGTAGGTACAAAAATTGAGACAAAATTTTTCGTAAACCTATACTTATACCTACAATTATTATTTAACACATAATACTACATTTTAATATTCAGTGGGATACAAATTGGTTTTAATTACAGCTTCCACTGCAGTAGCCAAGTCATATATTTTGATGATACCTATAAAAGATATATTTTTTGCCCATTCTTCAGTCAGATTCGTCCGAAGTTACCTAGTTCCAACTATAAATTCGCATTATGGGTGAAATCAGTTGACTGGAAAATATTTTTTTGCAGGGTCGCCTAGTTCCAACCATAAATTCTCATTAGGGTTCAAATCAGGACACTGGGGAGGTGTTTTAAGTTGTTTATAATATCCTCCCAGTCCAAGTGTATCCGCAGAAGATTGCAAATTTTCTTTTAAAATTGATAATTAATTATATTAATTCATAGTGTCGTTAATAAAACAATAATTCCCCAACCCGTCAGCAGACATTCAACCCCAAACAATAATGTTTACAAAGTCGTGTTTTATCGTACCATACAACTTATTTGTATTTAGTTAGATTGCAAAAAAATATGCCCTGAATTTTGGAATAGACTTTTAATTTAATAAAATCAATGCCTAGGCTAGTGGGAACTGTAATTAAAGCCAATGATTAATATTAAAATGTAGTATTATGTGTTAAATAATTTTATAACTATAGGTGTACCAATAATTTGGTGTATCAATTTTTGTATACAATTGGTTTTCAGCAAAATTACATAAAGTAAATTAAACATATTTTAAATTTGATGCCCAGCATTTGATTCTGAAATATCGAATGAAGACTATGATTTTTTAAATAAATTTTCCTTTTGGAAACCCTTTTTATTTTACATTTTACTGAAAAAAATACGTATAATTTTGTGAGCCTTTTTATATTGATAAGTGTTAAAATAGTATTAATAAAATGTTATTTAATAGGTCGAATTTGAGACCAAACTGATAATATGTAGGTATGTCGAAAAAATGAATGTGGAAACAAATGTCTGAGTACGTGAGAGTATATAATTCTTTGTAAAATCTTATATACCTAGATAAAGGTACAAGAGAGTACCGAAATGTCGGTTGTGTATGAAAATAAATGCTGTATGACTGAGAATTCGAGGAATGGAGTAATTGTTAACACCTAGTACCTAATGTTATATATTGTATTCGTTATACTTACAGATCGTTTAAAACTAAAAACACAAATTATATTTGAATTTATTAAAAATATATCATAGTATTACATATGTACGTATAATATATGTTTAAATTTTAATAAAATAATTTAAAATTATACTACCGATTTTTAAATTCTTGTATTACTAAAATTTATTATTTCTCAACACGTGTTCACCCATTTTACAAAGCAATAAACCAAATATTATCCTCCTTTAAATTATAACAACAATAAAATAATTCATTGAAAACCTATTCAGCGAATCAGGATCATCTACCATTAGGTCCCTCCTACACACTGAAAATCTAGAAATCTCATTGGTTAAAATGTGACATATGTCACATAACTTCTGTCCTGATGTGTTCCAGAACTTTAGCATCTTGGATACATCTTTTCAAAACACAGTCTATCTCAACAGTGCAAAGTGAAGTGCATCAATGTTTGCAAACGTAAAGATGGAACCAGATTTCTTTGATTCGACTAATTCTAACATCTTACATTGTCACCACATTTTTTATGACAACTATAATTTTATTCCTCTGCCACCTACACCTCCAAATCAATCACCAAATTTGAATTTCCATCAAGAATGCCAAATTCCAAACCAAAGAATTTATTTCGAACCATATCAAATACCATTTGGCATCAGCAAACCATCCATTAGGACCAGTGAAGAACTAAATTATTTATTTAACAATAGTGATAACTCTTGTGGTGTACCTTCTCCTGTTTCTATGTACGAACAAACGAAGCACGATAAAGAATATGAAGAAATAGCAAATGATAAGATCTTCCCGCCAAAATTTGGACAATCGACGAGCAAATGTTCGTATTATGAGCACATTTCCGGCGGAACAGAAACGCAAGAAGATTATTTCCTGCAAAATAGGATAAAGTATTCACATAATGAATTGATAGAATGGAATAATGCAAAAATAGATGAAGAAAATTCTGGACAAAGCATGGAAAAACACTGTAAAGCAACAGAATATAGTGAAGATTGTATGCTGTCTATTTCGTCACCAATCCAGTCAGACGATACAGGTAAGATAAAAAATTATCTTCAATACTTTTTTTCATGCAAGTGTCACACTAGCACTGGACAATACAATTATGACAACATATACATATTTTGTTTAAAATATAACAAAGTTATGCTTGTGAAACGTGTCCAGAAAGTTTATCGCACGAAAATTGATCGCGGAAAAATGATCGCAGGAATATTAACCGTAGGGAAAATTGGTTCCTTGAAAATTAGTCTCTTACAAAATTTATCGTCGGTAAATCAATTGCGGAAAAAATGGTAGCCAGAAAATTGTGCGCATGGGAAATTAATTTATATAAATTGATCTCAAGGAAAATTGATCGGTAGGTATTAAATTGTAGAACAATACAGACAAAATTTAACTTATTTAACACTAATTCCGGATTCTAACTATAAAACTAAGATGGTATTCTTTAACATGTTATTTTATAGTTTTTGTTTGTGTTCATATTACACACTGTTTGCATTTTTATAAGTTTATCGATAAAAATCACAAAAGTTAATCATTTACTATGTCACATTTGTTATCATATTAGTTTTACTTGAAATACTGGAGAACAATATTCCAAATCTTCATACAGGTGTCTCTATAAGCTTGCTCACTATTGGTAACATTTTTATTTCAAGAGATACGAGGTTAGTTAAATGAGAAAAATTGCACCATTTTGAATAATAAAATTGGTGATACCAGTAAAAAAAATCTGATGTCACCAACACAATACCTCTCGCCATTTATCCATAGAATATACAGAAAAAAGTATTACAGCAAACCTGTAGAAAATGGAATAATCTTTAATTTTTATAATAACAAATTGCGAAAAAAAATACATTTAAAGATATTTTTTGAAGAAAAACTTCTTGAGCTTCAAGTAAACTGCCATTTCCGGTTATCCGATTGCCACCAAAATCTAATGTCTTCTTTCCATAATAATGTAGAAATACATGGTTTCAAAACTTTCTGAATGATAGTACCTATTTGAGTTAGAGCGTAAACAGGATCCACACCCACACACACACACATACATACACACAGACATCATCGTGAAAATGTTAAAATTGGATTCTAGGGACCTTAAAACGTGGTCATTTACCAAAATCTCGAAATGCGATTTTTAGTACGATCCCTATACCTCCCTTACCAAGGGTAGCGGGAGGTAAAAATTGCGTCAGCTGTTCCTAAAATATGGGACAAAATATATATTTTTAAATGGAACCATATATTTTTTATTCTTTTATTGGAAAGAGTATTTTTTTCTCTTTTCAATAAAGTAATGTTGTTTACGTATACAACTTTTTCAAAAAAACAAGTTATTTTCGTTTAAAAATGAAAATTTTGTATACTGTTTTTAGTTAATTTAGCCAAGTAAGCCATGGAAACAATTGTTTTTTTTTTATTAACTAATTTTCAATAAGTGTTGAAGAATTGCAAAAAAAAATACAGGCTTGCCAATATGTAACTTGATATAAGTTATGTAGAACAATACAACGGTTGGAACTTGGAACTACGAGTATTTCCAAAAGAGCTGAAATGTGCATAAGAAATAATAACTTTTAATTTGAATATGTACTTTGAATATTTTATTGTTACTGTAAAATAAGTTATTAAAATAATATGTAAAAAAAATTACTTCCTTGGCTAAATTAATTATAAACAGTATACATTTTTTAAATTTTTTAAACGTAAATAACTCGTTTATTTGAAAAAATTGTACATTAATAACATTACCTTATTAAAAAGAGAAAAATGAACTATTTCCGATAAAAGAATAAAAAATACATGGTTTCATTTAAAAAAATATATTTTTTGTCCCAAATTTTGGGAACCGCTGATATTTTTTTTGTCGACGAGCAATTTTCTAATATAAAATGGTACAATTTTGCTCATTTAACAACCTCGTATCTCTTTAAATAAAAAAGTTAATAATAGTGAGCAAGCTTATATTAAAAAACTGAAATTTCAAATAAATTACCAATCCGGATTCAAATCGAATCTAATATACATATAACATCTAACTAAATCTTTGGCAGAATGTTAATCGCGGTCGAACGGTTGACGCGCAGCCATTTTTTAAATAGAGCCATGGTTTTTCTACCATGAAAGATGAATGTGATAAAAAATAAATATCATTGTTTATTTTAACTCTTCAGTACACGCACCCGGTCTCAGAGACCAACGATAGTTAAAATTTCTATTATTTTTGTCTTGACAAGTGTGAATTAAAAAGAATGTATTAATAATTTATAGAAAATAAAACACAAATTACAGTTTATTTACATAGTCCCTTAACAATTATTGGGGTTTATTTTGTCGATAAGGACATATACTTCGTTTTTAGCCCAATGCCGAATAGTCCCTCAGACACAAAAAAAAAAATTGAAGCAAATTTGAGGCAATAATATGTGGAAGGCCCTTATCTCTAATATACTTTTATTGTATTGTAAAAATAATAAATAAATTCTTTTTTGAAATAGATATTATAAGTGATATAATATGTAAATTATTATTAATAGAAAACCAAATAAAGTGGAAATAGGAACAAGTAAAAGTGAAAATGTGTCTTCCTTCACGTTTTAATTTTTTTAATTACTCCTACTGAAATGTTCATTTCGGGCAGGGTTTCTCAAACTTTTCTTACTTCCCAATAACCAAAATTTTAAGGGAACACGCAAATAGATATAAATACATACGTATACCTACATATAATATAAAACAATTAAAATATTGAATTGTGATAAATACAATCAAAATACGTAAAAATAGTAAAAAAAGTTGATAATGACTACGATGTCTTTGGGACTCTGATAAATTCTTTTCATATCAGGGACAACATTAAACCCTGTCCCTGTACTTTGGTTACAGTGTACCTAATATGAAAAACCCGTCTAACATAAATGTCATTGTAAAAGGAAGCAAAATCATTAAGAATAGCACGTTTTGATGCTCTGCGGTACTGTTTTATTAAATTTATCGAAAAATCTTTTGAAGGTAATTCCTTCCTTATATTTTTGCGTTAAATCCGAGATTAACAGTCGCCTAACAAATTATTTAGAATTTCATTATCACTTCCGCTAACGGCAGCTGGCTTAGTAGTCTCTATAAATGCATTTACAAATAATAAATTTGATAATTTTTCACGGAACACAATTTGGTGTTGAATGAATATGAAAAAAGTTTTCCTTTTCAAAAATTAATATTTTTTTGTTGAATAAAAAATAGGATGTCCATTTCTATTTTTATATATTGTACAACGAAATATATAGGACACGAGTATTAAAGAAAAATGAATCATAAGTTAGTGTAACCCGATCTAGGGTATTCCAAGGAATCTCCCGACTAGTTCTCGCAAAAACTAAAAGGTTATGTCACATTATTACACATACTTATATCTTACATATGCTCACGCTCTTTATTTATATGTTAACAACTAATTTTATGTTAAATTTTATGCCCTGTTTCCTCTTTTCTTTTCTTCCGCACAAAGTTTTTGCACATTCAAACACTCTATATTTAGCTAGAGTTTATTTACAATTATTCTAAATTGTTATGTTGTGGTTCTTCAGAGAATCCGGGTTCGAAGTTCCAATTCTCCCTGATATAGCCAAGAGGAAAGTAGAAAACTTCGCGAGTATACGAACCCTGTCGCACATGAATTGGACCAAAGAATTTTGTGCAGAAAATTAATTTTTCAATATTAAAATATATTAAATACAAAATATTTATATAAAAACAAATAAGTACTTATATTAAATACACACTACACTATAGTTTTAGCAATTAATTAACAATATTTTATACGCATTCCAATGACAATAATTATAAAAAGTAAAATAAAAAACAATGGGTGGTAGCATGATAGTGATTAGATGATTAAGGAGGAGATGACTAGCAGTATTTTAATTCTGTCAATCGTTTATGGTGTATTTTAGAGAAAAATACTTCAAATAAAAGTTGCGTACAATTAAATTTTCTATAACTGTTATTTGAAGTTTTTTTCTCTAAAATAAACCATATACGATCGACTGAGTTAAAACACTGCTAATCATCTTCCTAGTCATATCCTAATCACCATTCATGCTACTACCCATTATGTCTGGCGCATATTAATAGGACCATAACTCAAAGCGTATTTTTTTTGTTCATTATCCCCATTAAACATATAAATTCAAATTTTATTTTAATTAATGTGGTAAATTTTATTTTATCTTCTCCTTCCTCTTGCTCCTATTGGAGCATAGGGCGACAAAGTAATATTGTCGTTTCTAAGCGTTGGTTGTGGTGGCAGACTTGCTAGGTCTGCACACTTTTTTCCTTTTCTTTGTTATTCTTGTGTTCAATGATTCTTTCCGTTAATTCTTTCCATTCTTCTCTGTTTCTTGCTACCTTTTTGGCCTGCTTCCATGTTATGTTTATGGATTTTAGTTCTTTGTTGACAGTTCTTCTCCATGTTCCTGATGGTCTGCCTATTCGTCGTTCTCCTGCTACGTTAAAATCTAGTGCTTGTCTCGTTATATTTTCCGTGCTTTTCCTTAAGGTGTGTCCTATCCATCTCCATTTTAGGCTCTTTATGGTTTCTTCAATACTCTCTTCTTCCGTTATTTTCATTAATTCTTCGTTTGTTATTTTCTGAAGGAAAAATATCCTGCATATACTTCTTAAACATTTATTCGTGAATATTTGTAATCTTTTTATATCTTGTTTGTTATTATTCCATGTTTGACCGTCGTATAACAACACGCTTTTTACGTTTGAGTCTTAGTTTTGTGCGTTCGTTTGATGACCATATTTTCCAGAGCATATTGAAGGATTTTTGTTCTTGAATTAATCTCCTGTTTATATCATTTTTTGTTCCTCCATCTATGCTTATCACACTTCCTAAATAACAGAATTCTTCCACTTCTTCTATTTCTTCACTCCCAATTTTATTTTATAGTAAATAATAATTATTGCATACATGAAATTCCTTTTATAATTGTAATTTAAAATAATTTAATATTCATTTATTTGAAATTGGAACATACTTTTTCTCGTATACCTATAACTAAGTTCTATATTACATACAATAGAGTTTAATATGTGTGAGTTTCTACAGAAAGAACAACAATCATCATAAAACAATCCAAACGTAATTCTATCATCTAGGAGGCGATGGAAAAGTTACTTGTCACATAAAAACAAAAGCAAGCCCGATTTTTAGTCCTAGGACTAAATCTTTGACATCGATTTTATACTAACATTTACGTAGTACATATAATCAATGTCTTTGAGTTCTTACCCTGACACAACCTGTATGTATATCTGTAGCTTAATGTAATGTAAGAACAGTCCATGTTAACATTTCGTACTTTTTAAATTTGATTAATAAACTTTTAGGGTTAATAAAACTTTAAAGGAAAATTGAACTTAAGAAGCGAATAATGCAATAATTATATCGCGTCACGAGTAGAAAAAAACTGATTTATTATTCGCTGTCCAAAATCACGTCGACTATGGACACTGACCACTCAAAAAACTTAACTTTAAATCATCCATAAAAAAATATCCTGTCAGCATAGCATGACTAAACAACTCAAGTGAAAAAAATTACGTTTTTATGTTCGCTTGCCGAAATTTAAAACATGTCACATTACATTGCGTGTTCAAATCTTTGCACGAAATCATGGTCACACATCACACAAAAGATAATCTAATTACTAAATTATTAATTTACAAATTGTTACTTTTATCTTGATTTATATAATAAAGATAATCATTTTTGAATTTCTAACTAGAATTTTCAAGTAGGTATATTTATATAATTATTTAGACTTCAAGAGCCGTTCAGATTTCAGAATATCATAAATATAAAGATAAAATGAAATTTAAATGTGGGACGGGGTTCGTAATTGTATAAATGGTTCGTGAAATATAAACCTATGTTTATGTTTTATTACAAGAAAGTGACGCATCTTAGATAACTATTTAAATATATCAATCTTTTTGCTCTCTTTAAAGCCTTTGAACTGAGCGGCTATTGCGAATTTGCACAAGAAACGGAAAAGATTACACCTCATGACATAATGGTGTAAATATTTAGGGAAGTTTCATGTTCGCAAAAGCACCGACAAAGCGGATGAAGATACTGATACCTAAGAACTTGATGCACTGATTATGCTCAACATTTGTTACAAAGATGTTTAAATGACATCAGCATGATTGTTATCATCCAAAAGACATAAATATGTCTTAATATTAGTTTCAAATGAATCATTCACTCTTATCCAATAGATTAAGTTTCAGTAATACTTTTGTTAATCGTTCTCAAATATTCAGCTAACCGAATACCGGATAGTATCTAAGCTTGGTTACATTGTTTGAAGACAACATGCGCGGTTACTATACTTGCCGTCAAATAAGTATGGACTAGAGATTTCTACACTGTTGCCAATTCAATGGTCATGTTGAAAATGCTAAGTTATGAAAAAATGGCAACACTGCAGGGCAACGGACAGGTTGCGGAGAAGGGAAAAAGTTGAGGATCAATCTATACTTATTTGAAGGCGCGTATAGTGATTTATTATTTTTACTAAATTTATATTTCTGGATTTTGTAGGCATTTTAAAATGATAACAATAAATATTACCATTTCACTGCACTTTTAGACTCTCATACCAACCCAAATAAAGTAAGTCACCTTTTGCAAGACTCGCTCAATAACATTGAAAACTGGGCACAAAAGTGGGGTATTAAAATTAATGAATCAAAATGTGTTCACATAACATTCACCACAAAACGAACTTCGTGTCCTGACGTAAGAATAAACGATAACATCATACCAAAACAAGATAGTGTAAGATATCTTGGTATGCATTTTGACAAACTAGGCACCTGGAAAGTACACATTCACAAAAAACGGAAACAACTGGATCTAAAATTTAAAAAACATGTACTGGGTAGTGGCGGCTTGTCAGAGTAGGCAGGTGAGGCAGTGCCTCACCAGAAAAGAAATAAAGCTGCAAGTAAAGTAGTATGTATATTAAATTTTAACTTATTCTGTTAATGCTTGTCTTTATAAATATCAAAAGAATAATTTAAGCCACGACCATAACTAATATGTAATGAAGTTCACCTAATTTACACCCTATAAAGTGCTTCTCGAAATGAATAGTATAACTACCTAATGTTTTTGATAAACCATTCATTCCGGTAAGAAATACGTGCGCTAGACAAAGAGCTGTTTGAGGCACTGCTTCAAATGCTAAATGCAATGAGTGCGTAAAGGATAAAAGATAATTGCTTTACCTTCCACGCGGCCCTATAGAGGCCGTTACCATACATGAATACAATCAACGCCACGTACTGATAAATTTTGTAAGTAGGTTCACGACATTACTGCATATTTTTGCAAGCAAGATCAGGCTGTGGAAACTCAAATGGAAGAAGCTGTACCTCCGTTTTTAGTTTTTCTTTCTACATAGAGATGTCGCACTAAGTTACGACTTGGAACCGACACTTGTCGATGCCGCACGAATACTTACGAATACTTAGACAACAACTTAGGCAAATGGTGAAGTACGAATCAGTCCTGTGAATCAGTCCATTTCGTCCATTTTCTGTTTGACTTTCGTTCAACGTTTACGTTTGTTCCGTTTGTTCTCCAGATAATAAAAACTGTATTTTTCAATACAAACAGCATGCCTTTAGTGAAGTGTTGTATTATGGGTTGTCAGGCTACCGGTAAGTAATTTTAATTATTTGTTGTAAATACAGTGAATATTTATTGTTCTTATTATAAATTAATATGTTATTGTCAACCATTTCTTTTCTTTGTACAGGTGTACACCAGCATCGCTTTCCTAACCCGGAGAAGGAGTTGGAGCGTTTCACCAGGTGGGTAGATATCTTGGACATGGAGGAGTTACGTTCGATGGATATGTACAAAGTGTACACCAACAGACGTGTATGTTCCGCCCATTTCGATTCCAAGTACAAGAGTCCTGGAAATCCAAGACTGCACTGCAATGCTTTGCCTACTCTCCAATCATCAGGTATATTAAAGTTTTTATATATTAGAAATTTCAAGTAAATTTATTTTCAGTACTATAAACAAAGAATTTTGATTTATTTATTTCATACAACAAACACAAAAATAAATCATGTCCTTTACATATAGGTAATTGATAATTGTATTTTCTTTTTGTTGCAGAAAGCCCGAGTTCCTCCCAGGCTAGTCCAGTAAATGCTTCATTTTCGCAGCAGATGGAAGGAGGTAATACATTATTTTTTAATACAAATTGTTGTATTTTTTACTCATATTGTTTTATTGCAGTACCGCAGCCAGTATCATCTTCTGTTGCTGATACACCATTATCATCTTCTGTTGCTGATACACCATTATCATCTTTTGATGCTAATAGACGAGTTTCCTCGCCGATCACAAGCAATGGTAAATATATGCATTTGAAATACGCAATTAATTCCACACATTCGTAACTGTATTTGGAAACTTTTTCTCCTGGATCACATAAATTCTGCACCGGGCGACCATGCAAAATACACTAAATTAACTTACATTCATGTTTTGCCAACGATTCTAATTCCTATGTTTTATTTTACAGAATGTCGCGCAGGTTTCCTGAGAAGCGTTTCTGTCAGGAGACAAGAAGAGTTAACGCCGAAGGCAAAAACATTGTACAGGGCTGCTGTACATTGGAAAAAACTTGCCGTTCGCTCCAAAATGACAACCAAGTCCTTCAAAAGCCGTTTAGAGGCAGCCGAGCACTTTTCTGAGACGAGAGAATTTCAGAAAATGTCAACGTTAACTCCGACAGCTCAAATGTTTTTTGAACTACAAATGAGGGAAACCGAGAGGAAGAAGAATGCGCGTAGAAAATATTATATAATTTAAGGAAATATATAAAAGAAGAAGTAAATTTTGACTTCATAAGTTGTGAAACTCATAAAGAAATTGTAGTAAATACGATAATACAGAAATGTACTTTGTTAATAACACATCACTACGTGAAAGAAATTAATAATATATTAGTTGGAAAGAAAAAGATTGGGGAAAGTGAGGATGTATTAGCAAATAAGGCTAAAATTCAACATGATAAATTGTGTAAATATAAAAATATATTAAATAAATAAATAGTAATAGTTTTAATTTTTTTAGTGTTATATTATAAACGTTGATAAGAATTATTTGTGATCCCATATATATATATATATATATTTATTTTAATCGTAGAAATAGATTATTTAGGCCTTAAGGATCAAGGATTAATTTTATAATTTATCCTTGATCCTTAAGGCCTAAATAGTCTATTTCTACGATTAAAATTTTATTTTTAAATTTCCTTTTATTTTTAATTATGTACTCTATATTACCAGCACCAAATTAAAATTGCTTTTGGTACTTCTTTCTATCAAGAGAGGGCGTACTAATACTATTCAAGCCCTTAACATTGCAGTTCACCATCTATAGGTAGGTATTATATTATCTGTGAGCAAGATTAAATAATATTAGCTGCAAATTGCATTCGACAATAAACAAACATAACATAACCTGTCTTGTCTAGCATTTTTTTTATAATAGGCTCTGGTTTGCAACTGATACGTATTGCAGTAAATATTTAATCATTTAAACAATGAAAATGAAATAAGAAGACTAAAAAGAACAAAACCTTTGGACTTATGTACATGAAATGGAAAACTACCTGAAATGATACCTCAACCTAGAGTATCATATTCTCTCACGCCTTAATCATTCCTCAAATTTACTGGTTGGCTGAATAAGCCAGTTGTAAATACAAATATAACGAAAATAAAAAAAAAATCAAAAGTCAATTGTGTGTGTATCAGTATCATTCAATATAAAAGCAAGCCAGTCATAATTACGATATTTATATTTTTATTGCTGGACCCGACAGTCAAATTTTCTGACTATTAGTAGGTATATTTTTAAACTCGACGGATCGGCATAAAACGATTAAACACCTTTTGAAGTTTAATAAAATTTGGTAACTGTTCTTAATAAAATTGCCTGGTCTTATTTGAAAGAAATAAATATGTACAAAGAATGATGAATTATTTTTAATCCTTTGCAAAATATAAAACAGGAAGTTTCCATAACAACTTTTTTATTTATTTACAATAACAATTAGAAAATTGAAAGTTTCTGGTTTCACAATTCCATATTTATACGGAAATTTCAGATTTTACGGATTATTCGACAATTCGACATCTTCACTCGTATTTCCTATTTTTTTTACAAAAATATATACCTAATTAGTACATTTCATGAATTATTTCTCTAATATGATAATGATTTTTTTTAAATATGTAATTATAAAAATATGTAGTAACAACATTGTTGATAGATATTAGTAGGTACTAAAAACTGGATTTTATTTTCAGATTTAAAACAAGTAGACTTCGAAAACAAGCCAAGAAAAGAGCGTACTGCATTCACAAAAGCTCAAATTAAAGAATTAGAAACAGAGTTTTCTCATTCAAATTATCTTACCAGATTACGCCGATACGAAATAGCTGTGGCTTTGGATTTAACCGAAAGACAAGTAAGTACTAACTAAATTTACTCTTTATCTTAATAACATAACATTATTAGATAGTGAAAGATAAATATTTTTACTTTTTTGATTTATTGATAATTCTCAATAACCAAACCACTTAGGCGGTGTGCACAAAAGTAGTAAGCGCCGACATCGGGCAAAAATGTAAGTTTTGGGTCGTTTTGGTAACAATAATAATAATAATTTATTCATGTACGATAGTACATAGGATAAGGTTCACCGAAGTGGTTTTCAACCTATCCCAGTATAAAAATACAAATAATTTAAACAAATTAAAATATTAACATCACATAAATAGAAATAAGTACAAACATGATAAAATTGCAGTTTAGATATACATACACACATACTTATCTTATAGACTAAAAAAATACAATTAAAAAACATAATGCACATCACATAAATTGAAATAAGTACATACATGATAAAATTGCAGTTTAAATATATATACACACACATACTTAACGTAACAAAGTTATGTTTTGTCAAAATAATTTTGCAATTTCTATTTCATAAAATATTTGCAATGAATGCGAATAATAGAACGTCAAATTATTATGTGATGCAATGGGGAATGTTGTAATTCTTATAAAATTACCGATTGAAGTATCAAATTTTACAAATATCCTACAAGATTATATGAAAAATAGATATTTAGAATATTTAGAAAATATTTTTTCAAGAGATATCTTCTATTAACATGAAAAATTCATTTTGGTTCACATATTTTCTCACTGTAAAAGATACCTAACGTATGAATAAAATTCAAACAATGGTCATATGATTGAAACAATGAATTGTACAAAAATATGTTTTTTAAGTTCATATTTGAACAAGATATAATGCAAGAATCAGAAAATTGTCTTAAAATTGTATAATAAATATGTCTATTTTTGACATAATTCGTGTATTATAGATTTTGTACCATGTACTGTTAAAATGGTCAGGTAGAATGTAGAAATTCACAGGGTTCGTATTTTTCGTGTATTTTCCTTTCCGAGCTTGTGTTACTGATTCCATTTAGAGCCTGGTATATTTTTAATGAAGAATCTTCTTCATTTATCGCGAATATAAAGAAAAATAAGCTAACATCATCCAAGTTCTCCAACTCTTTAATCGCATTTTCCGTATGTGGTGCATCTTGTAATATTTAGCTAATATTATAAAATATAATATAAAACTAAATATGATACAATGATTTACAAAAATCAAACATATTATGAGAAAAATTATATTTTTTGTTACAATATCTTCGCTGGTATATTAACTTTTTTGAATTAGTCACATCACATATAGCATTTTAAATAATTTCTTTATTCATTTCAATGTATAATAATGTATAATATTTATATATAATAACAAAAACTCAAAATAAAGTTGTAATTTGTATCACCCACAAAATTTATTCGGTACCCAAAAGTAACAAACGCTCAAAATGTGTACATCGCCTATACGTAGTAACATTTAAAAAAGTTATCGTACGTGAACAGATTGCCTTATTAAACATATTTTTTATACTATTTTTTCTAATGAGGTAATTTTATTATTTTTTTAAAAATGCAACTTGCCAAAAATAGGACTTGGTGTTTTTCATAAGTTGGTAGCGCTTCTCGCTAAAAAATTTGCAATTTGAGCTTAGGCCAGGAATAGAGGGAAGACGCCACGTTATGTATTTCGTCGTAAGAAGACTTTCCAAATCATCTTAGCGACTTTCGACCTTATTGCAACGCCAGAACCAGCTGAATCGGTCTAGTCGGCCAGATGTGTTACATACGTGTGCAGTTGGACGAATGTTTTCAATGTCAACAAGTGTGGCGTCACCCACCGTTTTTCTCACCATTTTCTCCTCTGAAGTCTTCGTATTCATACGCGTTTATTTTGATACATTTATAAAATAGAATCAAGAAAATTCGTAGTTATGAATTTTTTTGGATTTGGTCAACTGGTATTTAACTGGTCGACTACACTGATTCAGCTGATTCTGGCGTTGCAATAAGGTTCAAAATCGCTCAGATGATTTTGAAACGTACGCGTGACTATGCTGGACTATGCCTTGTCCCCCCTCTATTTTTGGTCTAAGAATTTGAGGTTATTTCATTCACTTGTCAATTTTGAAAATAGTCATACCATCTCTAGAAAACAAAAAGCACCAAAAACTGTGCGTTTATAGATTTTTTCTATTTTGGTTCTTTAATATGTACTTTATGAAACCCATTTGGATGTCATAAAGTACTTTTTAAAAGAACTCAAAGCTAATTTCTGTTAGGTTGGTACGTAGTACCTACATTTCTAGACATTTGTCATTTGAAAGTAAATATTATTTAAATTGTAAACAATAACAATGAAACGTCATAGTTACGAATATCAATCAATCACTGTTACTGTTACCAACTAGTGTTTCACAAAAATCAAGAAACACTCTTGATCTTGTCTTGATCTTGTCTTGAAATCAAGACAAGACCAAGACAAGAAATATATTTTATGTCCCAAGACAAGACAAGAATGTATCATCAAGAATCAAGATTTCTTGACAAGAAATCTTGATTTCTTGACAATTACTTTTGTAAATCCGCATTTATAATTAAAATATAAAATCTCTGACTATGATTTTCAAAATAAATAATTTTATTGAAATCGAAGCGACAGTTGAAGGTATAAGTCTAAATTTTCAGGTAAGTATACCTCGTCTTCATAATATAGACTTGTGGGTTAACAGATTATCTTATGAAACTTGTTTTTTAATATACAATTATTTTAGTTGGCTGTGACCTGTCACTTCAATTATTAGTTTTGTAAACGAAATTAGTAGTTTTGTAAACAAAATTATTAGTTTTGTTTACAAAAATTACGTTTTAACGAATGTATCAAAATATGTTAGGTACATTGCCATGCTTGCATTGAAATTGATCGTTATTATTTGAGCAATTATTATTATGTATTAAAAAATGAATAAAATTATTTTAAAAAAATCAATGATATGTAAACTAATTACTGACGGCATAAGTCAAAACCAGTTAAAATTAGGTAGATAATAATTACTCTTTTAAGAGCTTGTAATTCGAAAACGGTTCGTTTCCGGATATGGGTTTATTAGTAAAAGTCAGTCTATTTTACATACCCTATGAAATGATAGCATGTAAATATTGATTAACATTCTGTATATGATAGAACCTCACGGAGGCTATCCCATGGGGAGTTTACACTATCTTTATTTTTAAAACTATTCATTATTATTTTACAAAATTTGATATCTAAGAGTTTTCCGATATGTCCGTTTCAACTAAAATATATACTTTCAAAATAGTGTCTAACTTAATCCATAACTTACTTTATATGAAATAATATAATGCTATATTTTTTATTTTACTATTGAATTAAGCAAACAATTTTATATATAAAATAATAAAAACATTTTACTCATATGATCAACCATTTCCTCCGTAATTCACCTTTTTTTATTTTTTGCTCTAAAAACAGCCACCTCTTTATCACTCTATTGGAATATGTAAATAAAAATGCGGACCTTATTTTATTCGTATGCGCGTAAAGTTTATATGTTAGAAAATAAATAATAGAACTAATATTTAAAATTAAATAGTGAAATATCTTCGGAAATATCCCAATATCTCGTGAATGGGATCGAATTTCTATATAATAACACTTTTTTTTTATTGTATAATTTGGGCTGTTTCGATATATAGGATCATTAACACCCTGGTATAGTTTTTAATAACACATATATAGAAATATTTTGTTTATACTATTATGATTTTTTTGTACATGTACATCAACGTAAAGTTAAAGTTCAAAAATATTAGAAACTATTTTTGTTTAATAATACTAAATACTATATAGGTACATGTTAATTTGGTTTGTGTACTCGTAATGCATCATATAAAATAAAAAAGTTATTCAATGCCTGTTGCCTTTATTAAAAAAAAAAAAAACAGTATAACAATATATTGACAAACTGGCGATTAGACTGTTAATTAATTAGGTTGTCCCCCGAACACCCCGGGGTCCGGCCCTTCGCGACGCGACGAAATCATAGTAACATTTAAAAACAGCCAATGGCAGACGCCAACGCTACACTTGAGCGTTCGGATTGGATAAAGCGATAGAGAAAGGGGATTCCCCTAAAACGTCAAGAATCAAGAAATATCAAGAAATCTTGAAACAAGACAAGAAGTTAGTCGCCAAGAAATGAGCAAGACAAGAAATTTATATTTTCTTGTCTTGAAAATCAAGACAAGACAAGAAATGATCATCAAGACAAGATTTTTAGTCTTGATGAAACACTATTACCAACAATCAAATAAAAATTAAAATATTCCTAAAAATGAAATCACATATATTTGTAAATATTTTTTTGACAAAAGGACCAAAATAGAAAAAATAGTATAAAATACACGTTTCATAAGACATTTCAGCGCACTTGTCCCGTTAGAAAACTCGCGGCAAGCCGCTCGTTTCTAACAAAGACACGTGCGCTAAAATCATGTCTTATGAAACTTGTATCTTAATGTACTATTTTTAATCTTCTCGTGTTTTCAGTTCGTTTATAGACTAATAAAGTATACTGAAATATAAGTGGAATATAGATATTATAACGCACGTATTCATGGCGAGTTAGGGTAAATCACATAGTGTGTTAATAATATAATATCCCACGAAAATCGTACATAATTTCACCGCATACCATATTGCACTCACTTTAACTGTGTAATACCCTTGTTATCGAATCGAGTGTGATAATGAAATTATTACCACACTAAAATTTCATTATTACATTCTTTTGAATAACAAGACTATTACATATCTAAAATGAGTGCGATATGGTATAACTTTTAATAAATAAAGTAATATATAGCTTGTGTTCATTATCAGGCTCACTTTAATTGAAATTACTTTAAGACTTTACCTTTATTTTCAATGCTACAGTGCTCGCTAAAGTTATATTATGTAAACGAACACAACTATAAGTGTTAAAAGTTTGTGAAGATAAGTTTATTATGAAAACGGCCCTAACACTTGAATACTTTACAATTACCAAACAAAATATATATGGAGCCCAAGCCAAAAAAAAAAAACTAAAAGTTTGACGCTATTTGACAATGACGTAAAATAAAGATTTCTGCTTTGAATTTTAGTTTGATGATTTGTTTTATTATTATTACTACTCTTACATTTTAACAAAATATTAAAATTTACTTACCTTTACGTACAATTTTTAATAGACCTGCTCACATACAGAAGCTAATACAAAAACAAACACAAAATGCGATATGTATGTGTAATTAAATAAAACAATACAATATTTTTCTTCTTTTTAGGTAAAAGTTTGGTTCCAAAACAGGAGAATGAAATGGAAAAGGACAAAATCAGGATGCGACAGAAGCGATGAATTTAAACCACGTCGTCAAAACAAGAAAAAAACATTGAACTGAATTTATTTATTCACAAACTCAACGTTTGAAAATACCAAAAATGTACATTAACACTTATGTCTAGTTAGTTGTAAAAATAATACATTTATATCCCAATTATAAACGTATACGTAATTAAGTAAAATTATAAATATACAAATTCAATTTTTCGTTTCTTTTTTAACTTTCAATTTATTCTTTTTTGTAGTGGCATCTTTCTTAATTTTTTTTACAGTTTTGATTTGGGTGTTATCTTTTATCAGTTCTTTTATTAAACTAGCCTTCTTGTCTGATATTTTTTCTGTTTTCTTGGGTTTTTTAGTTACTCCCACAGTTTTCTTATTTAAAGATTTATTACTTTCTTCTTGGTTCCTTTTGCTTTTTTTCTTTATTATACTCGGAGATATACTTTCTGGTATATTGGGAATTACGAGAACTTTGCTTTTTTTCTTATTTTTAGGTTTCTCGTTCTTAACATCACTGGAGATAGTTTCCACAGTATTTTCAAAACTTACTTGTTTTTTCTTTAGATTTTTCAATTGAATTTTTAATTGATCTTCATTTTTAACAATACGTTTCTTCTGTTTCTTTTCTCTTAAATTTGCACTACTAGTTTCATTTACAACTTTTTCTATTTGATTTTCTTTACTTTTTTTCTTTCTCGTTACTCGTCTTTCTTCAGTAATATTTTCTTCAGTTTTGTTTTTCTTCTTAGCAGATTTTTCTAGATTGATGTTATTACTGCTATTCGCAGATTTCTTAATTTTTTTAAGAGGATTTATACCATTTTCTTCATTTTGTTTCTTACTTTTCTTCAGTTCGACTTCTGCTTCCGTAGTTTTTCTATCCATTTCTTCTGGAGACGTGAAAACAATATCTTCACTGCTGGAATCATCCATGTTTTCTTTTTCTTCTTTCTTTATTATTTGTTTTTTTGGAGGATTAGCAGGTTTAAAATCATAATCAATTCCAATTGCTTTAAGTTTGTCTACAACATTTTTGATGTGTTTAAGGGCGCTTTTATTTTTCTGTTCTTGTTTTTCTTCGGTAATTGCAGCATTGAAACTTTTTTTAAACCGTGTACGACGTACCATAGTAGGATAGTGTTCCTTGGAAAAGTTGGGTTTTTTAAATATTCCTTTCGCTTTTTTATCAAAAGGTAACAGTTTTGCTAGAAGTACAATGAAATTTTAACTCTTATTTTTCATAATTTTTAAAAAAAAACACAATTATATCGAACCGAAAAGAAATAAATACAGTCATAACAAACGTAAAAGTAAATATATAATCATATTGAATGGAAAAGAACAATGCAATAATTATAAATAGAAAACGGCTAAAAAAAAATATAATTTACAATCACAACGAACAGAAAAGTAAAATATTTACATAATTATAACGAACCGAAAAGTTAATATAATCATAAAGAACGGAAAAGAAAAATAGTATATTACATTACAAGTCATGAAAATGTTTCATTGCAGACAAGGAGGCTTGTTTGAAGAATGCGAGGATGCGTAGCGTCCGAGCATTTCTTCGAAGCCTCCGAGTCAAGCAGACATTTTTATGACGCGTGATGTATTGTATTTTTTTTTTTAAATCGGCAATTATAGAAGCTTAAAATTATAGAAAAAAATAGGTTTGCATAAATCATCAGAGCTGTGACAAATTTGGAAAACGTTGTCATGACAAGTAAACAAAGTGACAAATTTTATTATTATAAAAAACGCGTTGTGTTTGCTTTCTTGCTAGGTATTCCTGTTATCTGTGTTTGTTACAGTGGAAAGTAAAAATGACTAGTCATGGAAATCTTACTTTCAATACTCAAATTAGTCCGGAAATGAGGATTTTTCATGCCGATTTTAAAAAAACACAATTACATATATTTATAAGTGGTAAATGTGTAAATAATTTATAATTTGTAATCATAACGATTGGAAAAGTAAAATATATAATTATAATGGACGGAAAAGTAAAAATATATCATAACGAACGGGAAAAACAAAATTATAAGTGGAAAATGTGTATAATTTGCAGTCACTCTGAACCCTTCAATATTTTTTCCCAACGAACGGAAAAATAAAATATACATTATAACTAACGGAAAAGAAAAATATATAATTACCTTTCAACAATCTTTTTCCCATTAAATAATTGTCCATAGTGTCGGCAGCAATTTTGGCAACTTCTGGTTGTTTAAACATAATAAATGCATGGCCTTTACTATTACCCGTTCTTTTAGATCGAGCAACGCGGGCCTTAAGTACTTGACCAAACTGACCAAAATAACCTTTCAATTCTTTTTCGTAAAAACCGTGAGGAATATTACTCAAATAAACAATTCCTCTGTCAAGTTTTTTCCTTGGTACTTTGTCAGTAATTTTAATATCTCCTTTCTGCAAACAAATGACAATTTAACAATGTCTAACTATTAATTGTTTCATTGTATTTCACCTTTATTTTATCCTTTGTTTTCTTCACGGTTTTGTTGAATGTTTTCTGTTTCTTCTTTGATAAAGCAACGTTCTCACTCATTATGAATTATGTTTGTAATATCAGCACATGGAAAAATTACCAGACATCAAAACACGTTTCTAATGTTGAACTTAACCTCAGTTTTGTTGCTTGTTTAATTGGTGATTTGGTGACGTCTGACGTCTGAGAGTTGGTAGAATTGGAAACAAATGCCAAACTGTGGCGCGCTGTTCAAATTTTAAAACTTACAATCTTGTGAATAAATTTATAAATATTAAGCATATTTTCTATATTTTAAATATATTTTATTTTTCTCTAACACATGCATCTTCAGTATGAGTTATATTTAAGTTTGTATGTTTCATATTTGTAAAAAGTTCATAAAATAAAGAAAAATAATTGAAAAACTTGATGATTATTGCGTTTTTCACTAGGTGCATTAGGTGGTTAGGTAACATTTGACATTTTGCGACATTTTTTTGGGTTTTTAATATATTTCCCTCTTCTCAAACGACTTGACGCAAGCGTACTGAACAACTCTTGATTGATTAACAAAAGAGTGAAAGCGTGTAGTATACTCGCTGCTCTTCATAGTTCGTTTTTAAGTTGTTCTAGCGTCAGTTTTGTTGATGATAGTGAATTATATGCATTAAATATGTGTGGTGGATTTACGTGTTCGAAAAATGCACTTACAGCTTTAAATATTTTATATATAGTAAGTTAATGTCGTAATTTTCATTGAAATAAATTGAAATTCAATAGATCTTGTCAATCTGTCAAAGTAACGCATAAAATCTAATAATGTTTTTGATTTTTAGTTAGTAGCGTTTATATTAATTGGCGTCGCAGTATATGGACGAGCAGCTTCAATTGTAACAAATTTACCAATTATAGGAGGCATTTTAGCATGTGGAATTTTACTAATTTTGATATCTATACTGGGGCTGGTTGGGGCAGTCAAACATCATCAAGTTATGCTGTTTTTCGTATCCTTTAATTGTTTATACATATATTCATAAATTAAAATATCTTCCTTAATGTGTTAAAAGTACATGGTCATCCTGTTCATGTTGTTCTTGATCCAATTTTCTGTGGCATGTGCTTGTCTCGCTGTCAACATGAAACAACAAGAACAACTTGCCGAGCAAGGGTGGAATAGGGTTCCAGATGATGTCAGGGTTAAGGTACAAGAAGTTTTTGTTTGTTGTGGATTTGAACATCCAATTACGGGTGTAAATCAGACAGACGCTAAACTTAAAGATTCTTGTGACAGTTTAAAAGTAAGTTAAAATATTCCATACTCATATTTTTTCATAATCGCAATATTTTTAGCCAAAATGTTGTGATGTAACGTCTCCCGAAGCATGTACATGTGATCCGTGTATGTACAAACTGCAGAGTACGATCGATTATGCTTTTAAATTATGTGGAGGAATTGGATTATTCTTCAGTTTTACAGAGGTAAGATTTTATAAAAATATATTTGTTTTTATGAAATGATTATTTATAAAGAAAAATAAACTGCTATTGATTGGTTTTAATGAGCATGTTGCATGATGAAACGAACATGTTTCTTGAAAGTTAAATAGGTACCCGGAAATTTGTAACTTACTACTTAATTCTTTGATAAGAAATTTAACACTTCCTTAGATGTTTAATAATTTTGACACTTTCATTTTAATTCCTGGCGATGAACTTTCTTTTAATAAATTTTATATTCTAATTAAAATATTTCCATATTTATATTAACTACAAATATTTATTATTTAAATATATGTGACTAATATTGCTATTTGAATTAATTTTGATTATAAGAGATGAATATTAAGAAAAATAATTCTACTTTATTTCTGTAATACATACTTTTTTATAAAATTATAAATAGTTGCGACAGGTTCATGAAACTGTATAAAATGGGTACTATACCAATATTTTTTTAATTTTTGTTTTTCTGGAAGAACAGGATGAAATAAGAATTTGAATGCAAACGCGACAAAAAAAATACGTAATAAGCGAGATATACATTTTTAAAGTTCACAATGACGTAGCATGTCTTCACCATTGGTTGACAAACTGTTAGTTCTAGATCTAGAGGATACAAATTTTTCATGTTCGCATAGCTGAAATATTTTTATATATAAACTTATACATTATATATTCATGAAGAAATTATTATTAAGCATAAATAATATAAATAAAATAAAATGCATTTTTTTCCTAATATATTATAGAACAGTGAAACAGCTTGACCATTGTTTGACAATATTGTGACACAAACTATGGCGGTGGGTGGCACTAGTGTGTGTCCATTGGTGGTTTTACGGTGGGCGGGCGAACAAGACTCGCTTTTAAAGTCAGGCAACCAATCAAATTGCTTAGGAGATGATACATCATCGTAATTACTAATCGACTTTAATCGCATGTAGTTTGCGAACTAATTCATATTTAAACAATTCTTTCACTACTAATTAATATACGTATATTTTCTCATTTTTATCTAAAATAGTTAAAATTTGACTGGTATAGTACCCATTATAGACATTTAATAAAAAGTCAGCATAAAAAGTACTATTATAATAAAATATTAATAAAAATTCAATGTATGTGTCCACATATGTGACATTTGTTTATGCATATACCAGTGGCGAAGCGTCATAGTGTTCAAGGTGTTCTCTACACACCCAGAGGTGAAGAAAATAAATTAAAAATCTTTTTTATTTATATACATTTTATACTCAAACTAATTTAAATAGAAAATATTACACAGATATTTAGTTTTTATTTTGTAAGCGCCTTGTATCTATACCAAACGCAGAGCTAGTTTCAGAAAGAAATTCTGACTAGTCTAGCTAGCATTAGGACCTGAAAGGAGCGAGCGGCGAGTATTACGGTGGGAATACACAGTACGCTGGTAATCATGCGAGTATTTAACTCACAACCACATAGTGTTTTTTTGATCTGTGTTTACACTTTGAATATTTGAACTTAAAGTTAATGGCGAGAGAAACAGATCTACTCTTAACGTGTTAACTAATGTATTATGTTACACACGAAAGTATTTAAAGTTGCAATTTTACAATTTATTTGGGTATTTCGACTAAATTTAATTTCTTCGTTATTATTACACGCAGCACATTTCTTATTTTTATTTTATATCGACTTATAAATGCAAATGATTTTTAAAATGTCTTTAATTAAAATTTGAACAAAAAATAAAGCAGTAAAAGTCGCGCCAAATTAATGATTAGATATTAGAAGAGTAAGAATAATGTACAAATATTTTTTTGTATACATATATTCATATTGTAAATTCATTATAATTAAATCAAATAAAAATGTGTATTATCTTGATTTAGATTTTTTTCTTCAATTCATTATAATTAAATAAATAAAAAGTGTCCTATTTTGATTTAGAATTTGTTTTCTGCACACCCTAAAAAGTTACGCTACGTCACTGGCATACATATTCGATAAAAAATAATGGCTTATATAACCAATTTTTACTCATGAATATTAAATAAAAACTAGTTTGTTTTTACGCATTATTTCGCAATATGTAAAAAATTTGTGGTATCGATTTACCATATAACTACTTTCATTACTTAAAGTGAAATATATTCTTTACAGTATATTATTATTTAACCCTTCAATACACGCACCCGATCTCAGGGACTAACAATAGTTGAAATTTCTATTATACCCTGGATTATACCTATCTATAATCACAAGTGTAAATTAAAAAAAAATATAATAATAATTAATAAAAAAATAAAACATAATTTACAGATTATTTATAAGCCTATAACAATTATTGGGGATTATTTTATCATTAAGGTCATATATCTCGGCTTTTAGCCAAATTTAGTTGCGTGTTCTGAAGGGTTAAGTATATTTCTGTGGTGTTCTTCGGGAAAAGTATAATGTATGTAATATTGTTATATAATGCAATGGCATGTTGTTCCAGTTTTTGGGAGTTTGGTTAACAGTGCGTTATCGAAATCAGAAAGATCCTCGAGCTAACCCTAGCGCTTTTCTCTAGTCCTCTAACGTCTCATCTCTGTCAATGGCTGGTGGGTTCAAGGTTGTAACACTAATCATGCATGCTTTACATGGTTTTTCTTTTAAATACACTATTTTTTTACTTTTATGTACATTCAGTATAAAATGTATTAAATGTTTACTGTGGGAGCGGTGATCAAAATTATATGTTATTTGTTTTTACAATACCAATTAAAATAATCAAAATTATAGTTACATAATAGCACATAATAGTTTCTATTTAGAAAACAATGATTATTTTAATTGGTATCAGCTTTTAATAGAAAACAAAACATTAGATTAATAGTAAAATAAACAATATAATCAAATGAAGCATTTAAATTCAAAGGGATCTAAATTCCAAAAAATAAAAATGGTACAATTAAAATTTTAGCGGTCGTTCTTGTTTCGTTCAATAGGATATTATTTTTTCTACAATAATGCGGAAAATAAGTAATCTCAAACTCAAAATGAGTGCAGAAAATAGTCAATAACTGCACTAGTACGGGAAATAATTAAAATTTAAGATTTTTGTTTTGTTATGAAAGCAATTGTCATGATTGCTTAATAATACCATACATATAGCCACCCAAATGGTAGATAATATGACAATAATTTAGACTACATTTCGAGCTTTTGCTTATTTTGGTGGACCATTACAAAAAGAAAATATATTTTTTGCAACACATGCGGAAAACGTAATTCTGAAACTTCATGCAAATTCCCAAACGAGGATAACATTTCAGAATTACTATCTTCCCGTATTTGACGTTCATAGCGTCAGAAAAGAGAGAGAAATCAAATTTTGACACTATTTCTATGGACTTTTGCTTGAAATTGTCACTAAATTGCGCTAAAATCGTCATTAAAAGTCCAAAAAGATAATTTTGGTAGCTGTACAATATACAGTAGTAAATTTGTACGTAAAATGACAGAAAATATGTTCAAGACGAACGAATTAAATAATTTCGATGAAGATGTTGGAGATAACACTTAACTCTGACAGCAACTGATAGATTTGTCAACTTATAAAAGTAAATAGTCCTTTCATTTTCTCAAAATTATTACAAATTGATTACAAATAAAATTTAATATGCATATCTCTCGCCACTGAAGTTCCTTTTTATTACTCATAATGTTTATTTAAAGAACTATTTCTATATAAAGTTTTAAAGTGTACTTTTGTCTACTCAAAATAGTGGATTAAGTAGTACTCTACCCGCAAGAATAGGTAAAAAAAATAATACTTTAACAACAAGGGTAGATAAAATACTGTAATTTTTATTTAAATTAAATTATATAAATACATTATAAACTTTCACGGTTCGTGTTAATAACAATTTCATTTGTGTAATTAACGTAATCAAAAAGATCTATTCTTGGAATAGAACCATAATTTATATTAAATATTAAAATTGTGTTTACTTAAATATATATTTTTTAACCTACTATAGAAAAAAATAATTATTGTTGAATAACTTTAAAACGTAAAAATTGGTATTTTATCGATTTGAATTTAAAAGCTTCACCTACTGTTTTATTTTTAAACATATTAGATAATACAACCCGTATTGTTTTGCTAAAAGTGTATAAATATTTATTTTATGTAAAACAGATATAAATTTGTTTTGAAAATATGGTAATTGCCGTATGGATGTTTTCAGATTATCGGATTATTTCTAACGCGCAGGTATCGTAACCAAACAGATCCTGACGAAAAGAAAGCCACAGCCATATTTCCACGCCATAATTATACGTACTAGTCCCATTATATGCATTTTGTGAGCCAATTGTGTTAATAGGTCCTTTTACCAAAGTTACTTTTATTGTGTACAAGTCTGATCATTTTAATTCTTCCCATACTATTAGGTTTATAATTTGTATATATGCATCGTATGTTATTTATTGCATTGTAGGTGAAGTTGTTACAGATCCGACAAAGTTTTAACAAATTACTTTTCCGGTAGTTTAAAATAGTTTAATCTATTTAAATGATTTTACAAATGACATCATTTTATTTGATCTAATTTGATTGTTTATATCCTTGAATTTTATTGAATAATTGTGGAGTTGTAACTATTTCATTTATTTTCCTAACGAATTTTAGTCATTAGGTAAGAAACTACATTTTGTTTGCTTGTTTGAAGTTGAATTTTCGTGAATTGTACACTTCCATTTGTTAACAGAACTGCCGACACAGTGCAATTGACAATTAAAAATACATTGCTCCTAACAGAATTTACTACGAAGCATTTCACGAAAATTTCATCATTTATTTATTCGAAATTATTACGGGATCAATACAAAACTCTGCTTGGTTCGTGTTTAGGACACTGATTCCTACTATAAATAAATGTTTAATCGAATATTCTGTGCTTCTTCAGCACTTTCCTCATAGAAACTCAATGAATTGATAGATCTTTATAAAGAAGCTCTCTTACTGTAGAGTGTAGGATATAAGCAACTTCAATGTGATGGCTGTTAAGAACAAGACTATTTTGCTATCAATTATACTGTTGAATGTGGAATTTAAACTGCCCTGCATGAACACTCCTCTTTTGTGTGCTTTTTAGATATATCTTTAGCTGCAAAAGTCAAAAGACAACCATAACACAAGCATTGACCTTTTGTTGCTTTTATAATTATTATTATTTGATTCACTTTTAGTTTATAGTTTTACATTTTCATGCATAACTATGTATTCAATACAAATAATGATATCTTTAATATAGATTTTAGAATAGTCGTACGAGAGTCACATTATAATTATTGAGAATAAGTAAATCAGGCAGGCCGTGAAAACAAAATTTGCATTGTAAACAATTATTTATTTCTCATTTGGAAGTTAGATTAGTTAGAATTTGGTTAATCAATTTTATAAATTTTCGATGTGGGCATGGTGGCCTAGCGACCATAACGGGTTAGCGCACATCTAAAAAAAATACAAGAAAGAAGGTTTTTGTTTGAAAAAGAGATTGATGCTGCAATAGTGTCATGATTATTTTGAAAGCATTCCAATAATAGATGATTGGATGGGAGCTTATAAGAACTGGAAGCAAAGAATGGTGAAGTGTATTGTTGAAGGGAATAGTCCTTTTCAATTTAAAGAGATAGAATATATGCGCAATGAAATCTGTTCATAGTGTAGTGTGATCTGTGTTAAGCCAACAACTGCCACTAGCGTCTAGCCGATATATGCAACTTTTATCACGAAAACGAACGATTGTAATTGTCATGCAATTAATAATCATTTTCATTGTGAAATGCCTAAAAAATAATTGTAACCATAACCATCCGAGTTTGTCAAATAGAGTTATGTGCGTTTAGTTACCGTTACATTAAAGTATTTTTTTTGCAAATTTACAAGCAAAAAAGCCACATTCTTCACAAACAAATCTTAAAAAACTCGGGGTGAGTTTTGTGCGTTAGGTGAGGTTATTGTTCTGTTTAGTCAATTTAACCAAATACAACAACAATAATTTCACCTAACGCATAAAAATCATTCTTGGTAAACTCGGGGTGAGTTTTGTGCGTTAGATGAGATTATTGTTGTTATAATTAGTAAATTTAATCAATCACAACAACAATAACTTCACTTAACGCACAAAAATCATTCTTGGAAAACTCGGGGTAAGTTTTGTGCGTTAAGAGAGGTTATTGTTGTTACATTTAGTCAATTTCAGCAAATACAACAACAATAACCACCTAACGCACAAATATTACTCTTGGAAAACTCAGGGTAACTTTTGCGCGTTAGGTGAAGTTACTGTTGTTATATTTAGTCAATTTAACCAAACATGACAACAATAACTTCACCTAATGCACATCATATGTCTCTTTAAATTTGGGAATGTGCTGAAATCACTTTCACATTCGTTGCACTTATATCTCATGATAATGTAATAATTTTAACAAATTACACTAATAGAATAATGTATTTTTCACAAATAACACGCACAAGTGGTGAAACAGTATGAAATGAACCAACAAATGAACAAAATGTATCCCTAAATTATCACAACATATGCGCACTCTCACATCGGCATCTACATCGTGTATCTTCGGTGATAAAAGTTATTACATCGGCTATACACTAGTACAACTGCCGGGAGTCATGGTTACATGGCGATTGTTTTTTTTTTTTAATTTAGACGTAAAATGTGAGAAAAGTCTTTGACAACTTTAAAATAAAACTTCTCGAAGGAAGCTACAAAAGTTTTTATTAAAGCTAAAATGTCTAACGATGTAAATTTTCACCGAGATACAAGTTATTTAGTGACTGCAATATTTTTGAGGTTTCGTTTGACAGAAAGAGAATAAAATAAATATATCAGCATGGCATATTACCCATTGCTGGATGTGCCAATCTGCTTTGTACACAGATTTCGGTAATGATGAAATATTTGTACCGTGCGGGCGCTTACCAGGCCTCACCTCATGGACAGTCATTGCTGGCGTGGAGAGTGCACCACAGGGGTCAATTTTGTGCCATTAAATTCGATAGAAAGAGGTAGCTGTTAAATTGAAAAGGTCTATTACTTTGAACATATTTAAAATAACATTCTAGAAAATATGAACCATGTGTTATTCTTAATAATTCTAGCGTGATCCTCGTGTTATTGTGAATTATCTTAGACAATTTGATTTTGTAATTATACAAAATATATGGAGGTCGCGATTACTCAAATAATAATTGCTCAGGAAATGCTAAAATTAATATTAAGAGCTTTTGAAAAGTGAGATATAATTAATAGTTATTTATGGTACAATTGAGTAGACATGCTTTAACCACAAGTGCATAAAATGTGTACTTTCAAGTGGAATTGGAATTATAGATGACATATACAGGGTGTTATGTAAGTAATGTGCCGTAGATCATGGTATGATAAAGAGAACTGAAAGAAGTTATAATCTGAAATATTTTCTGCACAATAAAAGTGAAAGTTGTGGGACGGTAAAGCCGACTAATTATGAATTAGTTTCTTAATAAATTTAAATCTAAAAATCAAGTTCCAAAAAACAATAATTGTTGTCATAAATGACGTTGAATTTAAAATAAGTGGCATAGTCCTTAGATATTAAATAATGCCTGTTACTTTCACTAATCAAAAGTACACCGACATGCATTTAGTTTACGGTGAAGTGCGCCAAAACAGTCGCCATTAATAAAAAGTGTCTTATCCATGTTCCGCATATGACTTCAAACCTTCAATGATTTTTAAATAATTCTTCTAATAAACAATTGTTATAGATCCATCTTGAAATGCTTTTACAATTGCAACAAGCACATTAGAAATATATATATATATATATATATATATATATATATATATATATATATATATATATATATATATATATATATATATATATATATATATATATATATATATATTGCAGATTACGATACATTGAAACCTGGTGTATTGAGTAGTAACGTTATGGCACGTTTCTTACATAATATCCTGGATAATTAATTTTTGTGTAGTGATTAATTAAACATATTTTATCCATTCTCATAATTAAACTGTTACTTTAGTAACGAGATTTCAATAGATAAAGTGTTATTTTAAAAATACCCTTTGGAAAATAATTATTTGTGCAATAAGTAAGGAAAAATACACTTTTTCTACGGGTTGCACACAAAATTTTTTTTCTATTACCGTTTGGAATAAGTAAATGTAAAGCTGTTATTGTTAATACATATTTATAATAAATAAAGCTATTTGTTACAAGAAATGATAGCGTACTTGCGAAAAAATACCTACTTTATATAAATATTGAAATACGGTAGTATTCCAAACGGTAGTAGAAATATTAATTTATCATAATTTGATTGTAATACATAGTATATGTATTTATCCATTTTAAATCATATATCATACGCCATCTTCTGTGGAAAACTGAATCCTTAATTTAAACAACGTTATGAATTTTTTTATATTTGTGTATTCTAAATCGTAAAGTAGTAGTGAATATCGACAATAAATTTGACTCAATACAAAGATTGATTAAAGTGAGAAAAAGAAAGTATTTTTAAAATGAAAGAAGTGTAATTTAATAAGATTAACGGAACAAATTTTAAGAACAGACCGAATTGAAAATTCCTATATAGGATTCAGTTCTCCTGATAGAGTCTTAGAATCTCACATTTCAACGAATTTCAGTTATAATTGTTCTTCCACTTTTGTTACGAATGTTTCGTTGTAAATATTGTGCAATTAATTTTGTTAAGTTAATGATATATTTTTTGTTAATGTTGAACAAATTTTTAATATCTATACTGCTTCATTTTATTGTGAATATATACAAGTCTATTGCATTTTAAGTTTTAAAACAGATATAGAGCGACAAAATAATTTTAAAAGCTTATCGCATGTATGTGTTAAGAATAAGATAAATTGTAAAAAACATGAACGTATTAATCGTTAATAAAATCTCCAATGTATTCGTACACCGCTCAAATATTAGATATTCCAATATTTGTTTATATATTTTACAAATTTTTAATAATGTGTCTTATTTTATTTGTCGTAATTTGTATTTTAGATGTAATATTTGCTGTGTAAGAAAATATGTTAATGTAAGGTAATAATAAATTGAAATTGATTGTATTTGCTTAAATTCTTCTCATATACATTATACATACTTTTCCATTTCATTTAATAAAATTTCTCCAGTTCAAATGTATTGCCGTTTTATCCAAACATTATCAAATCGAGATACGCGTTTTCGGAAACTGAACAAATATGGCCGAGTTCATATTTTCCGACGTAGATTTCCATTCAGTCAGGATTAACGAAAAAATGTAGGATATGTTCCGCCGTTTTTACCTTCCGTCACCTTTAGGTAAGGAAGGTATTGTCTTTAGTCAAAAAATTCAATGATGAGTTTTTAGTGAATAATCATGTTTTAGGGTCCCTATAATACGATTTTACCATGTTTACGATGATGTCTGTATGTATGTATGTGTGTGTGACAAAAATTCCGGATCGCATAACTTCAATACCACAATTCCAAAAATTATAAGTTTTTCGTATTCCTACAGTTTACATCCAGAAGAACAAGTGGTTAGATTTTGGTTACAATTGGTGAACCGGAAGTAGCCTCATTTGAAGATTTAACAGTTGAATTTGATTTATTGACATTTAACGTTATTATAACTTAAAGATATATTATTCTCTATATGATTACATTTTATACTTCATATTCAATAGATAAAGAGTTAAAGAATTTTAAAGAAATTAAATTTTATAATTCAGCCAGCTATGCTAAACATGGAAACTACTAATATATTCATATAATTCAAATTGATAGATGTCAGTATCAATAAAAAGTAAATTAATGTGGCAGAGATGAGGATGCGTTGAAGTAGATGTTGGGGAAGATACGGTAAGAAAATAACTCTAGTGTTACAAGTTTCTAGAAAGATATAATAAAGACGATTACATTGGTTTGAACATGTCATAAGGAGAAATGAAGAATTATATTGGAACAAGAATGAATAGTTTAGTAATAGGAGGTTGAAGAAACTGAGGAAGACCAAAGATAAGATGGAAGGACTGTATTGCGGGTGACTTGAGAGAAAAGGAACTGAATGAGAGCGACACGCAAAAATAGCGACCCCTAACGAATGGGAAAAGCTAAAGAAGAAGAAGATGTCAGTGTCAAGTGCAATTTGAATAGTTTGTTTATGAAATAATTTTACTGGAAATTTAGAATCTTTTGCAAGAAAAATTATGTATGGAATTTATACATTATATACAGGATTGACGGAAGGTATTGTGCTTTTTTTTCTTAATATATCCATTACCAATTTACTTTTTTATTATACTTTACCCCTTAAAATATTTTTTGTCGTACTCGAATTTTTCAAATTTTTAATAGTTCAGCATTTTGCTGTAAGATGGCCATAGTAATATTGTTTTAGACATTAGATCATATAGCTTACAAACTGGATATAAGAAAACACGCCTTACAATGCTATTATGAGGAACGCTTAGGATCGAGTATAGTTGGCGGAAGAAATATTTGGAACTGACTTATACAGGGTTTACAATATTTTATGGACGGTTGGGTTTGTTTGTGGTCATTATTTGAACTTGAAGGCATCAATTTTAGGGTAAGAAATGGGCCGTATTTAATAATGATGTTAGAAAAAGTGTATTTTAAACGCATTGTTATTTGAATACAGATTTAAAAGTACATAATTAGGAAACATCTTATAATATTTTAATCTCTTTTTACTTTACAAATTGACGTTAGAAGAAATACAATTAAAACGAATTATTATTTTATTACAGATTTAAAAGTACATCTTGAATGCAAATTTTGGATACGGCCAGGACAGAAAACTCTACCTGGCTCCGAGTACCATTACCGCAAAGTCCATAAAACTGTATAACGACCAATTGGCAGAATCTATAATGAGTTCCAAATATTTCTTTCTCCAACTATAAGATAGATTTATAGTTTATAAGAGAGACAACAATACAACTTTCGTAACGAAATGCGCAGATGCTGCGGTAGACCATACACGTCGGCACATGGATTTTCAATAAAAGGACAAATATAACACAAAATAATAGAACAAGGATCTGAACTAGTCTTGTTCCGCGTATCAACCTTCACGTCATTCATGACATATGATTCTTACCAACAAAATCCGCTAGAGGATATCAAGATGCGTTTATCAAGGTTTGTCATATCAACTTGATAAAACGAATTAGAATAGGGGCCCAGTTAAAAACTATTTTACTTTTTTAAATTGATTTTTGCATAAAATTAATTTATTGTATTAGTCTGCCACAAAATAATAAAGAAGGGAAGAAAAAGTCGAATAAAATAGGTATTTATGTAACAAGTGTGTAAAGTAGTTCTGTTTTGGTCGAGTGCGATGTTTTATTATAGCAAGAGATAAAAAACATTGTTTTACATAAGTGTTGCATACAATATTTTTTTTTTCTTATGCCGCAAAATTATAACACAAAATAATAATAGCAGAAGGAAAAACTGGAATAAAAAACTATTTTTTAATTCATCTCTGAATAAAATTTATTTATTTGTATTTGTTTCTTATGCCGCAAAATATTAATAAAAGAAGGAAAAAGTCGAACAAAAAAAATATATTTTTTGACTCATTTCTGAATGAAATTAATTTATTGTATTTATTTCGTGTGCCGCCAAATTATAACGCAATATAATAGAAGAAGGGCAAGGAAATAGTTGAATAAAAAAGTGACCAGAGTAGCAGTAACTACAATTCATTTTGAATTGAATAAATACAAAAACCACAAAATGCACTTGATGATTATTCGCCAACTTGAAACAGAAATTCGTCGCCGTCACTGACACACTGGCGCAAGTATTCCTGAGTTCGCACGTGGTTCGCACAGTACGCGTTTCGATACGAAACTTCTGTCTCTTTCTATTCTAAGTGTTCCCTACTTATTTCATCTAGTTCGTAAGATGATTAAGGCTTTAGAAAAAAAATTCTGTGTAAAATAATAAATAATTTTATTGACAATAATTATGTTTTATATTGCTTTTTATCACTCGCAAAATCGAAAACATAATTTTTCTTAATAAAATTATGATTCATTTTGCACAAAATAAGTTATTTTATATTATTTGTTGCAGCAATCAAAGATGTATGAATTGAAAACGCTAATATTTATAAAATGTATTTATTGAAACTTGTATTGTTAGCTTTACAATTGAATACCTTTTGGCAAAAACAACCTTAGTCCATTTTTTATGAAATAATCAAAGAAAAAACATTCAAGATTCCTTACTTTTATAGATTTCTGTAACTTAATTTAAATATTGGAAACTTATTTACTATATATTAAGAAATAAACAAATAAGCATTGATGAGCAATTATATAATAATTAGATATTTGTATAGGACGTTTATGTAGAAATGCTCAAACTATAAAATGTAATAACTTGTAAGATACTTTTTGCAAGAAACAGTTTTACCAAATTGTTTGGCATCCTTGAAAACAGTACATATCGTTGTATGTAACTCATAGTTACAATATTTGAACTGTGGTTGTTTTTGCCAAAAGCTCCTCAATAACAAGTTACACTGATCACAATATGTAATATCACATACGCCTCCGAGCAATGATTAGGATTGTCACTGTAATTAGGAAAACGAAGCGAAATGCACTATAAAGGATAATACAATAAAAATCTATATTATTGCGCATACTTTATTGCAATATACACTTGAATTACAAATTAATATACAAATTAAATCATGGAATATAAATAAAGCTGTGCAAAGTAACAATGATTTTCACTTCTTAAAAAATACTATTCTGTTTAATAAGATTCGTCATAGATGGGCACATATCCATGTGGATGCTGGTTATAATACAATCTGTTTGCTTCTTGTCTTCCCAGTAACGACTGTTGTCCAGCCCCGTTATTCAACGCATAACCTTCACTGTTTCCATGGTATCCTTTCTGTCCGTATATTCCCTTATCAGCGTTGGCATTGTCCACAATGTATTGTTTGTTGTAGTTCCCTTGCTTGCCTTGAGCTCCTGCGTTGTAAACCCCGTTTTGGCTGCCGCCCTTGTAGCCAGCTTCGCCCTTCTTGCCGAATTGACCCTGATTGCTACCGTAGTGGAAGTTGCCGCCTTCGTTATGGGCCTCATCGTAGAAGGTCTCTTCGCTGCCGGTTTCATCCTTGTGGTGGGTGGATTTGAAGCCCTTTCTGGAATGGCCCTTGCTGTGTTTACCTGTTTGGCTCTCGCCGTCTCCTTTGCCACCTTGGGAAATAATCAGATGATTTGATTGTTTGTTTATTGAAATCAAGTGTGAAGTGGAAAGAGTAAATAAAGCACTGAAGGATAATGTTAATAGGAAATGAAAAGAAGTTAATTATAAACAAATAAATAAATTATTATGCTTATTATTCAAATGAATGCGATACTTTCATTTTAAACAAATTTTGAATTTTTTCTGTAAAAAAACCACGAACTTCATGGATATTTAAACCCAAGACCTTCCTATGTTTAGTACTATATTCTACCAACTGAGCTACAAAGTCCCCTTGAAGTCAATTTTGCTAGTCTTCGATGAAACTAATGTAATTCAGAATAGTCAATTTAAATTCAGAATTCATCAAATGTAATTCAAAATAATCAATGAAAATTTCGAAATTAAATTAATTGAAATGAATATTTTGAATTACATTAGGCTCTTTCAGAAATTGTCTATTCTGAATTTTAACGAGTTCTGAAATTAAATTAATTATTCTGAATATCAAGTAACGCTTTCTAAAATAAAATTCAGCATTTCTGAAATACATTTGAAAAATGTGCAAACATAAGAAGGGCCTAGGTTCAAATCCCAGTGAAATCCATGAATTTTTCACAAAAAATCTTTCTTCGATATTTATATTTAGATCGTTCACGTTCTGAATATTAAAAATAACTGTGTAAAAATAATTTGTAATATAGTTATTTTATTACGTTGATCAAATCAGAATTTTTTAGGACGACTCATACATTTGAAACCCGCCGAAATATAGCCATTTTGTGATGTCTACTGTATTCTGTAATTGAACAAAGCCAACCGCGATTCCTTTTTCAGTAACCGGTTGTATTTTCGGAACGCGGTTATTGAAAGATCTGGAAACATTTCCGCAACCAAGCTAACCGCGTTAGATCGGCGGTTGTGGTGCGGTTACAATGAGTTACATAGTAGCGCATGATAGATGAGCACTTGCTCATATCCAAAGATATCAATTATCTTAAATTTGGCAAGTTGAGGTTAACCGTTAGCTGCTTATCAAATATCAAACGTTAAGAGAAAAGCGTTAAGTTTCCGTTTAGGAAGTCCGTTGCTGGTAACATTGTAGCCGTGGCTCAATTTTGGAATACACTTATTTATGTTTTAAGCAGAACAATAATTTAAAGATAATGAAAATTATTTTAACGAGAAAACAAAAATATAGGCCTAAAATTTCTGTTCAATATTTTGGTTAAAGTATGAAACAAATCGTGGAAAATTTGTTCGAATGACAGTATTTTTACTTACCATTCTGAGCGAAGTTTTCGCCTCCTTGGTAGAATTTGCCATCGTTGAATCCCTTCTTTTCACCACCCTGGTTGTTGTAGTATCCAGCATCTCCCTGTAAATTCTTCAGAGCAACTTGTCCTTGTTGGTATCCTTCAGCGCCATGTTGTCCACTTTCCCCTTTGCTGCCTTCAACCTTTTCGAATTTTTGTCCACCGGCTTTCTTGTTTTCATCGACATAGTTCTTTTTGTCAGTGTAGCCGCCTCCATAACCGCCGCCGTAACCGCCTCCATAGTAGGGTTTGATGAGGCCACCGCCATAGCCGCCGTATCCTCCACCTCCACCGATGATTGGGATGCCGTAGCCGCCTCCATATCCTCCGAGTCCGTAGCCGCCGCCGTAACCACCCAGACCATAGCCAAGTCCTCCGTAGCCAATTCCGCCACCATAGCCCAATCCGCCAAGACCAGCACCATAGCCTAGACCTCCGCCGTAGAGTCCACCGCCGTAGAGTCCACCGCCTCCGACGCCATAACCGATAGGGCCTTGGAGACTACCTCCTTGGATAGCACCCCCTTGGAGACCACCCCCTTGGAGACCACCTCCTTGGAGACCACCCCCTTGGAGACCACCCCCTTGGATAATACCCCCTTGAAGAGCACCACCTTGAAGACCACCTCCTTGAATTCCGACACCTCCTTGGATTCCGCCGCCTCCATAATACCCCGTAGGGTAATATGGAATTTGAGAAGCAGAAGTCTTCATGGTTTCTTCTACCTGATGCCGGTAATTGTACCCTGGTTCTTCTTTCGTTTCATCGATTTTAACAGCGAAACTCGACACGAAAAGTAAACACAAAACTATAGCACTAAACATTTTAATTGTTGTAATTGATGCTGTAGTTGTTGTTGGTAGAATGAGTGGTGAATGATTGATGGTTTGAATGTGCTCGCAGTAGGTATTTATACAAGGGTTTGAGGAACAATTTCGCAGTTGATTAACTCCACTGATTTGGAATTCGTATGACATAATTGTCTTGATGTGGTGGTAAGGCACTACGGGTTGTAGTTTAGTTGCAGGTGACCTTCTTAGAATTAAATCCGACTAATTGTGTTTCTTGCGAGGGTTGACCTTCATTGCGGTCTGATAGCTAGACCGGATGCAGGAACGCGGGCTGCCCTGTTTTTACGTTTTAGGTTAGGTAAGTGTATATCCGCTCCCAGGAAGTACGCACTAGTTTTTCAAGAGGTAAATGATTCGATTGTCACAATATGGTGTACTTGAATTACCGTTTTGATCGTGCGTAACAACACAGTTAGTTATAATTATTGTTTTTATTATTTACTGACTAATTTCATTCATAAATTTATTGTTAATCATTAGAAAGGATTAACGTTTTTATTTCCTGGGAATACAAAAACATCTTCCTGTGTAGGTATACATACTTTGCAATTACTTATTGTTCTAGAAAGTGATCATTCTTTAATGATTAGTTACAGGTTTGTCTTTGTCAAGAACACGAAACTTATTATTTTATAGATAGTTTCTCTACTATAAACAAAATACCTAAGTATTTAATTTGTTATTTAACATCCTTTCCTTATTATACAAAAGACAGAAACAGTTTTGAAATTCAAGAAAAAATTGTAGGGGTAATATAATTAACAGATTATTTGAACCCGAGACCTTACTTTGTCGGACGCTCTAACCCTCTGAGCTATGGCTGCTTAGTCACGATAGCTGAAATGAGCTTCCACTTGTGTTCCAGTTACCGTACTCTCAATTGAGAGATACCAGAGATCAGTACATTATTTGAGCTCTGTGGAGATACATTAGCAGTACGCTAAGCGGAAGATTATTTCAGCCATGCTTCAAGTAACAAGGTAATGTAGTTACCAACTGTCAAAATTTGTAAAAAATAAATATCAAACTCTGACTTTGTTAAACAGACAAATTTTAAATTTGATCTGAAATACGAGGGTGAAATATTATGGTTAATATTTTTTAGAATTTTATTACATAATTCCCTTCAACAATAGTACACTTTACTATTTTTTCTTTCAACTTCTTAAAAATTTTTTTTATATCAAAATTGTATGATTTTTATATCGTCAATTAATTAAATATAAACAGTACCTATACAGTACAAAATTTTATTTATATATTTCATTAATAAATTAAAAAATTCGTTAGTTAGCAAGTAAAAAATATGAATAAACCTCGAATCTGGAATCTTTTATGAACGCTGAAATATTAATTGATTTTTCAGTAAATGCATTGAAGCAAAAAGTATACAGGGCAAATGTGTTGCTGTAATGCGGCAATAACCAGTATTTGTTTCTCTTTCAGCTTACAGCTGCTGCTTTCAGCGCATTCCATAGTATTCCAAAACACAATACATGTTTATAAACAATACTGTAATTACACTTTGCTAAATTGAATTGCCATGAAATCAAAAATTTATTTATCACATAGCCTGGACAATATGTATAAGTGTCCAGGCCCGTAGCCAGGATTTTTTCTCGGGGGGGGCTTCGAGATTTTAGGAAATGGTGGGGAGGGATTAATTAATTTTCCTCTATCAAATTTGTATCGAGAACTTTATAGGAGAAGGAGCTCTTATAACATGAAACAGTATTTCAGAAACACAGTTTTTTACCGTTTTTAGAACAAACAAAAACTTTCTCATATGGGAACGCTATATCATATCTCTTTAAATTAATTGCGAAAATTCTTTTCGCGCGTGATTCAAATAATTTGAATAGGTATTTTCGTTACTAGGACGGCAAAGTTCGTATTCCGAAACGAGTGTACTTTCGGAGCGAGGCGAAGCTGAGTTCTAAATGACACTCGTGAGGAATCGACTTTTCCGTCGTGTAACGAACGTAATTTTTCGTGACAAACGCGGGAGAAGGCCATTTTTGCAGCCCGAAGGGCTGGAAAAGTGGGCTTTATCCCGCGCGTGTTAAGAAAATTGACTTTTTTCCAAAGTTAAATATCACGTTTTCAAAAAGCTAATATTCACTTTCTCGTAGTGAATATTCACTGTTTCAAACAGTTATAAGTCGTGTACTACGGAAAAGTGAAATTTCACTTTTTCAAATTTAGATAGTATGATAGATACCTTTGGATAGATGTAAACGAAATTTATAAGAATTTCGGGGGGGGCTTTAGCCCCTCGAGCCCCTCCCCTGGCTACGTGGCTGTAAGTGTCCGAATTAATCAAATGACATATAGCTAGTTTCACTTTTACATATAATGGTGGTGTACATGAAAACCTTTGTATTTTTATTGAAAAAGAGATATTGGATTCATGCTAAAAATCGCATATCCAGATTTTGGTGAATAAGCACGTTTTACGGTCCCTACAATCCGATTTTAACATTTTTACTATTATGCCTTTGTGTGTGTGTGTATGTGGATATGTGTGTGAGGTGTGTATATGTGTGTGCGTGTGTTGATGTTGGAAGGACTATCAAAATCTATAAGACTTAATATCTGATACGTATTTCTCAATCGAACATTAATGCGTATTTCTCAATCGAACATTAATGCGAAGAGTTGAAAAGGTTGTGGTAACAATTGGACAACCGGAAGTAGCAGATTCTTAAAAAAATCTTCTAAATATTATTTTTTGAAAAATTTTGTTCTTGCAAAAATTAAAGATTAAATCCTCTATCTGATACATTTAAATATTTTGTATCTTCTATAGGTTTAGAGATAGAAAACTACAATATATAAAAAAATCTGTTGTAATGAATAACACAGCCCAAATAATGCCAATTAAAAATTAAAATGTTTGTCACTGACAGATAAATATCAGTGTTAAAAATCTAGAGACATTACTGAAGACTGTTTCTGGGAAATACATACATATACAATTTCTTACTGTATTAATAGTTAAATATTTAAAATTATAGGTTATTACATATACCCTTCAGAATTCCGTCAATGAATTGCAAACATCTTGAAAAATTAGAAGAGTAGGACAAAATTTCTTCATAGAATGAATTAAAAATTAAAAATCTAAATATAATAATACGCCTCGGAATAGGTATAAGTGGAATTTTAGCGTATTGTGTAGATACAAGAATGATAAATACAATATTTATGTAAACAAAATTGGAAGTTGCGAAAGATATTGCGCTGACCACAATAGATTTTTTTTCTAAGAATTGATTTATTTGTTTGAACATTCTGAAAATTGGTATACTTATGTAAATTTATCCATAAAATCAAATAATAATCTCGTCTGGTACTAATTCTTGAGTGAAAACCCCAAAATTTCAAAAAAAAAATACAATGTTTGGATACTTCTCATGCCCTGATTCCATATTTTCAAATCACAAGTCAATATCTGTTTCTATTCCAGACATACTTGCGTTCAAAGTTGTATCCGAAAAATATCCATTTTTGAGCAATAACCTAAAATTATGCCAATTTTCATAATTCTTTAACAATTACCTCGATTTTTATAAAGAACAGAATAACAATTCCTGAAAATGGCCAAAATCTGAAAAATCGCCAGGGTTTTTAGCGATTTTTAACCATTTTCAGTTCTTTGCTTTAGAAATTGAATCCGTTGTTTAAAAATTCTAAAAGTTGGTCAACTGGTACACTTATGTAATTTTCCCGTAGAATCAAATGGTGATGCCAAATCTATATCTGCACCCATTTTTGTGTTATTATCCAAAATGGGGTATTTTTGGGATAGTTTTTAATTGTCTCGAGAACGAAAAGAGATAATGATCTGCAGTTTCAAAATTTGGAATCAGCACGTTGAGAAATTATATTTGGATTTTTGAATATTTTCAACTTTTTATCAAAATATGGGTATTGTTGACTTTTTGAGGCAATTACACAAAATTGTTTAGTATCTCCTGTTGGTTTTATTAATAAAAAAGCAGACTGTTTTTATAATAAATCTGTGATGATTTTTTTATATTCTAATTATTATTTTAAATATGAGTACCATAAACACAAAGATAATTATCTAGGTAATTCAGAAACAGAACATTAAACATAAATTAGATTCGTATTTTTAATTTAATATCAGATTGCTTTTCCAATAATTTGTATTTTATAATTAGACTAATTTCATAAAACTTAGTCAGTATTTTTAGAGGGCAATTTTGCGGTTACTAGATGACTTCGAATTATTCTTTTTGCGGTTTATTTATCACTTTTTATTTTGTGATGATTTGAAGTATGAAATATTGTGATACCGTCTGCAAATATTGGTTTTTTCGGCAATCAATTTTAAGCACTTCAAGGAATCTAAATAAGGATAAATAATAGATGTAGAAGGTTTATGAGCCGTTACTGAACGTGATTACTTTTACAGAGTGATATGCATTATTTTCTATCTCAACACTTGTAATTCTAATTTCGGTATTACCAAAGATCTTTATGTTTTGACCTCCGTTTTCATTTTCAATTAAAGTGATAAAAACTTATAATACTTGTGTGTTTATCTATTTTATTCATCATTTTTCCAAGGTTTATGAATTACACAAATATTAAACGGTGACTTTTTATTTTTCTTGCTCTGTTTTGAAGGAATTTCCAGATGAATGATAAAAATATAAAAAAAGTAATTATATACTTCAAACTTAAACACAAATATGAGGGTCACGTTAGAATTATTGACAATAAGGTACATGCTTACTATTTTTTAGAATTTTATTTTAAATATGTACCAAGTAGTTCCCTTTAACGATAATACTCTTCGCCATTCTTTCGTTCTACTTCCAACCAATTTGAGAAAACTGAATGAACTATACAATATTCTAAATTAAAAAAATTAATTAGGGATAGTACAGATATCCAGGTTGGTCCATCGATTATGTTTATTATTACCGAAATTTTTTTCACACAAAGTTTATTTTACATTATAATGCCCACATACGTATCTGCAGTATAAGTTTTTCTATCGGGTGTTCCATTTTCGCTCAATGATATGGAACTTTATATTTTTTTAATGGAAGATTTTTTGCTTCTCTTTTTTATAATTAAATTAAAAATAATTTCTGCGTTGCATTCAATGCTGTTTTCTTATATATTAATTGTTGTAATCAGTTGTATTTCATTTTATTTTATAAGTATACTAAAGTTCTTGATCAATAATTTTAACTATAGATGTCACTACCTGACTCATATAAATTCACTAAATGACGCCATCACATTGGAATGCCATTTTTAGAGAAATTTAACTATAGCAAATATATTTCTATAGTTTAGTATTTGTATAGTATTATTTAACAGACTTACTGATGTTTCTAAAATATTTGAAATATCTAATGCACAAACATAAACATGTTTGTCTGTGTCTATGGTTTTGTGCACCAACGTCTGATTTTCCTATTCTTTCTTTCCACTAAATTACTACATCCATCTAACAAATTATATCAAATAATTTGAATTCCAACTTTCACTGCAATCGTACTGCCATTTTGGAATGAACTAATTAATTTACTTTTAATGAGAGGTCTAAATAAATAATGAATTCACTTTGGATGATTGGTCAGTGACCCGTGGAAATTCGATGTCACAAATTCAATGATGAATCCTTTGAGGAATCATGTCCCTTCGCTCTCTTTCTCATAGTAGCTAAGAGAAACAAAAATACAATAAAAATGTTTACATGAAACAATACATGTTGAAGAAGAGAAGTATAATTTTTGCCTAACGTATGTACTGGTAGAGGTAGTGCCAAATGTCATGGGCTATGAAATGCGCAGATCAAGAAGAGAGACAGCTAGAGAAAGGTCAGACAATATCAAAAAGAAAGAGAAAGAAATAGTTCTGTTTTCTGCGCAACAGTCCATCACGTTTGGCACGGACTCTATATATGTAAGTTAAAAAAAAATCAAAAAAATAATTAAATTCCATAAAACATATGTTCATTGCAAATTTTGAAGCAAAAATATTCTATTTTTAAATTCTTCTCTTTATTCTCGTATACTTTAGCAAATCCAGGGCCGTGCGGTTGTTATGGAGCAAAGGAGCAATCGCTCCAGGCGCCTTTTGTTAAGGCTCACACAGAATTGAAATGATACCTAGATATATTCTGATTGATACGCTCTTGATAATCACCCAGTTAAGCAGCTAGAGCCAATTCACTCTATATTCTTCTGTATTGAACCAAATTAATGAAAAATTCACTCTTTTTAAATAATGTTCTTAGGGCCAGTGCTTCTCCGTGGGTAAAAGGCGCCTTTGTGCAAAGTTATATTTCAACTCGCCCCCATAATGTATAATTTGCAAATTAATACACTCTTTAAATTTTAAACTTTTTTTTTTCTTCGAATAATGCTGGATTTAAAATATTGATGAAATATCCTTTGTTACATTCATTCTTGTAATCAAAATTGTTTGTTGTGATCAACAATCTTACAGTTATAACAATATCAGAAAATTATCCGTTTAGCAGTATATTCATTTTATTTCTTTTTTTTATTTTTATGAAATTCATTGTTAGATTCATTCTTGTAATCAATATTAATGAGCTATAACCAAAATATTCATTGTTTTAATCAACAGCTTCACAATTATTATTTGGTTTGGTAAGATTATTATTTTACTTAAACTTAATTAGAGCCCTAATGCAAACAAATTAATATAAAATATTGTTCACTTCTATCATCTTACTATGCAAGTTGTATAGGCATTTTTTTTAATTTACGAATAAGAGTAGTATGCAAAAAGAACTATTATTTACTGTCATGAAATGGCGCCCCTCATGGTCAGGCGCTTTTGTGCGGGGCACAACCTGCCACCCGCACGAAGCGGCCCTGCTTAGGGCGCCAAATTAAATATGTGCTCCATGCGCCAAAATACCACCGCACGGCGCTGGCAATATCATTATTAGTGTGTGTCTACTAGTTAGTTATTTGGAAAATCTGATATTTTAGACGTGTAATGAGCTTAATTTGAAAGACCGCAGTCCACAAGGTCATGGCATGATCCGCCTTTCGCAATCTAATTAAATAGTAAAAAAACCGCTCATCATTTTAAAATTATAAGGCTGTGATAGAATATGCTTCATTTTCAGGGCACCCTTATCTTTTATACACTAAAATCAATTAATCACATTTTTCCTCATTATTAATCAATAAATTCTTAATAATTTCTAAGCGTGGGTATTTAATTGTAGGTTACATATAAAAACTGAAATATTTTGTAATTACTATTGATTCATATTTGTAATCTATTTTTAATTATATTATATATGAGATGAAATAATAATATATTATTAAGGATTATTAGGTTTGTTCCAACATACAAGCATATCAGTACGGAACTGTCCGACGCATGCGCAGTATTAAAATAGTGTTCCAACATATATATGAGACTGGATTTTTGACTACCAGGCAAATGTTCCAAGTTCCAACACGCTTCAGTTTGGAAGTAGTCAATAGTTTTGCTGTTTTATACATTTTAACAAATTAGATTGCTAGAACAAATTGAAGTGAAGAAAATGATTTTTAATTTTTACAATTAAGTAATGTTAATTTGGAACAGCATATTCATAAATTTCCACAATCCATTTTAAGGTGCTACAAATCTTGGTTTGGCTCTGGCTCTGGCAAAAAGCATATACGTATTAGAAATACGTATATGGCAAAAAGTTCCGAACAACTGGTAGCGTCGACGTATGCGCATACTCGTATTACAATTTCGAACTACACAGTTCAGAACTAACCCCAAATCGTTTGTTGCAACATGGAACAAACGTTTTATTACCCATTTCTGGGAGTGCTAATCTGTTTTTATTCGCAGATTTCTGTAATGAATGACAATATATGTGTACCGTTGAGGGCGCTTACCAGGTGCCACCTCACGAGCTCTCACAGCTGTCGTACAGAAAGCAACAAAAGAGTGGCATACTATTCAACAAGCTATACAAGCCCCAAGCGAGTATTATGCCCGAATCCGAATTAGTTACAACCTTTATATGCGAGTAGAATACTTTATGTACGATTTCAATAAAAACCATTTCAAAATAAATATGTCATTATACCGGGTGAATACTTTAAACCCGAACATAACCCGTTAACACGGGAAAACCGTTTTTCACAGACTGTTGCTTCCTGTTTTAACCAGGGATGGGATAACGTTAACGAATTGTTACGTTATTTCATAACGTTATAAAAAAAATTCGTTACGTAATGTTATTAATAACTTAATAAAAAACAAAATAACGTTATGTAACGTTATAATAACGTTATTTTTGTTTCGTTATTATAACATTACAATAACCGTATTTTTCTCAAGTTTGTAATAAAAATTTATTAAAAATTAAAAACAATATTAAGAAACTTACACACTTATCTTATTCTACAAATAAAATAAAGTGTTCAACATTTGAATTTGGCCACTAGTGACATCTATTCATTATAAAATACGAAATAAATTATCATGAAATTATACTTTATAATCCCATAAATTAATTATTAAATTTATTAAATTTCTTATTAAAACCGATAGCCATGGCATTTGATCAAAAAAACAAATAAATTTTATCTGTCAGAATTCCTTAGCTATGAGTTTTACCTTCCGTCACCTTTAGATAAGGAAGGTATTGGTCTTTGGTCAAAAAATTCAATGATGAGTTTTTAGTGAATACGCATGTTTTAGGGTCCCTATAATACGATTTTAACATTTTTACGATGATGTCTGTATGTATGTGTCTATGTGTGTGTGACGAAAGTTTCGAATCGCATAACTTCAATACAATTCCAAAAATTATATTTTTTTCGTATTCCTCAAGTTTACATCCAGAAGAACAAGTGATTAGATTTTGGTTATAATTGATCAACCGGAAGTACCCTCATTTGAATATTTTAACAGTTAAATATGATTTATTGACATTTAACGTTATTATAGCTTAAAGAATATATTATTCTCTATACGATTTGATTGCATTTTATACTTCATATTCAATAGATATAGAGTTAAAGAATTATAAAGGTATTAAATTTCATAAATCAGCCAGCTATGCTAATCTATTCAGATAATTCAATTGACAGATGTCAGTATCAATGAAAAGAAAATGAATGTGGCAAGATGAGAATGTTGAAGTAGATGTTGGGGAAGATACGGTAAGGAAATAACTCTAGTGTTAGAAGTTTCTAGAAAGATACAAGAGAGACGATTACATTGGTTTGAACATGTCATGAGGAGAGCTGAAGAATATATTGGAAGAAGAATGAATAGCTTAGTAGTAGAGGGTTCAAGAAAAAGAGGAAGACCAAAGATAAGATGGAAGTACTGTATTGCGGAAGACTTGAGAGAAAAGGAACTGAGTGAAACGACACGCAAAACAGAAATGAGTGGAAGAAGAAAATAACAAATAGCGGCCCCGTAACGAATGGGAAAAGCTAAAGAAGAAGAAGAAGGTGTCAGTGTCAAATGCAATTTGCACAGTTTGTTTATGAAATAATTTTATTGGAAATTTGCAAGAAAATTTATGTATGGAATTTATACATAATACAAGGTATTGTGCTGGCCACATCAGATTTTTTTATCTTTTTTTATACCACAACCATTGTTGTTAGTTGAAACGAGGAGCAACGGACTGCGAAAAACGATTTTCCCGTGTTAACGAGCTATGTTCGGGTATTCACCCGGAATAAATTACTAATCTGTGATTGGCTGATGTGTGTATAACTCAATAAAATAATAAAAAAGTATATCCTCACGGCTTATTATCCACTATTTTTGGTAGATGTACTATTTTTTTTAAATGATGTATTTTTTTTCTGGTTTAATTCTTCTAAAACTAATTCCTCGATTTGTTTAGCTCATACATTTTTAATTAATTTTATGGCTTAATTTTGATTGTGTTGTAAACAATGAAAACAATTATCATTTGCTTTCTTTTGTTTGGAAAACAAAACAATTAGATTGATCTCTGGAATATATTTTATTGATTAGAAATAAAAACCATACAGTGAGAAAATTACATTTGTGTTTGCCGAAGTAATTCTTTTTATTGACACCGTATGATGTCCTAATATTGGTAATAGATTATCGTTATATTAAAATTTATATTATTTACACTACTATACACAAATTTGGCATAGACGCCATTTGATTTTAAAACTTGTAAATAAATTTTATTTCGAGACTTACCTTCAACCTTTTTGATGTTTTCCGTCATTTTTGTTTCCAAAAATCTTCCGCCTGTTGCTCATCCTCAATTTATTTTCGGCCACGTCCAAATATGACTGCACATCTTCCCCACATACGCAAAACATCCTTTTATGAATAATTTTTGGCCCATCGCTATCTTTTGTCATGAACGAATATAATGCTGTTTCACTTCACTGATTTTATTGTACTTTGCAGAAATGTGGTCTTGCACTTTTTTACCTTCCGTCACCTATAGGTAAGGAAGGTATTGTCTTTGGTCAAAAAATTCGGTGGTGAGTTTTCATTGAATAAGCACGTTTTAGGGTCTTTACAATACGATTTTACTATTTTTACGATGATGTCTGTATGTATGTGTGTGTGTTCGTATGTGCGTGTGTGTGTATGTGTGTGTGTGTGTGTGTGTGTGTGTGTGTGTGTGTGTGTGTATGTGACCGCTTTTTCGTGCACGATATCTCCAATACTAGAATTCCAAAAATTACAATTCTTGCATATTCCTCTTCCTTACAACCATATGCAGACTTGATTAGATTTTGGTTATAATTGGTCAACCGGAAGTACCCTCATTTGAAGATTTTAACAGTTTTTCTTGAAAAACTCAGTTAAATGTTATTATAACTTAAAGAATATATTATTCTCTATACGATTTGATTGCATTTTATATTTCATATTCAACAGATATAGAGTTAAAGAATAATAAAGATAAAAAATTCGTATAAATTTCATAATTCAGCCAGCTATGCTAACATAACCATGGAAACTGCTAATATATTCAGGTAATTCAAATTGACAGATGTCAGTATCAATAAAAAGCAAGTAATTGAATGAAAAAATAAGGGAAGTAATTCTAGTGTTAGAAGTTTTTAGATATAATAGAGACGATTACATTGGTTTGAACATGTCATGAGGAGAGATGAATAAATTAATAGAAGGTGGAAGAAACATAGGAAGACCAAATATAAGATGAAAAGACTGTATTGCAGAAGACTTGAGAGAAAAGGAACTGAATGAGGACAACACGCAAAACAAAAATTAGTGGAAGAAGAAAATAAAAAAATGCGACCCCCTAACGAATGGGAAAACTAAAGAAGAAGATGTCAGTGTCTAGTGCAATTTGCATAGTTTGTTTATGAAATAACTTTACTGGAAATATAGGATCTTTTACAAAAAATTATGTATAGGGCGCGTGCAGTGACATGACTTTGCTGCCTTTGGCAAGCAGATATGGGGACCTGTATCAAAATGACAGCAATTAATTATGTCCATAACTGACAAGTGTCATAATTTTTCATTCAAAATTTCATGATTTTCTTATTTCATGTGATTTGTTTGTTATCAGGAGTACGGAATTCCGTTGCCGAGAAAGGGAATCATAAAATACCAAAAATTTAGAATCTTTTGCAAGAAAATTTATGTATGGAATTTGTAATACACAGGATTGACGGAAGGTATTGTGCTGGCCACATCAGATTTTTTTAAATATTTTTATGAAACAATCTAAAATGAAAGCGAGTGGAGTTTAGTAATATGTTAATAATTAGAGTCATATAAATTGATTTCAAGCAACACTTATAAAAATATCTAATTTGTATAAAATAACTTCCATAGTCAATAATTGGAAATATGCAAGAATAATAAGCAATTTAATAAAATAATTAATACACAACTACGTATATTTTCAAGTTTTGATTGCTACTGGCACGAAGGCACGATACTCTGCCTGGCGCTACATCATAAATTCAAACAAGTATTATTTGGTTTACTTTCGTTGTTTAGTTATTTTCTGCATTCATTTACTTGAAATATAATCTTTAATCGTTTTTTATTTTCTTGATGTACAAGTATAGTATTCTTCACGTAAGAATGACATTGCGAAATAAAAAGTGTATGATTCTTGACGATATATGTAATCGTAATAGGGTTTTCCAAGGCAACGGCTTTTGAAGAAATAAGTATTCCATATAAATTTTAGTATAAAGTATAATAATATAAAATAATATTAATGATAAATTATATAGTATTAACTATGAATATATAATACATATAAGAACGGCAACGTAATGTATTTAGATTAAATATTTCGAGAGAAGGTGTCATCTATCCCTCCATATACGAATTATTTCTGAGTTAGTTCAAAAAATACATAATAGGTGGATGTTGCACAGTGTTGCCACGTAGTTAGAACAGCAAGATAAGATTTTATAAAGGTTTTTAAGTTTGCTACTGTAAAACAAGTATACATGTACATTGAAGATTCAAAATATATTATCTGGTTATTATGAAACAATATTTTTGAATTATTGATTATTGAATACCTCTAACAAATAGTATCTGGCAATGCTGTCAGCACGATTTACCGTAGTTCATAGTTTTGTGGTAGGAGTCACTAGCTATCTATAATAATTTTGTGATTAAAAAGAGACAGATATAGTATCTTGCTAGGCCATATGCGTTGCCGTTCTTATATGTATTATATATTCAAAGGTATTAATAAATGAATTTTTAAATTGAAAAATACATATGTTTAAAATTGTTGGTTCATTTAATGGTGTTTGCGCGCCTGGTTTTTCCGCGAATTATTTTGTTGACGTTAGGAGGTTGTTAATACTCGTAGGTATATTAGATTCTCGATTTTTTTTTGTTTGTTATGTTGGTACACATGTTCCCAACATATGTTGACATGATCAGAAATTTTGCATTTGTACTTTGTTTTTGACAGATGTAAAAGTTAGACGTATTTTGGTGTGCTTGGCGATTTTTTGCAATCGAAAAACATGGAACAAAGAATCTGTATTAAATTTTGTGTGAAAAATAAAATTAAGTGCTCCAACGCACTTGAAATGTAGACTGTGGCATTTGGCGAGTCTACTTTGAGTAAAAAAACTGTTTATAAGTGGTACAAGCTCTGCATAGAAGGCCGAGAAGATGTTAATGACGATGCCCGCCCGGGACGTCCCAGCATGTCAACAACCGATGAAAACGTTCAAGCGGTGAAGAAAATTGTTATGGAGAATCGTGGTACGGTCAATAAAGAATATTACCTTCAAGTTATGCGCCGTTGTGGCAAAACAATTCATGGCTTTTGCATCACGATAATGCACCTTCTCACACATCGTTGCTTGTTCGTGATTTTTTGGCAAAACAACACCGTAATTACGCCTCAACCACCATATTCACCGGACTTGGCCCCCAGCGACTTTTTCCTGTTCCTAAAACTGAAAAGACCCATGAAAAGACGGCGTTTTGCCACGATTGAGGAGATAAAGACCGCATCGCTGGAAGAGCGTAAGGCCATACCAAAAAGCGCGTATCGGAAGTGCTTCGAGGATTGAAAAAAGCGCTGGCACAAGTGTATTATATCTGAGGGGGATTACTTTGCAGGGGACCAAATAGATATTGATGAATAAATAAATAGTTTTCGAGAAAAATAAAAAGTCACCTTTTTTGAACAAATCCGTATACGTATTTACTAAATAATTTTTTTAGAAAAATGATTCTTGTAACCTGCAAATTATACATTATTTTTTATACACAGAAATTGTTGAACTATTAAAAATGATTTTTTTAATTTCATATTACAGTCATTTAGAAATAATAATAACATTGTAATAAATAGAGAAAATAATTGACAATAATTGATTATACAATAATCAAAATATTGATATAACAACAATGCAACTTTCTTTTCGTATTCATAGAAATATAACTGAGATATAATGAATATCTGTAGGTAGTTATTATGTTTTTACTGTATATATATTTTTTTTTTATTAATATCTAAAGAAAATGTAATGCTTTTTATCTCTCGCTACCATTGGTAAGGGAGATATAGGGATCGTGCTAAAAATCGCATATCGAGATTTTGGTAAACAAAGCACGTTTTAAGGTCTCTAGAATTGAATTTTAACATTTTCACGATGATGTCTGTGGGTGTGGATCCTTTTACGATCTTAATTCAAATATTATCATTCTGAAAATTTTAAAATTATGTATTCCTGCTTTATTCTAATATGGAAAGAGTCCATTAGATTTTGGTGCAAATCGGATAAACGGAAGTGGCACTTTCCTCGAAGCTCAAAATAGTTTTTCCTCGAAAAATACATTTACATGCCATTTTTTCGCGATTTATGTTATTATAAAAGTTAAAGATTTTTGTAATTAAATTTATAAAATTAACTATTTTAATAAATCCGCAGCCTATGATTTATATAATAAACACATCTCCTTGGTTACACAGTTGAAATATTTAAATGTATCTACTTGACATAAATGTCACTGTCAAAAAACTAATTTCAAATTACGAGAAATAAACGTCAATGTCACAATATAAATTTGAATTATTATAACGGTAAGATTTCCAGTAGAAAATAAGAACAATAGCTATAATACTCGGATTATAAAAAAAAAATACTTTTGCATTATTGGCAAATATTTATTTACTAAAATAAATAAAAATTGCTTGGCGGGAGATAATGTGCTGGCCACATCAGATTTTTATAACATATATCAATGTTTTTATTATTATAATCAATTATTTTTCTTTATTACAATGTTATTAGTATATCTAAATGATTGTACGAGGGTCATTCAATAAGTAAAGAGACAAATTCTATAATTTTAAAACTATTCAATGAATGTGTACAATCTTTTCAGGGGTGTTAGTTGGCAACCTTGGGATATGCTCTGATCAGCTGTTTCATCATTTTATATCAACATAACCTCAAAATTTTCAGTTCACCATGGCAAGTCCACTAGAAGATTGCACCTTAGAAGAGCAGCGCTCAGTCATTAGATTTTTATTCGCAGAAGGTGTAAAACCAAGTGAATTTTTTTCTAGAATGTTAATACAGTACGGTAAAAGTTGTATGAACCGTGCGTATTTTTACAAGTGGGTTGATCGGTTTAAAAGTGGCCGAACAAGTGTAGGTGATGAACCCCGATGTGGACGTCCAGTGGATGACCATCTTTCGGGACTCACAGGGTCCAGTCTATTGCGATTTCCTTGAAGATCAGCGAACTATCAATAGCAATAATACTCTGAGATGCTAGAACACAAAGTTAGAACAGCTATCAGGAGCAAACGCCGTGGACTCTTGTCAAAAGGAGTCATTCTTCAGCACGATAACGCCCGCCCTCATACAGCCCAGCTGACCCGTAATAAGCTTCAAGAATTGGGTTGGGAGGTCTTACCTCATCCTGCCTACAGTCCCGACCTCGCCCCATCTGATTTTTACCTGTTTGGACCACTCAAAGACGCCCTACGTGGAAAAAGATTTGCTAACAATGAGGAAGTTAAGGAAGCGGTGCAAAAGTGGCTTCGGGGTAAATCGAAAGAATTCTTCGCCAAGGGAATTAGGAAGCTGCAAGAAATATGGGACAAGTGCGTAACTGTGGGGGGTGATTATGTTGAAAAATAGCCTTAATTTTGAAAGATTGAAATAAACCGTTTTTGAGCTATAGCCATTTGTCTCTTTACTTATTGAATGACCCTCGTAATTGGAAATAGAAGAGATTTTTAAAATTTCAATAATTTTTGTTTAAAAAAAATTATAAATAGGTTATTATTTTGAATTGCAATTGGTAACTGCAATTTTCAATTCGAACAACGTTGTTTACTTTCTCTTCATATTCTTCTAGTAAAAACATTAATTTTGGGCGGTCTAAAATGTATATATGGATTGTGCATCTATTCTTACATATCTTCTTTTACATTTTATTTTTTCATACATGTTATATCTAAATAACACTAATTCCCTTTAATAAAGTGACGGATAGATTGCACTCCGATTATTCTTATATCGATGTGTAATTTTGTCAATATTTACAACTTACTTGAGAAGAATTTGATAGCTTTTTCGCAATTCAAAGTTACTCTAGTCTATAGTACTGGTGTACATTGTCCCATAATGTTTGAAACAAATTTAAGTCCTTCAACCTAGACTTGTCATCTCCATAATAGTCACAGATCAAGAACTAAGGGATTCTCCAAGTACATTTTTCTTTCATTACTCATTATTTCTGACACTGACATTTATCTGTCAGTTACAAATAATTTAAATTATCAACTATTTTTCATGGCATTCTTTCGGCTGTCAAATTTATTACAATAGATTATTACCTCTCGCTAAGAGAGGTATTGCATTCATGCTAAAAATCGCATATCCAGATTTTATTGAATAAGCACGTTTTAAGGTCCCTACAATCCGATTTTAACATTTTTACGATGATGTCTGTGTGTGTGTGTGTGTGTGTGTGTGTGTGTGTGTGTGTGTGTGTGTGTGTGTGTGGATGTGTGTGTGTGGGATGTTGGAAGGACGGTTACTCAAAAACTATAAGACTTAAAATTTGTTTAACAACGTATTTCCCAATCGGACATTCATGGGAAGATCTGAAAAGGTTTTGGTAATAATTGGACAACCGGAAGTAGAAGATTCTTGAAAAAAAATCTTCTAAATATTATTTTTTGAAAATTTTTCGTGGTAATATTAAAGAAAATTAAATTCTCTATCTGATACATTTAAATATTTTATTACATATTCCATAGATTTAGAGATAAAAGAAGTATAATATATAAAATAATCTGTTGTAATAAATTTGACAGCCGAAAGAATGCCATGAAAAATAGTTGCTAATTTAAATTATTTGTAACTGACAGATAAATGTCAGTGTCAGAAATAATGAGTAATGAATTAAAAATGTACTTGGAGAATCCCTTAGTTCTTGATCTGTGACTATTATGGAGATGACAAGTCTAGGTTGAAGGACTTAAATTTGTTTCAAACATTATGGGACAATGTACACCAGTACTGTAGACTAGAGTAACTTTGAATTGCGAAAAAGCTATCAAATTCTTCTCAAGTAAGTTGTAAATATTGACAAAATCGGAGTGCAATCTATCCGTCACTTTATTAAAGGGAATTAAGGTTATTTAGATGTAACAAGTATGAAAAAATAAAATGTAAAAGAAGATATATAAGAATAGATGCACAATCCAGATATATACATTTTAGACCGCCCAAAATAATGTTTTTACTAGAAGAATATGAAGAGAAAGTAAACAAAGTTGTTCGAATTGAAAATTGCAGTTACCAGCCTAATATTTATATATGGTAAACTCTACTTTGTAATTTATTGTAACATAATTTATGGTAAAATATCTTCATGTTGAGACATGCTATTATTGAATAATAAAGAAGTTTATACGTCATAGATTTATATGAATATATTATTTGTATTTATAAAAATAATCTTTGCTTTATGCATACAGCCAGGTAAAATATACGGCGAGAGGTTATGTGCTGGCCACATCAGATTTTTTTATATATTATACTTCTTTTATCTCTAAATCTATGGAATATATAATAAAATATTTAAATGTATCAGATAGAGAATTTAATTTTCTTTAATATTACCACGAAAAATTTTCAAAAAATAATATTTAGAAGATTTTTTTTCAAGAATCTTCTACTTCCGGTTGTCCAATTATTACCAAAACCTTTTCAGATCTTCCCATGAATGTCCGATTGGGAAATACGTTGTTAAACAAATTTTAAGTCTTATAGTTTTTGAGTAACCGTCCTTCCAACATCCCACACACACACATCCACACACACACACACACACACACACACACACACACACACACACACACACACAGACATCATCGTAAAAATGTTAAAATCGGATTGTAGGGACCAAACGTGCTTATTCAATAAAATCTGGATATGCGATTTTTAGCATGAATGCAATACCTCTCTTAGCGAGGGGTAAAAATTGAACAATTATTTATTTACAAATTGGTATGCAATAACAAAGTAAATAATATTAAATAACATACATGATGTTATATACTATTATCATCATCATTACCGAAATCTGTGAATTAAGCAGATTGGCACACCCAGCAATGGGTAATAAGCCGTGATGATACATTTATTTATTTATGTACTATTATCATGTTCAATATCATGGCTTAATTTTCTGCCGGACACTCATATTTACAACAAAAAAAAAACCGTTTTCTCATGTTAAACGCCTATATGTCTAGGATTGCTTGGGGCCCCTAATAGGTACACAGGTATTTGACAAAAAATTAATAATGATATAGAAGAACATGTACTTATTCGAATTTCAGGAAAAATGATGTTAATTTTTTTCGGATGACATTGTTTCTTGCGCACTTGTGCAGTATGATAATATGACGTGCCACATGCCGTCTTGGTCGAACCAAATGTCACAGGCCGTGGGGCGTACCATCCATTTCAATTTCATTTTTAAATTGCATTTTAATAGTAATAATGCGTTGTTCTGTCGTAAAGCGTTCCATCTTCACTATTCAGAACAATTACAGATTACAAAACGCAGTTAAATATCATTTTTTGACATTTAACGTTATTATAACTTAAAGAATAAATTATTGTCTATACGATTTGATTTCATTTTATACTTCATATTCAATAGATATAGTTAAAGAATTATCAAGATATTAAATTTCATAAATCAGCCAGCTATGCTAACCATGGAAACTGCTAACATATTCAGATAATTCAAATTTACAGATGTCAGTATCAATGAAAAGTAAATGAATGTCGCAGAGATGAGGATGTTGAGATAGTTGTTGGGGAAGATACTGAAAGATATGGTAAGGAATGAAAGAACAAGGGAAATAACTCTAGTGTAAGAAGTTTCTAGAAAGAGATTACATTGGTTCCAACATGTCATGAGGAGAGATGAAGAATATATTGGAAAAAGAATGAATAGCTTAGTAATAGAAGGTTGAAGAAAAAGAGGAAGACCAAAGATAAGATGGAAGGACTGTATTGCGGAAGACTTGAGAGAAAGGGAACTGAATGAGAACGACATACAAAACAGAAATGAGTGGAAGAAGAAAATAAAAATAGCGACCTGTAACGAATGGGAAAAGCTAAAGAAGAAGAAGATGTCAGTGTCAAGTGCAATTTGCATAGTTTGTTCTCTTCAGGAGAAGGCATAGGAGATGCCGAAACCGGTAGAGGCCGAATTTTAAATAAATTTTTTTTAACTGCAATCCAATAATTACATCATTTCCATATATTTTATAACAACGTATTATACTTTGTATACGTTTTATACATATATTTTGCCATCTCTGGCGAAAACAGAAGGCTTGATAGTACAAAATAGGAATTTGGAATAGAAGAGTGTGTGACATAGATGTTAATGGTATTAAAAACCGAAATATTTAACAAACTATTAACTTTTTTTAAAATTGCATATTCCTATCATAGTTTTAAAGTCTAGTTTTAATATAAATAACCCATATTCTCATGTATTACTGCGATGGAAGAAGATATCAGTGTCAAGTGCAATTTGCATAGTTTTTTTATGAAATTATTTTACTGGAAATTTAGAATCCTTTGCAAGAAAATTTATGTATGGTACATTTATTAAATTTTCAACTTCCGTTATTCGAACAAGTACAAATCACGAAGATAAAAAAAAATTATACCAAGCGAAGCATTAAACAGGATTTCTACTTGCTTGACATATTTCGCTTGTTTTTTCATTTGTAATGGTCCCCAAATTATAGTGTTTTCATTGAACCTAATGCATTTATAATTGCATCAGTTGCACAATTAAGTTCTAAAATTTCCTTTCGTAATACTTTAAAAAATAACCATTTAATAGAAGAGTCGTACCTTTCTACGCTGTGGATGTACCCTTAAATTTCCTATTTTGAAGCTGTGTGAAAGATATCGTCTCAGGATAATAGTAGGGGATACAACGACCTAAGATAAAAGACAGCTGACGGTGACGCTATAGCCGTCTTTGATAAGCTATGTTCTAGCAAACAATTATAGCAGAAATCGAATATTGATTTCAAGTATATCATGCAACAAACACTCAACATGGGTATAGTGTTTCCATTGATTTTATATACTTCGTAAACGTTTACGAAGTATATAAAATCAATGGTGTTTCGAATTACTTGTACTTATTTTGCGTCATACAAATTTTCTATGATTTTGGATGACGTCACTATCAATTTTAATATGCAATACTATAGATTAGGTTTGAAATTTCATTAAAAACTTTGATAGATGCAGTTTCTAAATACAAAGCTATTTTTTTATAACCAGTGTAAAAAATGTCATATAAACATAGGTTCAATATCCGTAGTTACCAAAATACAAGAAGTTAAAATTTTACAAATAACAGATAATTTTAAAATTGTGAAGATCTGATTGGTATGTAGGTCAAATTTTGGGAAATCGCAATAATCTGTTTTGATATGTTCCAAATGAATAATTATATAAAAACATCAATACACATATAATGTTGAAGATAATGACACAAAAACTACTTTGTTTAATAAGAAAAACTACCTAATTAATAATGTCAAAATATTTCTGGTTCAGTATCAGATTTCAATGACAACATTAGGGGTTTATTCCATTTATTATGCTGATGTTGTTGTTATTATTTTCGGGTTTGTGCTAACCCACTAAGAGAGACATGTGTGATTTTATTTATGTATTATGTACTATCAGAAATTGAAGACAATCAGACTCTTAGATTGGGGCTCAAATCAACTGCTTTCCACAATTTGATACCGCATACAGAATCCTCTGTAACTACATATTTTTAATTCAACATGACACATCCCAATTACAGAATAATATTACATAGTAATATGAAGAGGTAATGTCAATACAGCCACAAGAAAAAATATTAGCTAAAAAAAATTACATATTTTTTGTTTCTATTTCTTAATTTCAGCGTTATTTGTTCTCTAAAGTACTGTAATAAATATTTCAAAACATTCTAAATTGACGTTATTTACACTTATCCATACAAATTCAGTAATCCGAACAAATCGTTAGCCTGAACATCCTCTTACATTTAGCATTTCGGAATACAGGCATGGGTTTCTACTGTATAGTAGTGTCCTGTGAAGGATCATTGTATTTTTTTATGTTTTTCCTATTTCTTCAAGTTTTTCTTTGTTAGGCTCTAAACTACCGGATATTTCAATTTTATTATGTTTGCCCCTACACTCTGCAATTGTTTAATTATGATATATTATTGAGAATATAATTCCTTAGTCACGTGACATGTTTTCCGCTAATCAACATTCAGAATCTCCCTAGCTACGCGTTTATCACAGCGATGATAAAAAACACGGATTTATACGGTATTTATAGTCGTTACTAAGGGATTTGTTTTCTTTATTTATGACAGTTATTTTTGAGTATAAAAATAAATAATAACAATAATTCGAACTCCGAAATATTAAATAAAACACGTAAGTACCATGTTTTAATACAATATGAATATGTATATCAAAAGTTAGGTTAGGTTAGATTGCAAAAATTCATTATATTGTCTCATTAAATATAAGCTCGTGATATGATTAATAATCGAAGATATTGCTCGTGAAACCGAAGCAGCACATTTCAACTCGTCCTTCGGACTCGTGAAATCTGCAGCTCGGTTTCACTCGATAATATCATCGATGATAATCATATCACTTGTTATATTACGTATGAAAATATTTGAAAATTTGACAGTTAATAAAATCCACTGAGCACTATTTTCTTATTAAATTATTGCAAAGAAACAATTGACATTAAATAAAATGTGTACCTAATAGAACCGCGTGACTGCCAAACCGCTGCTCTGATTAGCTAATTTGAATTTGCTGGCATTAGTTAGATCCCAATAGGTTGTGGATTAATCAGATTTTAAAAGTAACGTGATATTTTAAACGTAGATATTATAAAGATTTATTGAGTTTTAGTACGTAAACAACTTATGGAGAATGAGAAGACGAATCCGTTGCAGTTGTCAAACTCATTTTTGGCCATAAATTGATTTTAAAACTAGACGATTCAATTAAAGTTTGTTTCGTTTTGAAGTGATCTGTGTATTCATAATGACGTCGTAGAATCACGTCACCATTTGACATTACTACGACACAACGAAACATCGCTAGTAGGCGAAGCCGTACCACAAAATCGTATTCATGTTAAAACTTTACATTTATATTCGTATTCTAGTTTAACCGCTCAACACAAAATCTAAAATTGTTTAAAAATTTAAACTTGACATGCATAAGTGTTTGCTTACTACTCGGTTGCCATCCGGTAATTTTACCTGTACTATAGCACATAGCTACGTCATGACATACTGGTCAATAATTCATTGATCATTGTATGTACAAACAAAAAAAAATATCTGTTGTTGCCAGAACAATACCTCTCGCCATTTTCATGCGCGAGCAGTCATGTGACTTTGTTGGCCTTGGCAAGCAGATATCGGGGCCCATGTCTGAATGACAGCTAATAATAATGTACATAGGAGTCAAGTATCATAATTTTTCATTCAAAACATCATGATTTTCCAAATCCATGTGGATTACTTTCCTCGGCAAGTATATTCTGTACTATTGGTGACAAATAAACATCAGATTTTTTTAATTTTTTTAATGAAAAATTATGACATATGACAATTGTGACATCTATGTAAATAAATACTAGCCGTAATTTCAATATTGATCCTCAAATCTGCTTCTCAGGGCCAACAAAGTCACATGATTGCTCGCGCCCAATAAGTAACGAATTTAACATTTCTTGTACACACAAATAATTGAAATTGTACCTCTTCTTTCGTTCTATGAGGACTTGTGTTCTACTCTTCTAATATGTTCAAAATTCTTCAAATTCATACCACAGTATTAGCGGTATTTCTTAATACATATAATTTTAAATACATATTTAATTAATAATACAATAAGATATATGATATATTAAATGTACTCGTACCTCCTAGAATTTTTTTCCAGTAATGTTACTAAAACTGCTGATTTTTGACCCTGACATTTTGGATTTTTCTGTGAATTACAAACAATTAAATATTTCAACTGGTTTCCATGGAGTTTTTTGGGTAATTAGATTTATTACAACATATTCTTCTATATTATTATATACTATATCTCCAAACCTATAGGAGATATAATAAAAAAATTAAATGTGTCAGATTGAGAATTTAATTATCTTTATTATTTGTAGTAACAAATTTTCAAAAAATAATATTTAGAATTTTTTTCTTTAGAAACTACCATTTTCGGTTGTCCAATTGTTATCAGAACCTATTCAACTCTTTCCATTACTGTTAGATTGAGGAAGTCGTAATTACATAGGTTTTAGTCTGGTAGAATTTGAGAAATCGTACCTCCAACGTCCTCACTCACAAACACACACACACACACACACATATACATTATCGTAAAAATGTTATAATCGGATTCTGGGAACCTTAAAACGTGCTTAATCACTAAATCTGGATATGAGATTTTTAGCATGAATCCAATACCTCACTTAGCGAGAGGTAAAAATACGTGTATATTATTTTTATAAAACTCCTTGTAGTTTGTAACTAAAATTTATAGAAATCTCAACTCAAAAATGAATATGTATATCTAGAATTTTGTATGCATTACAAATGTTCATCTGTCCTTGCTCAGTAATGGCACTAGTTTAAAAGTAATTGTTTGAATTTTCCATTGTTAGCAACAAAAAAGAGCTATAGCCTATGACGTAACACATTTTCTCGGAATTTACGTGCAATTTAACTTAAACTGCCTACTACCTGTTGTGCTAGTGCCAGTGACAATTGCAGGTAGTTAGGAATAGATTAACCAAAAGACAGAACTCGAGCACCATATCGATTTTAACTGTTTTAGCGCAGTATGCCATCGATGTTCTGCAACTGTTTTTGACAGCTATTTATTATACAATCTCTATACAGTGATGTAGTACCGCAACTGAAATATTTGAAAATGTCAAAATAAGGAAACGCCAAGTGTTTGCTAAAATACATTGGGGAAATTTACTCCACTCACCAAATAAAATTTCATGACGAGTTGAAAAATCTCCAACTTTTATATACCAAACACGATGCAAGAAAAAATATTCGTACAACATAAACCTTATTATTAAAGGGCTGAATACGATGATCGACTGGTAGTAGAATGGAAAATTGGAAAATAATCGGACACGCAGTCTGTGGAAAATTATTTATTTCCTGGCCTACGTTTCGACTGTGACTACAGTCTTCTTCAGGGCTAGAAATGGTTAATTATAGATGGTAACATGGGGAACCCCCATACGACCCATGGGTATAACAAGGTGTAATTAAATATATTTGTATATATCAAGTCACTTATTATTTACTGGAACGTAGGAAAAAAATCTGATGTGCCCAGCACAATACCTTCCGTCAATCCTGTGTATTATGTACAAATTCCATACATAAATTTTCTTGCAAAAGATTCTAAATTTCCAGTACTATTATTTCATGCAAATGGTACTTGACACTGACATTTTCTTCTTCTTTAGCTTTTCCCATTCGTTACGGGTCGCTAATTTTTATTTTTTTCTTCCATTCATTTGTTTTGCGGTTATCCTCATTCAAAATTTCATTTTTTGGTATTTTATGATTCCTTTTCTCGGCAACTAAATTTCACACCCTTGATAATAAATAAACCACATAAAATAAGAAAATCATGAAATTTTGAATGAAAAATTATGACATTTGTAAGATACGGACGTAATTAATAGCATTTTGACACGAGTCCACATTCGTATCTGCTTGCCAAAGTCAGTAAAGTCACGTCACTGCACGCGCCCTACACATAAAAGATCCTATATTTCCAGTTAAATTATTTAATAAAACTATGCGAATTGCACTTGACACTAACATCTTCTTCTTCTTTAGTTTTTCCCATTCGTTAGGGGATCGCTATTTTTTATTTTCTTTTTTCACTAATTTTTGTTTTGCATGTCGTCCTCATTCAGTTCCTTTTCACTTCTTTCATCTTATATTTGGTCTTTCTATGTTTCTCCCACCTTCTGTTATAAGCTATTCATTCTTCCAATATACTCATCTCTCCTCATGACATGTTCCAACCAATGTAATCTTCTCTTATATCTTTCTAGAAACGTTCAGCACTACAGTTATTTCCCTTACTTACCTTACTTCATACATTTACTATTTATTGATACTGACATCTGTCAATTTGAATTACCTGAATATATTAGCAGTTTCCATGGTTAAGTTATCATAGCTAGCTGAATTATAACATTTATTATCTTTATAATTCTTTAACTCTATATCTGTTGAATATGAAATATAAAATGCAATCAAATCGTACAGAGAATAATATATTATTTAAGTTATAATAACATTTAACTGAGTTTTTCAAGAAAAACTGTTAAAATCTTCAAATGAGGGTACTTCCGGTTGATCAATTATAACCAAAATCTAATCAAGTCTGCATATGGTTGTAAGGAAGAGGAATACGCAAGAATTGTAATTTTTGGAATTCTAGTATTATACATACAGACATCATCGTAAAAATAGTAAAATCGTATTGTAAAGACCCTAAAACCTTCCTTACCTATAGGTGACGGAAGGTAAAAAAAAACAACTTTTTTAATAATTATTAACTTTCAATTTTTACCTCCCGCTACCCTTGGTAAGGGAGGTATAGGGATCGTGCTAAAAATCGCATATCGAGATTTTGGTAAATGACCACGTTTTAAGGTCCCTAGAATCCAATTTTAACATTTTCACGATGTCTGTGTGTATGTATGATGTATGTGTGGATCCTGTTTACGCTCTAACTCAAATACTATCATTCAGAAACCATGTCTACCTTATTCTAATATGGAAATATCTGATTAGATTTTGGTGGCAATCGGATAACCGGAAATGGCAGTTTACTTGAAGCTCAAGATAGTTTTTCTTCAAAAAATACCTTTAAATGTAATTTTTTCTCAATTTGTTATTATAAAAATTAAAAATTATTCCATTTTCTACAAGTTTGCTTTAATACTTTTTCTATATATTGTATGGATAAATTTATAAAGTAATATAAAAATTATATACATAGGTAAATGGCGGGAGGTACTGTGTTGGTCACATCAGTTTTTTTTTTTAAAAACGTGTAACTTAATGTAAGAATTAAGAAATAATTCTTACATTATTAAGTGATTAAAATTTCACATAAATCAAAAATTCAGGAAATGAAAAATTTAATGAGAACTGTGTCCTCCATGCGCTCTTGTTACTGCTTCTACTCGTCAAGGCATGGATTGAATAGGGTTTTCAAAGACATAAATGAATAAATAAATATATCATCACGGCATATTACCCATCCCATTGCTGGGTGTGCCAATCTGCTTTGTATACAGATATCGGTAATGATGATGACGTATTTGTAGTGCGGGCGTTTACCAGGCGTCACCGTACGGGCACTCAAAAACATTTTGCGGTATTTTTCGGTCCATGCCTTTTCGACTACAGTCCATAGTTACTCTACATTTTGTATTGGCGTCTGGATACTGCGCACTGCTCTGCTTAAGACATCTCACAGATTTTCAATAGGCGACAAATCTGGAGAACGGGCCGGCCATGGAAACTGTGCTAATTAAAAAAATCTGATGTGACCAGCATATGTATAAATTCCATACATACATTTTCTCGCAAAAGATTCTAAATTTCCAGTATAATTATTTCATAAACAAAATATGCAAATTGTACTTGACACTGATATCTTCTTCTTCTTCTCTAGCTTTTCCCCTTCGTTAGGGGTCGCTATTTTTTATTTTCTTCTTTCACTCATTTCTGTTTTGCGTGTCGTTCTCATTCAGTTCCTATTCTATCAAGTCTTCTGCAATACAGTCCTTCCATCTTATCTTTGGTCATCTTCTGTTTCTTCAACCTTCTATTTCTAAGCTATTCATTCTTCTTCCAATATATTCTTCATCTTTCCTCATGACATATTCAAATCAATGTAATCGTCTCTCTTGTATCTTTCTAGAAACTTGTAACCCTACAGTTATTTATTTACTTACCGTATCTTTCCTTGTCTTCCCCAACATCTATCTCAACATCCTCATCTCTGCCACATTCATTGATACTGACATCTGTTAATTTGAATTATCTGAATATATTAGTAGTTTCCATGGTTAGCATAGCTGGCTGATTTATGAAATTTAATATATTTATAATTCTTTAACTCTATATCTATTGAATATGAAGTATAAAATGTAATCAAATCGTATAGAGAATAATACATTCTTTAAGTTATAATAACGTTAAATGACAATAAATCATATTTAACTATTAAAATCTTCAAATGAAGGTACTTCCAGTTGACCAATTATAACCAAAATCTAATCACTTGTTCTTCTGGATGTAAACTTGAGGAAAACGAAAGAAATATAATTTTTGGAATCGTGGTATTGAAGTTATGCGATCCGAAACTTTCGTCACACACACACACACACACACACACACACACACACACACACACACACACACACACGCACACACACACACACACACATACACACACACACGCACACACACACACACACACACACACACATACATACAGACATCATCGTAAAAATGGTAAAATCGTATTATGGGGACTCTAAAACATCCTTATTCACTAAAAAGTGATCATTGATATTTTTGACCAAAGACAATACCTTCCTTACCTAAAGGTGACGGAAGGTAAAAAGGTAATATTCTTCTCGCGACATGGGGTCTTGAGTTAACCTGCTGAAATACGGCTGTTGGATGAAGTTAAATACGTTTAAAGTACAGGGAATACGAATTAGACAAGATTTCCAGTTCTAAGAAATTGCTCGCCAAACCATAATTCCTTGTGTAGGCCCCATATGACGCGTAGAATGCAGGCCACATTCATTCTTTCAACCCGATGATGTCTCACAAGTACCTGAGCGTAATTTTTTTACAAACAAAAACGCGAATCGTCAAAAAAGATGATTCATTCCACTCATTGTTCCATAACCGCTTTTCTCTTCGCCAATCCATTCGCAACGTTCTATGCCGCGGGATCTGCGGAAGTCGCAATAGTGCATTGCGCTCATGTAGCCCAAATTCTGCCAAACGGTGATGAATGTGTCGTACAAATAGTTGGTATCTTGCCACTCTCCACCATTGCCGTGCTACAGTTGGTGCAGTTTGAGAACGGTCTTGTAACGTTAGCCGAACAAGATTACGTTCCTCTCTCGCTGATGTCCTCCAAGGGGCTCCATATCCTATCTGCGGGCTCTCTGTACCTATCTGTACCCACTGTCGTCATATGCGTGAAATCGTGGTTATACTGCGAATTACACGAGCCGCTATATTACGCAGTGATAATCCGCTTTCGCGCATACCCACGATAGGTTCCTTTCAAAATAACTCGCTCAAATGGACGATGCTGTCTTCAACGAGGCATGTTGTTACAGAATAGCCAAATAAAACTACCCGTCTTAAACTGTCTATCACAGATTCTTTTATTATAACGCGGTTAGTTCACAAAATATAAATACAGAATATAACAAACATATATTCAATCAATTTAATTCAATAATTATGTCACAAAATCAAAATCGGAAAACAAAACGTGAACTAAAACTATTTTTTACATATTAATATCTAGAACTCTATATCTGATATCACTAGATATCAGCACAAGTGTCGCAACACATGTTAAGTTATTATGGGGTCTCGTGGCCGTGTCTGAGTGCCTGGTCGCGAATCTGGGGACCCGGGTTCGATCCCGACCGACACCAAAAATTACTTTGAATTTTAATAGCATAAAATTGATCCCTGTGGTGCACTCTCCACGCCAACATTGAGTGCCCGTGAGGTGATGCCTGATAAGGGTCCGCACGGTACAAATATTTCATCATTACCGATATCTGTGTACAAAGCAGATTGGCACACCCAGCAATGGGTAATATTCCGTGATGATATATTTATTTTTTATTTAGGTATTTTATCATTTTTCTTAAATTACGGAAGTACAATATCGAAAAATGCAAAGTTAAAAATATACAAAAAGAATATTGTATGTTAGACAAATTACATTTGGGACACATAATTTATGGCTTCTAAATTATTTTCATTTTCCACATATCATATATAAAACATAAGTGTCCTTGAAATGTCAGCCAGTAATTGCCCTAAGGCGTTAATATTTAATGCAGTCCTGTCTGCCATGAGAAAACTGTTATATTGATTTATTAACAATATAATATAATTATGAGAAAAATATATTTTCCAATCTAATGATTATTGTGGCCGCATAAAGGTCAGGTCGCGAATCTGGGGACACGGGTTCGATCCCGACCGACGCCAAAATTATTCTGAATTTTAAATGGCACCACCCCAGAAATAAGTGCTCGTGTGGTGTCGCCTTGTAAACGCCCGCACGGTACGAATATGTCATCATTACCGATATCTGTCAATGCAGATTGGCACACTCAGAAATGGGTAATAAGCAATGATCTATTTTTTTTATTTAATTGTGAAGATATATCACCATATCTGCGAATAGAAACAGATTGACACACCCAGAAATGGGTAATAAGGTGTAATGATGTATTTATTTATTTACCTACATAAAATTCTATATTTCAGAGAAATGTTACCATAAAAATTTCCCGAGAAACAAATACATTTTTAGCAATCCCTACATATTTACTTTAGGTATCGCATGTCATATATTTTTATTGTTATCAAACATAAAAAGGATAAACCTGTATGATTTCATTCATGAATCAGAACAATTTTAACTGATAATATATTAATATTTGGTACTGTTTTGAAATGAAAAAATATTAATTGATTATTTGCATTTACAGTAACAAGTATTGTAAAATTAATTAAAATTTTATTATTTGAAATCAACAGTACTTTCTTTAAGTAATTGTAGTCACTTTCTTTAAAGAAATGTATTCAGTCTTACTTTGTTCGTTTTATTAGTATGGTAAAAAAAGTTTTATTTTATAAAACTTTCACTAAAAATTGCTCCTTTTCTTCCCTACAAAACAAATTCCGTTTACCCCCAGCAAATAGCAATCCAATAGTCAGCTTTGTATCTCGCGCACGCCTATGAAGTCCAGCGGCGCACGCACCTTATCGTTCTACCCTAAATACGCGGCGCTGGTTCAGTTCGAGTTCGCGTCGTGCCGCAGTCCGTGTTACTTTAGTTGCACCACCAAGCCGTGCCATAACCACACTAACGGTCCTCAGTTCATGCCCGTGTAAAACAAGTGCAACACATCATGTCACACTCAGACGAGGAAATTGACGAGTGAGTATGAGATGGGTTTTTCTTTGTTTGGAAAGATATTTGTTAGTTTGATTAAATGGAAATGTGATAAGGGCTGGGATTGATTATAATTGGAGTATTATAGTATATGTTCTTAGTGTGTGTTGGTTTTGGGGTAATTTTAAGATAATTTGGCAGATCGAATAACGGTCATGGCGCGCGGGGTACGAGCATAGCCACCACGACACGATCAATGCGAGGACACACACAACCAAGGGTAACTACCCTCTGTTCTCTGCCGGCGACCAACAAAACCCTGTTCCCTAAATACTGCATCAAATAGACGCTCAATATTTGCACTTATTATTTATCAGCATAATTAATTATTCATTTTATTAATAAATGCACATATATAAATCATTTCTTTACCCATTGTTGGGCGTGCCAATTTGCGTTATTAACTTCTAAAATTAAGAGAGAATACTGTTTCAAATAAACTCAATATTTGAACTTACAACTTTACTGAATTATTCATTTTATTAGTAAATACACATAACAGGATGCCTATTTTCTTTACCCATTATTGGGTATTCCAATTTGCTTTATTAACTTCAAAAGTTAACAGATTTTTGTTAAGATAATGATTTTGTAAAACAGTAATTTTGCAAATATTGCATCTTTGGTTGTTTATTTTATAAATAAATATATTTGTATGGTTAATACCCATTTGTGGGTGTGCCAATATGCTTTATTAACTTCCAGTATTAACAAATTAATTAAGAATATATTCAATACAAAAATTGCGGTTTTGTACAATAAATAAAAATATCATTCACATATTACCTATTACCAATTTCAGGCTGTTTGTATTCGCTTATTTCCATAATGGTGATAAGCATATCTATAACTTGGGCGTTTGAAAATTGGAAATAATTTTCAAATTTGATGCCGCTCGCAATTGAACCTGTACCACCCAAATCATAATCGTTCAACTAGCGCTAAGGCCCATAAATAAATAAAACTAATTATTTTTTTCTAAATTTATGATCATTTAATTTGGCTCTTAATGCAAATTTTGATGATAATATTTTTTTACAATAGAGGGCGTTCACCATACCTCGCGTAACGACCAGTTAAAGGTGGTGTGAAAGTGTACCACACGGTTCACTTTTATGGGACGTATAATTTGTAAATGATTTGAGTTTAGTTGAATTTGACTTTATGGAGTCAAAATTACAGAAACAAAATTATGCAATTAAATATTAGCAAGTCAAAAATCACTTAAAAAGTGTTATCTTTCTTTACAACATGAAATTAAAGTATCAAAAAACTCCTTAACTGATAAGATACCTGAACTCAATGACTTATTACAGATAGGTATCTTGTTAGGTTGATGGAAGATAAACTGATCAATTCATATGGAATTAAACGCTGGAAATATGTAAGTATACTGTCACACCCACTTGTTTGAGAGATTGGTTGCATATGCAGTTTCTCCACCAAACTTCACTTTAATTTATAAAAATCTATTGTGTCCAGCACATTACCTCCCGTTAATTCTATATGCGGGGTGTTAAATAAAGGGTAAATATTTTAAAGGGCATATACGAGCCCAACCCCAAATGTATTTGTACCCTCTGAAATAAATATATTAACAGCAATAAGAAATAATTTTTTAGGTTACAATAGTTAAGATTATATTTGGGCATTTTTTACAATTAAATACAATGTTATTATGCAAATTTCTCTTTTAAACAATAATAATATTTACGTTAGTATTATCTATAAAACTGAGGGTAAAGGTAGGTAACTGGCAATATACTCAATTAATTGCCATCTTAAATTTTAATACTTTAATAAAAAATATTTGCGAATTATTAAAGACGAAAACATTTGTCACATGCAGACAATGGTTTATTTGCAAATAAATTATTATTAAACCTAAGAAATTATTTTATTATCAATGTATTCAAATTCTATAGACTCTATTAATACACCATATCAAAATTTGTTGAATTCTAGTAATAATCATAGCATCCAGAAGTTTATTTATTATTGTTTTTAATATAATTGTAGGTGGTATTTTAATAAATAAATATCACTGAAAATAATTTACAAAAAAAAAAAAAAAATTCAATATAGTAATTGAATATATTGTCAGTTTCCTTTACCTTCATTTTTATAAATAATACTAACATAAATATTGTATTATATACGAAAATTTTTGGGACTTGACTTTTGTCATATATTTGCCCGTAGATTATTGTTAATATGATAAATTTAGGTAATAACATTATATTTAAATCCAGTACACTTTATTATTACATAAAATAAAATAAATGCTCAAATATAGTCTTAACTAGTGTAATCTAAAAATTTATTTCTTCTTGCTGTTAATATATTTTTTTCAGAGGGTACGAATACATTTGGGGTTGGGCTCGTAGTACAGATCAAAATGAGTAAAAAAAAAGCTTAATCAACATGGGTGCGATCTTCAATAGTTTCCGAGATATAAAAGGGAGTGAAAAATGAGTTCTTTCAGGTTTTACCGCAGCTATCTCGAAAACCATGAGTTACGACTTCGATTAAATGAGACTTTTTGTTTACCTTTCAGGGGTCATCTTAGATGTGCTCTTGTTTAAAAAAAATCAAACAATTGTACTAAGTTAAATGTTGTGGAGACCTTGGCCAATATTTAATTTTCAAATAACTTCGTAACTAATTAGAAATTGAGAAAAAAAAACAGTTGATGATCAGACCTAATTTTTTAACACCTGTATATTTTTATATAAAATTTACAAAGTTTCTTGGTGCATACATATTTTTAGAAAAATTATTTCGCCAACACACGAGTACTATGTCATTCACAATAGCGAGTGAATTTTGAACTAACTCACGGGCAAGTTATTCTATTAGTTCGCTTCCATTATTAAAATTCGACCAATAGAACGACTGTTCGTGAGTTTGTTTAACATTCTCTCGCTATAGTGAATATTGCACTTGATACTAATATTTGTCATTTAATAATATTTGAACTGTTTATGTGGTGTTTTCAAGAGTAAAAAACAGCTTCAAGGAAAGTGCCATTTACGATTGACTAATTATAAATTTAGTCAGCTTTTATGGTGGATGCATTAACATGGGTTCCAAAAAGTTGTAATTTTTGGAATTATTGTAGTATCGTCACACCTACGAGTAAAAATTCAACGTAAAAATAGTAAAATCGTTTTCTAGGGACCCTAAACCGTGCTTATTCATTAAAAACACCATTATTATTTTTTTGATCAAACGTAATACTTGTCTCCCTTACATAGATATTAATTGGCCCTATTTTATAACTCAGTGGTTAAGTCGATATTTTTTTATGACGTATATCGATAAATAACAAAAATGGATTTTGAGTTGACAAGTCCGTATCTATTGGCTAACAATTTTAACCAGTTGCTAAAAATTAACCTCTTTGTTCCATAATAGAGTCGACTGACATACAATCACCCTTCCATAATATTATTTACACTAGTTCTATCTAAAACTTATTTAATATATATGTACTTACATATGTGTATTCTTTTATTTCTCTTCTCGTATCATACATATTTCGCATGACAATTGTCTCTAGGTATATTAAATTACGGAAGAGACGTGTATGTTTTTGAAATGGTTGTCGCGGGGCAGAATAAATGTGAAATATGAAAATTCAAATTTAATGTTGTATAGGCGAAAATTAATGGAAATGTATACGATTAGGATGTATAGAAATGTAGTGAAGTGGATATTAATTAACGAACTACAATCATATTGTTAAGATAATTGAATACATCTCATATTTGCTCTGATATTTCAAATATGTGAACTAATAAGATCTGAAGTAGCAAAGTTCCTTAATAAAATGAGTATCTAAAAACATTTATTTTTACTTTAATTTATTGTTCAATACCAAATGAATGAGTGCAGAAGTGATATATGTACATAATAGAAGTCGCTAATATCATTAGGTGACATTTTAAATATTTTTCTATATAAATACTTAGGTATCATTTCCTAAATACGCACATATATCATTGTTTTTTGTAAAATAAAATCGTGTAGCTGAGTGCATAACATACGCTGTGGTGTCATTTCTACGAATGGCCAGCGTACAGATATATAATAAATAAATAGTAAATTGCCACACCCATAAATGTGTAATGATATTTTTTTATATTTATTATCAAAATACTATATAGGGTATTTTCGTTAAAACAACCAGTGCTTTTTTGAGCGGAGTAGTGACTTTAGGTAAAAAAATTATATTCAAAAAATTATCAAGAATAAGGGACTAATTTATCAGAAATAACAAACCAAAAATTCAACTCATGGTTCTCCATCTGTAGAACAATGTAAATGGTACCACATATAATTTTTCAATCCATTAGATAGATATTTTTTACTCTTTTCAACGATATAAATATTGTATAGGGTTGTATAACAATTATTCCAAGTAAAATAGTATTAAAAACTAGAAATAATTAATAAAAATGGCTTTACTACTAGTGTAACCTAAGTAATATTTCGATATTGTCACATTATTTCTAAGTTTTAATTCCAAATTTTTCGAAATAATTGTTATACAACTCTATACGATATTTATATTTCTTAAATCAGAAAATTTTCTCTATCTAGTGGACTAATGTTTATTCATGAAAAGAAAGTTTAAGCCATGAGTCCGTAGGGCGAGTGGGCTAAATTCTTTGAGTGAATAAATATACTTAACTCACGTGGTTTATACAATATTTTATTCAATTTTGACGAAATAGTAATAAAAACCATTGCATTTAATTTTGGCAAAGTAAAAGACTAATCAATTAGTAGGCTATGCATGACATTCGTCATTAGCAAATAAATAATTACTTATAGTTGTTGCTATGGAGTTAATAATGACAGTTTAAAACTAAACAGTTTAAAATTGAATAAAAATTATGTAGGATACCATTTAAAAAATCTGTTGTGGCGATCACAATACCTCGCGTCCTTTCCATTATGGTATATATAAGTAGGTATTGTATATAACATTTATTGTTCACACAAAAAATCCAATTACACCTAATCTGTATATTTACATATTTTCTATAATTTTAAATTCATTCTATGAGCAAGTTTTCTTCATTTCTTCTAAATGTTCGTTTTTCCAATTCATTAACGGGATTGGCGGTATTTCTGAAAGGTTCATATAATATACCTATAATTTTAAATATTTGTAATAACATAAATATTCAAAAAATAATATTTAGAAGATTTTTGTTAAAATACTACTACTTCCGGTTGTCCAATTGTTACCAGAATCTATTCAACTCTTCCCATTGCTGTTAGATTGAGGAATTCGTAGTTACACAGGTCTTTAGTCTTATAGAATTTGAGAAATAGTACCTCCAACAACCTCACACACGTCCACACACACACACACACTCACACACACACTCACACACACACACACACACACAGACATCATCGTAAAAATGTTATTATTGGATTCTAGGGATCTTAAAACGAGCATAAAATCTGGATATGCGATTTTTAGCATGATTCCAATACCTCTCAGCGTGTGAGGTAAAAAATATAATTTTATTATGTTTGAGAACCACTGGTTGAATTTTCGTTTTGTTATTACTGATAAATTATTTCCTTATTCTTGATCATTTTTTGCGTATAATATTTTTCTCTAAAATCATTAGTTCGCCCAAAAAAAGCACTGGTTGTTTTAAAGGAAAAACCCTGTATATTTGCGATAATATGGATTTTTTTTATTTTGACAGATAAACTAAAATGATTAGTTTTATTAAATAAGTTACTTATTAACACTAATCTCTGTAAATAGGGAAGATTATTTATTTTTTTAAATAATGTTCTTAGATCTGGTATTTTGATCTCTGGAAAGAAAAATATAGCATCGATATTCTAGCATGTTATAAATATTAGACATGTCTATTTATCGATGCAACATTTTTCTTAAAACTGATAGTTAACAGACGGTTTAACCAGAAATAAAAATGCCGGGTCTTACTAAATCAATAGGTGTAAGTAAAACCCATTCATTTTACAAACAATTTTTTTATCTTCTTCCTGTATGTTGAAAATGCGATGAATTCTAGGAAAACTACATAGGTAGGTGTATTTTTATCTTCTCAGGCGCTCCCAGAGAAAGGTAATAGATTTTATTTTAAATTAATTTTTCAAAAAAATGAAAATAATCCTTGTCTTTCAAATGATTATTTTATATCATGTTTCTTATTGCCTGATCGACATAGGCTCCACCCCCTATCCCCCATTAGCATTTTTCAGTATAAATACTTCTTCCTTCTGCAGGAGAACGGGTCTTGCAAGTACTCCATGGATTCTTGGTTCTGGATCACTGTATGAAACTAGAACATCTGGATTATGGGAAAAAGAATTGTTTCTAGGCTGGATGGTGATGAAATGAGAAAAAATTCTGGATTTCAGCCACTTTATTTATTCAGTCTCAACGTTTCGACCTCCCATGGGTCTTCTTCAGGAGATGAATGTTGATATTAGGAGGAAATTGCATAACTTATGTAATATAATAAAATAAATATTTAAATACAACATGGAACAGTCGTGTAAATAAAATAAAAATGTTAAACATAATATTAACACAGTTAAAGTTGTCCGTTAGGGTGTGGCACATCGTTTTATATTTTTTTCATATTTTTATATATTTTTTTATATTTGTATATTTCATACATTCTTAATATTTTATATTAGCTTTGACGACTGTGTTAAATACTAATCTCAGGTGATCTACAAATTCAATTTTGTTGATCTTGGTGATGTACTATAAACAACAAAGTAGATCATGAACTAGAATTTCTGTATCATATTTGTGAGTGATCTACATATTCTAGCATGCGAAGTATTTAATTTACTTTAAAAAATAGGACAAGAATTAAATTAAGAATTCGAATTTTTAGATCATATACTGGAAATTAATTTTCTCACGACCACATACGAAACATTAATTCCACACGATTACCTAGGTACGAAAATTGACAATATCGTTCATGTATCAGGTAAATCAAAACACACTATTGTTTTATTATAATGTACAGTAGTGTTGCCAACTGACCGGTAATTTCACTTTTATGAGAAATCGCTAAATAGTAAAGTATGAAAGTAAATAATATGGCTATGAGTAATAATATGTAAATGCATCCCTTTTTACCTCTCGCTAAGAGAGGTATTGGATTCATGCTAAAAATCGCATATCCAGATTTTATTGAATAAGCACGTTTTAAGGTCCCTACAATCCGATTTTAACATTTTTACGATGATGTCTGTGTGTGTGTGTGTGTGTGTGTGGATGTATGTGTGTGTGTGTGTATGTATGTAGGATGTTGGAAGGATGATTACTCAAAAACTATAAGACTTTAAATTTGTTTAACTACGTATTTCCCAATCGGACATTCATGGGAAGATCTGAAAAGGTTTTGGTAACAATTGAACAACCGGAAGTAGAAGATTCTTGAAAAAAAATCTTCTAAATAATATTTTTTGAAATTTTTTCTTGATAATATTAAAGAAAAATAAATTTTCTTTCTGATACATTTAAATATTTTATAATATATTCTATAGATTTAGAGATAAAAGAAATATAATATGTAAAATAATCTGTTATAATAAATTTTACAGCCGAAAGAATGGCCATGGATAGTTGAAAATTTTTTTTTTTTGTAACTGACAGATAAATGTCAGTGTCAGAAATCCGAAGACATTACTGAAGAGTTTTTCTGGGAAGTACATACATTATATTATTTCTTAATGTATTAATAGAATTGGAAACATTTCGAAAAATTAGAAGAGGACAAAATTTCTTCATCAAAAATGAATTTAAAATTAAACAATCTAAATATATATGGAATAGATATATGCGTAAGTAGAATTTTTGGTGTAGAGTATACAAGAAATGTTAAATACAATAGGGAGCGAGCAGTCATATGATTTTGTTGGCCTTGACAAGCAGATATGGAGGCCCATGTCAGAATGATAGCTAGTAATTATGTATAAATTTCTCATTCTAAATTTAGTGATTTTCCAATTCCATGTGGAGCAGAATTAAATGTTAAATATCTAAGGCATACAAGTAAATTTTAAACTCCTGGTGATAAATTGACGTAAATTTAGAAAATCTTAAAATTTTTAATGAAAAATTCTAACATTTGACATCTATGTACATAATTACTAATTATCATTGTGAAACGGGCCCACACATCTGCTTGTGAAGCCCAAAAATGTAACATTACTGTTCGCGCCCTATACTTATGTAACCAAAAAAATCTGATGTGGCCAGCACATAACCTCTCGCCGTATATTTTACCTGGCTGTATGCATAAAGCAAAGAATATTTTTATAAATACAAATAATATATTCATATAAATCTATGACGTATAAACTTCTTTATTATTCAATAATAGCATGTCTCAACATGAAGATATTTTACCATAAATTATGTTACAATAAATTACAAAGTAGAGTTTACCATATATAAATATTAGGCTGGTAACTGCAATTTTCAATTCGAACAACGTTGTTTACTTTCTCTTCATATTCTTCTAGTAAAAACATTAATTTTGGGCGGTCTAAAATGTATATATGGATTGTGCATCTATTCTTACATATCTTCTTTTACATTTTATTTTTTCATACATGTTATATCTAAATAACACTAATTCCCTTTAATAAAGTGACGGATAGATTGCACTCCGATTATTCTTATATCGATGTGTAATTTTGTCAATATTTACAACTTACTTGAGAAGAATTTGATAGCTTTTTCGCAATTCAAAGTTACTCTAGTCTATAGTACTGGTGTACATTGTCCCATAATGTTTGAAACAAATTTAAGTCCTTCAACCTAGACTTGTCATCTCCATAATAGTCACAGATCAAGAACTAAGGGATTCTCCAAGTACATTTTTCCTTCATTACTCATTATTTCTGACACTGACATTTATCTGTCAGTTACAAATAATTTAAATTATCAACTATTTTTCATGGCATTCTTTCGGCTGTCAAATTTATTACAACAGATTATTTTATATATTATACTTCTTTTATCTCTAAATCTATGGAATATATAATAAAATATTTAAATGTATCAGATAGAGAATTTAATTTTCTTTAATATTACCACGAAAAATTTTCAAAAAATAATATTTAGAAGATTTTTTTTCAAGAATCTTCTACTTCCGGTTGTCCAATTGTTACCAAAACCTTTTCAGATCTTCCCGTGAATGTCCGATTGGGAAATACGTTGTTAAACAAATTTTAAGTCTTATAGTTTTTGAGTAACCGTCCTTCCAACATCCCACACACACACATACACACACACACACACACATCCACACACACACACACACACACAGACATCATCGTAAAAATGTTAAAATCGGATTGTAGAGACCTTAAAACGTGCTTATTCAATAAAATCTGGATATGCGATTTTTAGCATGAATGCAATACCTCTCTTAGCGAGAGGTAAAAAGGAAGTGGCGAGAGGTAACAGATTTTTCTTTATAATAATTATAATTGAGACACAACCGTTGGTAATACTGCTGCACTCGACAGTTCACTTCCGTTGTATTTTGCATTATTTGACATTTGATTTGAGGTTAGAACCGTTCGAACATATGTAAAACACTGAATACGTGGTTAATACAATATTATTGTAATGTGTGACGCCACTGACTCTAGGAGAATGCGACCCCCGCTACTTGTCGGACGTTGCTATAGTGAAAATGATTAAACAGAGGACTCACGTCATCAACCTGAAAAAAACCTTATAAAATGAAATATAACTTGTAGAAATTTTTGGATGTTATTTATTTTTAAAAGAATAAAAAAATTACTAGTATTAAGTAATGTATATAGTAATGATATTTACAATTATTTCTAAGTCAATCGTTATTCCTTTTACGGAATATAACATTATTTGAAATAATTGTAGTTTATTTTCGTACCATATGTTGGCACTACTGAGAATGATCATGTGTCAAATAATTTTATATTCCGTAAAAGGAATAAGGATTTACTTAGAAATAATTGTAAACTAATTAATATATACGTTTCTTTAATACTAATATGTTTTCTTCTTTTTATAAAAATAGATAACAACTAATAATTTCTACAAGTTATATTTCTTTTTATAAGGTTTTTTCAGGGTGATGACGTGAGTCCTCAGCTTAATCATTTTCACTATAGTACGGCACCTAACCTGAGCGATGACGTAATAATATTTCTCTGATTTTTACACTTCACCCAAATAAATAAACGTTACATTATTATACAATAAAGTTGTATAGACAACAAAAATGGTTTGCAGTGACAGCGATTCGTCTATGGAATGTAAACCACCGAGTTTCGTGCAAGTGAAAACTAATTTGAGGTTAGAAATATATTAAATTTTACCGTCTTTTGTGGTCGTGAGAAAAATAGTATACAAAACTCGCTGGACCTTCATTCTTAACTCGTTGTGTAAATAACTATTCTGGTTGATTTAAAGTTTCGCTACCGAAGTAATCCCGTTGATTAAATTTAAAAATAATAAATTATTCTTGTATTTATGCTCAAATTATTTTATATTGATTGATTCTATATTTATTTTCAAGCAATCGATAAAATAATATAAAAAGTAATTGCATTCACAAGTATAATGTTCTCATCGATTTAAATTTTAAAAGTAGTCAAGTAACTTTAATAAAAAAAAGTAATTGAGATTTTTCTCGATAACAAATTTTCGTACGAACTAAAATATCTTTGCGAACTTTGATTTACTTCAACAAGATCTTTACCATTTTCCAAAATTGTAAAAGTCGTCAACATTTTATTCGAAAAATCAATTTCCTGTAATAAATTGGTATAGAAATATTTCCCGGAAATTTACTGATTGAAAAAAAAAAATCAAATATTAGGTAATTGGTTTTCTTATATTTACTTTAATAATGTTTCAACTTTCAATCAGTACTGAATTTAGTATGTTTTATTTGAAGTTTATGTTGAATTATTTATATCAAGAAAGTAGAAAACATATTGTAGCGCGCGCCCGAATGCGAGCGCCGCCAGTGGTAGAATGTTCTCGAGCGATGACGTAATCTCCGGCGGGGAAACCCATACGCGTCTAGACTGATTTAATTACATCCGATGGGCTGATTCTTTGTATTCGGTCATTGCCACGACGAAAAGTTCCAGAAGGACACTGGGCTTTATAAATACCGTCGGGAGGACAACCGAGGGGACAGTCTATTATATAGAAGCAACGAGCAATGAACAGTGGGTGATATAAATAAACAGTCTACGAGTTGTGAACATAAATAAATGAAGTTATATAAATAAATATATTCATATAAATATTGTTGAAATAAATAATTTTAGTGGTTAAGCATTTAATAATATTCTTAGTCTTAAATTAGTGTTTATATTTGTTTAATCCATAGTGTTAGTTATTTTTATTATCATTTTAATATTTATACTAATTATTTACCGTTTAATAAAAGTATTATTTTAACTAATAATATTTCTCTGATTTTTACACTTCACCCAAATAAATGAACGTTACAATATGTAATCTGTCTCTTCAATGATCTTGATGAAGAAGGGTAGCTATACTTTGTACAAATATTAAGTATATAATTAGTTTGCTTTTATTTACTTCTAATAATACTTAAATTAGCTCTGAATTTAGTATGTTATATTTGATCTTTATATTGGAAAATCTATATCGATAAAATAGAAAACATGTAGTCCGTCTCTACAGTTATCCTGGAGAAGAGTTAGCTGTTGTTTATATAAACTAAATGTATACAACATTAATAAATCCCGGTTACCGATGAAGCTTAAATTTTACGTGTTCTATAAATTAACAATATCGTATCGAAACATCAAATGAAAAATTGAATATTGCTGTCAAAATTTCGATTTGCATTTTTTGTTTGTTTGTTAAGCTTAAAATTTAAATGTCTGCAGTGCAACTGGGCATGACAATAATTTATGAAATACAAAATAAATTACTGTAACGTTTATTTATTTGCGTGAAATGTAAAAAGTTTATTAAACTACAAAATAATTAAGAAAAATATAATAAAAATAACGATCACTATGATTAAACGAATATAAACGCTAATTTAAGACAAAGATTCTCAAACACTATTTATTTCTACGATATTTATTTCAGTATCACTATTATTTATTTCGACTCGACTGGCTGGACTTGACTGAACTGACTGACATTACTAACTGAACTGATATACCCGCTCTCTATACCTTCTCGATTCCGTGCTATAATGCCATCGATACAAAAGGATCATGCAAGCGCAAGTAATTAAGCTTGTCACGAAATTTTTTACACAGCTGCACCTCAGTAATTACGATCTCGATAGGTCCGAGCAGTGGCGTCGGTCGCAGGTTTACTACACTCAGTGGCGTCGCGTGGGCGCATGCTACTTTACTGAGATTACGTTCCAGTTTTTCTTCACAAATTTGGCGAATTTCAAAATGCTGATATATTTGTTTGTTTACAAACAGTAAGTGTTTGTGCAGAAATTATAGTGTCAGCCATTTCTTCTTTTAGTTTTATTTCAAATAAATTAAACTGCCATTTATGGATGTAGGAGTACTGAATACTGTATTTACTTCAATAATAATAATTTTGACACTCTAATATATTTACACAGTTAAGGTCATCAGATTTATTTAAACCAAAACAAACTTTCTTTTACCAAAAAAACCTAACAGATAATATAAAATTAAACTTAAACTGAGCCATCTCCACCTTCTTAAATTTTCCAACGTTACGTCACAGCAGGAAAAGAGGAATAAGGAACCGCAGTGACAAAGGGGTATCCCATGACGTCACACTTGTTTAAACAAAACAGCAGCGATGTTGCGGTGTAATTAGTTCCCATAGAACAGCTAAATGCGAACAACAGTTGCTCTGCAGCGCCTATACCTTATCGGTCCGGGCGCCGACAGCAGTTATAAATTTGAAAAATGCGCTTGGAAAAATATTGTTTGTGATGAAGCACGCCTATCTAGGAGGGAATCTCAACGAAATGACGAGATGTTAACAGATGTTTGCCCTTTTTATTATTTTCGCGGGTAGATTCGCTCTTAAATTGTTGATTATTTTTATCATTTAAATTGACTTTTTTTTTTTGGTGCAAAAACAAATAATGTAAATTATTATCATATTTTCATTATTTTCTATGCATATGCTTTAATAGTATTGTTTATAAATGATATTTCGCAATAATAATGACACATTTTTGATAAATGAATTTATGATGTCAAAAGTACAAATTGAAAAGGTTTGCATTAAACCTTTTAAAAACGAAGTATATACATACCGGTATCAACTGGCAATGGTAGTGGTGTCACTAGAAAGATCAACTTTTTTACATCAAATGACATCAAATACATATAAATTGTGTAATATTTTAGACCCATAAATCAATTATTAAATTTATTCAATTTCTTATTAATAACGATAGCCATGGCATTTGAACCACAAATTTTATCTGGCAGAATTCGTTAGCTATGATTTTTACCTTCCGTCACCTTAGGTAATGAAGGTATTGTCTTTGGTCAAAACATTCCATAATGAGTTTTTAATGAATGAGCACGTTTTAGGATCTCTAGAATACGATTTTACTATTTTTACGATGATGTCTGTATGTATGTGTGGGTTTCGGATCGCATAAATCCAATACCACAATTCCATAAATTATATTTTTTTCGTATTCCTGTGTTTACATCCAAACCAAGAGATGATTAGATTTTGGTTATAATTGATCAACCGGAAGTACCCTCAGTGTCTGGTCGCAAATCTGGGGAACCGGGTTCGATCCCGATCGACGCCAAATATTTCGAATTTTAAATGGCACAAAATTGACCCCTGTAATGCACTCTCCACGCCAGAAATGAGTGCCTGTGAGGTGACGCTTGGTAAACGCCCGCACGACACAAGTACCTATGTCATCATCATTACCGAAATCTGTGTACAAAGCGATTGGCACATCCAGCTATGGGTAATATACCGTGATGATATATTTATTTATAAATATTAAAGAATATCTATTCATATTCAATGGATATAGAGTTAACAAATTATAAAAATAAATCATAAATCAGCCAGCTATGCTATAACCATGAAAACAAGTACTATGTTCAGATATCAGATAATTCTCATTGACAGATGTTAGTGCCAAGTGCATTAATTTACATTGTGTGTTTGTATCATAAGTTTACTAGAAATATAATATAATTACATAAAATAATAGTGTTCTTTAAAAAAAGCTGTACTCGGACCCTATTCTAAACTCTGTCCGAATCTTTTGCAAGAAACTTTGTGTATGGAATTTATATAATATACTCAAGGGCGTAGCCAGGATTAATGTTAGGGTGGGGCAGTATAGTATGACGATGGGGGGAGGGGGTGGTACTGATCCATAATGATCATTTTATCGTTCAATAGATTCTTATCAGAGAGCACAGCGATATTTTTTCGCAATCCTAGTTTCTGACCTTCTCTCTCTAGCTAGACTCTAGCTCTAGACTACAGACAGCGTCTCAGCGATGCCGCAGCCCATTTTCGCATGCGTACAAATGACCTCGCATGTTGTTGGATCGATCAGATCGGTTTATAGTTGAATTCATCAGTTAATACAATACCTCTCGCCATTTCCATTTTATGTTGTATAGGGCGTGAGCAGTTATGTGACTTTGTTGGCCTTGGTAAGCAGATATGGAGTGTCAGAATGATAGCTAGTAATTATGTACATAGGTATCAAGTATCATAAGTTTTCATTCAAAACTATGATTTTCCAAATCCATGTGTATTATTTTCCTCGACAAGTATATTCCATACTATTGATGACAAATAAACATCAGAATATTTCGAAATTTTGTATGAAAAATTATGTCATATGACAATTGTGACTATGTAAATAACTACTAGCCGTCATTCCAATATTGATCCTCATATCTGCTTGTCAAGGCCAACAAAGTCACATGATTGCTCGCGCCCTATAAGTAACGAATTTAACATTTCTTGTACACACAAATAATTGAAATTGTATCTCTTCTTTCGTTCTATGAGGAATTTAGTCCTACTATTCTAATATGTTCAAAATTCTTCAAATTCATGGACAGTATTAGCGATATTTCTTAAGGATATATGTAATATTAACATACCTATAATTTAAATACATATTTAATTAAGAATACAATAATATATATTAAGTGTAGTCGTACTCCCAGAAAAATCTTCCAGTAATGTTAGTAAAAATGCTAAGTTTTGACACTGACATTTTGCATTTATCTGTCAATTACAAACATTTAAATATCTCAACTGTTTTTTGGGCAACGAGATTTATTACAACAGATTATTCTATATTATTATATACTATATCTCCAAATCTATACGAGATATAATAAAAAATCTAAATGTGTCAGATTGAGAATTTAATTATCTTTATTAGTAGTAACAAAATTTTCAAAAAATAATATTTAGAATTTTTTTTAGAAACTACCACTCTCTCTTAGCGAGAGGTAAAAATCGATTAAACGAACAGATCGATCGATTGATCGATTAAATGTTGTCTGTGATCATTCTGATCGATTGGTCGATATTCTGATCAGATCGATCACATCGATGTTTTTTCGCTGCATCAGAGTACGGAGCTCAATACTGTGCAGCAGTTAATATCGTGCAAAGTACAATGCGAGGCATAAATAATTTTGGAGGGATTCAAAATTCATTGGGCTTGGACGTGCGTGAAATAGTCAAAAATAATAGATACACCCACTACGAAAATTATGATATAATATTTGTGAAAAAACTTTTATTTATTAGTTCACTGTAGTTTTTGATTTTATAATAAAATGTTACCAATATTTTTTTTTAGTTCATTTCTAGCCACCCTTACCAATTCAGTGTAATTTTTATGTGCAATTTCATGTATCATCTTTATCCGATTTGGAAAGAAAGTAGATAATACTGTATATTTCATACTTACTGATTGGAATATACAAAGTTTCGATGACATATGTTATCTTTTTAATATTTATATAAAATGCCAGCAGTTGAAGTGGAACAGAGTATAGAACTGACGGAAGGAAATGTGCTGGCCACATCATATTTTTTTGTTTTAATTTCTTTTTAATATTTTGTAACAAATTAGAAATTGCTTGAAATAAATTAAATTAATAAAATATTAAATAATAAAATGGGAGTATCTACTGCACTCTTCAGACAGAGCCGCAAAAAAAATTAGTGAACTGTCGCACATGCGCAGAAATATATAGGTATACCTTGTCCAAAGATATTTCGTTATGGCCCTCTCAGCGGGTCTATTGTTAGGGATTTAAGCCTGATTTATAGGGGTGCAAGGACAGGTATGTATTCAATATTTCCTAATTTAATTTTATTTTTAAACAGAGAATTTTGTACAAATATTATTAATAATAATGAAGAAAAAAAAAGTTACATAAAAGTATCATTGTATAACAATTCGTCATTTAATTAAATAATGCAATTAAACAATAGTGCCATACCTAACAATAAATACATAATATTATACTGGTATACATATGTAATTATTCGACAATATCATTCTCACTATCACAATCCATTTCACTATCGTCACTTGAGTCGTGAATATTTATAATAAAGTCTTTGGTAATATTATTAATATCAATATATTGATTTTCTATATCAATCACATGACGCACACTGTTAGCCCAAAGTTCTGGTGTTATATTGTTCATTTCACTTATTATTAGTTCGATAACATCGTCACTTACAGTCGGTGATGTATTTTTCCGTCTTACATTGCATTTTAATTGCCCCCAAATTAATTCAATTGGATTAAAAATACAATAATAAGGAGGCAATCGAAGTACATCATGTCCAAATTGCATTGCTAAATTGTCACACACATACTGTTTCACAGGAGGTTTAATTTGAACAACTTCTAACAATTGTTTTTTATTGTATGATGCTTCGAAGTATAGATCGTTGTTAATTAAATATTCCTGAATCTCGGCCTTCTTCATGGAAGTAGATGGTATTTTCGCGATTTGCCGCGAATGGTAACTGGCACTATCCATAACAATAACGCTGTTTTTCGGCAAATTCGGCAGTAAATTATCACAAAACCACGTCTCAAAAATATTAGCTGTCATATTGTCATGATAATCTAAACACAATTTTTTAGCGTTATGGCCAGCTAAAAATCGCGCACCATTTATCCATCCTTGGTTACACCCGGCATGAAGTATTATAATTCTCTTGCCTCGTGCTGGTGGAACATCGATTGCACAATCATTTGTATCGTCTGTCCAACTTTTTGGTACTGTGTCGTGGGTGTCAAATGAAGTTTTGTCCAAATATATTATCGGACGATTTTCAGCACGATATTTTTTAATTTCTCTTAAGAACTTGAAGCGCCACTCGCGTATTCTTCGAGTCTCCATTATTGTTTGCCGTTTATTAATTTTTTTGAAACGAAAACCGATTTTATGGAGAACTGAATGCAGAGTACTCAAAGAACAATTTATTTCACATTTATCGTCTTTGAGTCTCTGATAAAATATGCGAATAGACGGCAACATTTTTTCGGCATACATTGCATATATTTTGCGTCGAATTGTATCTTCTTGAAAAGAATTCACTATTCTCGAATTACTCGCGTCACGCCTTTTCTTTCTAGTTCTCACTCCACTTACTATATCACGAACAGTATTGTACGGCACTTTCGTCATTTCTGATGTTTTTATCAGAGCCAAATTTTCACCTTCACTATCTTTTTCTTTTAAATAGTTATACACATTTGAAACTATTTCTTTCGCTTCTTGCGGCAAAAACGTCCGTTTAATTTTATCACAATTTTCAACTGGTAAAATATCAGTATTGTCTTCTTCAAATGGTCGCCACATATTAAATACGTAAATTGTTGACCTCTCAGTACGAAAGTTAGTATTACTACTGATTTTAAATTTTTGTAAACTCATTTATATACCTACTCACTAGGTATCTTAGTTTCCCTAATATGTATTAATACCGGTCAAGGACGATTTATTTTGCAATCCTACCCTGTGCGCCAACAGGTAGAATCTCTTGCTGTGTGAGGTTTACCATAGGCTTAGCAAGTTAAAGCCATAACGAAATATCTTTGGACAAGGTATACCTCTATATACAGGGTATGGCCATGGGACAAGATCGCCGCCATTTGCGCGCTAATGTCAAACATACTGATAATTCATTTCCCTATGTATTTGTAAGAAATGTGATATTATATTATACAGGAATATTAAATAATCACACTATGAATATATAAAGGTAATAAAAATTAATTTATTTGAGAAATACACAATTATTATTATGACATAGATTTAGAGGTTATGTAGAGCATAGGATAAAGGTTGTTATTATCACATCTAATTTAATAACGGTAGTTATTATTTTCATAATACATAATAATTTGCGCAACAACAACGAATATGATGCTGGCCCGCAAATGGCGGACGAAACGCGAGCTACGTCATGGCCATACCCTGAGTATATAGGTACCCTAGAAATAGACCAGACAGAGCGAAATCTAGCGTCCAAATCTCGAACAGATCCTAAACACCATTGTCTACCAATTATGAAATGTCAGTTAGGTATTGTGAGCGGTATTCAGGAATAGGGCAGTCGTCATATTACACTGGCGATGCCCCGGAAGCAAATCTCTCCGTTTCGCTCCATGTTCTCATCGATACTTAATATAACATCCCTAACTTTTCAGGGATTGGCAAGAAATGTATTAACCCTGGTTTTAATTGGGATGAAGGAAGCTGAAATTTAATGTTGGACAAAAATGTGTGTTGTTGGACCCTATAAATCGATATTAATAAGAAATTGAATGAATTTAATAATTTATTATGGTTCTCAAATATTATGTAATGTATTTTTTTAAATTTCTATTGATAACCATTGTTATCAGTTGAAACGGGGAGCAACAGTCTACGAAAAACGATTTTCCCGTGTTAAAGGTCTATTTTCGGGTTTCAAGTATCCTGTATGTCAATAATAACAATCAACTATCAGTTGCTGATATCTGAAGGTGTGTAACTATCTAATATTTTTATTCTATTAATTAAATAGCAAGATGCCGACTTACGATAAGATTTTTTTAAAAATCGATATAAATAATTATATTTAATCTGTCAAGGCTTATGACATGAAATACTGCGCACATAGTAGATTCGAGTTTTTATTTTATTGCTTTAAGTCTTTCAACCAAAAAAATAATAATTACCTGTTATATTTTCTGCTCATATTCCTCATCACGTACTCTTTATAAAAACCCGCAATTACCACATCAGTGCGCAAAATTTATTACAAATTCTTTTATCATGGTGTAAATAATGGAATTCGTAGTAATAATTAACGAAATATTTACGAGCTCAGGCTCATAATAGTTCGATTAGCTTACATTTTTAACAAATTATAAAACTCTCACAAATGGTGCGAAATATCTGCAAATTTTTTTCGACTATTTTAAATACAGACTTATAATATATATAAAAAAAACTGTGGGACAAGTGACGGTTGATCATAGTTAGTTTGACCGGCAATTAAAGGATCATCTTCTAGCCCAAATTACCGAGACCCTTTACTTTTAGGGCAATAAATAACAACCTATCCAGTGTTTAGTAAAACCTACCTTGTAAGACATATGAGACAATAACAAAAGAATGCGCAGAACCTGTGGCTACAACACCTAATAGAATTAAAGCTGTTATAAATAGTAAGGGCAATGTAATCCAATACTAAATAGCGGAATACTTGAATAACATATTCCGCTTTCGTAAGTTTAAAATCTATATATTTCCACTAGAAAGAAATTTGTAGAAATTACTTACCATTTATTATTATTATAAGCCTGGGCTCGCACTTTTTATATACAAAAATCTGATGTGACCAACACAAAACCTCCCGCCATTTAATTTTTATTAATTTAAATACTGAAATCTGTGTACAAAGCAGATTAGCCCACCCAGCAATGGGTAATATGCCGTGATAATATATTTATTTATTTTCTTATTTAAATACATACCTGCATATTTACTAATACTAGCAGATTGGCACACTCAGCAATGGGTAATATGCCGTGATGAAATATTTTATTTATTTATTTATTTACTAGAAATTATGTATATTAAGTTCCTTTCCATATAACTATTGTTCTATGTACAATTTTCGTTTTAAAACGTTATTATTAATTTGAAATTATGTATATTAAGTTCCTTTCCATGTAACTGTTGTTCTATTTACAATTTTCTTTTAAAAACGTTACTGTTATTAATTTGAAATGATTTTTTTTTGACAATGACATTTATCTGTCAGTTACATACATTTGAGCTGAACTGTGTAACCATGGAGTTGTGTGCATAAGCTCCGAGATATAATTTTTATATTATTTTATAAATTTATGCATAAAATATATAGAAAAAGTATTAATGCAAACCTGTAAAAAATGAAATAATTTTAACGTAACTCTTAATAAATATATAACAAACAAGACCGGTTTGAAAAACTGGTTAACCAGTATTTTAACTTAAAAAACTTGATTTTTAACCAAAACCGATATTTTTATTTACTAAAAAAAACTTTTACCTAACCATTAACTGAAATGAATTAAAACTGATTTTTAAAACGCTTAAACCAGAAAAACAACTTACAAAGTTTTTTGTATCCTGAATGATTAAACCGGTTAATCTAAATGGTAAAAAACCTTTTTAAGTTTAATTAATTAATCGTTATTTTGTTCGGTTTCTTGAGTTGATAACAAAAATAAAAATCGATATATTGATTTATTGATATCTTATTAATTAACAGCTACTTACATTTTTGATAGCCCGTAAGGTGACACCTGGTATGCGTCCACATACGTACAGATAGATATTAATTTCTGAAATCTGTGAATAAAAGCAGAAATTAGTAATAAGGCATGATGATATATTTATTTATTTGCAGATAAAAAGAAATATAAATAAATGTTTCGAACAAAATAGTGTAGAGTAAAAGTCGCATATATTCAGAGTATTTTTTAACGGATTTCCCTTAGGAAATATCGCGATCGCGTAGTATACATTAAATTATCAACAATCCACTCTCCTTAGTATAAATTACGTTCAATTACATCAGATTAATTTGTAATAGGCCACTAAAGGGCCATTAATTTAGTTTATGGATTTGAAATCTTGTCTGCGATTTGTGCGTAATTCTATCGGAGTTAGTTACATGCAAAATTCAGGCAATCAGCCCTTTGGATTGCGTGGGACTTGCTTACGCAAACGCAATCAGAAGTTGTTTCTCTAATTGAAATGTAATTTCAGATCAATTCACAGAAGTGATCGATGAAATGTCAAACAAATAACTCTTTGTGATTGTGATGACAAGTCTGATAAAAACATATTTTTAACCTATGTTGTGTACTGGATGCTGATGAAAATTGCTGAAATTAGGGCAAGAGTAAAATTGGAAAAGAATATTTGAATCCTCTAGGATAAAATCAAAACCCCTCATATCCACGTTGGGTGAAAAATAAGTGAAATTCATTGAAATGTTCTTACGACAATTCTACTCCTAAAAACGGGCCATAGGCGTTTAACATGGAAAATCAGTTTTATTCATAATCGGTCAGTAATACGTGCGTTTCTAACCTACCAAACAGTTAGGAAGTGACTTATATATTTCACTTCCCAGCTTGCTGGAAAAGACATTCCAACAGCTAAAATGTCCTTGTCGTTTTGCCAAGTCAAATTGTCCATAATAAAAAAAAAAACTCTTTATTTAACAAATAACTTAACAGTACTCAGTACACAATAAATTAGTTAAATTATAATTATTAAGCAAAACGGTAAACCTTCAAAACAAATTAAGACAAACTAGACTAAACAAATTATACTGTCAAAAAATATTAATAAAATTCGTGTTTAAAACGCAGTAATTACTAATTGATTATGAATAAAATAGAATACACACCTCGCAGATATGTAAATTCCAGCCTCGCGCTCATAACTGACCTCAGCCATCTAACATCGCGCTCGTTGTAAAGTTGTAGATAATTAAATTCTACACCTAAATCACTAAACAGATTTTATTTTGCATGTTTGGTAACCTGTAAAATCGAATTTGAAATTTTATAAATATTGCTCATTTGTAGCGATAGCCATGGAATTCAAACAATATTACTATAAATGCATATCATATCGTTTAAAATGTCAGAAATTCTGTTTTCAAATAAAAGTTACAGATAATTAAATTTTGCACTTAAAAGCACAACAAATTTTATTTTTCAATTCTAATAACTATTATTATTATTGTTATTATTATTTACATTTTGTAACCTATAAAATAAAATTATATGACAGATCAATCGATATGCATTTCTTAATAATTTCGTTTGAATTCCATGACTATCGCTTCACGCATGAGCAATATTTATAAAATTTCAAATTCGTTTTACAGGTTCCTAAACATGCAAAATAAAATCTATTTAGTGATTTATAATGACGAATAATATGGGCTCGTGTGTTCCAATTTATTTATTCAACAATCAAATATTGTCACAAAAACTACAGGACGTTTCGGATATCATTTATCCATTATCAGCTATACTTGATAAAACAGTATTGTTACAAAAAAGAAATTCAATAGTAGGAAAAGTACAACTTATCATAGGTAAAATAATATTTTATAGAATATAATATTGAAATTTACATTGTAATACATTTTGTGTGTCGCCCCTCCGAAGGATCATGTATAGCTGATGATAGATAGATGATATCCGAAACGTCCTGTAATTTTTGAGACAATATTTGAATAAATAAATTGGAACACACGAGCCCATATTATTCGTCATGAAACATCTTTAACAAGTTCACAACTTCACACATTTATTTAGTGATTTAGGTGTAGAATTTAATTATTTTAACTATTATTTGAAATATTTTTGTCTAAAATTAATTAGGAACTTCTGCGCAAGGAAAAATTGATTTCCTATGTTAAACGCCTATGGCCCGCTTTTTAATTAACACTCTGTATATGATTCAAAACCCAATAAATTTGAATTTAATTATAATATACTTTAAATATTTGATATAATTTTCTTTTTAAATTATCAACCCTTACGTACATTTTGTTTATATTGCGATTAAGAAATGAATCAATAATAAATGATTAATGAACTTTCTTTGAGGAATTTATTTTCTCCATAAAAAGGCATTTTAATATCAGTTTATCTTGCTCATTCTTCAAACAAAAAAAAAGTAAATTATGACTAATTTTATTGCAAATATACAAGAAAATTGCTTTCGCAATTTTTGTAACGGAAACAACGTAATAACGTTATAAAATAGCAATTTGATGAAGAAATTGCTGTATCGAAAGATAAAAAATTCTATTAAATTGCAATTATCCTCAGTATAATAATTAGTAAAGTTTGTATGAAATTATGAAATATTTACTAAAGAAAGTGTTTGTATTGTAGGGAATTCTTGATACGTAACCTTGATTTTGTTCTCTTATCAATTTATAGGCTTCAATTGAACTTCGAGTAAATTAATATTATCTCAATTTTATAAAACGCATGCACATTCTAAATAAATCTTCAACAATTTAATATAACAAGAGAAATTTTGTTGTGCACATTTGGTAGCCTTTGAATCATTGCACAAGACAACAAAATTTTGTTGACAGTTTGTTTAAAATTGTTTTCAATAATTGCAATTTAGTTAAAATTTAAGCCTTGTTGGTGCAAATGGGCAAAATGTCATTATTTATCAAAATAATAATATTTTCCTTGGGGAAAAATGTCCACATTTCGTCTATAGAAATTGACTTTTATTCTCGATCATGGCATAGTTGCGGGAACATTTCGTTCCCGGATGAGTGTTTGGCGGCGCGAGCTTGCGAGTGCTGTTATAGAACGATTCTGGGAAACGTTCACGCACGCGGTTTGTACAATTTTTTTGTACTAAAAGTGTAAAACTAATAATTAGTAATTTTTGTACAAATAATTTTATTTATTAAAACTTTATTACGTACTATTACACATATGTACTACTTTGTAGCCAATTTTAGAGTGATGTATCAAATTTAAATTTCAATGATTTTAATGTTTATTTTTATGTAATGTAGCGTTTATCATGGTATTTAAATAACTATTTATTACTTACAAAGTATTTTACTTGTAGTATATAGCAAATTTAAACTTAATAAACTTGTTAAATTTGTTTTTGTTTTGTTACAATTTACATTGCGTTTGTTGGTTATGTATTACCGACTTCCCGAGTGCTCTGTTTTGCCGACTCCCGCCGAGCAAAATTTGTTGCCAGCATTGTGAACCAAATGCACTAAATTCAATGTTTTTAAATTAAATTTCATTCAATATTCCACCATTTTCTCTTATTATTATTAAGCGAACGAGTGTTTGAGAAACTATACTTTTTATTAAAAATATAGTTCTTTAAGAAATTCTTTAGAAATAGGAGTGTTTTTTTCAAAATTTCCCGGTCACTTATCTGGTGGAGACCTGGGAAATTGACGTTTCGGAAGTTGCTTAGGCGACGCGATACAATACATTTCAATGCATGAATATAAAAAAAAAATGTTTACACATATTTTGATCAGTGTTCATTTTAAGTGGTACACTGTTGCTATCTCGACAAGTATACGAGCTATGAACTCAGGTAAATTAGCAAGCAATTTCTATTGTATGACTACTTTAATGAGCGAAACAAGAATTTTTTTAGAGCAGTGGTTCTCAAAATACGGGGTGCAACTTTCTTATTCTTAATGACAACCTGTTATTTTTTTTATTTTCTTATTCGATTCAATATTTTTCTGAATTCAACGTTATCCATATGGTAATACGGAATACTCCAATATTACAAAATATTTGAGAAATATGCAAATGAAAAGTATGATGATTTAATTTAAATCTGATTGTAATAAGAGTGCTTTGAAGAAAACAGTGGAATATTTTGTTTCATGTTAATTGTAGTCAAAACCAAAACAAATATTTTGTATACTTTCTCAGTGGTAAAATTAATTTTATTCACAAATAAAAGCTCGATATGTGTGAAGTTTATTTTTTTTTTCTTCATAGCACTCTTATATTAAGTATCAGATTTAAATTAAATCAGTATAATTTTCATTTGTATTTTTCTCAATTATTTTGTAATATTAGAGTATTACATATAGATATCGTTGAATTTAAAAAAAATACTGAATTGAATAAGCAAATAAAAAATAGGTTGCCATTTATAAAATGGAAATTGTTTGTTAATTTAACCGACTTCGTAGCTCGTATACTTCAAGAGATACCAATAGTGTACCACTCAAAATGAACTCCCTGTATTATTGTCAGTACAAATTTTATAAATAACATCGAAATAAACAAGTGATAGATTTTAACAAAAAATGGAAAATTTTCACCTCTTATCTTAATACTCTTTCGCTAAAAAATGAATATAAATATAAATTATCTTCACCAATAAACTATAAATAAAGTTCTACAAAAATCAATAAAGTAAAACGACATCATAGCCTCACATTAATCATTTTAAACTAAAAAAATATCTAAATTTGCAAACATCGGTTATCAAACATTAAACATAATACTGATAAACAAAAGAGCTTCGTTATCCACTTGACATATAGCACCCACCACAACCCACCAAGATACGCGCTATAAAGTCAGCTCACTCTGTTCTGCAACTTAATTCTCTCCTAAACGGCAGTGTAGTCGCTCTATTTTATCTACTGGAGCGAGTCGCGGACAAGTTTTGTCAGAATAGACGTGTGTAGTACAAAAATCTATTAGAATTTCAAACAGTGTAAGATAATAATTTGGCATCATGCCGTGCAATTGTGAGAGTATCATTTTTGAAAACAACAATTTAGAACAAATAAGGCGTTATTGTGAAAGCTGCTACGACACAACAAATAGTTTTCTGAATACAAATTGCATCAGTGAAAGTAAAATTAATGGAAATGTAGATGAAGAAAACAATAATATTTTACGGTAAAGTATTATTTGCATATTATTTAATATATTTTCTGCTTTGGACAATTTTACCACCCACTAATTAAGCCATATGTTGAATTTGTGTTCTATATATATATAAATGTAACAATAGCGGGAAAGAAACAATCTTTTCTCGATTTTAACTTCCGATAGCAACTCAAGTGAAGAGCTAGGTATCAGATTTCAGCTGAGATTTTCAGCAAGGAGTAAAAGAGAAAAATAAATTGCTTGACCTAGAACAAAATCAAATCAAGTTGTTTTACAACAAATCACAGTCTGCTGAGTATTTAATAAAATCAATTCGCATGTTTTTTGTTATTTCAAACCTCAATTACAGAATAAATTCATAATATAATGTATAATCTACAGAATAATAATTAATTAAAGTGAAACATACGCAGTTAAAGAACAATGATTGTTAGTATGAACAGTGATTAAGGGTGATTAGTGAGCATTTGACTAGCATTTTTTTTTATCTGTCAATTGTTATTTTAGAGAAAAATATTCAAATAAAAGATGCGTGTAATTCATTTTCCTATAACTATTATTTAAAGTATTTTTCAAACGATTGACAGAGATAAAACAATACTAGTCAAATGCTTGTTAATCACAATTAAACACTTGTTCATACTAGCGGCCAATATGTTTTATTCGACCATTCAAAAAAACTTGTTAATAAAATTAAAAATTACTCACAACCTTAAAAACGTGTATTCCACTCCATACTATTCAATCGCTGAAATATATTGTCTTTTTGCTAATTTAAGCAATTATTAATATCATTAACTGTGTAAAATAATTTAATATTATGAGCATATAATGAGAATGAAATGAACGATAACGCTTATAATAATTATAAAAAATAAGAAAAGCATGGGGCCCAAAATACTACCCTGTTGTACACCTGAAGTTGCTACAGTAAAATTTTTGAAAGATGTCCGATCAAGGTTGTCTACGAATTGTATGAATTCAGATTTTTGCTCCGCCCATCATGACAAATTCAGTAGTGTCGTTTGCTTAGTTTTTATGAGGGTACGTAAGATACTACTGTTATTTTATTATTATAAAAATATATATTACAGGAAAAGCATTCAAAATTCAAAAATAAGTCAACTAGTAAGTTTATAAGCAAATGTAAAACCAAATATGTTAAAAATAAGATACTGACACAATGTCAGTGTCAGTGACTCTGACAGAATATAACGTTATACGTACGGCTATAAATCCAGGTAATGTATCTGAATTAATAAATAAACTTACGTTACAGCGAAAGTATTATCAACAACGAGCATCGTTTTAAAATGGAATGTCCTAACTTAGTCGAAATAATATGAATTTTTGAAAGACAAGCATGTTATATCCATCCTTATCACACACTCTTACAGTGTTTGCAAAAGAAAGAGATAAATGTATGCCTATTTGTTAATTCGTTCGTGATACAGGTGCCCTTGATCGGACATCTTTCAAAATTTTTACTGTACATAGTATATAAAAATTTGATTGAAATGTTTCATAGATAAATAAAATGTAAAATGAAACTAATTAACATATAACACTATTTTTTATTACATTTAAGTCATGTTCATCTATGAAGAATACAATTTTATGCTAAAAAATACGATCATTAAAAAACTATAACAGCTGTTTTACACTTCACAATAAGTTGTACAATTTTGCGACCTTCAATTTATTGGCAAGGGTAATACAGAAAAATTGTACAATTTATTTTGAAAATAAATTGCACAATAAATTCTGAAAAAATTAGAACATGTTCTATTTTCTCCGATTTTCTTATAATTTTTTGGTTACTCTTCTATTGCTATGTGTACAATATTTGACATATTGAACTATTGTTTGACGTTTGTGTGTATTACGGAAGTTTTTTAATCTTGTGAAATGTCCCGATTTCGATGTTTAACGCGTAGAATAAATTGTTAGAAAATCGTGAAGAGTGATATGCTTATATTTTCAAAACAAATTGTGCGATATATTGTACGATAAATTGTGCAATTTATTGTGAAGTGTAATACGGGCAAAAGAAGCAATCATTACTAAAATATGTATATTAAACTCTTATACCCATTTTTGTATTTCAGTACACACAAGGTATTTTCGATGTTTTTTTTAAGTATCTCGGGTAATATTAACGATAGAGCAAAACTATTTGCACATTACTTAGTCAATTTTTCGCGAAAAGTTTAATAGTCACCACAGGAATTTTCTTTTGTTTCTGAGCTACAGGCAAAAACTTTTATTATAATATTTAGAGAAAAATTGCTTTAACAAATTTTGAACCAATTTTTAATTAAAATAAAATGGCGTAATTAGAATTTTTGAAAACTTAATAATTCTCGAGATATAACACAAACTTATAATTATTAATTTATTGAAAATGAAAAAATCCATTACAGATCATCATATGTTTATTTTGATTCTATATTAATTATATTCTCAAAATTATTTTTAATCAATAATCATTTTCGGGTTAGTTAAATTATTATTTATACACGTTACAGTTATCTTTGACACAATTAGAAAAATGATCAGTAATAGATTTTATCATTTGTTTCTTAATAATTTTCAATTTTTTCACCCCAATAAACTAATAATTCATTTTTTATTCATGTTTAAAACAAAATAATGTAGACTTCTTATCATTGAAAAGCTTATAAAATAAGCAAAAAGATGAGACTATTGTCAGCATAAGGTTCCCATTTAAAAAAAAAATTCGAGAATTATTATATAAATTACGCCACTTTATTCTACCTAAAAAACGGTTCAAAATTTGTTATAACATTTTTTCTCTAAATATTATAACAAATAAGATACGAGATATTTACGAAATGAGCGAAAAATGAGTTTTTGTCTGTAGCTCAGAAACAAAACACGATCGAAAATTCCTGTGGAGATTATTAAACTTTTCTCGAAAAGTTGACTACGTAATGTCCAAACTGTTTTGCTCTATCGTGGTACCCGAGTGGTACCTTAAAAAACATGCAAAATGAGACACCTGTACATATCAAAACAAACTTATATTTTCATAATTTGTGAAAAAATGTTTTCAAAATTATAAAATCCATTATAACATATGGTATTGAGTTATTTTAAACGTTATTCATACAAAATGAACATATGTTTTCATAGTATAATAACATGGAATTTACGAGGAAATATTTTTATCTGACACACCTACATTACGGTTTTTTATATGATGCAGATAGATCGCAATAATTCAAGCAGGAAGTAAGATAACAGACACGTAAAAAATATATGATGAAATTTTTAATCCATTGATAAAATCGCAAATAATTTTTTCATAAATTAAAATATCAATATTATGATTAATCACGTCACAATTGTATTTTGAAATTAGTATATTTGACATTTAGGTTTAAGTATTTGATTTCCAATGAGTTTGTTTATAAATTTATGATATAATATTTTATTTATCAATTTTATATGACTATGACTGTGAAGTAATTACCTAATAAAATCTATAAATATGATACATACATATTATTTGACATTTTATTATTTTAATGCGCATATTTAATAAATAATAAGAACAAAAAACAACGGGTTCAGTATAGAAATAAAATAATTTCTGAATTTAATTTGTTTATTTACCATACGAGTATATTATTCCTTATTTTTTATAAAATATGAAATTTTTCAGTTTTTTTAAGTTTTATTACTTTACTTTTAAAATAAATAAATATACCTATCACGGCTTAATACCCAATTTAAGGTGTGCCAATTTATTTTATACACAGATTTCGGTATTAACAATACACACAGTATAGCTATAAAGTTTTAGGACTTTCTTTATAAACAAGACAAAAGTCGTTATATCATCAAACTCACAATTTATTCTTCAATATACATTCCCTTTAAATCCACACAGCGCTTAGTGCGGTCCTCCAGTCTATTCACGGCGTTCTGGAAGACAAAAACTGGGATGCTGTGTACTGTTCAATACCTTTGTCACGATGATTTAAGTGTGTGTTACATAGTCGTAACGGTTCCCTTTCAACTTCAATTTTATTTTGGAGAAAGAGAATAGTCAGTCGGAGCCAAATCAGAAGCATACGGGGGATGACATTTTTGGATGACAGAAATTGACGCATCTTCTGCTGCTTTGCAGGGCGAAGGGCGATGAGTTATCGCACGCGCTCACAACTTTTGTTTTTCTTTAAATCTTCGATGAAAGTCAATCCAGCTATTTCTTTGGCGATGTTCAACTACTCTGCAACCATCTTAATCGTAATACGTAGATGAAAACCAACAGTTGTCAAACTGCTTCGATGTTTTCGGCGTTTCTGTTTGATGCGGGACGGTCACTCTTTGGATCATCTTTGTTTTTATCTCTCTCATCGCGAAATTTCTCTTGCCAGCCAAAAACGTTGCATCGAGTCAATGAAGCATCCTCAAATGCTTTTTAGATCAAAGCAAACGATTAGGTTGATTCTTTACACAACACAAAATTTGATTGCGTGCTTTTGTTCGACGGAGCCATCCATGGGGAGGCAAAACTAGAGGTCAACGAACTACACCCGTACGAGAACTATACTGAACTAATATTAATAAAACTTGAGAAGGATGTTGATGAAGGTTGGTTAAAAATAGTTTTAGTGTCGATTCATAGATAGCGTTAAAGAAAATCAGTTTTAAATCTTTATATTCACACTGTGTATATCATATCCGTACCATTGATGGAACTTATGAGCCATCACCTCACTGGCTCTCAAACTATTTCGGCAATACAAAAATACATATTATATTAAAATATTCAAAATATTTTAAGATGTGTAAATGGCGATGCATTGTAAAAGGTTAAGAACCTCCACCCTAGACTACCTAGAGCAGTTTAAGAATCCAATTCACCCAACCCATCTTTATATAAACTAATTCCCCATTTTTTCTTGCAGCTACCCCGATGGATCGGTAAAACTCCGCAATGCGAACATTGAGCTGATGGACCAGGACATCCTGTACCACCTGGCACTGGGGAGCGGCTCGCACGACCTGGTGGAGATGTTCGGGGATGTCAAGGTAAACCGCACTACCCTCCCACAATCACTAACATGCTCAAAGCACAACGCACCCTTGTTAGATAGGTACCCGGAAGCTCTTCAGCGGAGAGCTTTTGATACGGACATGAATGGAATAGAAATGATGAAGGTTGATGACAAAGAGAAAGAGATGGAGATGATTATATTACGATGCGAAAAATAGGGGTGATGAAATTGTACAGGGATTGTAATTGATTACAGTACAGGCGGTTCAAAAAAATTTCTACAAGTTATATTTCATTTTATAAGGTTTTTTTAAAGTTGATGACGTGAGTCTTCTGCCTAATCATTTTCACTATATCAGCAATTTATTTTATAAAAGCGGGGTTTATTTCTTGGTGATTTTTTTTTATACGATATGAATAATAACTTTTTCTTGGTAGGCTCAATGACTGATTAATTTATTAAAACATCATTGTTTATAAACATATAATAATAATGTGGAGAATTTTTAAAACTTTTAATCGCCCCGGATAAACTTGTTATCGTTTTAATTATTCATATTTCACACATCATGTGAGTATAGCGAAGCTATTAATATATGAATAAATCAAAAAAGCTACGTAGTTGTGTTTTAAAAATTTCTCGAGATATCTTGTTAAAAAAAATGTTTAACTTTTTAATTACATTTTGAAATCTATAAACAAGTTATAATTTAATATAGGACGCATTACAAATCTGTCAAAAAAATGACAAATAACTAATTAATAAAGTTTTTTATTTCATCAACTTTTTTAATACGCAATTCTCATTGTTTTCGAAGATGGAGGTAATATTGATTTTATTTTAAAATGAGTATTTTTTGAATAAACATATTTCTATAATCATTAATATTAATATTTATTATAATGGTTATTTCATAGTTATATTTAAAAAACAGTTATTTATGTCTCGATGCACTGAAGTTATATTTTTTACCAGAAATGTGGCATTTATTTGCCGAGGCCCTTAGGACCGCGGCCGATGAAAATAAACCAAATGAGTGCTAAAAGAACTTCAGTGCCGAGGTGCATATTAAATTTTATTTGAAATTGAAAAATTGTGAAAATAAAATGAATATATATTTTTGTAGGTTATGTTCACATAACTGTTACTCTGACATTCAGTGTGGCTAATCTCGATCATTGAAGTTATCGTAAAGAACACTCAGAATTGTGTTTTATCTCAAACTTATTCATCGGAATTATTTAGTTCATTCTTCTTGTACATATTTTTGTCATTTTCCGTACAAATTTATTATTGTGCATCGTACACCCACCCAAATTATCATATATGTACAATAATTATCACAAGGGTGCCAGCACTGCATTTGCATGAAATCGTTGTATAATAGATTACTTTAGTGCAGATTTCTGAACTTTTAAAGACACCAAATTCAACACTCTTCTTTAAGTAAAGAAGCTTATGTAAAAATACCAAAACAAAGAGAGACATATGCATTCATGGATTAATAAGATAAAGATGCAAGCTATTTCCATGGTTACTATAGAGACGTTCACTAGAAGAAGAAGAGTGCTGAATTCGGACCAATTTTCGTTAAATTTAGTGATGATTTCAAATAAAATCATGTATATAGGTCGTATAAAGTGTGATTTTATTCCTCAGGTCATTTTGAAAAAAAAATATTCGTTTTAGTTACCAAAATACAAGTCAAAATTTTATAAATATACTTTGGTTCACGAAAGATGACAATTCAAGGTCACTTATTCGAAGAAAGAATACACAACATTTAATATAGTAGTACCTTAGCAATATTTCATGTTAGAAAGAGAAAGATTACTTGACGTATGTCTATGTAATTTATGTTGTGTGATAGATATACGTTCATGTTGACATTACTTTCTATAACGTTACAAATATTAATGACGTATGTCGTAGAGTAACAGATATCTAATTATCTACTACACTGCCCTCTATGCTAATATTTACCCAGTGACGTTGACATGTAAATCAAATTATTATTCCATGGTTTTTGTCAAGTCTAGGTTATTGTGTTTTGCAAAAACAGGTGAACAGCATAAATCTTTGAGAAAGCTATTATTTAAAAAGAAACATAATTTTCTAATATTATTTTTTTCAGTTAAAATGTATCCATAAATATTTCATGTTGCACGTCTATGTATACGAAATGCAGTGAAGTTATCTGTAAGTAATATTACACCATACGGTTAATAAATGACCTTGAATTGTCATCTTTCGTGAACTAAACTATAATAATTCATTTTCATGTTAATATCAAAATACGATATTGGCAACAAAACAAAATAATAATTATATTGTTGAGTTATCGTGAAGGAATTATTAGATAAGGAATATACATTTTGTATAAAATAAACATTTTGTGAAGAAAAGGACAAGTTGCATTCCTTATAAAACAAAATAAACCATAAAAATAAATATATGTTATAAACGTTTAGTTGTAAAAAGTACATATCTTGATAAAAAATAATTTGAAAATTAACTGGATTCTTTTCCTTACCCTTTTAGAACCATTAATACTGTGTATATTTATCAATATGTATTTTAATTAAAATAAACATCTCAATTTAAAAAACATTAAAAGCGTTTTAGCAGAGCTTTTAAGTATTCATAACCTATAAAATTAATTAAAACAAACATTTGTATTCAAAAAAACTTTGTATTGAATTATGAATGTATGTACAAATTTATTAATTATATTCTCTTCAATATTAATCAAACGTAAGTATAAAACTGAAATTGCACATTTGCTGACAAGTTTTAAGTTTTGCCATTTAATAAGTAATATTACTTATTAAATGGTTTTGCTGTTTCCCGTTCCAGATTTAATTACGGTCATTAATTAATATTTTTTCCGTTTGCACGAAACATGAAATTCAATTATTATTTACCGTTAAAACTGCTCCGGGCTTAATTACATCAAGTAATGAAGTTACAAGAAAATTATTACTTGGCCAAGAAACTAAGGAAATAACGAATTTATGGAAAGTAAAATGAGCAGCTGATAAAACGGCAAATATTAAATCCAAAAAACGATTCGCAATCAGAAATCACAGAATAAAGAAAAATATGCTACTCGTATATGTTATCTTTTCTAAAGTAAATATTGAAATATAGTAAAGAAAACATTTGTATTTCAGCAAAAAAAGATATTTGAAGCGTATAGTTTTATGTTTATGTAGCTCTTGTGACAATAAAAAATGTTTAGTACTTCAAAGTTTTTCATAAAAAAAAATTATCACTTGCAAACAAAATCAATACTAACATTACAATAAGGTGTTGTTGTATTGTCGAGAGCAATATATCATGAAGATTGAGAAATATGAAATATTCGTCATGTAAGATAGATTTGATTAAACTTTTAAAATCGGTCTATACCTACAGGCTGATTTATAACAAGTAGGTATAACAAACTTTAACAGCTTCGAATACTATACAATCGTCACATAAAATTTAAATAAACTAATAATCAGATGTAAAAATAAAATAATTTGTTGGGCGAAGTCGCAGTTGGAATTGGCGCTTGTTGCGATGGAGTCACCCAGATCGGGCGACAGAAGTTAGTTGAGGTAGTGGACTTTTTTACAATGAACCGGTAGCGTAAAGCCATTCTGCTGTACAGTACAGAGCGAGCAATGTTCTAGAGCGTTCAGGACTTTGATGGAGGTGGTTCCTCACTCTTATTCGTCAAATCCCAGAGCAATATAGAGTTCACTGTGATTGTTGCAGCTCTGAGACACACTGGCAGTTACCTCTAGAACTAACAACAATAGCGCACAAAACTTGCCCCGAGTTTTCCAAACGTGATTATTGTGCGTTAGGTTGGTTATTGTTATTTTTAGAGAAATATACAAGCTCTCAGATAAATGCCAGCTACCACAATAACAGTGGACTCTGTATTAACTGTATTGCGCTGTGGTTTGTCCAAAGTCATTTCGCACCAAGCGAGTCCAATGCAGTTACGTCCAGTCGCGTCTGGATTCAACAGAGTAGTTTATTATTAAAAAAAGCAAATGTAAAAATTTGGTTTCACACAGAACGCATCATGTCAAGACCAATTGGCATTGACTCACCCGGTCGAATTTTTACATTAGTCTTGCTACGTCAACATTCTTCTGGTGAAATGGCATTTGTAAAATTTGTGTTTTGTTTCCAAATTTCTTCAACTTTTACATTTCTTAATTTAAAAAATAAGTTTTGGCTCATTCTACAATAATTGCATTTTTTTGGATCGTCCAAAAGTCAGGAAACAAAAAATGATAGCGATCCGGAAACATAACTACTTGTATTTATTGGATGTATCTAATAGTATATTCTTCCTTGCCTCAATCTTGCTTTTTGAATTTTACATAAAATTGTTTCATGAACAAGCACGTCCATTATCAATCGATTCTTTCACAGATTTATACAATTTCTCAGCAAAAGACGGGTTTAATGCGAAAGCTAATTACTTAAAGTGATTTGACTGGACATTCTTGGCTGGACGTGACTGGATTGGACTGGTTTGGTGCGAAATGGCCTTAAGGAAACACCGCTGGTAAAATCCCGAGCGCTTCAGAACATCGAACATTACCGGCTATGTACTGTACAGCGGAATGACTTTTCGTGAACCGGTAACTTTTTGATATAATAAACCAAATACATTGGCCCATATTTCGAGCGTACTTTTATAATAAAAGCGGTTTTATGCTCCATAAAAGCGCTTTTATTATAAAAGTGCGTTCGGAACACGGGCCATTATTATAGTTTGGAGCAGTTTCCAAATTTTTCATGTTTAAAAGAGGTTATTTTTCTTTTATATTAATGGCGTGGTTTCGCCTTTTTTGATATTTTTATTAGAAGTATATTTAAATTTTCCATATTTTTTATTTTGCACAATTTTTGTTTTTAAATGAGAAAAAAATACTGAAAATATCGGACATATCTATTCCCGCCATTGTGACGTTACCCTTGTCGCTTCCGTTGCAACTTAGTTTTGACGTCCTGCTCGAAGTATAACAAAGATATTTTGTGACGTATGTCTTGCGGAGTAAGGGGAACTTTTTGTTAGGTTAGATTGCTGTCAAGTTAGCACACATTTTTACTTATTTATTTTTGTTTGAGCAAGTTTGTAACGACGTTTTGTATCACAGTTGATAAATATTTCTAATTATTTTGTCAAGTATGTATATAGAAAATTTGTAACAGTATTCAATTACTCAATGTATTTAATTATTTTTAGTATGGGAACTAAATATTTTTTTGTTTTAATTCAGAAACAAATAGAAAAGAGGTTATACCCACGGCGTCAGTATCACCATCAACTGTCACTTCGACATGTCACATTCTGTCGCTGTAAAACAACGACACTCGCGACATTTGCTGCTTTAAGTATGTAAGCGTGACGTCACAGAGAAGAGGTCGATTTGAATCATGTAATATTTTAAATAACTTTTTGAAATATTTACATAATAAATGGTGAATTTTATTATAGTATATATCTTATTATGAGGCATATATTGTAAACAAATAAGAATTTCATTAAATTTTAACATATGGTAACTACTCCATTGTTGGTATATTCCAAGGTTAAATTTCTCAAGTATTTTCTATATGATGTTTGAGTTGTCTGATGATACTGTTAATATTCGAAAAAACTAAACGATATATTTCTGGAAACTGTTATTTCATTTCCATTTTTCCGTCTTTTTATTACTTTTCCTAGTTTAAAAACAGTGATCATTTTTAAAAGGAAGAAACATTCCACTGTGTATTACTGTTAAAAGGATAATCACACAATCATCGCATTGCATGTAAATTCATATTACACTAATAACTTAAACACATCATTTGACACAATTTAACACCTAAATTGCCATATAACGCGCAACGTGAATGCGTGATTAAATAATCTCACAATCACAAATAAATATATATATATATATATATATATATATATATATATATATATATATATATATATATATATTTATTAATATATCTCACAATCACAATCAGGTTAATATTGAAATGAATCCCTAACTGCTATTACAAATTGCGATTCATATAAAACTCAAGTCATGCAAGGCAGATATTTTATTTTTTTACTCAATCATTTTAAATTTTAAAAGTATAAAAATATTCACTTCAAATTCAAATTTTTACGAATTTCGAAAAATTATTTTTACGAGTATAATATAGAATAAGTATATCAAATAATTATATTACCCATTAACGTTTGGTTCATAAAAACAGAAAATCGTCGACAAGTAACTTACTTATCTGCGTTTGGTAAGTAAAAACAGATTTACTTATTAGAATTATGTATTATGCACAATTTTAGTATCATATGCGTCTTATTGAAATATGTAGAGATATTTTATTTATACTGATAAATGTATTTATTTTTATGTTTTGATTTTTATATAAAAAGGAAGTCTAATAAAATAATTTATTATATAACGTCATGTTTTCATAGATACGCAAATTTTTAATATGACAAATAAAGCAAATAGTATGTAGGTTAGTTATCTTAAAACACATAAAATATTACGAAATAAAACAAAATCAAGGACAACTAATGAGATATTTTTGTACTTAAATTTTACGTCCTTTTATTTTAAGAAAAAAAATGATGTAACTGTAGCCCTTTGATTAATATGAGTGATAAAGTATAATATTTATTTATTACTGAAATCAAGGCATCGAACCCGAACCTGAACCAAACCAAAACCGGAACCAAACCGTAATATTTTAGTGAACCCAAACCCAGAACCGAACCATAGATATATTTTTCAGTTGAACCCGAGTCGGAACCGAACTGGGTATTCAAATTCAGGTTCGGGGTTCAGCTCTGGTTCAGGTTCAGTTTCAGTTTGAAACGTAAGCGTAATCGTAATACACCTTTGGCATCGGCGTTGCTGCTTGTGTTGATTGTTCGTGAAAATTGTGTTCGTGTTTACATTTTAAATAAAGATTTGTTTCTTCAAAAAACATTAATTCAATTTTCATTAGGTCGAACCGAATCTGAATCCAATCCCTGAACCCGCAGCAAAACCGCAAATTTATTAATGCTTGAACCAGAACCGCACTCGAACCCATCTTTCAAAAAACAAATTAATCTGAACCTGAACCGAATTTTTGACGGGTTCGATACCCTAAAATTGATAATAAACTAACGTGTATAGTTGGATTCACGGAAGATGACTATTAAGGTCACTTGTTTAAAGATAGGATACACAGCACTTTACAGTAGTTTAGCAACATTTCAAGAGAAAGATTATTTGACGTATGTCTACGTAATTTATGTTGTCTGACAGATATACGTACATGGTGACATTACTTTCGAACACACTACAAATAGTAATAACATAAGTCGTAGACTTACAGATATGTATGTATTTATGTACTACACTGCCTTCTGTGCTAATGTTTACTCAGTGACGTTAACGTTTAAATTAAATTATTATTGCATGGTTTATGACAAGTTCATGTTTTTGTGTTTTGCAAAAACATAGGTGAAGAACATAAATCTTTGAGAAAAGCATTAAAGAAAAATAAACAATTTTCAAATAAATTACAGTTATTTTTTGATTCAAAATGTATTCATAAATATTTCATATTACACGCCTATATGTATACGAAATGCAGTGAAATTATCTGCAAGTAATATTATATCAGACGGCTTATAAATGACCTTGAATAATCATCTTTCGTGAACCAAACTATAGTAAAATGAATTTAATTTTCTAGTGTCAATAGAACACAAGTGAGTAAACAAAACAAAGTCAAGAAATAGAGTGACAACAAATAAACAACGAAGTCACAACAGTTGCAATAGATTTTTTTTTAATTTCTGTTTTGTATTTGTATTTACTGTTCACATTACAATCGTTCGTTTTTGTATTGTTCTCATTTCCAGTACTTACTATTAGCTGAGACATATCCGTATAACATTTATTATTTATTTTATATTTCAAACTTAGTTTGAAATTCGCTGAATCTTGTTTCCTTGCTTAATAGTATTATAAAAATATTTTGCAGGCAAAGTAAATTTATTTCTATTTGAAAAAATAAGCAACATTCTAAAATAGAACCTTGGTTTGTACAAGTTTGCTACACTCTAATATTAATGCGCGCTAAAAAAACAGAAATGTACGATTTTAATTACATTTAATTTTATTGAATTTTATTTTTAAAAAGACCATGCAGCTGGAAAAGTTTATGTACCAAATATAAGACTACAACACATAGATGAAAATATTTATTTTTTATAAAAGACTTCAGTGACAAGTACAATTTATTTATTTTTTATAATTAACTGAACTGTCAATATCTAGTCTGACTATATTTTTCCAACATCAAAAATAACGGGAGCCGACGAACAGCTTACTTATAGGCCAATTCTGAACAAATCTGTAAGTCTTACAAATCTGTAAATCCGTAAAAACGACAAAAAACGCATCTATTTTTGTTGATTAATATAAAATTATACAGAGTGGCAATTTTCGTTGCGATATTGTTTATTATTTACAGATTTAGAGATTTCAAGATATACATATTTGTTCAGAATACAGCCATTAGTTTGCTTATTTCTCTAAAAACCAACAACAATAATCTAAACTCAACGCATAAAATTTGGCTCGAGTTTTCCAAGCGTGGCTTTTGTGCGTTAGGTTAGGTTAATGTTGTTTTTAGTAATATGACGAATTCAGAATTGGCACCCGAGTACCCGAAACAACTACCCGGATAGTTAGTACCCTTTACCCGTTAAATACGCGATATATTTTAATTACCCGATACCCTTTAATTACCTGTTACCCTTTAAGTAAATATAACTCGTTAATTACTAGTTACGCTTATATTAACATAACCACTAGAAAATGGTTACGGTTTAACCGGCACAGACCTGGAAAAACTGAACGCTTTACTCATAACGTTTGGTAACCAGCTAACAACTAACCTCAACTTGTTAAATTTAAGATATTTGATATCTTTGGAGACATACTAAGTCTAAAAACATGGTACGTGTGTGCAAGTACTCATCTGTCATGCTCCAAAATGTAACCGCACCAAAACCGCCGATCTAGTACGGTTAGCTTGATTGAAGAAAAGTTATCAAATTTTTCAGAAACAGCGTTCCGAAAATACAAACGGTTACTAAAAAAGGAACCGTAGTTAGCGTGGCTCAATTGCGGAATACAATACTTGTAACAGCTGTGCATCATTGAGCGACAGGATAAAAACAGAGGCAGACCGCACATGCGCGAGTATTCTAAAAACGCGTAAATTTTGGGTAATTAAAGGGTATCGGGTAAGAAATTTTATAACCGGGTACATTATTATCGGGTAGGTTCCGAGTAAATATACACACTAAGTAAGCTGTTTGTTGGCTGTCGGGACTTTTAGGTAATTGATAAATCCCGGCATTCCCATACAGTAGTTCTCTTACTCGTATTCTTATGAAACATGCTTAAACTTAAAACTCTTCCTGCAAGTGTGAATTCAATTAAAAATTATTTCAGAAGTGGGAATTGAAAAATTGTTGTTACTCAGTATTTAATGGGTGATTACGTGTTTCGTTTATGGTTTTGGTTTGTGAATATTTCTGTCATCAATCAGGCTGCCGGGACTTTTAAGTGTATTGATAAATCCCGACTGTCGGGATCGGTCCCACTGTCTTATAAAAATTATATGTCGTTACAAACTCATCGTTAAAGAGAGGTTTGTAAAACTTGTTACATAATGCACTATTTTAGTGTGTTTTTACCTCTCTCTAAGAGAGGTATTGGATTCATGCTAAAAATCGCATATCCAGATGTTAATGAATAAGCACATTTTAAGGTCTCTACAATCCGATTTTCTACGTATTTCCCAATCGGACATTAATGGGAAGAGCTGAAAAGGTTTTGGTAACAATTAGACAATCGGAAGTAGCAGATTCTTGAAAAAAAAATCTAAATATTATTTTTTGAATTTTTTTCTTGGTAATATTAAAGAACATTAAATTCTCAATCTGACATTTAATTTTTTTATTATATCTCGTGATGAAGAACGGAGGTGATGAATTGCAAGAAGAAATGTGTGAAATAATCCAAAAAGTATGGGAAAAAGAGCAAATACCCATGAGATGGAAAGAGGCAGTAATCTGTCCAGTATACAAAAAAGGAGAAAGAGAAAAGTGTAGTAATTATAGAGGAATTGCCTTATTGGACATAGCTTATAAAGTATTAGCCCAGTGTATAAAGAATAGAATTAAGGAGATATCAGATAAAATCTTGGGGGAGTACCAGGCAGGTTTTCGGCCAAACAGATCAACTATGGACCAGATTCATACATTAAAAGATATAATAGCTGACAGCTATGAGCATAAGCTACCACTCAACATTCTGTTCATCGATTTTAAGCAGGCATATGACTCGGTGTTAAAGACAAAGCTGTATAATATATTAAAGTATTTTAGATTTCCTATGAAAATAATACGTCTCATAAAACTAACCCAGAAAGACACTTCATGTAAAGTACTTGTGGATGGGACAACTTCCGAAAGTTTCGGAATAAAGAAAGGATTGAGGCAAGGCGATCCCATTTCACCAATCCTTTTCAATCTGGTTTTGGAGTGGACATTGAGAACAAGTAACACTTACACTAAAGGAATGATAAATAGACAGCGACATCAAATATTGGCTTATGCAGATGACATAGCAATTATCACCAGATCAAAACTGGAATTAGCAAGAGTTTTTTCCAACATCGAAAAAGTAGCTAAGGAAACTGGTCTAAAAATTAATGAGGAAAAAACCAAATTTATGCAAATAGGGGAGGAATTTAACGGAAGTCTTACAATTAACACAGACAGTAAAGCGTACAGTTTTGAAGAAGTAAGTAGATTTACTTACTTAGGAGTCAACCTTACGAATAATAATGACGAGGAAACGGAAATCAATGCTAGATTAGCAAAAGGAAGTAGATGCATAGGGTCATTATATGGTATACTTAAATCCAAGAAAATATCGAGAGGAGCTAAAATAAAAATATACAAGACAGTCATAAGGCCAACAATTCTCTACGGATGCGAAAGTTGGGCATTAAACAAGAGGGATCAGTGTAAAATGGAAGTATGGGAGAGAAGAGTCTTAAGAAAAATATTCGGAGGTAAAAACGAAGGAAGCATAATAGTGCGCAGAACAAACAACGAAATAATGGACTTATATGGTGAACCGGGCATAACGGGTATCATAAAGGCCCAGAGACTAAGGTGGTTGGGGCATATAGTGCGGTTGCCGGACAGTAGGACAGTACGAACAGTTTTGAAAGGTGGAACGCAGGGTAGGAGAAGACGGGGTCGACCAAAAAGCAAATGGCACACGGCAGTTAGGAAAGACATGGAGCAGATGGGAGTACAAAATTGGGAAAGGAAAGCAATGGACAAAACCATATGGAGAAGAATCGTTCATCAAGCCAAGGGCCTGCATGGCCTGGAGAGCTAACATATATATATTATATCTCGTATAGATTTGGCGATATAGTATATAATAATATAAAATAATCTGTTGTAATAAATCTCGTTGCCCAGAAAACGTTGAGATATTTAAATGTTTGTAATTGACAGATAAATGCAAAATGTCAGTGTCAAAAATTAGATTTTTCTGGGAGGTACGAGTACATTTAATATGTATTATTAATTAAATATGATTTTAAATTATAAGTATGTTAAATATTACATATACCCTTCAGAAATACCGCTAGTACTGTCAATGAATTTGAAGAATTTTGAACATATTAGAACAGTAGGACAAAATTTCTCATAGAATGAAAGAAGAAATACAATTTCAATTATTTGTGTGTACAAGAACTGTTAAATTCGTTACTTATAGGGCGCGAGCAGTCATGTGACTTTGTTGGCCTTGGCAAGCAGATGAGAATCCGTGTCAGAATTACGGCTAGTAGTTATTTACATAGATGTCACAATTGTCATATGTCATAATTTTTTATTATGATGTTTATTTGTCATCAATAGTATGAAATATACTTGTCGAGGAAAATAATCCACATGAATTTGGAAAATCGTAATGTTTTGAATGAAAACTTATGGTACTTGACACCTATGTACATTATTACTAGCTGTCATTTTGACACGGGCCCCCATATCTGCTTGCAGCTAACACAGTCACATAACTGCTCGCACCCTATGCAACATAAAATGAAAATGGCGAGAGGTATTGTGCTGGCCACAACAGATTATTTTTCATATTTTTTGACAGAGTTCTAATTTAAAGTATATCGATATCGGACATCCAGTTCAGACCTTTGTTTATTGGTACCAAGACACCTGTAAAACTATAATAATTTCCTCTTGTCGAAAGCGGCTCTCCTCATATATTTTATTTACAACTTTAACCTCATTCAATTTCAAATCCAATCCCATTCCAATAAATAGAATTGCACACCTAACTGTATCGGGATGTTTCCAATCTGAACGCTCGGTGTATATGGAATACTAAGATGTTTTTTTCGTACATTGCAGTTCGTATGCATGGGCGGCACTCCGAAACGGGTGGAGCAGTTCGCACACTACATCATGGCCGAGATCGGACACAAACTTCCCACGGGAACCACGCTTCAGGATATCAGCCAGTTCTCGTATCGGTACTCCATGTATAAAGTCGGGCCCGTCTTGTCCATAAGCGTAAGTATCACTGTGAAAATATTCTTTTCTACGAGACAATACGCAGAATGATTGAGAATAAGGTACATGGTTAATATTTTTCAGAATTTTATTTTAAATGTTCTAAGTAACACTTCACCATTCTTTCCTTCCACTTCTTATAAACTCAGAACCAATCTTCAAAGTAATTGTTGAATTGCAGTATTAATCTCTTCTTGAGGTGACGCCTGGTAAGCGCCCGCACGGTACAAATATTCCATCATTACCGATATCTGTGTACAAAGCAGATTGGCACACCCAGCAATGTGTAATATGCCGTGATGAAATTTTTTTTATTATTTATTTATTTTTTATTTTTTTATTTTATCTCTTCTTCAAATTATAGGCGCCGACTATGGGGGGGGGGGGCAAAGGGGACGTTTGCTCCCCCTGAGAAAATATAGAAGGAGCGAAACTATGTTTTAGCCCCCCCTTCCACTGTAAATATTTTTTAGCGCATTTGCTTCCATCTCATTAACTTAAAAATGTTTTAATCATTGCATTCGCATCACTGGTCAAGTTGTATTTGCAACTTATTCGATAGATGGCTATTAAATCCACAATTTTAAAATTAATGCGATCCCTGTCGCTTAAAAACTTTGCTATATTTGTCATGTAAAAATTACAAATGAGATCGATTTAAACATAATTGCAAACAGCTTAATTAAAAAAAAAACACTGTTCGGTGTAATATGTTTAAAATAATATAACAAGATAAGATCGTATACTTAAACCATATTTATTTTTTTGTAATTATTATTATTTTTATTAATTAGGTGTTAACAATTGCTCGAAAGTTCAGTCAAACAGCATTTATTCTTATTACCAACGTTTCGGTGCACCCTTACACCTTCTTCAGTATAGTAAGATCTTACAAATTGTTACAATTCATGTACACAAAATACATTATACAAAACATTCATTTAATTTATTAAAAATCGTACCAAAAAATTCAGAGCATACATACATCCATTTGCTCTTTGAATTTTTTGGTATGATTTTTAATAAATTAAATGAATGTTTTTGTACGAATGTATTTTGTGTACATGAATTGTAACAATTTGTAAGATCTTACTACCCTGAAGAAGGTGCAAGGGTGCACCGAAACGTTGGTTTAGTAAGAATAAATGCTGTTTCACTGAACTTTCGAGTAATTGTTAACACCTAATCTACATCACAGTCGAGAAAATTACCCACAATTATTAATAATATTTCATAAAATAAAAAAATATATGAAAACAAAAAATATTAATTTTGTTGAAAAACATTTTTCTCGCCAAAAACTGAAATGTTAAAACTCCCTTACGAGAAGACGCATTATCATGATGTATCTACTCAACACTTGAGGCAAAAAAATCAGTATACCATTAGCTGCACTATCTTCTGTCCATCTAAATTACTTGCGCATTTACTAGTCGCGTATCTAAAGAATACTGCGTATTTACATTACATTTTTCAGGGCTTGCTACTTCTTGGTTATTATTGGTGTTTCCCCATCATCTTTATGAATCTATACACGCACACACCACTTTCTTTGCGTCTAAGTACGTCGAAAACAGGATTATTTTATAAGTTTTGTCATCTATCACAATTTTTGAAAAAAAATGGTTTTTGCCTCTATTTAAAAATGTTAAAGTTTCTTGGCAAATTTTTATATGTTCCGCTTTTTAGAAATCAGAAAACTGATGTGGCACAAAACGATTGACACCTTTTTACCTTCCGTCACCTTTTAGGTAAGGAAGGTATTACCTTTGGTCAAAAAAATCGATGGTGAGTTTTCAATGAATAAGCACTTTTTGGGGTCTGTAGAATACGAATTTACTGTTTTTACGATGGTGTGTATAAATGTGTGTGACGATCGTTACGGCCGCGGTAACTCCAGTACTACAATTCCAAAAATTATTATTTTTCGTATTCCTCATTCTTACATCCAAATGAAGACCTGATTAGAATTTGGTTACAATCGATCAACCGGAAGTAACTTAATTTGAAGCTCTTAAGAGCATTGTGTACTCCTGTACTAAAATATGAAGCGAAAATTCAAATAAATTGTTCCTACAACCAGAGCTGTGACCAGTACTCGAAAAAAGTATTTAAGTACTAAATACTAAATACTTATAAGAAAAGTATTTAAATACTAAGTAAAGTAATACTTTAAGTACTTTTTTTACCTACTTACAGTACCAGTACTAAGTATTTTTTTTGTGAAATCAGTTAAAATATTACAAAAAATGATCGAATTTAGGTATATCACTGTCATCTAAGAAAACAGTTAAAGTAGCCCACTAATTTTAAAGTACTATACCTATTTAAAAACAGTAGTACCTATATTTGTGGAATCATATAAAATATTTTAAAATAAACTCCATAAGACTGCATTGCATTTTACGCATCGCTATTAAAATTCAGATTTCACATACTGCGATTAATGTTTGTTGCTATACTACTTCACGCATTGGAGTAGAAAATCTCTTTATTTAGTTCTATAATATTGATGAGCAACTAGAAATATCCTTTAATAAATAAGTTGTACAACATTTTCATCATAATATATTGCATTACGTCTTGATTTATCTTTATTTACGTCTTCAACTATTTAATTAAAACTAATAGATAGCGAAAACTTTGGTACTTTTCTATACTTGCACAAATCCCTGTTGATAGGAGTGCACAGAACACATAGAAATATGTTCTTACGCATGCGTGAAGTACTTAGTATTTAAAGTATTTTAGTTACTTTAAATACTTTTAGATACTTTAAGTACCAAAAAGTATTTCAAGTACTTTTTATGAAAAAAAAACTATTTTAAGTACAGTACTAAGTACTAATTTTCAAAAGTATTTTAAGTATTGTAAATACTGGATGTATTTAAAGTAATACTTCCAGTACTTTTACTTTAAGTAGTTCCCAGCTCTGCCTACAACTATTAACATTTAAAAAAATTCAACATTAGATAAACATACTTCTGATATAAATCTGCATTTAAAAAAAATATCGAAATCTATTAATACTGGACTTTGATTTTAATGGGAAACCCAAAATTCAGTAGCATTTCTTGTTTTCCCATTAAAATCAAAGTCGAATACTGATAGATTGCAATAATACTTTCTTTAAAAGCAGGTTCATATCAGAGGTATGTTTGTCTAATATTGATTTTTCTTAAATGTTAATAGTGCTTCATATTTTAGTATAGGAGTACACAATGCTCTTAAAAAACACAGTTAAATATCATATTTTGACATTTTATGTTATTATGAATATTAAAAAATATTTTATTCTCTATACGATTTGATATTTATTTTCGTCATATTCAATGTATTTAGAGATAAAAATTAATAAAGAAATTAATTTTCGTAAATCTTGCAATCTTTGTTGCATTACTATGGAAACAGTTTCAATAATTCAATATTACTAATTGACATATGTCAGTGTTAAGTACAATTTGCATAATATGTTTGTGAAATAATTTGACTGAAATTACAACAATCTATCTGTGTGGAATTTATATAAAATACATAGAAATGACGGAAGGTATTGAGCTGGCCACAACAGATTTTTTAAATGCAGGTGATCATGTATCGTATGTGATTCTATTAATACTCGTAGCCGAGGATCCATTCTTCTTCCGGTTGTAGGACACTCTGCTCCTTTTTGGTACCGAACAAAATTCCTTTTCCGTTGAAATTTTTTGTACCATAGCCAAAGAAGTCATATGTTCATTAAAAATTGAATCACGATATTAGATGTGGGGTTGGATTATCACTACATGTAAACATATTGTTTACATTGTCATAATTTACTCTAGGCCAGTGGTTCCCAAAGTGAGCGGTACCGCCCCCCTGGGGGGCTCTGAAAAAATTCAGTGGGGCGGCGAAAGCTTCTGGGGGATTTGGAGGTCGTTTCATCAATCTAAAGGAGCGGTAGAAGAAAATATCTGAACATTTTGAGAAACCAGTAAACGTATTTTATTCATTATGATTATAGTAATATGTCGATTCCTAACCTTTTAGTGGTTAAGAAATACGACATTCCTAACTAATGACAATGGCCCGTAAAAGCGTTTTATTATAAAAATGCGTTCGGAATACGGGCCTGTATTTGGTGGGAAATGACTGATCATGCCCCATGGGTTGGAAATGTTTATGTGCATAGCAACATTGTCATAGATCCCTTTAATAAAGTGGGCTAAAGAAATTTTAATAGAGCTGTCAAAAATATTAATAAAATTATAGATATCTTAATGATTTATTTTGAAAATTATTGATTTAAAAAGAATAATATGTAGGATACCTTGGTGGGAGTTTCATTACAGCCTCGCGCTGTATCTCACCTCGAAACTTTGCCTCTCGGTAATATATACAATACTAATAATTGATGCGTGTCGCAGAAAACCTAAAGTCATGTTAAATAGTTTATTTTGCATAAATCACAACTGATAGTGTGGTTACACACTTAAAAAAATTGATTACAAATAACTAATCGCTCTGATTTACAGATGTTATTAACAAAAATTGACCATAATAGTAATAAATTGGTTGGTAGCAGCGCATCAAATCTATCCTTCACATTAACATTTGAACCGAGATTAGAACTATGTATTATAAAATTGTTGTTTGTAATTTGTAATAAATATTTTGTCGCGTTTTCGTAATTATAATGTTTTATTGACATTAATATAAAAGTAACGTGGTAGTAAGAGGACGGTGTAAAGTAATTATCTTTCTAAAAATGGGGGCGGTGAGCCACATACGTTTGGGAACCACTGCTCTAGGTCCTTATTAGACCATGTTTTTATATTAATAGAGTTAACATGGCGAAAAAAGCATCCTCAATTGAGAGATACACTAGCAGATCCCCCAGTGGAAGATCATTTCAGCCATCGTGATAAGAGTCCAGCCATAGCTCAGTTGGTTAGAGCGTTACTCCAGCAAGGTAAAGGTCTCGAGTTCAAATCCCGGTAGCTGACATGATATTTTCACAATTTATTTCTAAAAACCTCGTTTAAAACGAACATAATAGAAGCTTAAAAAAGAATTATATAATGTATCCGAGTATGTATCTTCATGGGATGTGTACTGACAAATAATTGTCTCTTGCCTTTATTGCAAAGCAAAGCTGTATTAAAAACGTTTGAAGCTGAATAAAATTGTTTTGATGGGATTTAGAAACTTTTTACATTACAACAGCGATCGATGTGATTTTGTTTATTGTGAAAAATTTACAATTTAAATGACAGTAAAAACGATCGTCTGTTATTTGAAAAACATACATGACATAGCCCTTTTATATTGAAAACAGCACGAAAAGAACAAAAGGTTCAATTTACAAACAACGAAAAATAAACAGAAATTAAATAATTTTTTTTTGCCATTTGTTTATATATTTACGGAAGTAAGAGTTTGTTGTTAAATTTCAAGGATTTGTTATAAAAACTACATATTTCTGTATTTCTAATAGAAAGTTACTAAAAATAGTTCGCTTGCAAATATGCGGTAGAAAAAATATGTAAGAAATGTCAATGTCATTGCTCTACTGAATTCCACGTGCTAATTCACTCCATTTCATTTTCTCAAACACCTATAAATAACTTGAATGGAATTTCAATACACTTACCCCATAGCCATAATTTAGGAGTGGTAGTTCTCATAATATATTCCAGCTTTCAGGGCAAATGAAATCGGAATGTCCTTCCAGCTGAGAGTGTTTCCAGCATGATAGGTATATATCATTGGATAACATTCATACCATGTCATGTGTATGAATGGTATTGCTTCTGTAATTTCAATAACACAGTTTATTGTCAAAACTTCTGATGTACGTTTAAACTACATAAATTTAATATTCAATTGTAATTTGACGCAATAGGCCTATAAACCATTTTTTAACTTTTTTATGAATCTTTGTACAAAGATATGACGATTAAGGAAAACCCGACATGAAAATTCCTTATATTAAGCAAGATTTTTTAATTGTGGCAGACCAGTGACATTGGCCGTATTTATTTGGGACTTTTTAGGTACATATGTATATTCGAAAAAGGGACCATGCTAACCGCGGTTAGATTTTTCAGTAACCGGTTACAAATTTGAACACGGTTCATGAAAATTTTGGTTACTTTTGCATGACCACAGCAACCATGCGAAGTTGGCGGTTACGGCGGTTAGAATTAGAAATTAGGTTAGAATCTTGTTGTACGTAATTTTTATGACAATTATGGAGATAAGAAAAGTAGCAATAGTTATATTCGAAATAAACTTATCACGGGCATAACCTCTGAATAAACAAGTAGTATAAGTTGACTTGAGCATAGGCATTTTCACAATTATTTTTATCAATTAAAATAAACTCATTAAAGAATATCCACGCTTCCATAATTTGAATCTATCTTTCAACAAAAATTTAATTTAAATTGACAGTTCATGTGACAGATGATCAAGGCCAAAGCATTCGTTTATTCATGGCCGGTTACAAAACCGCACTGTTGCTACATGAAACCAGCACCGAACCGTGGTTTATTTTCCGAATATACTGGCTGCGTTCGGTTTTACGGTCTGAGCGCTCGATGTCGTTCGGTAATTAAATCTGAGCGATCTGTTCGCTCGTTCTCTAACCATGGATCATTGTCTGGCGCATGCGTATCTAAGCTCAAATTTAAAATGTTTGTCGCCGACAATGCAAACAGTGTCTATTCTATGAATGAATATTGTCGTTTTTGTATATCAATCAAAAATGTTTGAAATGTATAAATTAGTCATTTTAGAAAACATGTTTCTACATATAATTTTCAGCTTTAAGTTGTCCATAATCATTTCCACATTCTTAGTCAGTATCATCAAAAAAACGTTCATAACTCGTGCACAGTACACATGTTAACAGTTCTTTATTATTTTCCTTATTTATTCTGGCGCAAATTAATAAGTGTCAAAATGGCAGCTAAACGCTCTATCCGTTCGGTTATTAATTCAAGCTACAGATCGGAAATCGCAGATGAATCTGTCACGTGATCAGATTGCTCAAAGTGCTCGACAGATTTAAATACCGAACGCACCCACTATTAGATTAACTTGGTAGGTTAGTTGTGTTTAGTTGGCACATTTTAAGTAACCTTGAAGTGATCCTGAACTGACCCAACTAACCCAGCAGATTTGCTGGGTTAGTAGATCCAACCCGTCTGATCTCTCTTTCTAACAAGTTGCGTTCTTTATTTATTTTTTAAAACATAGGTGTGGATTACACTTGGAGTTGTATATATACAAATAAAATCACAATCACGGTAAAAAGAGCCAACTATATTACCAATGATCTGAATAAATGACTTGAATTCGAATATTCCGCCAAATTTGAGAACTGTATCATTTATTTGGAAGTAACACAGGTTGGTTTGAGGCTTGATATTAGTTCAAGATTGAACCTGAAGTTCCCAAATAAATACGACCATTGTAAAAATATTTTTTCATGTGAGATCCGCCATCTTTCTCACCAACGGGAATGGATAGTCTGTGGGGCGGAGCGCTGTGGAATTATAGGCGGAATTCACAGCTTTCATATTTCGGGCCAATAGAATCAAATATACACTCGTTACGTCATAAAATGTTTAATTCGTTATAACTTTATAATGAAGAATGTATTTTAAAATTATTTAGTTTTACTACTTATTAATCATTAAGTATTTTACAATTTATATATAAATTTGTTATATTTCCAATTATGGTTTATAGGCCCATTTGATGTCCCATAAAGTTTCCTCGAATAAGGTAGTTCTAATATTGATTTTTTTTCAACGCTAATTCTGAGGCTTCATACAAAAACAACCAATATTAGTTTGTAAAGGAATCTGCATTCATTGAACCAATGTCACAAATAACAAAAAATACTTACTGTATGTAATGTAGATAAACATGCCAGTAAAGTCTTGAAGGTTTTATTTTTATTTTAATGAACGATTTTGATTTAAATATTCGTTACAGCACGGTATGGGAATTCCTTCTGTGAGCATCTTACTCCACGAAATCATTAAGTTGATGTACCACGCACGCGTTCGTGACCCTATCTTCTTTCGCATCGGCACGTGTGGCGGAATCGGTCTGGAAGGAGGCACCGTCGTCATCTCCGAAGAGGCGGTGGATGGCATGCTGCACAACTCACTAGAATTGGTAAGAAGATGATAAATATTTTTTATACCCATTATCTACATACAACATTTATAGTGTTTTCCATTTATATATTTAGAGCGAACATTTTTGCACTGAGCGCATAACTCGTTTCCCATTTATATAATCATTGCGCACTAGATGAGTTTTACGTGTTTCATTTATACTTTTCGAGTGCGTATTTCTTCAACTTACTTGCAGTCTGCCAAATTAAAAAGTGTCTATGTAAGGGTGTAAAAAAATATTTTTGTTAATAATAGAAAAATTATTGGAAACGTACGTTAGTATATACAGGGTGCGGCAGATCCAATTGAGCAGTTTTGAAGAGTTATAAAAAAGAAACCAGGGTATATATGAAAAAAATGTTTTTATTTTTGAAATCAGTAGGACTTATCATTTTATACTCATTAATTTTTAAAAATAATGTCTTTAAGATGGCGGCCGGTATAGCTACAATACATTGCCGTTGACACATTTCGCGGGGTATCGCGTTTACTTCTTTAACAATCTGCTCCCTTAGCTCTAGCAGGTTTTGGGGGCGACGTTTAAACACTTTTTCCTTAAGATATCCCCAAAGAAAGAAGTCGCATATGCTTAAATCGGGCGACCGCGCGGCCACCCCACGTCACCTCTCAAAGACACTAGCCGTCCAGGAAACTTTTCTCTTAAAGCGTTTAGAGAATTTCGGGCTGTGTGGGCTGTAGCCCCATCCTGTTGGAACCAAAAGTCCCCTAATCCTTTTTCTTCAACAACCACTTCCATTCGGGGCTGCAGAAATGTTTCCTGGACGTCTAGTGTCTTTGAGAGGTGACGTGGGGTGGCCGCGCGGTCGCCCGATTTGAGCATATGCGACTTCTTTCTTTGGGGATATCTTAAGGAAAAAGTATTTAAACGTCGCCCCCAAAACCTGCTAGAGCTAAGGGAGCAGATTGTTGAAGAAGTAAACGCGATACCCCGCGAAATGTGTCAACGGGCTGTTCAAAACTTCAGAAATCGGCTCCAGCAATGTATTGCAGCTAACGGCCGCCATCTTAAAGACATTATTTTTAAAAATTAATGAGTATAAAATGGTAAGTCCTGCTGATTTCAAAAATAAAAACATTTTTTTTCATATATACCCTGGTTTCTTTTTTATAACTACAAAACTGCTCAATTGGTTCTGCCGCACCTGTACAAATAAACAGTTGTGGTTGTACATACATGTATTTGGACAGTGACAGCAAACAAACTTGTACTGGACATATTTCATTTAAAAAGCATTACACATGTCTTGTAACAACAATTAGTACCGGACTCCATGTGCAAAACTAATGCCCATATTCATAAACACTCGCAAAGTTCTACAGTTCGTTATAATTTTTATCCATTTAAAACAGTCTACCGTTTTGAATCTTTACGAGTGATATGAATACTGGCATAAATATAGAAATGGAAAACGCTCTTAGTTATATAAATTCCGTTTTCCACATCCGTTAAAAAACTTTTATTATTTTATTCTCCACGCCAGCAATGAGTACCCGTGCGGTGACGCCTGGTAAATCCCCGCACGGTATAAATATGTCATCATCATTACCGAAATCTGTATACAATGCAGATTGGCACACTCAGCAATGTATTATAATATACCGTGATGATATATTTATTCATTCATTTTAGTGTAAAAATTAATTATTTTTATTACACTTAAAAAAAATTAGTCAGAATGAGTTTTCCTTTATTTTTAGTATTAATTTGGAAAATCAATGTTTCGATTAATTTTTTGTTAATAAAAATCAGTTCGGTTTCGTTTAAAATCTTGTATTTAGGCTTAAAATACTGGTTAAGCGGTTTTTAAAATCAGTTTCTTGTCCTGATTTTTACTCATAGATTTCGGTAATAACTATATATCTCTGTACCGCATCCAATCGTGGAGAGAGCACCACACGGAAATAATTTGACGTCGATTGGAATCGAACCCGGGACGTTCGAATCATAACCGATCCCTAACTCAGACTCGCGACCCCGTGAAGAAAATTAATTTGATATAAATTTAGAATAAATTTGAATAACTTTGAAGAATAAAAAAATTAGTTAATATTTTGCTTACTGTGTATACTAAAGATAAAATATTCATCTGACCCTTGCACGAATTTAAATTAACGCAATTACTCATGAAATTCTTGCATGCACAGAAGTAATCATAAGTTATTCTCCAGATGTGCAATTTCAACAAATTAGAATTACTTTATTTGATGAGTATTGTATAAAATATAAATTTCATATTTCATGCATTTCCTAGTAACAAAAATTGTCGAAAATATAAACGTGGTTCCCTCAATAAACTGAGCAATAAGAAAGTCCAAGTCGTATAAAAAGTCTGTTAATTTTTTACTTGATATGCGAGTTTGAGTTAGTTAAGTTGTAAATACTCTTAAGTTATTTGTAAACTTTTTTCCGGTAGCCTGTGTTGGGGAAACTGATTAGTCGGCCTGCCAAACTGGACCGAAAGTTAGTGAAGGAATTGAAAGCGATGGCAGATCCCGATGACCCTTACGAAACCGTCACAGGGAAGACCATGTGCACATATGACTTCTACGAAGGTACGCAAAATATTGATTTTATAAAAACACCGAAAATTTATACAAAACGAGTAATAATTACTGAAATGTTTGCCATTCTAGTTTCAAGCCCGTTTGACACGGTTATAATTTTTTTAACAATTTTGTTACAAATATTGTGATCGTGTGATACAGATATATCATGAAAAGTTATTTCAATTAAATGTAGGAGAATGAACTTCTTTCTTATAAAAGTTCTCCAAATTTTTTTAGCCCATATGAAACCTTTCGTTTAAAGCTACAATCTTTTCAAGTACCTTACAAATTCTAAGTATACAGAACTTTTAATATAAATAAAATAAACCACAATGCGAACTACACTGCAAGTCGGCAAAAAATCGATTTACCCTCTAATATTTAGTTCCTCATTTTCCCGCTAGGACAAGGTCGTCTCGATGGCGCATTCTGCGATTTCACGGAAACTGAGAAGATGGAATACCTACAGAAAATCCATAAACACGGCGTGGTAAACATTGAAATGGAGTCGTTGTCATTCGCCGCACTCACGCACCATGCTGGGATCAAGTCAGCAGTCATATGTGTCACGCTCTTGGATCGATTAAAAGGAGATCAGGTAATGCCTATTGAAATTAGGATTGCGTGATTATGTGCCATTTTGAATTCATAGATGGGAGTTTATTACTTGATACTCATCGATGTACTACGACAAATCGTTTAACTTTCTCAATACTGTTCGATTTACTGTGACAACTTTCAACTATTTTATTACAAGTACAAATAATTTTTCTTATGTCAAGTATTGTATTTTATTTATTTAATAGTTTTAACAATATTTTACCATGCACCTACAACATCTAGGTTGATATTGTCATATTATTCAACAAAATTATTCACATATTCACATAGGAAATTCGGCCGGAATCGAATTTGCGCTTTCAAAGTATGTTTTTGACGAACCAATTTTGTTAATAATGAAAAATATAAGGAAATACATTCTCTTATATTGTAGTAATATTATTTTGAATTTTTGTCTATTTTCTTTTGTATTTAAATTCGTTAAAGTTAATGTATAAATTATGAATATTTTTCAAACTGAAATTAAATTATCCGATTAAATTAATTCAACCGAAATAAATTTTATATCGGAAATCAATAAACTGATAAAAAGTACGCAGAAAATTAAATTTCGAAAACAAATTATAAGGGGTACCCAAAAATAACGAGAATTATTTTCTGGTAGGTGGTAGGGTTCTAGTTGCGGTAGATATCTTTACTAGACAGCTTTTTGGCCATTGCCCTCTATATATAGAGGTCAATGCTTTTGGATCTGTTGCCCAAGCGTCACCCTTACGGATAAAATCATACTGCCCGTTTAATTGGTTCCCCAAGGATAACGTTTGGACAACAGATCCAAAAAGGTCTAGTAAAGACACCTAGCGGGAGAAATCGGAACTAGCGCCCTACTATCCACCAGAAAATAATTTTCGTTATTTTTGGGTACCCCCTCGTAAAGTAGATCAGTGAATATGAATGTCGTTTTTCACTTTTCAGAAATAAAATAAAAATATTATATTTATAGGTATTAGCTCCAAAAGAAGTATTAGATGAATGGCAACAGAGACCAACATTGCTCGTTGCACGATACATCAAAAAATACCTGCAAATGAAAGGAAGATTATCCTTCGAAGGACACGGATCCATGAGTGTCAAAAGTCCGCGAAGATTCAAACTTGTCCAGCAAGAATCTGAAACATATGATTAAACATACCAGTTATTTAACTATTTATTATTTATTCTATACTTTTAATTATGATTTGTTGTATTAACTTATAATTTTTGTTGTAGTTATAGTACTGTTAAGTTACCTGAAGCCGTAATGGTAGATAATTATATTTTTGTAATTCATTTTATATAGCACACCATCATATTTTCCTTTCCCATTACTGATATAACGAAGAATGTAATTCTGCAAGTCAATAATTTCTTTGTAATGAAGAAATATGCTTATTTTTGTTGTTAAATAAATAAGGAGGCACAATGCCATGTTAAATATTATGGTTAAGTTTGTAATATTAAATATTGGAATCAAATTAATTGACGTCACTCGTATAAAGGGCACAAATATTAAATTATACAAGCTTTATAAACCTATGTGTACTTTCTGTAAATTTTTACTCTTGTTTTACACTTGTATAAACTAATTAATATATAATTTAAAAATAGTAATAGTTATTTCATGGACAAGATATAATATAACAAATAAACTAATAAAGATTCAATGGTAAAAAGAGTGCCAATGGTACCCTATGATTAGATTGTTAAAATTCACCGCACCTCGACATGAATATGAATGACATATTTTTATATATCTGGCAATATTAACGTACACCAACAGTTACAATTGTTCAAAGTTAAAAATACATTATTGATCTAATACTTTGACGTTAGTGAATGTTACTTTTTGTTCAAATTCCTTTGTATGTGGAAATGATTACGTCAAATTAATTTTATATGAAAAATAAAGCTCAAAATTTCAACACTATACAAATGATGTGTTCTACAAATTATTGTTGAAATTATAATGTGATCAAAGTAAATAATTGCAAATGAATATGAATGATTCGCAACATCGAATATTCTCATGAAAATATACAAATTAATCTCGAACAAAAGTAATCTAGTATGCTGGTTAAATTCAACGCCATATTAGATTGCATTTGTTTTGATCTTTGATAGCGATGGCGTAATCTCCTATTACATGTAACATATCTCAACTAAAGATGCATCATTCTTAATTGTATAACAAATATCTAATCATGAAATTCTCAATAGTGCCAGTGGCTATCCAAGAATAACGAGAATTATTTTCTTGGGGAACCATCTAAGCGATCAATGTGATTTGCAATTCGAAATGGCGGACATTAAAAAAGCAACATGTTAACATGAAGTTCTGTTTCCTGCTAGGGAAATCAGCAGCAATACTTGAAAGATCTTGCAAAAAATCTGGATCAATTTCTGCTTGTTCTTTCAAGTGCTAGCACACACTCAAATGGTTGGTCTCTGGTCACCGCAAAGCACACATGGAACGAATTTTGCTGCGCCACATTTCATCCTCAAATTTTCAGTCAAAATTCGTTGGCATAAACTCAAAGATATTACAGTTTACAGTGAGTTCCTCCAGTTTATCGATTGTTCTACGACGATCAAAAGGATTGCATCACGGATTTTACAGTGCTTTCCGACATTCTGGAAGTCAAGGGACGTCTCGGTTGAAGGTAATTTTCAGTTGATATTCGACCACTTTTAAAAAGAGAAAATCATTCGTAAAGCTTCGCTTGGCTCAAAGCTTATTCCCCGTAAGTCCTCCGAAGCATTGCGACAATTCTCTGACAGGAAACAAAACTTTAATGTCTGCTATTGTAAAATCGTACGACAAAAATCATACTGACCGCTTAATTATTTCCCTGATGATGACGCTTGGGCAACAGATCCAAGAGTGTGTCTGGTAAAGACACCTAGCGGGAGAAAACGAAAAAATATTTTGAATATCCCTCATACATCAAAAATTAACTTAAATGATGCATCCAACTTTCTTGAACTTCTAACTTTTTGGTGTTTTTGTAAGAACTTCCTTAAACATTTTCCAACTTTACCAAATTTCATAGTTCTAATAATGAATTATAATAACATTTCACGTTATACAGAATGCCATGTGAATTATTCTATATTATAAAATATTTCAAAATAAATTCAGAGTTTGAAGAAACGCAAAAATATATTTTAATGGGCGCATTGTACTTGAAAAGATAGCATATATATTTTCACGTTTCTTCAATAAACCTATATATACATAGATCAGTTAAAGTTCTGTATAATCATAGAAAATGCAAAATATTCTTTTTTAAAACATATGTAATATACATAAGTATTCATGTTGTAATTATTAACATTAACATATAAGATACTACCAAGTGTCTGTATTCTTAATAATATTTAAAGCGCTGAATGTGTAATTGGTGTGTTTTCGCTAAAGTTACATTAATATAGCCTGTATTAGAACATGTTGATTCGAGTTTGTTATACAGGCTTGTTGATTGATGCCTGGTGCAAACTAAATACACATGTGTACGAAATAATTCAACAAAATATTGCTCTGTTACCGGTAGAAATTTCACATTCACCTCAAATTAATGTCTATAATCTTTAGAAAATATTGTAATGCTGCGAAAAAGTTGTTGAATTATTTTGTGTCTCAGTTCTTCAATCTACATATCAGCATCTGTAAATTATAACAAGAAGAACAGAGATTTAAGAACTAGTAGTTATAAATATTATTGATCATTATCAGTGGGCAAATCGTTATTTTGTCACCTGTATACATGACACATTTCCAAAATCCGCAAGCCTAGCATAGTTTAGTAAAACGTTAATGTTATTGTGCATTGTTATGAAATGTTGACTATTCGCGAAGAGTGTTTACATTAAAATATGTTATAAGTAGCGAAATGTGGCTTGTACCTACACTTGCACTTGGTGGTTATTTCGTACGGTAATTTTACATATAAAAAAAGAGAAACTTATCAAATTTATTGTAGATCCACTATAGGCGGTTTTTCTAAATAAAGGTAATGTCTGCATCAACATTATTGAACAGGACGAGTTCACTGATCAGTGATTTATTGAAATAAAAACACTTAATAAAATAAACTACTTAACATCAGCTGGTAAATTATTTGAATAATAAATCAATAAAGCAGCATCAATGTGAAGTTGCCGTTACGAAATTCCATATAAGTTCGGGAGCTTTAGTGGCCACCTTTATCCATATTTGCATCAAAACGTATATTATAAGTATATACATACATATATAATATATGAGCATTAAACAATTTGACAATACGTTGTTATACAATATACCAATATTTATATGTGTTACTGTACTTTTAAAATTTGTTTTATTTAAGGCAACGATATACTGTGATTTTCACATTTTATTTCAAGCAAACGCTTTTAACTGTTAATGAAATTGGATCAGCACTATCGAAATGGACATATCGCACATTCCAGTCTTGCAGAACCGATTTCAAGGAATTGTAGTTCGAATACCGGGAAATTAAACTAATATTATTATATCAAAAATGATGATTCATGTTAATCAAAAGTGATTATTGTTTTCATAACGATATTTTGGAATTGACTTTTTAAAATAAATTTGTACTGCATAACAGTTATAATCATGTAACCACATGTAATAACATAAATATTATTTATTGGAAATGTTTTTCTTTTATTTAAATCAACCCAAAAGTTGTACAAAAAAGTAGGTAAAACGTGATTCAAAATGATGGCAACATTTTCATATGCTTATTATATGTATTTTTGTGTTCTTATAATAAAAACCAAAGTTAGCGCCCTCAAAATTGCTGTGAATATTTAATATTTGTGTAAGTTTATTGAAATGCTATAAATAGTTATTCGTATGCACCTATGCAAAAATTACCATAAAATCATAGGCCCGTACTACGATCACGGTTTTAACTAAAACGCTGTTTTAAAAAATGTTAAATTCAAATTTCAACATTTAATTTTACACGTATGTTTGAAGATCGATTTTTTTAAAAAATATTTGGTTGAATACAAACTATGTTCTGCTTTTAAATCATATTTTGATCATTTCGATATTATTTATTATTGTTATTAAATAATGATATCTGACACTTCTTAAAACAGCGTTTTAGTTAAAACCGTGATCGTAGTACGGGCCATTGTGTACACGTGTCTCATTTTCGATGTTTTTTTTAAGGTATTTCGAGTAATATTAACGATAGAGCAAAACAGTTTGCACATTCTAGGGTCAATTTTTCGAGAAAAATTAAATAGTCACCACAGGAACTTTCGATCTTCTTTTGTTTCTGAGGCACAGACAAAACCTCGTTTTTCGCTCAATTCGAAAATATCTCATATCTTATTTATTATGATAGAGAAAAACTGTCTTAACAAATTTTGAATCGTTATTTAGATAAAATAAAATGGCATAATTAGATTTTTTAAAAATATAAATCTTGAGATAATACAGAAACTTATGATTTTATAAGTGGGAACCGTATTGAACATCGTCCCATCTTTTTGCTTATTTTGTAAGCTTTTCAATGATATAACAAGTCTACTTTCTTTTGTTTTAAATATCAATAATAGATGAATTATTAATTTATTGGGGAGAAAGAACTGAAAATGATTATGAAACAAATGACAGCACAGATTATTTAAATATGTATCTATGATATCTTTTACAACCAACCGGTAACAGCTAAACGAACTAACAGAAATAAATTCTATATTATTAAAGATACAATATAATATTGTAAGATTAGAGAAGAAAATATTTTTTTAAACCAATGGTTCTCAAGTTATAACATAAAGTTAATTTTTTTCTAAATGGGATGGTATTTATTTAAAAGGGCGGACGTAAAAAACAGGGCATCGAACCAGCCAAGAGCTGGGTTCGGTTCAGGTTAATTTGATTTGTTAGAGATAGGTTCGGGTGCGGTTCTGGTTCAAATATTCATAAAATTTGCGCTTTTGTTCCGGGTTCACGTATTGGGTTAGGATTCGGCTCGACCTAATGAAAATTGAATTAGTGTTTTTGCATACCAATCTTTATATAGAAATAATTTAAAATGCGAGCAGGAATTTACGCAAAACAAGAAACGAACACAATTTTCACGAAAAGTGAACACAGGCAGCAAAGCAGATGCCGAATGCATCAATTATCGGCTGTATTACGATTACAATCATGTTTCGAACTGAAAATGAACCTGAACCGGAGTTGAACCCTGAACCCGAATTTTAATACCCGGAACGGTTCCGACTCGGGTTCTATTGAAAATTATATCTGAGATTCGGTTCTGGGTTTGGTTTCGCTAAAATGTTACGGCTTGGTTCCGGTTTTGATTCGGGTTCGATGCCGTGGTAAAAAATATTTTTCTATGCAACTTGACTAAAAAGTATCTTATTTTACTCATCAAGCTCGTCAAATATTTCTATTCTTGAAATAACACTAGGAGTATACTTTTCACTTAGATTGCATAAATAATTATTTTTATGTCCATTAAAAAAATGCACTCTTATTTAAATTCATAAAGTATATATTTTTTACACAATTAAAATGTAAAAAATAGTGCACATTTTTAACACAAACGAGTAAAAAAATAAAACGTTATGCACTTTTTAAAGCTTTTATTGTAGACGTAAAAAAAATTGTATGCAACAGGTGTAAAAAGTGTCTTATTTCATTCATGATTTGACCCACTCGTCTAGGTCAAATTTGCCTATTCGCGAAATAAGACTATACTTTGTACTCATGTCGCATAAATAACTATTATTTTGCATCATATTAGTTTCTTAGGTGGGCGGTAAGCAAATTTCGTCACTTTAAAATATGACAAAGTGGGCGGTACACAAAAAAGGTTGAGAAACCTTGATCTTAGGTTTAGACGAGCAACACTGTTGACATGTATCCAGAAACAAGTTGCTGTATCCAACAAAGATGTTGCCAACATTTTGTAGGCCGGTCTGTACTACGCTTAAAAAGTGTGCTCAATATAATAAAAAAAATAGTAGTTGCATGCAAGAAAGAATATATTATTCTACATTTCAAACATAAATAATTAAACCATAAAAATAACTTAAATATTAATTAATCTATTGTATATTTCAGAGATTTTCTTTTGAACTTCTTCATCCTTGATTCGACTTATTAAACTTCGAATATTACTTTTATCATTTTCATTCATAAATAACATGATGATATTAATTCTTGATATTTTATGTAACTCAGATAAAATATTTTGTATAAACATGATATCATTTTCTTTTGTAAATCGTGTGACTAAACATTTTAATAGAAGACTGAGCATTTCTCCATCCAATTTGTTCCCAACAACTGAAAAAAAAAACATTTATATATTGAAGCAGTTTTCCTATTTCTATTTATTTATAATACGAATAATCTTATTACCATCAATTAGATCAGAAGGATTTAGAGCACGTAGTAATTCTTCATGTTCTTCTAATGTTGGATCAATTTTAATAGCTTGCCAATATTTCAAAAATTCGTATGGACTATAATTTTTAGAAATTTTCGTTTCTTTAGGTGACTTATTTGTACTATTCTCTAAATTAATTGATTTTTCCATCTGAGCAGAATTTCTTTTACCATTTTCATTATCCTCGTTTTTTGCTGTATTTTCTTTATAATTATAACAATTTCTCGTTCCGTTTTTAACTTTATTCTCTTCTTCTTTATTGTTAGTTTCAGTACATTTGTCTATATGAATAACTCCATTTTCTTTATTAGTTCCAGAAATATTTTCTACTTGATATGGTTTTTTTCCATTTTGAATTAAATTTTCATTTTCTTGATCTTCAAATTTCACCCTATTCATTGAACTAGACTTTGTTTTTCCTTGATTAATTATTGATCTTCTACCATTTAAAATTTTATTTTGATTTTCTTTGTTACATTTTGTTTTCTCTGTAGTATTATTGCATTTGTCTACTCTGTCCGATTTTTTAGGAGTTTCTTTTTGTACACTTTCATTTTGTTCTGATTTTACTTGCCGTAGTTGTTTTCGTACTCGATTTTCTGGAAGATTTAAATCGATAACATTTTCATCCGACTTCGAACGGGTTATTTTTGTATTTGTAAGTTTTTTTGCAATATCTGTAGGGACGTTTAATACTCTATAAAATGGCCCTGTAAATCTAGACGTGCTTGGAATAGGAACTAAAACATTATCTCTTGATTCTTCATTAATTGTGACAGATTTATTAATCTTGCTTGGGGACGTATTCTCGGAATTTGGCTTTTTCGTTTGTACTTTTGTATCATTAATATTTTTAGATTTATTATTACATATTTCAGTAATTTTATGATTTTCTTTATCTTTTATTCTTTTATTAGATTCTTCTTCATCTATTTTCTTTTCTTTATCTTTTTTTTCTTCGCCACTTTCATCAACAATTTTCATTCTAAAATTGTTTAATAGACATTTACTTTAAAATGTATTTTATTTTCCAATTTAGTTTAATTGAATTTTGAAATATTTGCGACAAGTGGTAAAAGTAGAGGTAATATTTTTTAAATTCTTATACAGTGTGTTAAAAAAAACCTAACTCGGAGTAGGCTATGAACAGATAAAGGTATGTCTTAATTTGAAAGTATTTAATGAAATGTCAATTTGACACGAGATTTTGATGTTATCTAAAGAAATCAAAGCTTTTCTTCTTGAATTTTATTTTAGTAATGGAAATAAATTAGGAAACGGCGAATGGCAATATTCTTTTGCTGCTTGTTACAATGACTTTCAAGAAAACTACATTTCAGTATCAATTTTGACAACTTGACTTTTGAATTAAATAATAATCAGACATACATTTCTCTGTTCATAGCCTACGCCGAGTTAGGTTTTTATTTGAACACACTGTATAAACTGAGGGGTATCCATCCATAAATAACCAGAATTATTTGGGTGGTAGGGTACTAGTACCGTCTAAGCCCGCTAGGTGTCTTTATTAGACACCATTTTGGAAACTTTTGGGCCTTTAGACAGTCTTTTGGATCTGTTTTTCGTAAGCGATATTAAAATATCTTCAACCAAGGCGTCCCTCGACTTCCAGAACGTTTGATAGCACTGGAAGAATCCGTGATGCGATCATGTTTGATCGTCGTAGAACAACCGATGAATTGGAGGGAACCACTGTAATATCTTTAAGTTTAAGCCAACGAATTTTGGTTGAAAATTTGAAGACGAAACGCGGCACAGCAATATTCGTTCCATGCGCACTTTTCGACGACCTGAGAGCCACCCATTTGAGTGTGTGCTAACAATTGAAAGAACAGTCAGAAATTGATCCGGATTTTTTATAAGCTCTTCCAAGCATTGCTGCTAATTTCCCCAATAAGAAACAGAACTTAATGTTAACTTGCTGCTTTTTAATATCCGCCATTTCAAAATCGCCGACCCCGTCAAATACAGCTTACGAAAAAATTACACTGACCGCTCCGATAGTTTCCAAAAGAAGACGCTAGGGTAACAGATTCAAAAGTGTGTACAGTAAAGATATCTAGCGGGAATAGTCGGAACTAGAACCCTACCATCCGCCATAAAATAATTCTTGTTATTTTCCAGGTCGATATCGCAACTGATTCTAAATTCATAGGACTATAATAAAAAATAATGTAGTTCTATTTTTTTATTAGTACATTATGGAGAGAAAACTAGAGTTAGATATTGTAGTATTATATTTTAAATAACCTTACCGAACCGTTTTAACTTTTTCAGTATTTCCTGTTAGTCTTTTAATGTCTCTGATAATATTTTGTGCATCTACGCTATTGGGATGAATTTGTAGTAACGTTTCCAAAGTATCCATCGCCTATAATTTATTATAATAAACGAAAATCAATTTACAATATAATTATACTTTGCCTTATCATATTCTTTTAAATATTTATGCGCGGTACTTTTCCTTAAATATGCTTTTTCGTTATTTGTTTCCAATTTTAATACTTCGTTACAATCTTTTATTGCATCTTTATAATTCTTCAGTTTTATATCTGAAATTATAAAGTTGTGAAATATGTATTACAGTGAAAAGTATAAATAATACTTGTTATGGCTCTGTTGTTGTATACAGCAGCAGAAGGAAGAAAAATTAAACTATTTGTATAATATTGTAAAGCTTCTTCATATTCTCCCAATTTATAAGTTTCATTTCCAGAAGTTTTTGCGTGCAGAGCAGCGTGACTTAATTCTGCTTTTGTCATTAAATCGGGATCTAAAACAACAGTATTCAATTTTTCTTTCTCTTTAGCTTTTTTTAAAATTTCTTCTTTCATTTTCTCTTCTTTAATTTCCATTTTTAAAATTTCCGCATCTGGATCTAATTTGTCCCATGCTGCGTAATCCATTGATTTGATACGCTCTGATTTATCTTCTGCTTTTTTATTTTTTAATTTCTGAGATTCTCGTACAGGTGCTTTAGGAGTTATTTGAACATCGTGAAATGAAGTTAATTCTTTGTCATTTTTGTTTGCATCTTCTATCCATTTCTTGAAGAATATACGTTATTACTATTGAAAGTTAATAAGTTGTTGTTTTTTACCTCCAAATCAGATGACAACAATGTCCATTCGTCTTGGGGAATGTCACGCTTAGAAAGAACAGGGACAGAAATTTGAAGCAATTTACTTTTAGGATTTACTTCAAATAAACGTTGCTCTGCATACTTTGTTAAATCGGGAAAGTGTCCTTCTTCACCTGATCTCAATATTTTTACAATTTTTTCAATTTCTATATCATTTTTACAAGTCTCTAAATATTTAAAATCTAAATGATCTAATGGTATATCAAATTTTTTGAGTAACGATTCTTTTTCGGGTTTTGGTAAAGCTTCACTAATATTTTCATTTATTTGCACCATCGTTGCATTAGATGTCAAAATTTAAAACAACTGATTATTCTAGAAATGTCTAAATAAACTTTGTTGCTATAGTTACTTAGTGGAAAGATTACAATCAATACTTTAATAAGAATGTAAATATCTACAGGTGTCTGGTAGCAGGGGCGGATTGGAGAAGTAAATCAGCCCGGGCGACTATTCTTTGTCCGGCCCTTTTTAGAGTAAAAATGATATATTAATGAAAATGGTCACACTGTTAAACAGTATATTATTTTTTATTGCAATTACAAAATATACTCTATCGAACGGGCTTAAAAAAGAATACCAATTATTTAAAGAAATATAAATTTGTGTTGTAACTTGAGTACCACTGGTTTAAAAAAAAATCTTCAATAAGCGAATAGCGAATGTCCGCCTAGATCTACTACAACTTTCATTTGATTGATTTTCTTCTATTCCCAGTCATAAAGAAAAATAATCGAGGCGTCCCATATTAGTGAAACACACTATTTACAACTTTTGAACAAGAATATGTAGGTAAACAAACAAATAGCAAACAAACATGTAATAATTAACGCAAATGAAGCGAATAAAACATTAAATACAAAATACACTACTAGCACCATCTGTGTTTCTAACCGCATATATTTAATCTACCATACTAAAATGAGCTCAATACCGACTTACGTTAAACATGTTTTATTGTATTTTTCATGGAGATAGGAATAAATATGGAGGGAGTATTTGCAATCGCTAGAGAAGCCGCTTCCCCGTCTACATTGTGACCGTTGTCAGTTTGAAGTTACAAGGTTGTTGCTGTCGTCTGACATTGAGCATTGTTTGTTTTTTATATTATTTAATAATAAACAATTAAAAAATCTAATGAGTGTATTGAACAATTGTAATTTCGTATAAATACCTAGCCTAGATCTATCGATTTAAATAAATATTGTAAAAGAAAACCGTATCGGTTACAGGTAAACGGAATTTTAATTATTTATAATTTTTCTATATTGTAATTACTTCTAAGTACATATTTGCTAAAAAAATATTTACGTTTATTGATATTACTAGAAATAAGAAATATTAATTTCAAATATTTAATTTTATATTTGCCGCATGAATTCCCACCACAATGTGACTGTAGCAGTACCTGCGTCCGTTCCCACAGGGTTGCATACCCCTTGTCGCTAGTTCAAGTTTATGCTCCCTCCATATTTATTCCTACCTCCATGGTATTTTTCTACTAAATGAAGATGTAAACTATAAAAAGAGTTACTATTTTGCATAAATTCCGTAACACCGAAATATCCCATTCATTCGTACTAACGTTTGTTTATTTGGGTGAAGTGTAAAAATCAGAAAAATATTAATAATTAAAATAACAGTTTATTAAACGATAAATAAATAAGAAAAAGATAGTAAAAATAACGAACACTATTATTATTATTAAACACTTAACACTAAGATTATTTATTTAAACAACATTTACTTCACTAGCTATTTATTTCACTATGCGTTTCTATCTCAGACTGCCGGTCGGTTACACACTGTCTACGCGATCACTAAACATCAGGGTATCAGGCTGACTGAACGGACTCCGCTCGCACAGAGTCGCTCTCTCGCTAATTCGCTATTATTCTAGAACATTTCCAATAACTTAGCAGGTCTAATATTGTTATAAGGTCACGCGTCACACTCATTTGTTTACTCAGTTGGATGCGGGGTAATTAGCCCGTCGACAAGTTCAGACACGCTTCGCTCAGTGGCGTCGGCAGCGCACACGCTACAGTTAAGTTATTATATTTAACTAAACGAGGGGTCGAAATCGAAACCCTACATTTCATTGCGTAAATTGCGTTTTACCTATCTGTTTAGTTCACAGGCTCTATCCCTTACTATTGTATAATTGGTAGGCTTAGGCTGTTATTAGAATATTTACAAATATTGTCCTTTTTCAACCCAATATAATAATCTTTTTAAAAAAACCTTTATTTCATCTAAAATAATAATGGTAAAGCTTATATTCTTTTTTTGGCTTTTGATTAAATACGTATATATAGTATTTTTCACAAAGAATGGCATTGTGGAATAATAATTCGTTTATAGGTAATCCAAATCGCTCTATAATCTATGCTGACAGGATGACACCTACTAGGAACAGTAACTATCTTTTTCTGCACCAAGAAATGCACATGCAAACGAGACCTTTATTCTAGCGCTTTTCGATAACATTATTTTATAGCATTATTGATAAAACACGTAAATCAACACGAGCCACAAAAATGCTAAAATACTCGCCAGTGTATACGAACTATGTTGACAATTCCAAATTATTTCCTGCACAGAGTTACGACATACGTCGCCTTATAAACATATTCTATAATCTATAACGTCTGTGGCAAAATGTACTACTTCAATTACGTATGTCTTCAACAATCGTACACTTTTTATTGCCCAATACCATTCTTACATGAAGAATACTATTGCTATCTTTATTAATGTTATATAATAATATTTATTTTGTACTTCTGTTTACAACTTTGTAACAATGCAATCTGTTTATATTTTGTTTCTTAAGAATCATATTTTTATTTATAAAATTGAACGGACTGTACAATTATCCGTCAATAAATTATTAAAATTACAAAAATTGACTTACTTTTCGTTGAAAACCCACTGCCAATTTGCCGTTGAATGTTTAAACATGAGTAAAAGAAGCTACAAGCTCCCTCCCAACTAGAAAATATTGGAATGGAAAGTCAGCAGTCTGAAAAGATTACTTTAAAGTTTATTTTTACATTTGTTTATAAATGTATTACTTATTTTATTTTCTTAAACTATAATTGTAAATGTTTATCACGTATATGTATCAAATTATAAAAAAGAGCGTTATTATTATCATTACTATTATATTATTTTAAAATTTTCAGACAGAAATCAGCGAATTCACAAAAAAAAATGGTTCTTTTATAGCCGGAGCCAATATTTCTACTACAACGTTCTTTATCCAGTAAAATGTCTCCAGCAGTCCAGCACGTGGTTTAGAAAATATTTGTGTTAACTCGGAAAATAGTTCTAACTTCATGCAATTTTTGGTATTAATGACCGCACTTTACTATTCTAAAATGATGTATGTACAAATTAACAAATTTCTCATTAGATTTATGTATAAATTTTCACTAATTATTAAAATCACGAACACACTCCTTTTGTTGTTTCTTTTTAACAACTGAATTATTAATTAATACGACCGACTGTGATTGGCCGCAGAGTACTACGCTAAACAAAATAGTGCCAGTATGAAACAATACGCTTGAAATTAAATAAAAATGTTTTAATCTAAATGTGTATTAGTCTGATTTTATGTTTTTCATAATCAATGGGAGAAATAAAACAGATTCAACTTTTAAATAGAATTTATTGTCGTAATTATTTTCGAAATATTGTCAATATATTTAAAAATGTTATGAGTGAATTGTAATGGAAAAACATTAATCACAATTAATATAAACCAATACCACTATAATTATTATACTCGTAGATAAGGACGGACAATACTATAAAATCGGACGGAACTTTATTTTATTTTATAACAAATTATTTACGTTTAAAACAAGAAATGAATATTAAACAATATCTCACTTAGATTATATAATCTAAACAATTAAAATTTTGAGTTAAAATGCTGTTAGAGATATCACTTTTGTACTATTACGTCTTTACAAATTAAACCTATAATAATAAGTACTTATTGCAAAAACGTAAAATAAAAATATATAAAAAATATTTAATAATATATATACACTTAAACACTGTTCATAAAAATCTGCACGGAATGTTGACCTTTAAATAAATAAAATACAGTCTTTTGGTAACATGGGTAAACACTATATGAGTCTTTCTTCAGGGGGAGGTTTTAACACATGGTCTAGCTCAACTCGGGGGTTGCAGAATTCTTGCGCACTAGGGCTGTAAGTTCCTCTCGTTGCACGTTTGCTACGGGCCATAGCGATAAGAACTGCCAACCCTGCTGCACCTCCGAGCAATATGATGGCAACGATTGGAATCACTATGAGGGCTATATTTATTGAATCATCTGACATGCCTTTCGATACCTGCGTAATAATATTTACATTGTAAATGTGCTTGAATTTCTCGAATGTTGTCCAAATTTGGTGTTAACAATTACTAGCAATCTCAATCATACGGTCCGTAACCCACAACCTCTCCGCAGCGAAATCGTATCAGACACCGGGAAATCGTTTTATTGAACTCCCGAACAGCAGACTGTTACTCACCGTCCCATGTAAATCAGCAGGACTTATTTATATATAATATTTATTGTAAACTGTGTCTGTGAATAATAGTAATTTAAGTTATTTAACGATACCTTGGACCTATCGACTAGCTATCTGCAATCCTAAACCCTTCACAGCAGTTACAGAAAGGTACCCGAAATCCCGAACAGCAGCAATACCGAGGGGTAGGTCGTCACAGCATATAATATTAATTTGAGCATTATCGCACTTACTCGTACATTCAAGATAAAATTTGAACCCAGCCCAATTTCATGCTGGCTTAAAATTGTAAATTAAGCAGAAGCATTTTCATGTAGTCCTTTACGACGATAATTGTGACTACGCAAATTTCGGGTTCGAATTTCACGTCTGCTTAAACCTTGTAAGGTTCAAGTTTTCAGTTCAAGTAGAGAGCGAATTCGCATGTGTACTTTAATCGCCCTATTTCTCCCAACATTTTGTTTGTTTTCGTAGAGTTGCATTTGAGGTTGTTTAATACCAATTTAGTTTAATAAGTGTAATGTGAGTGAATGCAAAAATGTTTCACCTAAATTTCAGGAACAAGTAAAGACTACAGAGAGTGGTTGTAAATGGCATAAATTTATAAGCGGCAATTACCACTTCAAGTACAAATTAAATAAATAAATATATCATCACGGCATATTACCCATATTGCTTGGTATGCCAATCTGCTTTGTACACAGATACCAGTAAAGATGAAATATTTGTAACGAGCGGGCGCTTACCAGGCGTCACCACACGGGCACTCAATGCTAGTGTGGAGAGTGCACCACATGGGTCAATTTTGTGCCATTAAAAGTCAAAGTTATTTTTAGCGTCAGTCGGGATCCGAGTCCCCAAATTCGCGACCAGACACTCAGGCACGAGATCCCATTAAGCGGGGTCTAAAATGATTGTGAATGTAGCTTTACACTTAAAATAGATAAATAAATATAAATTCATGTTCACATAAATACATTGGATTACATATTCAGTTTTTACAAAAAAAATCGTGAAAGTGTATGCTTAAATGAATATATTTATGTGTATAAGAATTTATGTTTATGAATCTGTAAGATCTTATTTGTAAGTATGATAATACTCACTAAATTGTTTTTGAATGCTTGTAGACCCTGATGAAATTAAATAAATGTATATTGAAACGTCGGTTTTGTAAAAAATAAATGCTGTATGAATAAGATTTCGATTAATTGTTAACACCTAATATTCAAGTCATTCTTCATCATACACTCCCGTCGATATACTTCTTAAACCATCTCTACTGATACACTCCCACTCTCTCAACAATATTACAATCTTACCACTGTTTCGTTGCAGTATGTGCCATAGTGCCCAACACTGCAGTTACAAGAAAACGATGACTCGTTTCTGCAAGTAGGAATACAAGTACCATGTTCTCCACATGGGGATGTTTGACATGGATCTGGGAAAGCGCAATGAATCCCGCATAATCCTGGAGGACAAAGGCATGTAAAATCACCGGGAGTATTTACACACTTTCCTTCTCTTCCGCATATATAGTCGTCTTCACATTCGTCAATGTCTATCTCACACAGCAGGCCTTTATAACCTACAAAGAAAAAAATATAAATTATTATTTTGCTCCATCCATTGGCATTTTTTAAGGAAGCGGCTTGGGTGCCGGCACCGGTTGCTTTGAAAAATCTAAATGGTAACCGTTGCGTTACAGCAAGTGCAAATAAAAATAATTGTGGTGCGTGTAAACGCATAAAGAGAACAATTATTGGCAATATTTTTTTATTTAGCTGGCGCCGGCTGCAGATATGCGAACAGGCAACGGCAGCCAAAGCACTACCTTTTTTATATTTGCATTTTTCGTACCTGTATTGGTACAGTTGCAAATATACTTGTCTATATCGTCAATGCACTGTCCTCCGTTCTGGCAGGGACTGTCTCCATTAGCTAAAATACAATCGTCGATATCTATTTCACAGAATCGTCCATTGTACCCCCTGTCACACTGACAATATGGTTCACTATCGGATATGTTGCATATTCCATGTTTACACTGTTCAGCTACACAGAATGGAGTATCACATAACGCTCCTACCATGCCTTTCATACAGGCGCATGTAAAGTTATTCTGAGTTTTTGGATCTGTAAAAATCAAAAGCAATTTTAATATAGAAGTTACTCTTAATATGGAAATCGTCAAAAAACTCTAATAACGGTTTTAACTTAAACAACCCATTTAACTTGGAAAAATGTTTGAAATAATTTTGTAAGAAAAACATTCACGAATAAAACGGTTATTGCTTTTACGCTGAATATGATTGTTTTTGTCAGTAAAATTTCGCTAGGTGCTTATTTCATTTATTTAATTTACAAACAGAGTTTACCAGGCCGTACAACAAAAATTTCTTAACCACAAAGACATAACAACAAAATTCTTCATAAATAAATCGGTATACCTGCAAGTATTCTTATACAACGGCAGATAAGCAAAAAAATACAAGCAGTAGAAATGAAATACATAAGAAGAGTACTAGGAATTAAAGGAATTGAAAACCGAAGCTATTAGAAAACAAGCCGAAGTAAAATCGACTAAACAACTATTAAAAGAATTTGAGTTGGTCGGCCATCTGGTTAGAATGGAAGAAACAAGACAGATAAAGAGTATGGGAGTCTAAAATATAGGGAAAAATAGACAAGGAAGGCTAAGACCCATTTGGAATAGTTCAGTTAAGAACCTATTATAAAATGCAGGAGAAAGCTGGAACCTGATAAAAGAAAAAGCAAAGGACAGGAAGAAATGGAGGAACTTTGTATACAAGGAAAGAATTAAAGAAGTTCATGAAGAAACCTCGACAACCTAGGGAACAGGAGAATCTTGATTATGTATATAACTTATTTACTTTTGTAACTTGCGAAAAAAAGCCACTCGGCAGTGACGGTTAATGTAAAAATATAAAATAAAACTTACTGGCTCCATCAGTGCAGGTAGATCCATTCCTACAAGGTTGATTTTCACAAGTGATTAGCCTCCTTGCTTCACATTGTCGCCCAACAAAATCATCAGTACAATAACACTCATAATTAGCTAGAAGATCTTTACAAGTTCCTCCGTTTCTACATGGATTACTTTGGCATTCATCTATTTCACTATCGCACAACCATCCTTCATATCCATTTTGACATTCACAAGTAAAATTTGCAATTCCATCTATGCAAGTTGAGTTATTTTCGCATCGATTTTCCAAACATTCGTCAATATCAATTGAGCAATCTTCTGCTGTGTAACCAGGGGCACAGTTACAATTGTAACTTTTTTCTGCATCTAAACAATGGCCGCTGTTAAGACAATCTTCATCGAAACAAACTCGACAGCCTACAGAATGAGTGCTGTTTGCTGCGAGAGAAAAGAATTCTTTTGCTGTATTGTTGTTATTGTAGATGGTTTCTGTTGTAAAATACGGCAAAAGAAGGTCACCTACTCTTATTTCACCTAGACATCCCTTAAATTTATCCCTGATATTTTCTGTTAATGGTAGTTCTGTGGTAAACGTATTAATTGGCACATCAATTGTGTTAGATTCTGTTACACTATTATTTGTAATGTAACTAGTTGCGTTGTAGCGTCTGTATTGATTGTGCAAACTTAAAAATTCGTAAGATTTTTTTTCACTTCCTCCTAAATGTATGATTCCCTTACTGAATAATTCTGTAAATGCAGTCACATTAAAATCATTTACAATTATGTCTGATATGTCGACATCATCTAAAACGACTTCTTTAAATCCTCCATAGAACATGATGTCTCTAACAGTGAAATAAAGTGTGTTCCAATCTCCGTTACGATTGTCTTTATGGAATCTATGAGATTCAGGTCTTCCGTAAAGGTTCCATTGAACAGTAATTTCATTTTTATTTACAAATACAAAGAAATAATCTTGTTCGTTTTGGACGTACATAACTGTACCTCCTATTTTTGTTCGGTATTTTATTTCGATTGTATCGAAAAATGGATGAATATCATCTGCCGTTGTCATGTAGTGATATATAAGAGGTTTAGTTTTGCCTGTAAATGTAGCATCGGCTATACATTCATAACCATCTTCTAAATTTCTACACTGAGACATTTCTGGACAGCCTTTCATTTCACAAAACTCAAGTTCCGAACATGTTTTGCCTTTGAAACCTCTGATACATTCGCATCTGTAAAAAATAAATAATGGGTGCTGTTTTTCAGCCCGACAAAATAAGGATAATTTTAGATTAGAATTTTTAACGATAAGAAAATATAATACATTGCGAGGGGGTACCCAAAAATAACGAGAATTATTATTATTAGACACCCTTTTGGATCTGTTGCGCAAGCGTCATCCATGGGAAAACACCTGAGCGGTCAGTGTAATTTTTTTCGTAAGCGCTATTTGACGTGGTCGGCGATTGTTGCAACGGCAAACATTAAAGTTTTGTTTCAAGACATACGGAGAGGAAGCTTTAAATCAAGCAAGGGTATACGAATGGTTTTCCTGATTTAAAAGTGATCGAATGTCAATTAAAGATGAACTCCGACCGGGGTGTCCCTAGACTTTCAGAACGGCCGAATACATTCAAAAATCCGTGATGCGATCATGTCTGATCGTCGTAGAACAATAAATGAATTGAAAGAACTCAATGAAATATCTTGGAGTTTATGCCAATGAATTTTGTCTGAAAATTTGAAGATGAAAAGTGTCGCAACGGAATTTTGTTTTACAACAACCAGAGTGCCAACCATTTGAGTGTGTGCCAGAATTTGGAAGAACAGTCAAATATCGATTCGGATTTTTTGTAAACTCTCCCAAACATTGCGGCTAATTTTTCTAACAGAAAACAGAACTTGATGTTAACAAGTTACTTTTTAATGTCTGTCATTAAAAAATCGCCGACCATGTTAAATAGCGCTTACGATAAAAATCACACTGACGGCTTAGCTGTTTTCCCAAGGATAACGCTTGGGCAACAGATCCAAAAGGATGTTTAGTAAAGACACCTAGCGCGCGAAGTCAGAACTAACGACTTACCAAAATGTATTTTAACGACAAAAATGTAAGTAGAGTGCTCGTCAGCTAAGAAAAAGCCATTTACGTCATCAATAGATGCGCGAAGCAATGATGTAGACTAACACATTTTGTAGGCAATGGCGTGCCATCTTATTTTCATTAGAACTAAACGTCAGAATAAGACACGAACGACACTGGCGTATCACGTGAACAAGCTATTTAACCCGTAGCTATGACAACCAAGGGCAATGACAAAAATTGGTTTCTGTGCTGATGACGTAAATGGCTTTTTCTTAGCTGACGGGAACTCTATCAAGTATCGACATAATTAATATTTGTTCTAATGACAAACATGCGGATGTAGCGATAATAGTATTATTACGCACACATTAAAGTATTTTTTATCGTATTAGTTTGATTAAATATACAATATTTAACCAAATTTCTTCCGGAACTGTAGCGCGCGTGTTCTTGTACTCGAATGTTCAAGAAGTTTTACGTAAATGCAGAGCTATATAAAGGTGGAGCAGCTTTATGCGAGGCAGTTATGTCTAGTCCAGTCAGTCAGTGCAGTTCGGTCTAGTCAGGCGAGTTTCTTATATTATATTTCAATATGATATTATAAAATTATCCAGGTATTGATAGTTTATTTTGAACAAGCCCGCCCTAATCACTAGTGAAGTGCAAGTGTTGAAGGTAGAGTCGTCTCGTTTCCAGAATCATTGTCTGGGACGGGGTAAATAAAATTATTCTTATTTCACCCGTTCCCATTTTGATCCAACCTGCACGGCCACGCAGTAAGTGGTCCTGGAACGCCCTTTTACCCATCGCTAACCACCAGAGACGAGAGAAATAACCGTTCCTTTACTACATTGATTCAGTAGGTAGGTTTAAAAGTTACATTTGACATCAAACGCCAGGAAGGTCGTTTTCGTCCTGTTACAATTCTTTGTTTTTTTTAATATTATGCGTTTTTAAAATAATTTAAATGATTATGTATAACTTGATAACAAAGGACGATCAAAAAATCCCCTTATTGTGTTAGCTCCCTCAATCGAATCACAAAAACCCGGGTGTCAATTTGTAGACATCTTGCCCATAAATTTTGTCGTAATTTTTTCCCATTTTTGTCATTCAATATACTAATTTTGTCGTAAACATTCCTATTTTTAATGGAAGTAATTGTATCGTGCAATTATAATACATAATTATAAATAATTTACGTAAAAATATTTGAAAAACTTACTTAAAATCGTTCCAGGTAACGGTACAGGTACCATTATGTTCACATGGGTTGCTGATGCACAAATCATCAGATACAACTCCTTGTTTTAAAGTATTACTATCAAAAGATACTTTTCCAAATTGTGGAGGTATAACTGTGTCGGTTACTTCTAGCGGGAAAAATTGTACAACCATTCTGCGCGTTCCATTGCTTATCTATAAAAAAAATATTAGTGTTATTTGTGAATGAAAATATTTTAACACAATCTTATTTCATTTTCAGGAATAATACATTATATCGTTTCCAGAAGGGTAAGTCAAATTTTATTCCTTACCTGGACATCTTGAATAATTCCTTTGAAATTAATGGTGGGCGAAGTCATGGCAGAAGGTCCAGATGTAGAAGTAGCTATATCCATTCTTCCAGACAAATCGGTCTGTCGTACAGGTCGTTTAGATTCGGGAAGACCTCCCAAATACAATAACTGGGCATCTAACTGTCCTATTCCTCCAATTGTTTTACGGAAATATTCAGTACTGTTAAGTTTAACTTGAACTAATGTTACATTTCTGATAACCTGTAAAATAAATATATTAAAAATATAAAATTTATTCGTATATTAAATTTTTATTTACCTCTATTAAATGGTTGAATCCATTATCAAGTTTTACTCCGCTAACAGTATAAGATTCAGGTGTCCCGTTAAACAAAATACTAACTAACAATTCTCCAGCTTCAAGTTTAGCTGAGATAAAATTATCGTCATTTGTCGCAGTGCCACCCAAAGATGAACCTAAATAAAATATTTGCCCAGCACTTTGTCTTGTACGAATGAACATAGAAATATCTACTATTGATCTAACTGCTCTTCTGCAATGGTCACAAACATGAACCGTTACCAAAGAATTCGTTATGTTTTCGTAACCAAAAGTAGCCGCAGTATAATCTGAAAATAGATATATTTAATGTTGTATCATTATAGAATACGAGAAACCTTAAAATCAGCTGATTTGTGGTGAGCACTTAGTCCTTTGACAAAAACAATGTTTTGAACTATTTTGATTTTGAGATGCTAAATATTCATTATTTTAAACCCCGTGAGGTGACGCCCAGTAAACGCCATCAAAAGCTCGATATTACCGAAATCTGCGAATAACAATGCAGATTGGCACACCCAGAAATGGGTATTAAATAAATTTATTGATCTCCATTTTACTAAAAGAGAGAGAAAATTTGCCCTGACTTCATTCGTTGCTTCATTCGAAAGTTTGTGCTTGACGCCGCAAGTGTGTTTCGTTTAGAAAGAAACGAAATACGTCAGGCATTTTCACTATGACGGTTTCACTCATTTGAAGCTTCTCTTTCTAACCCGTGAGCGTGACGTCAGCAAATACTAGTATTTTTGCGGGATATTTTTTGATCTTTGCGATTTTTTATGGCTATATGGAATATTTTTAGCGAAATAAAAAAATACGTATCCGAGTACGTATCATATTTTTTATATAGATTAACATGTTAAAAAATCTGAAAAACGTGTACAACCCTATTGTGAAGTGGCAAAAAATACACAGAGCAGCTGATTTAAAGCATTTCAGGGTTGTTCGAGTCATGTATCTGTCCACGCCCTATAATTTAAATAACATACTTACTATATTGACATTTGTGTCCCAAATAAGGCCTTTCACAAGTACAACTATAACTTTTCCATTCATCTGTGCATCTTCCACCCGAATGACAAGGATTTGGATTACATTGTTCAGTTCTTGAACATCCCACATCAACATCCACAATTGACATCCAAGTAGTATTTTGCGGCAAAACCCATTCCCCATTAATAATTACATCTTCAGTACATCCTATAAATGGTGAACGAGCATGAGTAACTCTACTAAGTTCTTTAAAAGTTCCCAAATATGTTGTAGGAAAACTTGTATGAGTTGTATTTGAACCTTCGTTTAGATTAATCGGGTAAATAGTTTGTTCTTCATTTGCGGCTAAAACTAAATGGGATGTGTTGATTGCAACGAATACTTTTTGCCATTCGCTGTCGTTTAAATTAGATCCAATAAAAACGCCTTCCCATTTATTGAGAAGACTGGAATGTAAATTCAATCTTCCGTTTACAAGTTCCAAAAAATAATACGTCAATCCTTCACCAATTGCTAGCATTCCATCTCCCAAAGTAGTTTTAAATCTAAATTGAATATCATATCCTTCGTCTCTCCTCGTGTTGACGACAATATTAGACGTTTTAGATAAAGACATTGTTGTAATCTTCTCACAAATGTCTCCGTGAAATCCATTCGGACAAGAACAATTGTATTTATGAAGAGTTTCATTCTCAACGTATGGTCTACAAGATCCATTGTTCGAACAGGGATTATGGTCACATCCTGTTAATAAAACAGAACAATTTTTGCCGCCATAATTATGTTGACAATCACAAAAATAATTTGCTTTCATATCTATACAATTCCCGTGAACACAAGGGGAATATCTTTCACATTCATTGATTTCTATTTCACAGAGTTGCCCTTCTGTGCCTTCTTCACAATCGCATTTAAAACCGCCGATTAGATTACGGCAGGTACCGCCTTTTTGACACGGAAAACTATCACATTCGTTGATGTCTGTTTCGCAGTCTTTGCCGGTTACTCCAACAATACAAATGCATTCATAACCACTAGCAGTTGCAATTGAAAAGTTATGTGAAAATGCTGCAGGTAGTCGCAAACTAGGAGGAGCATTATACAAAGATATATTAGACCTTTGCAGACAAGTACCATTATTCTGACAAGGTGACGGATCACACTCATCAATATCTATTTCGCAATTTTTACCCGTAAAACCAGGGTAACAATCGCAAGTATAATCATTTACTCCATCAATACAAGTTGCTTCATTTTCACATGGACTGCTCAAGCAATCATCGATGTTATTTTCACAATGAGAACCGAAATATCCAGTGTTAGAACAGTTACAAGTGTAACTATTAAGACCGTCAATACATAAACCTCCGTGTAAACATGGAGAAGACTCGCAGTCATCTATATTAATATTACATATTTTTCCAGTGTAACCAGGCTCACAAATACAGGTAAATGAATCTATGCCATCTACACATTGTGAATTTCCGTGACAAGGAGTACTTTCGCATTCGTTTATGTCTTCACTACAGTCTTTGCCTACAACAGAAAATGTTTTTATGTTCAAATAAAACTTTATTATTTCAGGGTCTTAGTGGAAAATTGTACATGTGTAGTTTTTTTTACAAAAATTCATATTTATTTGAGGGATAAAATAATACAAGAATAGCTGTCGCGCAATAAGTTGGAACTGACACTGCGCATGCTAGTCAATCTGAAAACATTAACTACAAATTCTTTGGCCTGTGAATGAGTCCCACCTTTATAGCAATTTTAAATGTTGATGGAGTGTTTTTCTTTTTGTAATAAAAGCATATAATAATTACTAGTAAATAGGTAACAATTATTGTAAACGTAAATATACGTAACCCCCCTATTTATTACATTTCGATGCCGTCCAAGTATGAACTTTAGGTTCTGCGCATACAAGGTCAGTCTCAACGCGCGCCAGTTGATTATTTGAAAGTATGTATTGACGAAAAAAATGTACTCGTAGCCGCTTGGTAGCAAAATTATGCACTTGTCTAAGACGTATTCAAACTGTCTCACACTCTACAAGTTCTGCCACTTACATCTTACACCGGCCATTTTGTCAACTTAGTGCTACCACCATCAGTCATTTTCAAATTTGAAACTAACCGGGTTACATTTTAGAATGAAAATTAACCAGTTTTCTGTTTTGGGACCAAATCAAGATTCTGGAACCGAAACTAATCGGATCTTGGTTTTAGAACCGAAAAAGACCGAATCCCAATTTTGAATTTAATAAACATATGAATATTGAACCCGGAACCCAAAATTTTCTGATATTTGATTATTTCACATTATTATATTCGGATTATGACATAGCTATTACGTATTAAGATTCGCCATATTTATTAATTTTCTTAAAACCGCGTGCACCTAAAGTAAAAAAAAGAAAATAAGTAATATACTGGTATATAACTAATGGATTAGTGAATGTCGTCTTTTATTTTCAATAATCTGTCTATTAATAAAATAAAAATCGTTATTTTCAATACCACATTTCAAAAAAAAAAAATAATGGGTCAAATGTGAAAAGATATCGAAAGATTAGTTCCATACCCGAAATGTGAGCATAGCTTCCTTTACTCGGATCTTAAGACCGATTCTATTACCCGATTTCAAAGATCAGCTCTAGATATTTTTTCGTTTATTGAAGCACTATTTAGAACGATACAGACTTTTCTTGTAAAGTTTAAATTACTCAAATTCTAAATATTGTTATTTATACCACTGAACCCTTTATTTAATATACACCTTACCTTTGTATCCAGGTGTGCAAATGCACTCATAATTATTAATTTGATTCACGCAAGTGGAATTATGTTTACATGGTTGCGACAAACATTCATCCACATCTAAATGACATGTTTCTCCAGTATATCCTGGTTTGCAGTAACACTGGTAACCACCGGGATGATTTACACAAATTCCGTGTTCGCAAAGTGGAGTGAGATCTTCACATTCATCGATATCTTCTTCACAATTTTTTCCTGTAAAGCCTTTTGCACAAGTACAAATTGGTAATCCAAGTGGATTAGAATGGCAACTGCCGCCATTTTGGCAAATAGCTGTCGTGCAAGGATCTACGACGCAGTTTTCTCCAGTATAGCCTTCAGGACAACGGCATTCGTAGTCATTTATTAAGTCCTTGCAAATTCGACCTTCTGGGCATGTATTGTGCAGACAATCATCTATGTTTGTTTCACAAATTTTACCAGTAAATCCTATAAAAATATTGTTATACACAAAAGATATATGATAAATGAATAAATATTTACCGGGTATGCAATTACAAGCAAAATCTCTTTTGTTAGAAGTTAAACAAGTTCCATTATTTTCACAAGGTTTGGTTTCGCAGATGTCGAATGGTTTATCGCACAAAGGACCCATGAAATCTTTGGTGCAATTGCAGTAAAATCCATTTATATCATCCATGCACGTTCCTCCGTTTAGACAAGGGTGTGATAAACATTCGTTTATATTTTGTTGACAAGTTTTACCTAAATTTTAATAGTATTAGTTATTTCTTATTTTGCTATACATTTTTATTCATACTTCTTTCGCCTCGTCCACATTCATTCGACGAAGGTAACGTTAGAATTTTTGAGAATAAAACACATGGGTCATATTTTTTAGAATATTAATTTAAATATGGACTCAAGGCTCGTGGGTACGAATTCGGGTCAGGTCGAGAATTTTTCTCAACTGATCTTGATCTGTATCTACTCCCGTTATCTTTCCAAGTTGAGACATAATTGGCAACCACAAAAGTATCGGGCACCGGCTAGCGGTTGTAATCGGGTGGGCAACATACATACTATACATGGCATCTAAACAATGAATGTCGTGGTAAATACAAAGAAAAAAAAATAGATGTTATGTGTGGCAGGCCCATAGGGGGTTAAAAATCCTAAAACACTATACTAGCTTAGAATCAGCTGAAATTGGCGGGTGTTCTTTTTTTTCGTTATAAACTGAACGTGAACTGAACAAAATGCTCTCTGGTTAATTATTCCATTTATTCACTAACAAGAATACTTAAATGTTGATTAATTAAGTTTTTACTAAATTAACTTTCGCAACTTAATTTCAAATGAGATAAAAAACTTTAAAATTATGCAATTTTTTTTATTCTCAATAATTCTAGTAGACCCTCGGGTTTAATTCACTTTAATTACAGTTGTTAATATATTTTTTAGAAGTATAAGACAATAACATCAAAATTGTTAGTTACAAAATGTATGAAGCATATTAGTTAATAAAAAAAAGTGTGTAAAGTGAAGAATATGTTCTACCTGTGAAGCCAGGCGGACACCGACAGAAGAACCTATCATGTGTTGAGATACACGTGGCCCCTCGTCGGCAAGGGTGTGAAATGCAGTGGTCGGTGCTAATGTCACACGTGTCACCAGTCCACCCAGTTTGGCACGTGCAGTAATACCCTCCCATCTGTGCCATATGTTAGTGAGCCGTGCATAGCAGAAACTTATGTTAGTGGAAATATAAAATTTATATAATAAAACACCAAAATGCTATATTTATAACTAATAAATAATACTCTTTTGATTGTTTAGAATAGCAATTACTACTTTATATAATTGAGCTTTTGGTATAAACAACCTAGTACATTTTTTTTAATTTGAGATAAAAAAAAACAAATACGTTTATATATTAAAAAAATATTTAATGGATGTTGAATAATAGAAAAATAAACATGGATGAGCAATTACTCATTTTTTATAGGCCTTTTTGTAGAAACGCTTAAACTTTAAAATGTAATAACTTGTGACTACTTTTTATGAGGAACATTTTTACCAAATTGTTAGACACCCTTGAAAGTAGATGTCGCTGCTCAATTAAGCTTGGATCACACTATGCGTTTTAGCGGGTCCCGTAAAACTGAATCCGGTTTAGTTTAGTTGGCTACTACAGGGGTTTCCAAGTGTACGCCTTTTAAAAAAATACTTATTGGATATCAATGTTCATCATGTGTAAGTAATATTAAGGTGAATACAATCGTTCATTTTCTGATTTTTATTACCCTAATATCAAAATGAAACTTTAATGCATTTAAATCGAGCGCATAAAATTCAGTATCAGCCATATTTGTGATGTGCTGTACACTGGCAAATGCCATTGCTAAGGACTATTCGAACACGCAAGCCAAGGGCGTAGCGTGTATCGCCCCCGCCATATTTGCGCTGGTTTGACATGCCACGAAATGACGAACCCAGCTCGTGTATCTAATAACCGTCTCACTCAGCTCTAAAAACGTATGTTCTCCATGCGGCTGACATCATTGTCTCGGACATTATTTATTGAAACTTTAAAAACAAAAATTTCTGGCGTATTAGAAATTTTTCGGTGAAAATACAAAATACGGGTCTAATATTTTTAACATATTAAAAAATAAAAAAACTTGGAAACGTATAATTTTAAAGAAAATTTCAATGTTCATAGTAACAAAAAAAAAATGTATTCTCTAAATTTGATCCAGGTCACATTACCTCAAGTAACATATTTATTTACCAAATCACGCAATATGATATCAAAATTTAATAATTTATATATGATATACATATATGTATATGACATAAATTGTAATTTCTATTTAATAACAAAAAGTTTAAAGGCTAAATGAAAGTATCTAGCAAAAACAGAAGCTATAGTTTCCGCCAAAATACTCACGAAATCTTGACAATTAATAGCATGATGACAAGGTTTATCATCACATTGAACATATCTTTCACACTGTTCACCGGTGAATCCTTCAGCACAAATACATTCATAAGAAATCTCACTCGGAATACATATTCCCGAATTAAAACACGGGTTTAATTCGCACACATTATAGCGAATATCACAAACATTACCTAAAGATTCCAAAGCCGGGAAAATGTTACATGCAGATAGACACATGCAGAATGAAATAAAAAGTATTAGTAATCTTATACATGCAAAATAAGGGAGAAAATTTAGGGAAATGTACCTGCAAATCCTGGAGGGCATGTGCAGTTGAATGTGTCTAAGACAGTGGTGCAAGTGCCACCATTGAGACAAGGTTGGTGGGCGCAAACACCACCTTCAGAACTGCAGTTTGGGTATGGTCCTGAAAATATATAAAAAAAACAATTAATCATTAACATTTCAAATTTTAAACTGTATTTCGGTGTTTTCTACTATTATTTATATTTAATTAAGGGGTTTCCCACAAGAATCGAATTCGACATTAGGTCTGTTCGTTTCGCTACTCTGCATCTACACTATAAAACAATCTTATAGAAGACCAAGGGGGCCTTCGGATTAGAGAAGAAAATATTTTTAAACCAGTGGTTCTCAAGTTACGACAGTTTTTTTTTTTTTAATGGGATGGTAAATATTTTTAGGCTCATTCGATAAGAGTATTTTTATTTATTATTAGTATATTTTCTGAATTCAACCATGCAATCATTTTATAATCCCTACATAACAAAAATATTGAGTAAAATTCAATTGAAATTCAAATGAATTTTATTTTTATAGTTATTTTCCAGTAGGCTAAATATGAAAAACAATTTAGCTTAAATTAAAACGAAACAAAAATTTGTTAATAACTTTAATAACAGTATTCTATTTTTTTTTTTAATTTCAGTTGAAGTTTTCTCAATACATTTGTTATGTAAGACTATAAAATGATTACATGGTTGAATTAAAAAAAAAAACTCTATCGAATAAGCCTAAAAAGTATATACTATCCCATTTAAAAAAATATATAATTTTGTGTTGTAACTTGAGAACCAGTGGGTTTAAAAAAAATATTTTCTTCTCTAATCGGATGTCCCTCTTGCTCTTCTACAAGTATTTTATTGTATATTTAATAATATAACAATTATTTTAGGTAGCTTCTCCTATGGGCCTCAGATCCTGTCTGCCGTCACTCTGCAGAGACTACCCACTGTCTCCAAATGCGTGAAATTGTACTTACGATACGATTTACACGAGCCGCTATATCGCGCAGTGTTAAATCGCTCTCACGCATACCCACGATACGGTCTCTATCAAAATCATTTATTTGATCAAATATGTCTTGTCTTCTACGAGGCACATTTACTTGATAACAATCAAATTCAAACTAAATTTGAATCATTTGCAAGAAATATTTAATAAACAAATATGTGTGATAATTAGGTTTGAATATGTATATTTCTTTAAAGACTAGACTCAGCAATTCCAAATTATAATCAATTTGTATGCTGAATCTCATTTATTCTTAATATTTTTTGGTGTTACATTTTCAACGACTGCGATATATATAAAAGAAATTGATTGTACACATTTTTTATTGAAGTATTTTTCCCACATGTTTCAATAGCAGGATTAAACAAAAAATCTCACCTGGATATCCAGCCTTGCACATACATCTTCTTATTCCTTTTTCTTCTCTACATTCTGCATTGGGTACACATTGTACCCCATCACAAACCACCAACTCACAATTAACTCCCGTGAATCCATTTGCACAATCACATTCATACCCTCCAATTTTATCAACACAAAGCCCTTTATTCTGACACGGCGTAGATTCACATTCGTTTAAATTTTGCTCGCAATTGGCTCCTCCATATCCTTCATGACATTGACACGTATACCCTCCGTAAGTGTCGAAACACATGCCCCCATTCAAGCAGGGGTGCATGAGACACTCATTGATGTTGATCTCGCAGTTTCTACCCTCGTAGCCAGTGAAGGCGCAGTTGCATGTGTAGTTGTTGGGGTTGTCAAAGCAATGACCACCATTTTCGCAAGGGTTTGGGGCGCATTCGTTGATGTCTGTCTCGCAGTGGGGTCCAGTGAAGCCTGAAGTGCATACGCAACTGGGTTCTGTAGCGCCAGGCGCGAGGCGACAGGTGCCGTTGTTTTGGCAAAAGTTTGGTTCACATAAGTGGTGATGAGGTATTTCTGTCTCGCATTGTTTGCCTAAAAAATATAATTTCTTTTAAATACTGGTCTCTTCATGACAGCTTTAAGACCCAGGAAGGAGACGCGTGGTATAGGTACAGGTATATCGTAGCTGCAAATAAAAGTTGATTCGCACACTCAGCAAATTTATAAATACTGTTACAATAAGGCTGTTGCAAGAATTTTTATATGCTTTCTGAGTATTAAATTTTAATATTTTTCTTTAAAAAGCCTCAAATTTGAAAATATCAAGAAAAATATCTATTAGATATCTTACAGTTAATTATTGAAATTTGTGTAATATTTTGAAAAAGCCACTTGATCTGAAACAGAATGTGACATCAAAGTTCATACAGCTTAACACTTTCGCTGCCACAGACGCACTGGCGCGTCAGAGTGTCAGAGAGTACCACTAAAACTGGGTGTCTACGACGCACTAACGCGTTTACTGCGCTTTTATCGATGCTTGTAATTTTATAGGCTTTGCAGCTATGGCTTTATCATTGAATAGGCATATGACTAAATATCCGAATTTATTATTTTTAAGTGAGGTTTACCATAATCGAATTTTATCTTCGTTTTTATTGTAAAAATATTTATTTTTTACTTGAGAATGTATACTGTATGCTAACGATACTTCAGAAACAAAACAACAAAAACTGTAATGTTTATTTTGTATTCCTATTTTTTTTGTATTTTATTAAGAATTAATAATGTTTTTACCTCTCGCTAAGAGAGGTATTGGATTCATGCTAAAAATCGCATATTCAGATTTTATTGAATAAGCACGATTTAAGGTCCATAGAATCCGATTTTAACATTTTTACAATGATGTCTGTGTGTGTGTGTGCGGATGTGTGTGTCTGTGTGAGGTTGTTGGAGACACGATTTCTCAAATTCTATAAGACTAAGGACCTGTTTGACTACGGATTCCTCAATCTAACAGTAATGGGAAGATTTGAATAGGTTCTGGTAACAATTGGACAACCGGAAGTGGTAGTTTCTAAAAAAAATAATTTTAAATATTATTTTTTGAAAATTTGTTACTACAAATATTAAAGATAATTAAATTCTCAATCTGACACATTTAATTTTTTTATTATATCTCGTATAGGTTTGGAGATATAGTATATAATAATATAGAATAATCTGTTGTAATAAATCTCGTTGCCCGAAAAACAGTTGCGATATTTAATTTTTTGTAATTGACAAATAAATGCAAAATGTCAGTGTCAGATTTTTCTGGGAGGTATGAGTACATTTAATATATATTATTATATTATTAATTATGTATTTAAATTACAGGTATGTTAATATTACATATATCCTTAAGAAATACCGCTAATACCGTCAATGAATTTGAAGAATTTTGAACATATTAGAGTAGTAGAATAAAATTTCTCATAGAACGAAAGAAGAGAAACAATTTCAATTATTTGTGTGTACTTATTTAATTTCAAAATATTCTGATGTTTATTTGTCATCCATTAGTATGGAATATACTTGTCGAGGAAAATAATCCACATGGATTTGGAAAATCATAATGTTTCGAATGAAAACTTATGATATTTTACACCTATGTATATTAATAGCTCTCATTCTGACACGGGCCCCCACATCTGCTTGCCAAGGCCAACAAAGTCACATAATTGCTAGCGCCCTATGCAACATAAAATGAAAATGGCGAGAGGTATTGTGCTGGCCACAACAGATTTTTTTATTTATTTTTGTACCTTCATAAATTACAACTTACACGATAAAAAATAAATATTTTAATTATATTTATTACTATTTGTTTAATTTCTACTTACTATATATTATCTATCCGGAAAATACTAAACGCGCTAGCGCGTCGATCAGCATCAGAAGCTGAATATTAAAAAGTCAGGTGCCTACGACGCACCACAATATTTAAACAATAAAAAAGGAAATATAATAAATTTGTTATCATCTATAACGTTTAAATATAAAGAGTAAATTAAAAAAAAAAATACAGGCGTCCGACTGTAGTACGACGAAAATGCTGTGACACCGAAAGTGTTAACATGTGACAACCCATCGCCTAGGCCCTAGGTGATGGACAAACTGATTTCCTATTGATTATGAATGATGTGCTGTATGCACTGCAATATATTATTGACTGGAATGCGAATACCTACTATGATAGTGAAGGCCTATTGAATGCCGGCTGCTGGAGGAATCCGCAAACATCGGGACAATTCGTGAGGTCGAATATTACTTCGTCTAGTGCGCTCCATTTAGTGGTCAGGCATAGTTTTTAAATGTGAGTAGTGGGAAGAATGTATATAACTATTCGGCTATGTTCGATTCGACACAAACCTACTCAAACAGGGCCAGCAATTCTCATTCAATGGGGCTTCAGTTCAGCGTATGGTGATAGGTAGAGTATACGAGTTCCAGTCATTAATAATTTCAGTGGCTGTATGCACTTTAACGTCACAGGAGTGGGGGATTGTTTTTCATAACTGTTTTTAAAGCCAATCTTTTTATTTAATTATTTATGAAATTTACAACATATTATTATTATTTTTATTGCTACGAAAAATATTGCATAAACTTCCATTTAAAGTACTTTTTAAAAGAAAAATAATTAAAATATGTACTTAATTTCATGTGACATTAAAATATGGATGAAAGAATTAAATGAATATTAAAAAAAAGTTTAACAATTGACGGAAGTACATCCGTTTTCTAATTATCCTTAGTGATAGTAATTCTACGTATACATACATATTTTTCAATAGGCCAGTTGTTACATCCTACTTACCAATATTTTTTTTTTTAAAGAATAGGTCAAATTGAATATGTAGGCGTATGTGTTACACCTTACAGGTTTTTAGAATTAGAGATATGATTTTTTAATAGTTGCCGGTAATTTCAAATATTACAACGTTGACGTCACAGCTTCACGAATACGGCAGTCGGGTTTTATCGGTTTAGTTTGGAACTATTTAATGAACTTTTCGTATTTATTTTAATATTTTATTTACATATCTTCTACTGCACTAGTACTTTTAAAAAAATACACAATAATAATATTAATCTTCCCTCTGTATACTCTGCTGTCACCTGTCTCAATTTTAGGTTAGATTTCTATTTTGTGTTTACAACGGGTAAAACGGAAATCACGTAGCGCGTAAATGTGTGAGAGAAATGTATTTCCTTGAGTATGAAGCTGTGACGTCACAAATTTAGTCAGCGTTTACAGCCGCTAAAGTTTATTAGCAAATTTATGAATGAAAAGTCACATATTTCAAATTATTTTATATTACTATATTTATTAAATGAGACGGATTTCATTTTATATAAAAATAAATCGACCACTTTTTTTAAATGGCCCATTAGATTTTTTAAATGGGAACCTATGTTGAAAATAGTCCCATTTTTTATAAGCTTTTCAATGTGGTATTCAAACATTGCAAAGATATAGTAAACTTCAATAATTATAAGGTAGCTTACTTTAAAACAAGAATTTTAGTAAAATGAAAATGATGAAATAATACTTCGTTTTAATAAAAATGCTTGTTTATTGTAAACGCAATGTCACAGTCCCTAATCGGTTATTATCGTAAAATATCAGATGAATTCGGGTGAACTGGACCAAACTGTTCGTTGTTTTTGTTTCAATTCAAATTAAGAACTATAGCAACACTACTGTCATTCTAATGACATTTTCAAAATGTTTCACGAAATAGATTGAAATAATATTTATTTTAAATATTTTATTTATAATTTATTTATGTATTCATTACTAATTAATTTGACAAGGGAAACAGTTTTAATGAAAATATATGCCTAATGTAATAAATGGTAATAAATACCGATACCTGTAGAAATAATTGTTTGAGAAACATAATCACCACGGAACTATAGTTCATTTCACGGAAAAAAATAGCGTTGGATTAAATAGGGAAATAAATTCTGCCATTTGATTGGTCAGAATTCACACCAAGTTCACAAAAGCAAAAAAAAATATCACTTCTCAGCTGTCAATAATAAAATAAAATCGATAGAATTATGTAACATTTAACCATTGCAATTTTGTAGTTTTTAATATTACTGATAAAAATATTTAGTCCTGACAAAGTTTGGTTTCGCGAATTTAATTTCTTTTTAATGCATGTAAAAACGGTCGGTTCTCAAGCGCCATCTGCTATTTCCTTAAGTGAACTGAAGTATATGACATCACAAATAATTTCAGACATTCAAATATTCATATCTCGCTTACTAATTCGAATTTTAACATCGCTTTTTCACCAATATTCTTAGATTTTTATATATTATTAGATTTTTTTTTTAAATTGGTAGAATATCTCAATTGCAGATCCCAATTTCTTTATTTTAATTTTATATAAATAAATTATGTGAATTAATTAGTTATTTTTATGTCGACGTCATAATGTGTTTCAATATAATTTCTAAAGTATTAAATTGACGAGAAGTAAAAATGAAGACAATAACAAGAATAATTTGTCTATTTCTCAGTGAATATTCCAATGGGGTAAATAAATTTACTAATAACATCAATTTTATCTACCTGTAAATCCTGGGAGACAGTGGCACTGAAAATCTCCCCTATTATCCTCTATACATTTGGCGCCATTTTTACATAAAGGAGGAATCTTCTCACATAAGGGGCCATTATCCAGTTCACAATTATTTCCAGAATATCGTGGCGCGCATTTACATTCATACCTGTCTGCTCTTGATATGCACTCTCCTTGTTGTAAACATGGTAAATTTATGCAGTAATCCGTGTGCATTGGGCGAACCGTACCTAAAAGAAGAAAGTTAAGTAAGCAGCAACAAAGGAAATGTGTCAGATGAAGAGATAAATGATGGTGCAATTAATGCAATTTGTTAAAGATGCTTACTAAACGAAAATTAATTAACATAGGTAGATGATAATTAATAAATAATAGCTGTATTTATGAAACATATTTGTCACAAATAATGTAAAGTAAATATTAACAAATTTGTTATTCTATTATAGTTCTAAAAAGCAAAAGAAAGTAATGGCGTCCTCCACTGTAGCAATAAATTAGAATATGGGTGATTTATATTAAAACTAGACCTTAAATCTGTATGATACGGATTATCAAAGTTTAAAAATCTGATGTGACCAACACAGTATCTTCCGCCATTTACCTATGTATATCATTTTTATATTACTTTATAAATTTATTCATACAATATATAGAAAAAGTATTAAAGCAAACTTGTAGAAAATGGAATTATCTTTAATTTTTATAATAACAAATTGAGAAAAAATTACATTTAAAGGTATTTTTTGAAGAAAAACTATCTTGAGCTTCAAGTAAACTACCATTTCCGGTTATCCGATTGCCACCAAAATCTAATCAGATATTTCCATATTAGAATAAGGTAGAAATACATGGTTTCAAAACTTTCTGAATGATTGTATTTGAGTTAGAGCGTAAACAGGATCCACACATACATACATACATACACACAGACATCATCGTGAAAATGTTAAAAATGGATTCTAGGGACCTTAAAACGTGGTCATTTACCAAAATCTCGATATGCGATTTTTAGCACGATCCCTACCTTACCAAGGGTAGCGGGAGGTAAAAAAGGAATTCGTTTTTAAAATATTCAAGTTTTCTGTATTCTTACTTATTTCAAGCATTCTGATATCGTCTTTCTTAAAAACCAAACTCCAGTTCCATGTAAATGAATGCAGAAAAGCAGGAAACAACGAAAGTAAGCCAAATAATACTTATTTAAATTTATGATGCCATGCCAGATATAAACTATTTGCGTTTGTATGAAAATAAAAGATATGTAGCATGATATAGCATAGGCTGCCAATGAGAGCCTTAGCACAAAGCTTAGCGTAGATGGCAGCACGGAGCTACTACCTAAGTTCGTATGTATAGACCATTTCAGAAATACAAAGCGCATGCGCCAAGTGTTAGATACTGCAACAAAATATTAGTGTTGTTTGCCGTATACCCATCCTTGATTATATTACAGTTCCATTTCTGTCTCTTTCATAGGTTTTTTTTTTGTTTTGTTGGTTTCGTTTTTCAAATTATTATGATGGGTATTAAACTTCTGGTCCCCAAAATACTGTAATTTGAACATATACCTATTAACTAATATATTGATTGCGGATCTCTTGCTCTCCGTGAAGCCTTGACTGAGAGATGGGAATATCATTGCTGCATAAATCTATCTCACTCTATTTGAATCCTATTGGCTAACAACATTTAAGTTCTGATTATTGAAGACCAGCACGAAATTCAAATGTAAATCTGAGAAATTAGGTAATCTACCTACTATTTATTTTGTGTGTAAATTCTTGAACATAAATATTAGTAATAATAAATAACAATGAAATATTCTAGTGCTAAATTTGAATCAAATAATTTACTTTGTTGTACTGTAAAAATAATAAGAATTTAATCTGGCCAGGATTAATTTATTTTGGTGAAGGTAAAGACTAAAGGTACGGTTTCCTAGACGCGACAAGCCGCGGCGACTAATCGCGCGACACCTCTGCGTATAGGCAAATTGTAAGAAGTGGTTTCCTGGCCCGACCGCGACTGCGCGGCAAATCGTCTGCCGCGGCGACAAACGAATGACTGGTATAGTTAAGGAGTACTCCGCGACAGTCGCCGGCGACAGGATGGCGAAATCAGCATTTTCAGCCGCAGATGATGGGAAATTAGTTGAAGAAGTTCGACAAAATAATGTTTTGTATGATAGGATCAATGATAAGTATAAATATGTAATATATAAAGACGAAATATGGATGGGGATTGCAGAGAAAATAGAAAAATTAGGTAATTGTAAATGAAATAATATGAAAAAACTTAATGTTGCTTAAATTGAAATTTACATTTGTAAAATGTAATTATTTTGTAAAATAATTCACTTCATTTCGAACTGCAGCTGTCGCGTCTAGGAAAACAGTAATGCTCTGCGACTAGCGATCGGAGTAAAGTCGCGGCGACCAGTTGCCGCGGCTTGTCGTGTCTAGGAAACCATACCTTAAAACAAATAATTTATAAAATATTTATTGATTTCTAAATAACATAATTTTGTTAAACTTATTTCTAATATAATCGTCTTTCTCCGAGAGTGACTTAGTTTCATGTTAGAATCTAATTTTTAATAATGTATCAATTATAATTTTTATAATTTGCGTTTTATGATTAACTAAAATGGTTTGTTCTTTGACGTGGTTAAAAAATTCTGTTGTATAAACACATAGGCAAAACATTGTTGAAATACATTAAGAACCATCTGTTGTTTCAGTTTTTTTTTTAAACATTTGTTCTTGATGTTGCCTGAATACTCTTTCAGCCTTTTTACAAATAAATATCATCTTTCAAGGGGTATAGAAGACTCCCCTGATTTTTTATATTAATTAATATGGTCTATCTTATATCAGAGCACAAGTAGTCCCAACAAAATGAGCAAATGTTCATTTTTTTAATTATACTTCTTAGAACATATCCCGCTATATATTCTACTACATTTTCAACATATGTATGTGTTCAGACCCTACATCGTATTAATGTAGTCATAGTCAAATATATTAACACTTACAGAATCTTCTCCACAAACAGGATTTTTGAAGAGACCTGTAATATGTTAATGTCGTTCACTATGCAAGTAGCATTTTGCTTTAATTTTATGTCCGTTTTAATAAGTAAACTTTTGTACGCAGAGTCGAATTGTTGCGCATTAGGATTATTATTAAATCCGCCCCGGCTCCTAATGGCGCTAAAGAAAGTGCAAACAGAAAATGAAATTAAACCACGTGCTTGCTGCATCAGCTGGCGGCCGCTGTCAGTGTTAGCCAATAGAATTCAAATATTACGTGCATGCGCATAATCAAAACTTGGGTAATTGAGAGAGACTTATGCAGCAATGATATTCCTATCTCTCAGTCAAGGCTTCAGCTATTCTCTACGAGAAGGATAGGAACATTAGCAATATATTTGTTAGTAGGTATATGCATATGAAATGTTTTGTCTGGTTTGGAAAATATAAAGTATAGTAATATAATATTGTATAATTGATTGATGAATATACTTAACTTTTACACATACTGAAAAAGTTTTTATTTGTAAAATAAGAATTTAACTTTTTAGTTAAAAAAGTAAATGTAGAGGTCACTCAAATTTCTAAAATGGTCTATTACAAGTTAGAAATTTTTGGAACAATAAATATAAAATAAAATTCAGCTCTTCCGTCTTTCGTAGATTTAAATTGAAAAATAGAGTAAATATTCTTTATTTATATTATATATATTATTTAAAATTAAACTGAAGGCACAGAATTCGTGCGGCCACATAGCGCTTACAAGGCATGGCTATTCGCGTGGCTATTCGTTATTCCACGCTATTCACACAAACATTACGTTATGTTGTCATAGCAACGCGGGCCGTCGTACGCCGATCGGCCAAGGCTTCAACGCAATCACACAACTTACCTCTTGTTTAAATGTGTTATATTTAACTATTAACTACGAACGTTACAGTAGAACCGTATTATGTTTTGCTATATGATTAAATTATATTGTTAATCAAGAAGTTATTTTTACCGTTTTCTGGTAAGGGGGTCGTGCGGCTATGCGACTTCATTAACAAGTCGCTCCTGTACGAAAATTATTTTAATAGTTATTTATGCAACAATAGTAGCCATGTTCCTTCGGACTGTGATTGTGATTTTGTGAATCCTGATTAGTTTAATTGTGATCCTTTTGAATCATTATTTAAAAATTATACCAAGAAAACAACTTAAATAATATAAACACCATCTAGGGTCATATATTATATGCAGAATGCAGACAAATGCAAACTAATTTATTAACTATTTTATTTTATAAATAATCTACTGTCAAGTGTTATAGTCAATACATTAAAAGTGGATCATATAAATGCAAAAAAATGTTCTTGGTAACATATGAAGTATGTTTACTTAAAACAATTTTTTTATGTAACATATTTTGTTTGTTTTCAAAAGTATTCAAATTATATTTCCTTTGATGCAACAAACCTCACACTTATAAATTTCTACACTCGAAAACCTATTGTTGTCTGACATTTTTAAATTTGCTCTGAAATGGAATCCGTGTGATCACTCAAAAAAGATGATTCAGAAGAGAAAGGGGAAGGTTGTCTAGTGATCACAAAATGAGAATGTGGGGATAACGAATAGGAAACGAAAAAACATGTTCTTAATCATGATCACTTTGATCATTTAGAAAGAACACGGCAAGTGTAAACATAAGCTTTATGTCATGAAACAAAAAACATAGTCTGTTAAATTAAGTTACAGAAATCTTTAACATTCAAAAATTTGACAATTGTTTTTGCTAAAAATTCCTTAATTAATTTACGTGACTTCAATTATTAGCGAACTCTATAAGTACATCATAGAAAATTAAAAAAATATATTATAGCCTAATGAATAGCAATTTTAGAATTTTACTGTTGCCATCTACTGACTTCTGAAGTAACCTCTTAGACAAAGACGACAAGCTCGAAGAAAGAGATAGCAAAGCACTATTACGATCTCTTAGATAGAATTTAATACTGTATTTAAATGTGTTGGATAATTTTCTGTTTCGGTATTATTATTATTATTTTTAGAATTTATCATCAGCTAATAAATCATTGTTATAACAAAAATGATTACTCACACGTACGTCAAAGACCACGGCAAATAAAACAGAAAGTATCAAATAGAATTAGAACAATACATTGAGAAGAGAAGGGAATGTCTTCAACGCCCGAATATTCAAAGCCAGAAAATGCATGCACAGAATCATTCAAATCCTGAATATTCAAAAACAGAATCGCGCATTGCCAGAAAGCGCTTCGCCCGAATCATTCAAAAACCGAATACGTGCGCGTGGTCAAGCGGAGGTCATTTTAGTTTAGATTAGGGTGAGTTTGGTTAAGCTCATACGATTTCGTACAATGCGCTATTCTGTTTTTAAATATTCTGGCTTTGAGTATTCTGGTTTTGAATATTCGGGCGTTGAGTATGCACCCGAAGAGAAGAGATGCCATGGTAATAAAAAACTATCTTCTCGAGCCTGCTAACTTCTTTTAAAGACTTGTAGTACTGGAGGGGAGGATGTCTGTTGTGTGATGTCAATTTTATAAATCCCCACTTTCTAGAACTACCGATCGTAGATGAAGTTTCATAAATAAAATTTTAAAAAAATAGTCGAGGACCCTGTCATATTTAAAAATAAGTTAAGCTATTTATTTATTCATCTGTTATAATAGTAAATTTATGTGGTCGAACGAATGCTACGGAAGTGAAAAAAATGCTATTGTGAAATAGTTTTGGGAAAAATACTCACAATCGCTCAATAGAGGACAAGGTCCGAAATAGACATCATGCGGATTTGTATACGTCTCATCAAAAACAATGGAAGGTCCTTCTAGGATACATCCTGAAAACTGCTGTCCTACTATGAGTACAGCACCTTCACTGGACAGTTCAGTATTCGTCAATAACTCTGTATTGAATGAAGCATTCGCAATCAACTACAACAATCATAAATAATTATTAAATTTATATATTTTCAATTCATCTTCTTACTTTGGTTTGGCCATCAACAGATAGAGTTAAGTTTCCCAGCTGATATTGTAAATTGACAGTGTGCCATCTGTTGTCGAGATATCGACCAACAATTCTTGTTTTGTACTTTGCTGACACCGATCCAGCTTCGAATTCTAATCCTGAACTTGTTACTGATATTCTGAGTATGTGTTCTGTTGTTATCTTTATGATTTGGGAAAATAATTCACCTCCTACAACAAAAAAATGAATCATTTATTTATATTTGCTACAGAACCGATCTGCGAGATATTTTATGAGAAGCTTATTTTCTTACCGTGGCATGTTTTAAAACTAAGTCCTGTATGTTTTTCTAAAGATATTGTTGATAAGAGTCTTATATACGACGACCCATTAAAATAAGCTTCTCTGTGATCCGAAGGCCCCAAAAATGGGTTTGTGTGTGAATTGTATGAAGACTTCGTCGTCCATATTTGACTTAGAACTGAAACAGAAGTACAACAATTAAAAATTATTTTACACAGATCATTTTATTTGTTGTTGTTCATTCCGTAACAATAATCAATTTAACAGTTTGTAAATACTAGTAATGCGATTAATTACGATTTAATAATTATTTTATTAGTAACTGTAAACGATAATTATGCGAAACAAGATTTAATTTTACTACTTTCCAGCCTTGAAGGTCTTGTAAACGGTTATATTTTTAGCAAAAATCTTAGAAAAACCACATCTTAATTGTTAGTCTAAAATTCCGCATGACAATGAATCAAGTATTTTATTCTTACTTAATAATAAATAACAAATATGTATTTTGTAAAATACGAGGGCAGGATGATATAAGTAGTTAGTAGTGATGTACCTACTACGATTTTGGCCTACTACCGACTATTTGCCCATTTTAGAAGTCGATTAATCGGCCCGACCGACTAATTTCAAACATCACTAAAAGCCATTTTTCATTAAAATTCGTTTGTTTTCAGTGTAGTATGTCATTCTCAAATGTGCCTTTGCCTAACATTTCTTCACCACAATCTGCCTTTGATTAATATATAATGAACTAATAACACATTAAGAACATGTAATCGTGCGTATACAGAATGTTCTTTTTGAATAACTCGATTATTTTAAATATTCTGGGAAAAAAATCAAACGAAGTTTATTTTATATTAAAATGTCTATAAATCTGCAGTATGGTTTTTCTACATGATGATCCATTTTTACGCAATGGTATGTTACTTTATATTTTTAAATGGAACACCCTATATATTTATTCAAATTTGATAAGTACATTAAATTTGCTATCTAATGGTATAATATGTTGTATTAAAAAAATACAATGGCGAATGATTTAAATATTATTATTTTTATATATTTTATTTATTTTGCATTACATTATTTTAACATTACACGTTTCAAATTAAAAAAAAATCATCTATTTCAATCCGATATTTCATTATTACATCTGTTATTTAAAATTATCGGATGTTTCATTCAAAAATAGTATCGCAATATATACAAATATAAAAATCTGTTGTGGCCAGCACAATACCTCTCGCCATTTTCATTTTATGTTGCATAGGGTGCGAGCAGTTATGTGACTTTGTTAGCCGCAAGCAGATATGGAGGCCCGTACCAAAATGACAGCTAGTAATAATGTACATAGGTGTCAAGTATCATAAGTTTTCATTCAAAACATTATGATTTTCCAAATCCATGTGGATTATTTTCCTCGACAAGTATATTCCATACAATTGATGACAAATAAACATCAGAATGAAAAATTATGACATAAGACAATTGTAACATCTATGTAAATAATTATTAGCCGTCATTCTAACACGGATCCTCATCTGCTTGCCACGGTCAACAAAGTTACCCTATAAGTAACGAATTTAACATTTCTTGTACACAAAAATAATTGAAATTGTATTTCTTCCTTCGTACTATGAGAAATTTTGTCCTACTCTTCTAATATTGTTCAAAATTCTTCAAATTCATTGGCAGTATTAGCGGTATTTCTTAAGGATATATATAATATTAACATACCTATAATTTAAATACATATTTAATTAATAATACAATAATATATATTAAATGTACTCGTACCTCGCAGAAAAATCTGATTTTGACACTGACATTTTGCATTTATCTGACAATTACAAACATTTAAATACCTCAACTGTTTTCTGGGCAACGAGATTTATTACCAAGAAAATTTTCAAAAAATAATATTTAGAAGATTTTTTCAAGAATCTGCTACTTCCGGTTGCCCAATTGTTACCAAAACTTTTTCAGCTCTTCCCATTAATGTCCGATTGGGAAATACGTAGTTAAACAAATATTAAGTCTTATAATTTTTGAGTAATCGTCCTTCCAACGTCCCATACACATACACACACACAGACATCATCGTAAAAATGTTAAAATCGGATTGTAGAGACCTTAAAACGTGCATGAATCCAATACCTGTCTTAGCGAGAAGTAAAAAAGAAAATTGTCGGTTTTTTTTTCGTTTTGCTTTAGATTTTTCTTTTTGTTGTATCAGACTTTGGTATAGTAAGTAAATATATTTATTAATTAATTTACTAATAAATATTGTATATAATTTCTATGCCTGATCATAGCTTATTAAATATTGAGCCCATTGATCGGTATTTTTACCGACTAGTTGCCAACTAGAAAAGTGGCCGGATAGTCGGCTTAACCAATAACTAATAGTCGGTAGTTGGTACATCTCTAGTAGTTAGTCTTTATGTAGTTGGCTTTGATAAGTAAAATATTTTATTTTCCTTTCTTCAATACTGAAAATATGACAGCGATCTATCAATAGTTTGGTGTATTAGTTATTCCACAAAGAAAATTTATTTTCTATTTCTGTTACAATGGAATATCAGGAAGATATTGAACATCGCGCTGTTTTTATTAATGCTTTAAATTTCTTTGAAGAGATAAAAAGTGTATTGAGTAAAAATGATTTATTATATGTGATGGGAAAAAACGGATAATTGAATTTAAATGGGGCTGTACAAGCATCCAAAACAAACATCGCTGTGGACGGCCAAAAAGTGCTACAATACCAGAAGTTGTTGCCAAAAATCACGATATGGTGTTACAGACAGGCGGCTGAAATTGAGTGAAGTAGGTTTCACCATATTTTAACCGAAGAATTTGGTATAGAAAAGCTATCGGCAAGATAATGCACGGCCTCACACTAGTGTTACAGCAATGGCTCTAGGGGCATCGAACCCGCCAAAAACTGGGTTCAGGTTCAGGTTAATTCATTTTTTGAAAAATGGGTTCGTGTGCGGTTCTGGTTCAACCATTAATAAAATTTGCGGTTTCGTTCCGGGTTCGGTTCGGTCCGACCTAATGAAAATTGAATTAATGTTTTTTGAATAACAATCTTTATATAGAAATAATTTAAAATGCGTGCCGGAATTTATAATTAATGCAACGCAAGACAAGAACATGAACACAATTTTTACGAACCATCAACACATACAGCGACGCAAACGCAAAAAGCTTTGATCGTCTATGATCGGCTATAAGTGTTACGATTACGTTTCCGTTTCGAACTGAAATTGAACCTGAACTGGAGTTAAACCCTGAACCAGAATTTTGATACCCAATTCGGTTCAGACTCGGGTTGAATTGAAAAATATATCTGAGGTTCGGTTCTGGGTTCGCTCAAATGTTACGATTTGGTACCGGTTTTGGTTCGGTTCAGGTTCGAGTTCGATGCCCTGGTTAAAACCAAGGAAATAAAGTACGATTTGCTTCCACATCCAACTTATTTGCCGATTTTGGTTCCATCTGATTCCCATTTATTCTTTAAGATAAAAAAAATCTTGGGAGGACAAAGATTTTCAAGAGTTAGGTCAAGCTAATTTTGCACACCTTGAGGAAAGCACCTTTCAGAATGGGATTAGTGTAATGGCACATCATTGGACTGTTAGGAGAGCCTTTATTGAAATATAAATGTCATATTAAAAACATAACTTTCTTATGGGCCACGGGCTCACACGTGACCCCTAGTCTGTAGCCAATCCATGTTTAGGGCGAGACAATCACTTTGCGTTGGCGGCAATTTGAATGTTAGTGTTCTGTGGGTGTAACCACCAAACTGACATTTAAAAAGGTAGGTTTTTTTATTCGCTTGAAGTTTTGTTGTTTTTCTGCATTTTTTTACCTTTTTTAGTGTGTTTTGTTTATTGTTTTTTAAATTTTTACTGCTGCTTTGAACTTATTTAGTATTTATTGTTCGTGTTGCATTATAGTATACTTTGGTTCATGAAATATGACTATTCAAGGTCACTTGTTCGAAGAAAGAATACACAGCGCTTTGTACAGTAGTAGCTTAGTAACATTTTATGTTATAAAGAGAAAGATTATTTGACGTATATCTATGTAAATTATATAGTGTGACATATACGTAAATGGTGACATTACTTTCTAACACATTACATATAATAATGACGTATGTCGTAGAGTTACAGATATCTAATTATCTACTGCACTGCCCTCTGTCCTAATATTTACCCAGTGACGTTGACATTTAAATCAAATTATTATTCCATGATTTTTGTCAACTCTATGTTTTCGTGTTTTGCAAAAACATAGATGAAGAGCATAAATCTTTGAGAAAGACATTCTTTAAAAAGAAACATAACTTTCAAATAAATTACACTTATTTCTTTCAGTTAAAATGTATCCATAAATATTTCATGTTGCACGTCTAAGTATACGAAATGCAGTGAAGTTATCTGCTATTAATATTATACCATACGGTTAATAAATGACCTTGAATAGTCATCTTTCGTGAACCAAACTATATTTGTGTTTTGTTGGATTGACTTTTTAAGTAAATGCCTTTAACATATACTTCACAATACTACTATATTTCAATTTTTTACTACCTTCAATCTTTCGGTTTTAGCATTTTTAAAATTAGGAATCCTTTTTTAAGTAAATTAATGCAGAAAATAACAAAACAACGAAAGTAAACCATAATATTTATTTGAATGTATAATGAAAGTTAGATTGAATGACATAACACAGTTGCAATCAAAAAATGTACTAAGAAGCACTTTCTTTTTAGGGGGAAATTTAACTGATCCTATACCTCGTATTGAACTGAACTGAAGTAATCCAAAAAAGAACAGTATGTTTTTTTTAATAAGAAGCATAAATAATAACATACAGTAAAATTTTTGAAAGATGACCGATCAAGGTAATCGGTATCATGAACGAATTAACAAATTGGCATACATTTATCTCCCTCATTTACAAAGGCTATACGCGTGTGCGATAAGGATGGAAATAATACGCTTGTCTTTCAAAAATTCATATTGTTTCGACTAAGTTAGGACATTCAATTTTAAAACGATGTTCGTTGTTGATAATACTTTCGTTGTAACGTAATTTATTTATTAATTCAGATACATTCCCTTGATTCATAGCCGTACACATAACGTTATTTTCTGTCAGTGTCACTGACATTGACATTGTCAGTAATCTAATCAGTGTCTTATTTTTCACATATTTGGTTTTACATTTGCTAATAAACTTACCAGTTGTTATTTTTGAATTTTGAATGCTTTTACTGTAACATATATTTTTATAATAATAAAATAACAGTAGTATCTTATGTACCCTTATAAAAACTAAGCAAACGACACTACTGAATTTGTCAGAATGGGCGGAACAAAAATATCAATTCATACAATTTGTAGATGACCTTGATCGGACATCTTTCAAAATTTTAACTGTATATCTAGCATTATATTTTCAACATAATAATCTGCTGAATTTGCTTGTGGCTATAAGCTGTTGTATATGTAATTTGTTTTTGACACATTAAATTATTTTACAATTGTGTGTTTAAATATGGATGTATTACTATAGGTAATGAAACATAATATATCGTTTCTGTTTCTGAATCAAACAAAGTATATTCTCCGTCAAATAAGTATGGGCTGATGCTCAACTTTTTCCTTTCTCCGCACCCTGTCCACTGCCCTGCGGTGTTACCGCTTCTTCATAACTTAGCATTTTTAACATTGCCCGTGAATTGGCAACAGTGTAGAAATCTCCACTCAATACTCATTTGACGGCAACTATAATTTCTTCTATTTCTGTTATTTTAATAATTTAACATCAAATGCTTACAAACAAAACAAAATACATAGAAGTCATATTGACGCGATACTGACATTCAGGGTCAGAACAGAATCTAATTGATAGTGTTTCAAAAGTGGTGCTTAGCGGGGACAGGGACAAAAAAAATGGGTAGTACAGGATCATTTATCTCCTTTTTTGTTAATTATTTTATTAAATTGTTTAAATATCCATGCATATTTCCCATTATTGACCATGAAAGTTATTTTACAAATTTTTGACTCAAAAATCCACAATTTTATGCTCTAAAATTCAGCGTATAATTTTATGGGATAGATAACATTTGAAAGAAAATAAACTGCTTTCCCATCTTACATGCCAATATATCACGGATTCTCGGATTAATAGACCATTTCAGAAATGATGCGCACCAAGTGTTAGACTACGACAAAATATTAGAGCTAATCATATACCTATTAACTAACTTAACTAACTCAGTTAATAAGTATGTGGTGTTAATTGCTAATGCTGTTTGCCGTATACCCATCCTTGTTTATATGATAGTTCTGTCGGTTTCATATATTTTTTTGTTTTGTTGGTTTTGTTTTTCAAATAATTATGATGGCTACTAAACTTCTGGTTCACAAAATACTGCCATTTCAAATGTTTTGTGAGGATATATTTATTAAAGTATATTATAATACAGTATTTTATAATTATTGATTGAGGAATATACTTCACTTATTCATATACTAAAATACGTTTTTATTTGTAACATAAGTATTTAAAGCATACCTTGTATTCATGCCAGGGTTGTGTATAATTTTGAAATGCCGTCATTTAACGGCACTAAATTTTGTAGTTCAAAAGGTAAATGTAAAGGTCGCTCAAATTTCTGAAATGCTCTATTCTGTACGAACCCAGAATTCGTAATAGTTCGGCCGGCTTATATTTACAACAAATTATAAAACACACTAATGGTGAGAAATTTCTACAATTTTTTTGCAACTGTAAATATAGAGAAACCGAAACCCCTTAATTTTGGGGAAAAAAATCCAATGCGTAGAGTTAAAACCTAATGGGACATCTAACAGAAGAATGTGCAGTGCTTCTGGATACACTGTCTAATAGAATTAAAGCTGGTATTACTAATAAAAGCTAAATAACCCAATATGAAATGGCGGAATACTTAAATAACATATTCAGCTTTAATATGTTTAAAATCTACATTTTTGTAGAAATTTTTCGGCATTTGCGTAAGTTTTATAATTTGTTTGTTAAAAATCTGTTGTGGCCTTCACAATACCTCTCGCCCTTTCCACTGTGGTATATATAATTATTGTATTTAACATTTCTTGTACACACAAAAAATTCTAATTACACCTAATTTTTATATTTACGTATTTTCTATAATTTTAAATTCATTCTATGAGCAATTTTTCTCCATTTCTTCTAAATGTTCGAGGTTTTTCCAATTCATTATCGGAATTGGCGGTATTTCTGAAGGGTTATTGTAATATACCTATAATTTTAAATATATAATTAATAATACTATAAGAAATAATAAATATCGTTCCCAGAAAAATCTTTCAGTACTATCTCTGAAATTTTTGACACTGACATTAGTGACATTTATCTTTCAATTACAGACATTTTGATTTCTCAAGTAGTTACCATGGAGATGTTTGGGCTGTGAGCAAGCTGTGAGATTTACTACAACAGATTATTTACAACAGATAGCCAATAACAATAATTCAAACTCAGATATATTAAATAAACGTCGTAAGTACCATGTTTTAGTATAATATGAATATTTACACCAAAAGTTAGGTTAGCAGCACACACAATGTGTTACAAAATTTCATTATATTCTCTCATTAAATATAAGCTATAAGATATTGTTCGTGAAACCGAAGCAGCACATTTCATTCGTCCTTCGAACTCGTGAAATGCAACTCGGTTTCACTCGAGAATATCATCGATCATAATCATATCACTTGGTATATTACGTATGATTATATATCTTTAAATCTATAGAAGGTATAATAAAAAAATTAAATGTGTCGGATAGAGAATTTTGTTTTTCAATATTTGTAATAACATAAATTTTCAAAAAATAATATTTAGATTTTTGTTAAAATACTACTACTTCCAGTTGTCCAATTGTTGCCAGAATCTATTCAACTCTTCCCATTACTGTTAGAGGAATCCGTAGTTACACGGGTCCTACAACAACCTCAGGGTCATACAACAACCTCACACACACTCGCACGCACATCCACACACACACACACACACACACACACACACTCGCACGCACATCTACATGCACACACACACACACACACACACACACACACACACACACACAAACAGATATCATAGCAAATATGTTATTATGGGATTCTAGGGTCCTTAAAACGTGTTTATTCACTAAAATTTGGATATGCGATTTTTAGCATGATTCCAATACCTCTCTAAGTGAGAGGTAAAACTGTAAACAGGCCGAACTATTATGAGACTGGGCTCGTATATGAGTAAGCTACAATATGTATTTTTATATTTTGTTTGAAAAACAATACAATGAATACTGTCTTTACTTCTTGTTTTTTGGACTATGACCAACGAAAGTTAAAAATTTCACACAAATTTCTGTATGCATACAAAATTATTTACAGACTATTTAACGCATAATCGAAACGAGTGTTGAAAATGCTTAATTATTTAGCAGATAAGGTGAAAATTGATCTAGTAACTTCTCCATTTTGTTTCGTCACAAACGAAAAACTGTGGAATGCGATGTTAACATGAGATGCACCAGTTTTACGCATGTTGAACAGATAGTGAAAGAAAAATTGTTCCATTTCCACTATTTCGTATACGGTGCATTTCCGAAACTTTCTCGCTATGTATGGGGCTTTGTTTCGTAAATTTTAGCTAACTGTAAAGGGGAAAATACAATGAAAATAGAAGGAGAAAATGTGAATTATCATTAAATGAATCATACCGTATAATAGCGTATATGCATATCATTTAAAAGCTCATTTAAAAGTATGCTTCAAATTATTAAATATTTTGTAGAATATAATAAAATTTGAGTTTATTAGTTCCACAGTACGAGGGGGTATTGCTAATTTTTTAACCTAACATAGAAACAAGTATTTTTTCGCTGATAATCAGTTTTAAATCAATATAAATTTTCCGTCGTTCCTCTAACTGTTTAACCCATCCAAAAAGTTAGTATCTTGCTTCGAGGCATGTTCACCCTCCGCAGTCCAACGTGTTAATTAATGATGTACCGACTACGGTTTTGGCCGACATATTTTGATACATTCGTTTCAAAATGCCAGGATTTCTTTGAATTTGCTGCCATACACTCGGACATCCCTTAATACCATGTTAGCGCAATCGCGAACAGTATAAGTAATCATTCATAATACGTCTGCAATACAATGCTAAAAGTTAATATAAACAAAATAATAACTAAGTGATAGGTCACATCACAGCCAACTAAAATTAGGGTATAGATAATTACTATTTTAAGAGCATGTAACTCAAAAACAGTGTGTTTCTGGATATGAATTAATAAAAGTTAGTCTATTTTGTATCTCCTACATACGAGTACCCATTTTTTTAACACGTATTCATACTCTCTATATACAAGTCTATAGGTAAGGAAGGTATTGTCTTGGACCTCTAGATATGATTTTACTATTTTTACGATGATGTCTGTATGCATATGTGTGCGTGTGTGTGTGACGATCGTTTCGGATCGCATTACTCCAATACCATAATTCCAAAACATATTTTTTTCGTATTCCTTGAGTTTACATCCAAACAAAGAGGTGAGCAGATTTTGGTTATAATTCGTCAACCGGAAGTACCCTCATTTGCAACATTTAACAGTTTTTCTTGAAAAACGCAGTTAAATATCAGTTTTTGACATTTTATGTTATTGGCACACCCAGGAATGGGTAATATGCCGTTAATATATATTAAGGGATATTTCATTTTCTGTTCGATTTGATTTCATTTTACACTTTATTAATTGACACATGTCAGTGTCAAAGAAATGAAAATGATTGTGGCAGGGAGATGAGGATGTTGATATGGATGTTGTGGAAGAGACGGAAAGATAGGATAAGGAAAGAGAGGATAAGGAAATGGCTTGAGTGGTAGAAATTTTCTAGAAAGGTACAAGAGAGACGAATATATTAGTATGAATGTCATGGAGGAGAGATGAAGAATATATTGGAAGAAGAAACAGAGGAAGACCAAAGAAAAGACGAAAGGAATGTAATGCGGAACACTTGAGAGAAAAGGAACTGAATGAGAACATCACACAAAATACTCGTAAGTGGAAGAAGAACATCAAGAATAGCTACCCCTATTGAATGAGAAGAGCTAAAGAAGAAGAAGTTGTCAGTGTCAAGTGCAATTTACAAATTTTGTTTATGAAATGATTTTAGTGGAAACATAGAATAATCTTTTGCAAGAAAATTTATGTAAGAAATTTGTATATAATACACAGGATTGACGGAAGGTAATGTGCCGGCTACATCAGATTTTGTTTTGTTTTGTTTTAGTTTTTGTTGTATCAGACAGTCGCAGCACCCAACGCCGTCACCTTTATCATCCTCGATTCTGCATGTAACATATGATAAACGCGTTGCTTCTATATGCCCACAGCCTCTGCTACCTCTGCAACTTTAATTCAACTGTCATCCAGTATCATTCATTGCAATCATTTTGATTTTTATCTTTTATTTTTATTTAAAACTTAATTTTTACTGGAGTTGAGAACATTGGTTTCATTAAGTAACTAGCAAGAGCGCGCCAACTAAGGTTAATTGACACTGACTTGAGTTATAACCATGAGAGTTTTTAGACGTGTAAAATTGAATATTTAATATTTCACTTATTTTAAAGATCGTTAGCTATTGCGTTTGAAATATATTTTCACTAATTTTCTATACTATATGATATTTATCACTTTTAATAATCACAAAAAAATTCGCATCTACTTAACTTATGGCAATGTTTATATACAAGATGTGTCGCGGAAAGTGAAACATAGGCGTTTAACATGGGAAATCAGTTTTTCCGTGCATTGCGCACGGAAAAACTGATTCCCCTAATTATTTTATACAAAAAGATTCAAATGGATGTGTAAAGCAAAAATTTCTACATCCGAATCAATAAAAAAAATCATTTTGGCTACTTCATGGAATTAGAAACAAGAAACGAACAAAAGCGTAACGTTTTATACGTCAAATTACTAGTATTTATTTTGACAACCATTATTCTGACACTGACGTAATAACTATAATACGTTTTACTAATCACTTTGTATGAGCAATTTGCTTTAATAAATAAACATTATTATTATAATATATTTACTACAATTATCTTATTTATACAAATAAAATACGAAACTTCAAGAGTGCACTTTATTCATTTTATTCCACCTTTCCTATGTTTACTTACGCTCTGTAGACGCTGGTGACGTGGTTCTCTTTGTCTTTATTGCACAATGTTGACCACAGACAGACTATCCTTTTCTACGATCCTTTCATGTACGAAGTATTTATAAGTTCTATGATTTCAAAGCACAAACCAACGACCACAAATATATATTTGTGATCGTTGGCACAAACAAAATTTGAAATTAATTTAACGACATCTACATGTTGAGGTTAAAATCTTATCAATACCCCTCGTTGGTAGAAAAAAGTTTCAGTTATTATTTATAGACTTAAACTAATACATTGGGGTGCTCACTATTTCTATATTGAAAGTGATCTGTAGTTTGAAAAAGACATACATCGAAAGGTATGTATTAAGCATAAAATTTAAAGAAAATGAAAATATTTATGCAAAATACGTTGTGTTGAATAACTTTAAAACATAAAAATCTGATGTGACCAATACAATACCTCCCGCCATTTACCTATGGGGTCTCGTTGCCGCGTGCCTGATGTCTGGTCGCGAATCTGGAGAATTTTAAATGGCATAAAATTAACCCTTGTGGTAAACGCCCGCACAATACAAATATGTCATCATCATTACCGAAATGTGTATACAAATCAGATTAGCACACCCAGCAATGGATAATATGCCGTGATAATATATTTATTTGTTTCTTTATTTAAATACATACCTGCATATTTACTAATGCTAGAAATTATGTATTTTAAGTTCCTTTCCATAAAACTATTGTTCTATTTACAATTTTCCTTTTAAAACGTTACTATTATTAATTTGAAATGATTATTTTTTTGACAGTGACATTTATCTGTCAGTTACATATATTTGAGCTGAACTATAAAACCACGGAGATGTGTTTAAAGCATAAGCTCCTAGATATAATTTTTATATTACTTTATAAATTTATCCATAAAATATATAGAAAAAGTATTAAAGCAAACTTGTAGAAAATAGAATAATCTTTAATTTTTATAATAACAAATTGTGAAAAAATTACATTTAAAGGTATTTTTTGAAGAAAAAACTATCTTGAGCTTCAAGTAAACTGCCATTTCCGGTTATCCGATTGCCATCAAAATCTAATGTCTTCTTTCCATATTAGAATAAGGTAGAAATACATGGTTTCAAAATTTCTGAATGATAGTATTTGAGTGAGAGCGTAAGAGGATCCACATACACACACATACATACATACACACAGACATCATCGTGAAAATGTTAAAATTGGATTGTAGGGACCTTAAAACGTGGTCATTTACCAAAATCTGGATATGCAATTTTTAGCACGATCCCTATACTTCCCTTACCAAGGGTAGCGGGAGGTAAAAATGGACACTTATATCCCTAAATTTAAAAGCTTCAATTAATTTTAGAATAGTAATTAGAGAGAAATCTATTATTTCCTCCATCCTTCTTCTTTGTTTCACAATGTTTCATCCTACAATCTCTCCTTATTCTTCTACAATAAAATTGCATACATGCGGTCTGCGGTTTGCATATTACTAACATTATGTGCATAACGATAGCTCAAACGACCTAGCGTGCGTAGAAAATAAAGCAAGAGGAATGAATAAACATAGTTGTGTGTATGCTAGTCATATTTGCGTTCTCATCTATTCTCTATTCTCGTTCGAGTCGGTAACACCGTATCCTGTCTTAGCGGCAAGCGGCAGACAGCTAGATTTTCTGCTACCTGCCCCGGAGAATTACTTCCGGTTATAACGAAGTTTTTGTCTTGAAAAGGAAGACAATACAAAGGAAGAATAAGATTTGGTGGACAAGTTCAAAGAACGAAATGATGGAACAATGATGAGAAAATAACAAATTTTCTAATATGGTTTGCAATACGGTTAATTAATTATTAATTTGCATGCAAGATATTTTTTCCACGAGTTGTTGAAATGTGACAACGTACTGGTATTGGTTTACATCTAAACAACATCTTATCACAACTTAACAAGCTTTGGTTTCGAGCATAATGGACACGAAGTGAATTTAGCAACCACTATAACAGCTGATACATTACCTAAGCACGGGCTGAAGTTAGCTTCCTGTAGCTTTCATTTCAACAGTCATGAATTACAACAATCATCGTATAAAAATTAGAAACATTAAGTATGTATGTTTATGTTTCTCTACTTCTGTCGTCATTTTCAGTCGCAGAAAAAGTATAGTATGTGGCTCGTTTCATGATAGGTACTAGTATTTTTATAAAGCCACATTATCAATTGCAATAGCATTGAGTACCCGTGAGGTGATGCCTGATAAACACTCGCACGGTACATATTATGTCATTATCATATATTTATCGGTGAAAAAAGTTAATTAAGGGGATCGTGTATGCTTTTTCAAATGAACGAAAAAAAGGCTCTATATTTTTGCTAATTATGCAAAATCTGTTACGGATTTGTAACTTATTTTTAACATATTTATTAGGAAAACTTCATATTATAACTTATTTTTAACATATTTATTAGGAAAACTTCATATTATATCTGTAACTTTTTATTTTTCTTCTTATATCTGTGGCAAAACTCTAAAATTGTTGATTTTTGGTTAATTTTGAAGTTAATTTTTCGAATAAAGTATAAATATTTTCAATTTTTAAAAAGTAACGTATATCTAATTTCATCTTTTCTAAGATCGAGGGTTTAAATTTTATTACAAATGAATAACAAATTCAGCCATAATTAGTAAAACACTAAAGCGTGTTTTGAGTATTTTGAACGCTACAGTATAAATACTCGTAAAAAGTTATAGACATAATATCAAGATTTTTAAATAAATATGATAAAAATAAGTTACAAATTCGTAACCATTTTTTACAATTTTTAAAAAAATCCTAATCTGACTAATGGAACTATATTGTGTCGTTTCGTTTCGTCTAGAAAACAAGAAATTAAGTCTCGTCTTGATTTTTTCGTCTCGACGATATTTCCCGATTTTTTTAATAAATAAATTTTTATTAATATAAATTTACAAAATGTTCTAATAGAATTTTTAAACATGTACTATTAGAAATAGCAAAATTGTCGAGAAATCTCAGAATAATTATCGAGAATCTCGACATGTAAGTCTCCGCCTCGTCTCGTGAGTTCGACAATATCTCGTCTCGTCCGAAACACTAAATCCAATTTTTACTTTTCTAGATATTTCGTAACGCACTAATTCTAAATTTTTAAACCGCGGGACGATACCTCTTCTCGTGAGTAGTCTGTGGTTACTACTTTGAGCAGGCATAGGGTAATTAAAAACTCATTAGCGAGGCGCCAGTTCAGACTGGGCCTGAGGCAGTTTGTTATTATGGAATTTTGTTTATTAATATAAATGTTATTTATAGTCAAGAATTTGGAAATTTTTAATGACCTTGGTATTTGTGGTGACGTATGTCAGCTCAAGGATGGAAGAGAAAACAGCCATATGCATAATATATAAATGCAGGTTTTGTTTTGTAAATTCTATTAGTATCGAAAAAGGTCTGCTAAAGACATCAATATTCACTATTCAGTAACAAGAACAAGCCAGGTAAGGTTATATTTAAATCACTTAATTATTTATTGTATTCACTTGTAAAATTTGTTCTTAGATATGGACTTTTCTAAACTAAATCTGCGAGGCCAGTTAGCAGATACGAAACCCCATATGAAGATATCGAACTTGGAAAAAGATAAATTGTATAAACTAGTTGACATAAAGGCTGTAAATACAACATTTGGAAGAAAGATTATTACAGAGTGTGAAGAATTCATGCTATATCTTCCCGCGCGTTTTGATAATTTATCCGATGAAGAATTATCCCAGCTGAAAAAGTCCGTTTCCAAATGGAGTTTAAAATATACAGGTGTAAAACAATATGGACCTGGCAAACAAGCAACATTATTAGAATTTGTAGAAATATAATTATTATAAGTATATGTATATATTATGTTGAATGTATAATAATAAATTTTGCTTATATGTGTATTTTGATAGTAATAAATATATTAAATTAATTTCAAATACTTTAGTATTATTTCATACTCCATACTGGCTACATGGCTTATAAATTTCAACACCCGTTTTCGGCTATAATAGCTGGCCCCTCCGGTAGTGGAAAATCTTACTTTGTTAAAAAATTTCTAAAGAATATTATAGACGTGAGTGATACTAATTTTGAAAAAATTTCTTGGCATTTTGGAGCTTGGCAAAACTTATTTAGTACAATAAAAGGAGTAGAGTTTGTTGAAGGTTTACCTGATATAGAAAACATAGATGGAAATGATCCTCATTTATTAATAATTGATGATTTGATGTCTGAAGCAGATCAACGAGTTGTTGATATATTTACAAAATGGTCACATCATAAAAATTTGTCTGTGTTTTTCCTTACTCAAAATTTATTTCACCAAGGAAAAGGTCAACGAGACATATCCCTCAATGCAAATTATATAATTTATTTTAAAAATCCTCGTGACAAAGCGCAAATATTACATCTGTCACGACAAATACTTCCGGAAAATGTAAAATTTATACAAGAAGCATACAGTGATGCAACTTCAGAACCACACGGTTATTTAATATTCGATCTTAAACAAAACACACCTGATTGGCTGCGTTTTCGTACGTCATATGACGGGTTTACATATGTGTATTTACCTAAAAACAAGTATAAATACAGTAACAAACACATGCCTACAATTATTTCATAACAATGAGCAGCGCTGTTATAAACCATGCAGAATTTCTGCGAGCATTGCATAAATTAAAATCAAAGGACAGGCTAGCGTTATTAAAAAACGCTGACTGCAACTCTGTTAAATGCATTTGTGAATGTGTTTATAATATTTTACATGGTACAGTCCCCCTCAGTCGAAAACAGCAAGCTTCACTTGTAAGACATAAAAAAATTTTAAGGAAACTTACAAAACGTGGCGACAGTTGGAAAGCTAAAAAACGCGTGTTAGTTCAGTCTGGTGGAGCATTCCTACCATTTTTATTAGCACCTTTGTTAACCGGTGTTCTAAGTAGCTTATTTAAAAATTAAAATGGAGCATGCTAGAAAAATGGTCTTAATATCACCAGAAAATTTAAATCGCTTACATAATAATAATAATAATGAAAAAGAAACTATATCTAGTCAGCTAGATAAAGACATGAAAAATATTTTAAGTTTAAAATCATCAGAACATGAAAAATGGATGAAGTATCAAGAAATATTGCAAAGATATTTATACTTTCAGAAACAAAGTAGAGAACCTATTAAATTACCTATCGAACATGAATTTACTTCAGATTCAAAATTAGCTTTAGAGAAGAAAGACGCACCGTCAGGTTCGATCAAACAGGAAATTATTTCAGAACCAAAACTAACTTCAGAAACGAAAAACAGTACGAAAAATATAATAAATGTTATTCCTAAATCTCATCAAGAAAAGGCTCAATTGATACTAGAAAAAATAAAATTAGACGGGACAGTTACATGGAATGAAAAAGGTTTAGTTTCAATTCATGAAAAAGAAATTCCAAATTCAAATATATCAGATTTAGTGGGGGATATTGTAAGACGTAGAAAACGTAGTAATCCTGAGGGTTGGGAACATTTTTTGAATACACTAAAAGAAATAAATATTCCATTAGAATTAATTAATAATCCACGAAGAAAAAAACTTTTTACATCTATATCAGCCATTCAAACTCCTGCGAAAAATAAAAGAAGACGAGATCATATAAAAGACGATTCGACTGAAACAACAAAAGTTAAAAAAATTGAATGGAAGCGATTTACATTGTAAAATGGATAAAAGTTTATCGAAAATTTATTTTGATGCGACAAATCCAGCAGGGTTTTCGGGTGTAAATAATCTTATAAATTCTATGAAAGGTAAATATAAAGTAAAAGATATACGAAAATGGATTAGCTCGCAGGATGCATATACATTACATAAACCAGCGCGAAAACATTTTGTAAGAAATAAATACAATGTTTCAAATATAAATGACCTCTTCCAAGCAGACTTGAATGATATGCGCAAGTTAAGCCGATACAACGATAATTACAAATACATTTTAACAGTCATTGATGTCTTTAGCAGGTATGCTTGGGCTATCCCATTAGAGGATAAGAAACCCTCCTCAGTCATTCAGGCATTTGAAAATATATTTAATGAGAGAAAACCAATTTACTTACAAACGGATAAAGGGTCGGAATTCATTGCAAAATCAGTACGCTCATTTTTAAAGGAAAATGATGTTAAATTCTATGTGACGCATAATTCCGATATAAAAGCTTGTTTTGTAGAAAGATTTAACAGAACTTTGAAAACAAAAATGTATCGTTATTTTACTTATAAAAATACATATAGATATATCGATGTTTTACAAGACCTGGTTTCTGCTTATAATAAAACAAAACATCGATCAATAAAAATGTCTCCTTCTGAAGTAAATGAAAATAATATATTAGATATATGGAGAATTCAGAATAAAAATAAACTAGAAATAAAAGAAAATCAGCAAAAATTTAAAATTGGAGATGTCGTACGTATATCCAAATATAAAAACATGTTTGAGAAGGGATACGAATCTAATTGGAGTGAGGAATTATTTAAAATAAATGCGATTATTAACAGAATTCCAACTGTTTATAAATTAAAAGATTTAAACAATGAAGTTATAGAGGGCACTTTCTACAAAACCGAGCTGCAGCGAGTTTATTTAGAATCTGATGCTATGTATAAAGTGGATAAAATATTAGCTACAAAAGGCACACGCAACAGAAAGAAATTACTTGTCAAGTGGAGAGGTTACAGTGATAAGTTTAATTCCTGGATTCCTGCAAACTCACTTCGTATATTACAAAATGAATGAGAAAGAATTTTTTATAACTTTGCCTAGTAATAGCTCTATGCAATATTTTCCTAATAATAAAACCACAAGTTATACTACACAGCTGCCACAAAATATAAAATTAAATGGTTCTTGGGAGGTTGCACTGTCAGAAATTATATATCCCTGTTCGATCTACAATGTTAATGAAAGAGAAAATAAAGTTAAAATGATGTTAAAAACAAAGCAAGAAGAAAATGCACCAGTAAATATTGTACATGCAAAAATTCCTACAAAAAATTATGAAAGTATTGATGCAGTAATACAAGAAATGAATAAAAGTCTTTATGCGGCAGTAGAACAATTGAACGAGGATACACCAGTTAAGAAATATGTAACATTTACTTATGATAAAATAGAAAAACGAGTGTCAGCACAATTTGAAAAGACAGAGGTCTATGCCCTGAAACTATCTCCTCGGCTAGCATTGCAATTTGGTTATTCACCATTTACTGATATATTTGAGCAAGAGACTACAATTAATCTGCCTAATTTAATGCTAGGTATTCCTCCACAATTATTTATTTATTGTGACATCATTGAACCTCAGTTAGTTGGTGATGTTGTTAGCCAGCTGTTAAGAATTGTACACGTTAAAACTGATAAATATGTTTTTGGATCTAATGAAATGATATCATACGCACAACCTCATTTCGTCCCTGTGCTGAGAAGAGAATTTTCAAATATAGAAATAGATATAAGGACCAATGATGGTTTTCTAACACCATTTCAATTTGGAACGTTGTGTGTTAAACTACATTTCCGACGAACATCATGAAAACTTGTCCGTATCAGGAATATTACAATTTACAGGCCGGAAATGGTGTTGGTTCTGTATATAAAGGTCGATTTCAAAGGGGTCATGGGATAGGAAGTTTTTTTAGTGGATTGTTTAGAAGTATTTTTCCGTTAATAAAGAAAGGTGTAGGGGCACTTGGTAAAGAAGCAGTTAACACAGGCTTTAATTTTTTGGGTGATTTGACAACAAAACAGTCACCAAAAGAATCATTCAAGAAACGTCTCGCTGAAGCGGGGGTCAATTTAAAACGTAAAGCTGAAGATAAAATTGAAAAAATAATCAGTGGGGCTGGTTATAAAAAAAAGCGAATGACTAAGAAACCTACTCATTTTAAAACTGTACGTGCTACTGTAAAGAACAAGAAACGCTCTAGAAAGACGGACATATTTGACTAAAATGGCATTTCTACACGCTCAGTCTTGTGAATGTATAAAAACAGAATTAGATTTATTTGCTATACCTCCTACACAAACTAGTATTGAAAGTGGACAATGGGTAAATTATAAACCTTTATCCTCCATCACTGAAGACGGACCCATTGAATTTGTAATACCTGGCCAGGGAGAAGACTATCTTGATTTATCTCAAACTATGATTTATATAAACGCAAAAATTGTTAAATCTGATAATTCTGCCTTGGAAGACGGTTCTAATGTAGCACCTATTAATAACTGGCTTCATTCAATTTTTAGTCAAGTGGACATATATTTAAATCAAAAACTTGTATCTCCTCCTAACAATACTTACGCCTACAGAGCATATATTGAAACTTTATTAAATTATGGAAAAGACGCTAAAAAATCTCACCTTACTTCAACTTTATGGTATACTGATGAAGCTGGAAAAATGAATTATACAGATATAGCTGCCAATCCAGGATATAATAAGCGACAAAAATTAACTGAGAAGAGTAAAAATGTTGATATGATCGGACATCTTCATGCTGATATTTTCAATCAAGAAAAATTTTTACTTAACGGCGTTGAAATGAGAGTACGACTAGTTCGATCAAGGGATAGTTTTAATTTACTAGCAACTGATTCAAACTTCAAAGTACAAATTAATGAAGCCACATTACTTGTTCGTCGTGTAAAATTAAATCCAAGTATTTATTTGGCGCATAATAGAGCTTTGGAAATGTCTACTGCCAAGTATCCTGTTACTAGAGCCGAAGTGAAAGCTGTTACCATCCCAGCGGGGATTCAAGGAAAATCTATGGATAATATTTTCTTAGGACAGCTTCCGAAAAGATGCATAATTGGATTTGTATCCAATAAAGCATTCAACGGCGATTACAAAACTAATCCTTTTAACTTTGAAAATTTTAAAATAAATTACTTGTCGCTATGCGTAAATGGACAGCAACTACCATCGAAGCCATTACAGCCGTCTTTTGGTGATACAAAATCATACATTCAGATGTACAATACATTATTTTCCGGAACAGGCATACACTTTGGAAACAGCGGGAACGAAATCGACAGAACCAGTTATCCAGATGGCTATTGTTTGGCGGCATTTGACTTAACTCCAGACCTTTCAGCAAATTCAATGACACACTGGAATTTGACACGCCATGGTTCTTTAAGAATCGAAGTTGGTTTTGAGTCATCTTTGATAGAAACTGTAAATTGTGTAATATACGCTGAGTTTGATAACATAATTGAAATTGATAAGAATAGAAATGTAATTGTAGATTATGGTAGTTAATAAAGTGTATTTGTATTTTAAATGATAATAATATATGTATATTTAAATGTTAATATATTGACTTATTTACTACTCCCCTATGTATATATAATCATATAACTATGAAATAAAAATTTAGTTTGATGAAAGCATTTGTACTATTAAACAAAATGAATGCTGCATTTATACAAAGAATATTTAGAAAATATTTCAAAAATACATGCGACTATGGTGTTTACGCTGCTAATAATTTACCATGGCATGTTAATTTTCCATGTGCCATTATAGTTAATACAGACCCTGATACTTTACCTGGTACCCACTGGATAGCAATTTTTATTGATCGAGGGGGGTATGGTACTTACTTCGATAGTTATGGACGACCGCCATATGTACAACAACACAGCGACTTCCTTAAGAGAAACACAAAGAAGTGGACTTACAACACACACACTCTGCAAGACGTTACATCATCTGTTTGTGGTTATTATTGTTTAATGTATTTGTTATTTCGAGTAAATTTTTATAAGCATAATGATTTTATAAATTTGTTCGATAATAATCAACATGAAAATGATGAATTTGTAAGATACATGTTTTGTTATTATTTCAATAAAAGTCACTAAGTGTTAATAAATATTTTATTTTGTAAATATAACAATAAAAAATATATTTTATACAATATACATAATTAATTTTATTTACATTCCTCTACCATTTTGTCGCTTCGTGACGGTAGTTAAATTCTGCCATCTTCTTCGTTCCTCCATACGGAAAGTTCTCTTTGCAGTTTTCGAAAGGCGGTATCCACTTGGATGTAATAGAATTTTCTTATTTCTTATATTCTCTAGCGGTTTCATCTAAATTCATGTCTGTAATATTTGAAAAATCAGGGAAAGTTAATATAATTTCATTTAAACAAAATTAAATAATTTTATATTATTTAAATAATAACAATATACATAAGAATAATTATAATTAACTTAAGTCAAATCTAATTAATTTTTCTCTTTTTACTCCATAAGGGATACTATTTATATCATCAACTAACCTACGTTTCATAAACTTGACATTAAATGTTTTTTTTTCCTTTTTCGTTAAAACCTTATGATCTATTGTACACCTAATACTATCATATTCTAATAAGGGATTTTCTGCATTATTATCAAAAATTAATTTTTTTAAACAATTGAAATTAATTTTTTCACTTGTTTTATAATTTAAAGTGAATCCTTTTACCTTACACACTTCATTTATTTCACCTGTAGTTGGAGAATATACTTTATAGGCGTATGTTTTAGGTGCTGATGATAAAAATTCTATTATATAGCTGCCTGGACCATAACTTTCCAATTCATCGGTTAAATCGCCGAGATAATTTCCGACTGGTGGTTCATATTCACCAGGTAATTGACAGTATATGATAGAATCAGTATCATAGTATAACACTTTACGATCTAGGGATTCTAAGAAATCATATAATTTTAAGCGAGCCTGGCATGTCGTGTATGCTGCAACTACGACATTAACAGTTTTCAATTGTTCCATGGAATCTGCTTGATGGACCCAGTTCACATACATCATCTCGTCTCCGGCGGGGATAAGCGTGTTTACTTGCACTGCTGGATTACTCAGTAAATCATACAGTTCTTCAGCCGAAGATATAACAGATGTACGAGCTCTGTTTTCCGTCTGTGCAAATTTCCCTGTAATAAAAATAAGAATTAGATAATGTGAAATATAGCGGAACATATTCTATCGTACCCCAGAAAGAATTTAGCATAAGTTTCGCAATAGCACGCTTTCCTGCATTTTTTTCTATCTGAGATGGATCCAATCGAATTCCTTCCTTTTCCTCGTAACTATGTATATATGCAGCTTTAGATGCGTCGTTGGTACAATAAGTGGGGTAGCCACTGGCTTCCTGCTTCATTTTTAGGAAGGTGTTAACATATTCCGCAAACAAACCACCTTTTTTAGTGTCTTTGTTGAAAATAGTTACTTCGTACTGCCACACCTCATATACTTTAACTATTTTATACCCTACCGACACTGCGCGACGCACTTCATCCGCGACCCATGTTCCAATAAATTGTCTATCTGCATCACTATGACAGCAGTCATGTTGCTGAAGTTCATCACAACATGTCCGACATAAAACGAACATAAGCTTACCATGTGCCTTTCGCGGTAGTACGGGGTGAAAAATATCGCTGGGTGGTAAAACAGAGCATTTAATTAATCCTTCAACACCATCAATGTTATTATTAGGACACAATATGTCACATTCAGGACCGACAAAAATTTTCGGATGCCCTATTGGATATTTTCCATATTTACACACATATGGATAAAGAGAACATACATCTACGTATTTTATTTTCTCTTCATTTTCAACTTTTTTATACAATACTGTATTACCCGTTCTACCACCGAATAATGCATCGCGTGGTTGTATAGGTAAATTATTTAAAATTTCATGATTACTGAGAAAAGATTTTAAATTTTTATCTGTTTTCAATTCTTTTTGAAATTCGCATTCCCAAATTTTAATAACATTATACCCTAAATTTTGAATTTTGTTCAGTTTTTCCATTGTTCTTTGGTATCTATCTTCTAAAGTTTCTTTTGTTGAGTTGAAAACTGGTTTATCTCTATTTGTTTTATAACACAAAGTACATCCATGCCAGAAACAGCCAAGAAATTCAAATACTAGATTATTTGCAGCATAATAACCATCAACTTTAAAAAAATTATCAATTACTGCTTCTGTTCCATTGCCAGCATGTTGAATCCGTATTCCTCGTATATTTTCTTGCTGTATTAACCACATTAGAGCTACTTTCGACTGATTATCTTTAAGCCGATAACCCCTTTGGGGTATAATACCTATTGTGTTTGGTGTTAAAAACAATCTTCGAAATACACGATTACACCCTGAGGCAATGGTTACGGCTTCGGTAAAAATCGATACACTACAGTCATGCATGAAATTTATATGAAATTTGTCACATGCACGGCGCAGAATATCAACATCTGACACACAGTACTCTATGATCTCTTTATTCATATCAAATATAGCATTCTCTTCTAGTTGTTTATTATACCAGCTTAAAAAGTTTTGTCGTGCCGAAATAGACATATTATCTATCCCATAATATTTAGTATAAGGCATTGGACCAATATAATTTTTATTTTCTAATTTATTAAATAAATGTGGGAAATAACCTTTTTTTATTGAGCTCGGTAGATCCATAGTTTTTGGTAACGATGATAAAGGCATCGGAAGATAATTTATTGAATCTATAAATCTTATATGATTAAACTGTAGCATCATAATTTTGCACCCGTTTAAAATTAATTTTGGTTTTATATTTTGCTCTTCTACTAAATATTTTAAAACAAACTGGCAGTCGAAGGATTTTGAATTATGCGCAATGCATACAATTGAAGAAAATGAGGTTCTTGGTAATACTACATATTCTAAAAATTTTCTAACTGGATCTTCTGTAAAAATGTGTTGTCGAATGCCACATGCACTACAAAATTGTTTTATGTCCGAAATGTTATAACAAACAGAACATGACTGCTGTACTACACATAAGTTCACTTCATGTTCGAAATTCTTATCACAAGGTTTTTCCTGCCGCGTTTCAAAGTCATAATAAATAAACAAACTATTTTCTTTAGGTTTTGAATTGTCTTTTTGTATATAACATAAATGTCCTTGAATTTTATATCCTTCACATAAATTACAGTACATCTCACCACATATATGCTGTCGTCCGTTTTTATTGCACTGATATAATTTTAAACACTTATCACATTTTTTTAGTCTAGCACAGGTTGTTTTTTTGTGATTTTCTAAACACTGCTGTCCGCGAAATTTTCTATTACACAGATCACAGTTTATAAAATCCAGGGTAGGAAAGCATTGAGGAGAATTTTTACAATAATAACATGTATTTTCACAACTATGTCTACTTTTATTATAATATGGAAAATGACACGGTTCACAAAAATATTTGCAAGAAAATGCTGCAGTTAAACTTTTTATCACAGTATAGTGATTTTGATAGTACAAAAGATTTAATCTTGGTAGATTTTTCCCTTTCGAACCCTCAAATATCACTTTTGCACGGCTATTATACTCATATACACAAATGTTATACTGAGTATAATAACGCTGGAATTCTGTGAGTTCAGATATACCTGCACCATTTTCATTAATTTTAACATTTGCTTTTAAACATAATTCGCGTGCTCTCGTACTCTGACTACCTAATTTGTCTCTCACTAAGTCTTTAAAACAATGTTCCTTTTTAAATAAAGATTCCGCAACTATAAGTGCACGAGGAAGGCATAAATTGTCCTTATTTAAAATGTCTATAACACCATGCTTCCTACGACAAAATTCGGCAAAAGTGAAGCCATGTTTTTGCCTATTGCCACATCCAGCAGGCATAGAAACTTTGGTCATTTCTATGGAGAATTGACCATCGGAAAAAATTTCGGCGTTGCTTTGTAAAATTTTCTCAAGTGCTTCCCATACCACGTCGGCATGTAATTGGTCTGCACGACGGAAACTGAGCCATGCAGGACCCGTTTGGAGGAGAGGTGTTCGAAAAATGAACCCCACGTAGTCACTAGGTTGCACTGATTCCATAACATATTCGGTCACGTTTTTAACACCTTCGTAAAACCATAATACCGAATTCTCACCTCGCGGTGGATCAGTCATATGGAAGGTAATTCTTCTACCAGCTACATTGAATCGTTTGTTATGGTTCTCTATATCGGAAACAATTCTAAAACGTTCCATACCACCGCCTCTTTGTTTAACACTGTTATCTATTATTTCTTCGCATATCTGTAAGATTGCGTTTAAATTTTGTTCTTCCTGTAGAGAAGACTCGAAGATTTCTTGGCTACCGCTGTTAGCTATTATTTCTTCACATGTTTGAAAGATTGCGTTTAAATTTTGTTCTTCTTGTAGAGAAGACTCAGAAATTTCTTCGCAAACACGAAAAAAGTTATCAAAATGCTGTTGCTGCTCCATCACGATGCACTATAATAAAACACTCACAAATACAGGTATACTATTAGAAATATAAGTTGCTATAACTCGTAGGCACGGGTATACTAATTGACATACTAGCTTCTCATTCCTTTTATACTAAGCAGACTCTTGCATCTAAATGTGTTTTTAATTATCCAAACATATATTTTCGTAAGAAAGGAAAATTTAAGCAATATACTCATAAAATTTGAGGGTGAAATAAAAATAAAATAAAATAATAATATATGAAATTTAAATTATATATTTTTCTTCCCTAGTAATAAAAGTAAATACACAATTTACGTCTTTTATCGTTTTAAAATAATAATATGTATACAGCTCACCAAATAATTCCTTAAACACTAAATTATACTTATACGTTACGTCATATAAACTTAACTCTAATTCCTTATCATTATTTCTTAAACTATATACACATACATCCTGAATAAATTTTTTATATACATTACTTAAATCTAAATACTTAATACTATAATACATAAACTTACGACTAATTTCTAATTCTAAACCTATTATTTTCTCTAAATTGTCCTTTGTTAAACATAAATATTTGCTTTGTATTTTTAACTTTAATTGTTCTTTCGGTAGCACTGTAAAGTCAATATCACATACAGTATATCTCGCATTCACTACCGCGTCTTTACTTATTACTCTTTTAAAAAAGCCTACTAATTTACCCAGGTCTTTAATATGAAAATATAATCTCCTTCTTACATCCATAACCAGTCTTATTACCACTCGCATGGATAAAACTGGGTCAACTCCTACCGTTACAAACACTTTTCTTGCTGGTCCTAAGGGAAGAACCGAGACATCTAAGAGTCTGTCGTTGTTGTCGTGGAGGCTCCAGTTTCGCGGAAACGCAAAGCTGGTGACTTCCGAGGCACCTAACACCAGAGCTAGACGAGGGTTAGCATCCCACGAATCAGGAAAAGCTTCTGTTAAATTTTCCTCCTCCTCCTCAAAGAAAGGTTGAGCGTAAGGCTCACTTTCTGTAGAGGATAGAGAAAGACGTGGAGTTTTGCTGACCCTGTCAACTTCGTCTCCATCTTCTCTGCCTCTCTTTGCTACCGATCCTACCGCAAACTCATAGATAGATTCCACTTCATCATCGTCGCTAGTGATACGATCAATCTGCGTTTGTAAGGGCGAGGCCGATAGTTGAGGGTCTTCTTGAAGTGACTCCGATACCAGCTCTCTAATGAACTCTTCATCCTCCTCAGGCAGCTTGATCATCTGTTCCGGCGAGGCCGGTAGTTGAGGGTCTTCTTGAGCTGATTCCGATACCAGCTCTCGAATGAACTCTTCATCCTCCTCAGTCAGGTTGATTATCTGCTCCACCAGTTCTGTTGTCGGCTCTGTCAGCAGCTGGTTGAGAAATTCATCATCGTCGACAGTAAGATCGATGGACGGTATCTCCATGGTCAATGAAGACGATGCTCGCTGGCCGTCTTCTTCATGTACAGGTAGAGGTTTTCTAACCTGAATTAATGCAAAATCTTTTAGAACTCATACTTAAGAAAACAAGCCTTTTTTTGGGGCTCAAGTTATATATTTTTATATTAATAGACAAAGTTTCGGAATGGCAGAAAATAAACAAATAACAAATAAGTAAATAAGGTAACTTACCTGTACAACAGAATGAACTTTTATCTTCTTCCTGGTCTTGGAAACCTTCCTCGAAGGTGGCAGACAACCCATATCGAAGTCGACGGAGGGTTGCAGGTTGCTGGTGGAAACTTCTCCGGAAAATGATATATTGTTGAAGGAAGCCATGATGAGACAGTAATACCAAACAGTGTATACTGAAGAAATATAATTTCCAGCTCCTTATATATTGAAAATTTTCAATTATCATTCCCAAATAGAAAGTTTAAAATATTTTCGTTATACACAGATTTTTAAACATTACGTCATTCAAATAATTATAGCTGCCATAAATATGCACATTACTAACATTACAATTTAGTTTTCACCAGATAATGGGAAAACTTAAATTCTCATTTGAAAATAATTATTATTTGCTAGTAAAAGACTAGTTCATTGTACATAAATATTCTTAACATTATTAGAAAATACAATTTAAGTATCTGCTAATGACAAACTCATTAGTTCATTACATTTAAAAATAACCAAATCAAAGACTAACCCTGAAGTCTCATGCAAAATCAAAAATTTCCAAATTCTTGACTATAAATAACATTTATATTAATAAACAAAATTCCACAATAACAAACTGCCTCAGGCCCAGTCTGAACTGGCGCCACGCTAATTACCCTATGCCTGCTCAAAGTAGTAACCACAGACTACTCTCGTGTACGAGATATTTGCATTTTAAGTTGTACCATATACATACCCATTTTTTGGTAATCACCCAGAAATGGGTTGAGATAGAGATCTGGCGATATTTCTATTTGATTCTACGGATAAAATTACAAAAATTGTTTTAAAATTGTGAAAATTTATACACTTACTTAATTGAATATGGTTAAATAGCCGATATTTGATATTTCGACCTATATTAGTTAATGCTCAAAAATGGGTATTTTTGGAATAAAACTTTGACCATAAATACCTAACGAAAGAAGATATCGACCTGTAGTTTCAAAATTTGCAATCAGTATATTGAAAAGTAACTAAAAAAATCTGTTGTGGCCAGCACAATACCTTCCGTCATTCTCGTGTATAATGTATAAATTCCATAATTTTTCTTACAAAAGATTCTAAATTTCCAGTAAAATTATTTCATAAACAAACTATTCAAATTGCACTTGACACTCGCACCTTCTTCTTCTTTAGCTTTTCCCATTCGTTAAGAGGTCGCTATTTTTGCATGACGTTCTCATTCAGTTCCGTTTCTCTCAAATCTTCCGCAATACAGTCCTTCCATCTTATCTTTGGTCTACCTCTGTTTCTTTAACTAAACTATTCATTCTTGTTCCAATATAATTCTTCATTTCTCCTCATGACATGTTCAAACCAATGTAATCGTCTTTCTTGTATCTTTCTAAAAACTTGTAACACTAGAGTTATTTTCTTACCGTATCTTTCCCTGTATTCCCCAATATCTACCTCAACATCCTCATATCTGCCACATGAATTTACTTTTTATTGATTATTGATACTGACATCTGTCAATTTGAATTATATGAATATATTACTAGATCCCAAGTTTGGCATAGCTGGCTGAATTATAAAATTTAATTTCTTTAAAATTCTTTAACTCTGTATCTATTAAATATGAAGTATAAATTGTAATCAAATCGTATAGAGAATAATATATTCTTTAAGTTGTAATAACGTTAAATGTCAATAAATCAAATTTAACTGTTAAATCTTCAAATGAGACTACTTCCGGTTGACCAATTATAACCAAAATCTAATCAGTTGTTCTTCTGGATGTAAACTTGAGGAATACAAAAAAATTATAATTTTTGGAATCGTGGTATTGAAGTTATGGAATCCGGAAATTTTGTTACACACACACAGACACACAGACACACATACATACAGACATCATCGTAAAAATGGTAAAATCGTATTATATGGTCCCTAAAACGTGCTTATTCAGTAAAAACTCATCATTGAATTTTTTGACCAAAGACAATACCTTCCTTACCTAAAGGTGACGGAAGGTAAAAAATAGATTTTTTTTTACTTATACCCAAAATTGAGTATAACTATTATGTCTATTACTCAGAAATAGTTAGATCAACTTGAAAAGTTTACCATTCAATTGTACGAATAAAATTACATAAATACATTAATTTTTATAATTTTTAATCAACGAAATCAAACTTTTTCAACGTTTTTGTTAAAACTAGATATCTTCCAATATTTTTAATTGCTCTAAAAGTATTTAAATGCATTTATTTTTAGGTCAATAATTATAAAATTAAATGTAATAAGAAAATGACGACTAATTAACATATTTTTAGTAAAATCAAGAACAAAACAATCAAAGACGCGCTGTTAATTAAAAATATTTGTTAATTATCAGAACATACGTTACACATATGTGTATAAATTAAACTTTCTATACTTTTAATATGCAATCAACAACTTTTTTACAAAACATGAGATTTCTCTATAATAAAAAGTTTAAAACTTGCGAAACTAGACGCATCTTTCAAAGAAAAAGTTTTGATTAGAAATTACAAAACATTCTGAGATCAGAAGGAAGAAAGAAGTCATATTTGGTGTATTGTTTGACCGCTGAAAATGAAATTTTCTCACGATGATGCTAATTGGTTCAACATTCGAAACAACTTTTACTTAACCATAATCCTTACGGTGTGTTACTGTCATTATCATCTGATTCCTAATCTGACAAATGAGAGGAAATGAAAAGAAAAAAATTTGCCAGCATGTGAGAGACTGACATTTTTTGCAATAAACGTTTTATTGTTCGTGTTATAAAGTAGACAAACATGTTTCTTAAACATTTAACTGTTTCTTTTCCTATTTTCATTCTCTCATTTAATTTGTTTTTCTAAGAAAACATGATTTACTTTTTATTAGTAGGTGAAACAATTTTTATAACATACTATTTTATGTCGCCTACTCAGAATACAGCCAGTTTTACATTATACTTCTTTGGTTAAGATTATAATTCATTCACGAAAGTAAGAGAATTTTGAACTAGGAAAATCGCGAACAGTGACAAATCATTCTATTGGTTGGAAGAGGGTAATTTTCGAGCTGAATCAATAAAATGACTTATCGCTATCGTGAATGGATTACAAAGAATTTAAAAAAGTGAAACCAAACTTTGTTCATAGTACGCATTTTTAGTTTGTAGAAAAGTATGTTACTAAATATTAAAACTTACAAACATCAAAAATATGGTTAAGTATTATAAGATATGAATTCTGACCAATAAGAGACCAGAATTTAAAATGTGACAATATGAAAGATTAGTTTCTGATAGATAAAATGCTATTACCATTACATTTGTTTGTGATTTTATTTCAATACCATGACAAACACTACGAGGGCGGATCGGGCAGTTTTTAGAACGAGATAGAAAACAACTTTTGGGGGCAAAATTATATTTATTTTTTTACATAGTCTCCTTTCAGCTCGATACATTTTGTCCAACGCTTTTATAAACCTATTATTCCTTCAGTAAAATAAGAATGATTTAAACTCTCGAAATATCCATTTACAGGTTCGATGTCTTCAATATTCGATGAGAATTTCTTCTCTGTTAACCATTTTTATGAGATTTGTGTGAAACATGAACGACGTATCCAAAGAACGACAATTTTTAGCTCGTTCTAGAAACTCGTATACGAAGTATATTTTATAAAATTTTAAATTCAATTTGTTTGGTTACGAAACTTGCCAAAATGAAATATGATTGTTGCGGAATTTAATTCTGTACAACATTTATTTGAAGCATTAATGTCTAAAATAATTAGGGTACTTTTGCGCAAGGAAAAAATATTTTCCCTTATTAAACGTTTAGGCCCGATTTTCGTATTAGACCCGAATACAGACTTATACAGTTCATTTTATAAAAATTTCAATATTACCCATTGCTGAGTCTGTCAATCTGCTTTGTACGCATATATCGATAATGATGACATATACACTTACATTTGCTCCTCAAATATCTGAAATGGTTCAATCTGCATTTAGAATGCTGGGTTTTTTTGTGTGAATACACTTGTAACTTTATATTTATTGTTTCGTCAGGGCAAAACTCGAGTATGGGTCTATCATCTGGTGTCCTGTTTATGATAAATATGTGTTGCAAATTGATAGCATACAGAAGCATTTTTTAAAAAACTTAGATTTTAAAATTACTAAGGTCTATCCAGATAGAGGTACAGATTATGATCCGTTATTATTATTACAACATTTCAATTTTAATTTTCGCTGGAAAGAGAAGAATTTATAATTCATTAATATTTCTATCTAAAATATTAAACAATAGAATTGATTGCTCCTCATTACTTGAATTAATTAATATCTACATACCACGTTAAGAATCCAGACAATATATACCCTTTAATGTCCAAGAGCCAAGTTTAATATGCTCTTAAAATCTCCAATATTTTTGATGTGCAACAACGTAAATAAATTAACTGATATTGTTTTTTTCACAACGCCACCTGCACAACTTATGCAATTAATCCAAAATCAACTATGAAATATTTTTTTGTATAGGTATACATATGTAGAATGTATTTTTTGCTAATTTTTCTGATTTATATAATTTAAGATTAATGTTTATTGTATATTGTATATTGTCCTATTATTGGTGTGGGCTAAATAAATAAATATTCGTACCGTTTGGGCGTTTCCAGACGTCACCTCACGGGCACTCATTGCTGCTCAAAATACAAATTAGGAAAGCTTCAGAATTGTTTTAATCTTATTTTATTTTTGTTAGATAATTCTGTGAATTACAGTTCAATGAACAAAGTGAGTAACAAAGACTGTTTAAAGTTACGCTATAAATCTCAAATGAATTGAGAAATAATTGATTAGTTTTAGCAATTTGTTGTCAGGAAAAGGAACTTTACTTGAGCAATTTGTCTTGAGAATGTCGCTAATCTATTTGTCGTATTGTAATAAAAAACAAACAATCTAAAACTTCTTATTGTTGTAAAAAAAACAGTACTCGTACCTCGTACTAGTAATTTTAGAAGTAAGTACTATTACTATCATTATTATTAAACAATGATACTACTGTAAACATGAATATGATATGAGTAAAAGCAATTTAACAAGCGCATAATAAAGCAATTTTAGCATTATTGTCTTTATTTTAAGCACGCACGTGCACTTTAAACAATTTACAAGAAATAAAAATAAAATAATTTGCAACATTTACATATGAATGCATGTTATTGCTTCGATCAATGACGGACTAAGAAATCGTGGACCCTGGAACTACCAACTCAGTGCTTTCAGTAATAGTTTAACGAATAGGAAAATAAGACACTTCTTTTACTCTAGCTGCATACATTTTTTTGCGTCTACAATAAAAGTGGGAAAAAAGTGCCATAGCGTTTCATTATTTTATCCGTTTGCGTTGAAAAAAGTGCACTTTTTTTCAAACTTTTATTGTTTTAAAACTAGACATACTTTATAAACGCATTTTAATGGAAAACGTGTACTTTTTTAACGAACGTAAAAAAAATACCTAGTCTGTCTTAACTTTACCAACATAATTACAAATAACAAATTTAAACAACCCTTGAAATGAATGTATTTATTTCTTTTTAAAAATTAATTTTGTTTTCGAAAAATATTTTAAGAAAATCGTAACTTTAATTTCAATCATTATATCATAGAACATATCTCAAAAATATTAAACTTTTCATTCATAATTTTGTTAATAAGTTCCGCGACATCCAGTTGTGACGTCACTGAACGATGAATCCTACATTATGAACAAGTTGAATGATATATAACTGATATTTACTTTTCGTTTCCATTGTTGTTAATGCTTAACAATTATTCAATTTTATAGAGATGAGATTGAAATACTGTAATAAATATTTAAAAACTTTATAAATTGACGTCAATTACACTATTCATACAAATTCAGTAATCCGAACAAATCGATAGTCTGAATACCCCCTTACATTCAGCATTTCGGATTAAAGAGTCTCTACTGTATTGTAGTTTCAGATTTGACCACTGGAGGATAGATAGTGCTGCCGTATAGAGAAAATTTTAATTTTATGAAAAATTTCAAAATTTAAGTTTACATATTAGCCGTGTTCCTTCCGGCTGCGATTGTGATTTTGTGAATCCTGATTAGTTTAATCGTAATCCTTTTAAATTATGATTTATAAATAATATTAAGAAAACAACTTTAATAATATACATACCATCTAGCGTCAAATATCATATGCAGTCCAATGCAAACTAACTTATTTTATTTTATAAATAATCTACTGTCAAGTGCTATAGTCAGTATTAAAAATGGATCATATATAGAAGTAAAAAAAAAGTTCTTGGAAAGGAATATGAAGTATATTTACTTAAAACAAATCTTTTATGTAACATATTTTCTTTCAAAACTATGTTGGGTCATTACATGCTTTTGTAGGAAAATCATATTCCTTTAATGCAACAAACCATACATTAATAAATTTCTAAGCTCGAAAACCTATTGTCGCCAGCCATTTTTACCTCTCGCTAAGAGAGGTATTGGATTCATGCTAAAAATCGCATATCCAGATTTTATTGAATAAGCACGTTTTAAGGTCCCTACAAACCGATTTTAACATTTTTACGATGATGTCTGTGTGTGTGTGTGTGTGTGTGTGTGTGTGTGTATGTGTGTGTGTGTGTATGTATGTAGGATGTTGGAAGGACGATTACTCAAAAACTATAAGACTTTAAATTTGTTTAACTACGTATTTCCCAATCGGACATTCATGGGAAGATCTGAAAAGGTTTTGGTAACAATTGAACAACCGGAAGTAGAAGATTCTTGAAAAAAAATCTTCTAAATAATATTTTTTGAAATTTTTTCTTGATAATATTAAAGAAAAATAAATTTTCTTTCTGATACATTTAAATATTTTATAATATATTCTATAGATTTAGAGATAAAAGAAATATAATATGTAAAATAATCTGTTATAATAAATTTTACAGCCGAAAGAATGGCCATGGAAAATAGTTGAAAATTTTTTTTTTTTGTAACTGACAGATAAATGTCAGTGTCAGAAATCCGAAGACATTACTGAAGAGTTTTTCTGGGAAGTACATACATTATATTATTTCTTAATGTATTAATAGAATTGGAAACATTTTGAAAAATTAGAAGAGGACAAAATTTCTTCATCAAAAATGAATTTAAAATTAAACAATCTAAATATACATATATGGAATAGATATATGCGTAAGTAGAATTTTTGGTGTAGAGTATACAAGAAATGTTAAATACAATAGGGAGCGAGCAGTCATATGATTTTGTTGGCCTTGACAAGCAGATATGGAGGCCCATGTCAGAATGATAGCTAGTAATTATGTATAAATTTCTCATTCTAAATTTAGTGATTTTCCAATTCCATGTGGAGCAGAATTAAATGTTAAATATCTAAGGCATACAAGTAAATTTTAAACTCCTGGTGATAAATTGACGTAAATTTAGAAAATCTTAAAATTTTTAATGAAAAATTCTAACATTTGACATCTATGTACATAATTACTAATTATCATTGTGAAACGGGCCCACACATCTGCTTGTGAAGCCCAAAAATGTAACATTACTGTTCGCGCCCTATACTTATGTAACCAAAAAAAGGAAGTGGCGAGAGGTATTGTGCTGGCCACAACAGATTTTTAAATTTGCTCTGAAATAAATCCGTGTGAACACTCAAAAATGATGATTCAGAAGGGAAAGGGGAAGGTTGTCTAGTGGTCACAAAATGAGAAAGTGGGGATAACGAATAGGACACAAAAAACATACTTCTTCTTAATCATGATCACTTTGATGATATAGATTGCGAATCACAGTCCAAAGGAACACGGCTATGATATACTGCTAGAAGGCAAAATATGAACCTACATTAATAACTTATCTTTATCTTTTTTCAATAAAATAACAAAATTTGAACAAAAAGTTTGTACTTTCTACCGAAAAGTATATCTGATTGAACAAACGAAGTAAATTTTAATCTACAATATTTCAACAAATGTAACAATATAATTTCGAAAATATAATCTGCCGAGTTTAAAATTTTCGGCAACTCTTGAAACCTTGCTCCTGACTGTACCTACTGGTCCATAATCTACGTCATTTCTGAGAATTTTAGCCTAGGTTACATGTGTACATACACAGTACACACGCATTCCAGAACACAATAGTATTTCGTATCGAGTAAGGCGTGTACTGTTTAAGCTTACATATGCTTACTATTTGTACGTGGTACGAGATATGAACAACATATTGTGCATACATATATGCCAACAGATGAAAACTGGAGCGTGCATGCGATTTTCTATGGTATCACGATCGCGTACGTTTAGAGGTAATCCTTGGTTTGATGAGTCGACAATTGCGACACTGAAGGATGAAGTACTGACATAGTTTGGTTTTGCCCCGCACGCATATTTGATACATAAATAATAAGCAAAATTTATTCATTGAAATATCATTCAATATGCAAAAAATAATGGTTTTATTAATGACAATTTATCAAATTTTTCATTGAAGGGTATTGAGAATATTATGTACATGGCCACACGGCATCTAATAAAACTTAAAGTAATAAAACTCGCTATGTTCGCGCATTAATCTTTAAAACTCGCTGAAAACAAATAAATATAAAAAAATATATAATGACGGCATATTACCCATTGTTGGGTGTGCCAACTTACTTTGTACACAGATTTCGGTAATGATGACATATATGTATAGTGCGGAGTGCGGCCGTTTACCAGGCGTTACCTTACTCATTACTGGCGTAGAGAGTCCACTACAGGGATCACTTTTGTACCTTTTAAAATTCGAAATATTTCTTTTTAGCGTCGGTCGGGATCGACCCGGTTCCCCAGATTCGCGACCAGACACTAAGGTAAGCGGTCACGAGACCTCATAACAAATAAATAAATAAATCTTCACGGCATATTACCCATTGCTGCGTGAGCCAAATTGCTTTACACGCAGATACCCGGTAATGATGAGATATTCGTATCGTGCGGGCATTTAGCAGGCGTCACCACACGGACATTTATTGCTGCTAGAAAACAATAACTTGTCTTTACTTTATACACGGGTCATGTTAAAATTATTCAACTAAGTAAGCAACAGTTAATCGACACTAACAAAGTGAATTTAAATAAAAAATTGCAAACAATAAATAAAACATTACCTACTTGATAAATAAATATACATATATGTAAATTAATATTCTAGGTAACTACCGTTTATCATCACATTGTTAAATGGAATTCTGTCAATTTTTTTATTATTATTTTTTTTTTACCTATGTAATGTACCTACCTACCCATGTTAGAGATTAATTAATTATTAAGTTATTATAAGTATTATGTTGTATTTCTATGAATCATGTTATTGTGCCTATATCATGTTATGATGTTATTCTAATTCTCTTATTTACTGTTCTTTTAAATATTTACTGTATTATCTTGAAGTCCATTTCTATAATCCTATTGTTAGCTTTTCCCATACAACTGACCTTTCCTACCAACCATCTCTGAGTCATTTTGTTAGAACGTGAATTGTACATCACAAATAAGATAACAACCCTTATCCACCAATATATATCCCAATCAGAGACAGTCAGTAGATCTCAGATCCTCACGCCAGTCCTCACAAAACTTCACGTCATTCTGCATTAATATTTTTAATAAAACTATATTTTTAAACCACTGAGTGAATTATTTCGTCGACCCATTACATAATTTTGGTGTCAGAAGTGGGATCGTTTTTCGAAATAACGGTAAATAAATTCAAACTACAATTTGAAACCGGTGACTTTAGTCTTTAACCGTCGAGACGAATCCAATAAGTTGTCTGTATCACTCGCGTTCGAGACAGTGGTTCCGGATCTTACTCAAATTCAAGGCTCATCTTCGACAACGTCGGGGTCCATCCAGATCCAGCCAACCAGTCCACCAGGTCACAGTTGAACTCCAGTTCAATCGTTCACCAGGTCCAGCGAGCAGCAGTTCAACAACGTCGTGGGTCTTCATTCACTGTGGTCATGTTTATACTATTTCTGTGAGTACAATAATACCAATCCCCAAAGTGCCAGTGTTCAATTCAAAAATTCAGTAATACAAAAATTAATTCGTGTAGATTTTAAATACTCTTGTAAAACATTCGTCAAAACTAATTTCAAAATGCCTGATACTACGAGTACTTCAACATCTTTCGTAAGCTTAGAAATTGCCAGAAGTATGTTAATTAATTTCGATGGCAATAACAAATCCAAACTATTCGAATTTGTCGATAACTGCGACGAAGCAATCGCTCTCGTATCAGAAACAAATAAAGCTACTCTTTTAAAAATTATTAAAACTAAATTAACTGATAACGCCAGACTCTTAATAAAAAACAGAAACTTTGATTCATGGTCAGATTTAAAGAAACATTTATTAGATTCTTATTCAGATAGACGAACAGGTGGTCAATGGCAATTAGAATTAAACTCAAGTAAGCAAAATATCAAGGAAAATGTTCTTTCTTATGGAAATCGTATTGAAAACTGTTACGTTAAACTATTAAATACCTTAGACAACGATTTATCACAAGAAGGACGACAAGCGTGCGTCAATCTCTTAAAAACACAAGCCTTAAATGCATTTATCTCCGGATTAAATAAAGATTTAATTATACTTGTAAAAGCACAAAAACCTGAGTCTCTAGAAGAAGCCATAGCAATTGCAATAAACGAAGAACGAGAACTTATATCAAAATTCGAAATTCAAAAGTTTCAAACTATTAATAATTCCAACACAAAGCATTGTAACTATTGTAATAAACCGGGACACAGTAGTTTTAATTGTTACTCAAAAAATAAACCGAGAAGTGATTCAAACATTCGACATTTTAGGCAACCGAATGATTCAAGACAAAACTATGCACCGAGTAGTCAAATAAATAGAAATTCTCCAAATAGAAATTCAAATTTTAACCAAAATCAAAATTTTCCCCGTAGGAATCAAAATTTCGATAATCCTAAGCAGTGCAATTATTGTAAAAATCTAGGGCACGTAATTTCAGAATGTCGAAAACGACAATATAATAACCAAAAACGAAACAATATTAGTTCTAATTCTCAAACCTCTTCCAATCCTTTAAACTCGCAAAGTCCAGTTGCGTCGGCCACTCAACGGACTGCAAATCACATTCAGGCCGAATCGTCATAATAAAAAATTTAGCTGTCACAACATTTATCAATGTATCTTTTAGCGAATCAAAACTTTTACAAAATTCATTCTTGCTAGACACAGGCGCGGACGTTTCTTTAATCAAAATTTCAAAATTAAATGGAAATACTCTTATTAATGAAGATAAAAAATTGATTCTGCACGGCATTGATAACGCTAATCCAAATTCTGTTCAAACACTCGGTTATCTACATCTGAATATTTTAGTTGGAAATAGAACAATCACTCACACATTCCATGTAATTAGAGATGATTTTCCAATACAATTCGATGGAATTTTTGGTAACGATTTTTTGAAAGAGAATACTTGCCACATCGACTATGAGAACGATTTATTACATATTCATAATTCTGCTATCTCCCTAAGTCATATAGAAAACATTTTACAAAAAGAAAGTTCTAATCTTACTAATTCAGATAATGATTCTAAATCTTCACTAATTCCTACTTATCCTATATCAATCGAACCAAGATCTGAACAAATCATTGTTGTTGAAATATCTAATCCTGAAATCTCTGAAGGAATTATTCCTCCTACTAAAATCCTAGATGGTGTTTTATTATGTCCTAGTTTTGTTAAGGTCCGTGATAAATTTGCCATTACATCTGTACTCAATACAACGGATAAAAAAATCAAAATCTCTAAAGTAAAAATTGAAATTGAACAAGTTGAAAACAATCACAAAATAAATTCCATATCAAACAATAATTACAAACAACATATTAATTGTAATTCTAATAGATTAAAATTATTGAAAGAATCATTGCGCTTACATCATTTAAATGAGGAAGAATATAATAAAATTTTAGAAACTTGCATCGAGTTTAATCACATATTTCATTTACCAGGCGACGAGCTAACTCATACAAATGCGATAACTCATCAAATTCCTACTAATTCTGAAATACCAGTCCAATCCAAAACCTACAGGTTTCCAGAAGTCCACAAAGAAGAAGTAAATAATCAAATAAAAAAAATGTTAGACGAAAATATTATCCGCCCTTCTACCTCTCCTTGGAATTTCCCCGTTTGGGTCGTTCCAAAGAAGCAGGACGCATCCGGTAAACAAAAATGGCGATTAGTTATAGATTACCGTAAACTTAACGAGATTAGTATCGGTGATTCATACCCTTTGCCAAACATCAACGATATTCTCGATCAGTTAGGTCACTCAAAATATTTCTCAACACTCGATCTCGCATCCGGATTTCACCAAATTCCAATAGAAGAAAAAGATATATCAAAAACTGCATTTACTGTACCTTCAGGCCATTACGAGTTCAATAGAATGCCCTTTGGATTGAAAACAGCCCCTGCGCGATTCCAACGTCTAATGGACACTATTTTAACTGGTTTACAAGGTTCCGCATGTTTTGTATATCTTGACGATATCGTTGCTTATTCAGATAATCTCGATAATCATTGCAGAAAATTAAAATCAATCTTTTCCAAATTAGCAGAAAATAATCTAAAGTTACAACCAGATAAATGCGAATTTTTACGCAAAGAAGTCATTTATTTAGGACATCATATCACATCCGAAGGTGTTAAACCAGACGATAATAAAATAAGAGCCGTAGAGGAATTCCCAATTCCACAGACTACTAAAGAGATAAAAAGTTTTCTCGGTTTAGCTGGTTACTATAGACGATTCATCAATAACTTTAGCAAAATAACACAACCTCTCACAAAATTATTACGGAAAGACGAACCATTCCTTTGGACAAGCACTCAACAAGAAGCTTTCGAATCCTTAAAATCAAAATTAATATCAGAACCAATCCTTCAATATCCAGATTTCACTCAACCCTTTAATCTCACCACCGACGCAAGTAATTTTGCTATTGGAGCAGTCCTATCACAAGGTCCTAGTTCCCAAGATCTTCCAATCGCATACGCAAGCCGCACTTTAAATCGAGCAGAATCTAACTACTCCACCATTGAAAAAGAACTACTCGCGATTATTTGGTCAATTAATCATTTTAGGCCTTATCTTTATGGTAGGAAATTTAACATATTTACAGACCATCGACCCTTGACATGGTTGTTTAACGTGAAAGATCCTGGATCACGATTAGTTCGTTGGCGCTTAAAAATAGAAGAATATGATTATCAAATCACGTATAAACCAGGTAGATTAAATTCAAACGCTGATGCGCTTAGTCGTATTAAATTAGAAACTAACAACGATAACAACTGTTCAATATTTAAATCCAGTAACAATACCGAAACATATTCTGATTTTCTAAATTGCCTTAAGACTTCTATTCTAAACTATAACCTTTTAAATGAATTCGATGGAGACATTAAAACTATTAAAGGTAATAAAGCAATTTTTGTTTCTTGTGATCTAGATAATTCAAACACATTATTAACAGAGATAAATGAAAAATACAATCATTTAGATTCACTACAAAATCCTGAGTTATTCGAAACTAAACACTTTTTCCATTCTGATGAAATAATTATTTATGTTTTTTCAAAAAAATATTATTGGGACCAGCCTTCATATGAAGATATTTTCCATTCCATTTTGAATCTCAAAAACGTTCTAATTAATAATAACATATCTATAATCAACATCCCAAATCTAAATTCCCAAAGTCACAATAATAATTTAAAATGGCACAAAATTCGATCGATGATTAGGTACATATTTAAGAATACCAACATTACTATAAATATCTATCATAACAATATAATAAATTTAAATACCGACCAAATCGAGAAAGTCCTCGTAGAATTTCATTCAAATCCATCATCGGGACATTCAGGATTCCATAGAACATATAGAAGAATAAAAGAAAGATATCGTTGGCCCAACATGAAAAAAGATATTGCTAATTTCATTAAAACATGTAGCTCTTGTCAAGAAAACAAATTAGTTCGGAATAAATCTAAGAAACCAATGGAAATTACAACAACTGCTAGTAAACCATTTGAAAAAATTAGCCTCGATATTGTAGGTAAACTACCGCGTACCGAAAACGGTAATGAATATATATTGACATTACAAGACGATTTAACAAAGTATTCTCAAGCCTTTGCAATTCCGCGACATGACGCAGAAACCATAGCAAGAACATTCGTTCAAAATTTTATTTGTAAATTTGGCATACCCAAATCAATCCTTACAGATCAAGGTAGAGATTTCATGTCCAATCTTTTAAACGAAGTTTCAAAATTATTTAAGATAAAAAAATTAAATACAACAGCATATCATCCCGAAACGAACGGCGCTCTCGAAAGATCACATCACACTTTATCCGAATACCTTTCCCATTACGTAAAATTAGATCAAACCGATTGGGACTCATGGCTCGATTTTGCCATGTTTTCTTACAATACAACACCTCACACATCCACAAAATACTCACCCTATGAACTAATATTCGGTAATAAACCCGAACTTCCAACTTCAATTACGAAAGACGTAGAATTTAAATATACATACGACACTTACTTAGAGGAATTAACCCTAAAATTTCAAAAATCACACGAAATAGCAAAAAATAATATTATTGAGTCCAAAAACACTAATAAAAAATATTACGATAGGAAAACCAAAGACATAAATTATAAAGTAGGAGATTTAGTGTATCTAGAAAATAATCAAGTAAAAATAGGAACTACGAAGAAATATTCTAAGAAATATACAGGTCCATATAAAATCATAAAATTAAACCCTCCAGTCAATTGCACAATAAAAATAAAAAATAAACATATGCGTGTTCATTATAACAGACTAAAACGTCATATTGTTTTAGGTTAGTCAGCCTCGTATCAGGGGAACAGCTCTTCAATCATACCGAGTTAAAGCAATCTCCAGGAATATATTACGACCACATAACTAAATTAAATTATTACGAAAATATTTGGAAATTAATTGTACATATCGATATTTCTGCTTTCGAACAAAAAATTAATCTAATCGAAAATACTATTATAAAAACTCGTAACCTTTGCGATCACGATAATATTGAAAAATCCACACTATGTGGTAGTTCACTACATACCTTAGAAAAAGCACTACCAATTCTTAAAAATAAATTTGGAAACTTTAACGAAATTATTGGGAACCGTAGAACAAAACGTGGGTTAATCGACGGATTAGGTTCTGTTTTTAAACTCATTTTCGGAACCTTAGATCATAATGACGGCGAATATTATAACAAAGCCATTGAATCTTTATCACATGATGAAAAAGAACAAATCAAATTATTAAACGAACAAACACAAGTAGTAAAATCTACTATTTCAAATTTTAATACCACACTTTCCAAATTGCAAGAAAATACCTTATTATTAAATTCAAATATTAAAATTTTCGAACAATTAGCTAAAGAGATAAATACAAAGTTATTCGAAGTAGAATGGAAACAGGAAACAGACGAACACATCTCGTTATTAACTATTATGTTCACTGAAGTCGAGAAAGAATTAAGCGATTATACGACGGCAATTCTATTAGCCCAGAATAGTATTCTTCACCCTATAATCTTAGGTCCTAAACAATTAATTAAAGAATTACAAAATACCTTACCATATTTACCCCCATCTACGAACTACGTAACTTCTTTAGAAACTCACAATTTCCACGCACTCGTTCAAGTAATGGAAATTGAAGTTTTTCGTTTTAATAATAGGCTAATATTTGTACTCTTAAATCCTTTACTAGATATTAATACATTCGACATTTATAATCTTATTCCTTTACCGATTCTAACAAGCAATCAATCTTATCTTTTTATACAACCTTCCACTAAAATGATTGCACTTTCTGAAAACAAATTACAATATACTGCTATATCTGATTTTAGTAAATGTAAAAAATTAAACGAATTAAAATTAGTATGTCGTTTGGAATCACCTATATATTCGGTACATGTTAAACCTATTTGCGAAACACAGTTACTGCAAACCTCTTCTAGAATCCCCGAAAATTGTGATACTCGCATCTTCATAACTAATAACGAAATATGGCATAGATTACATAATAGTAACAGTTGGATTTACGTTTCTCCAAAATTAACTTCGTTAACAATAAATTGCAAAAACATTGCACCTTTCGATATCTCGATTGTTAAAACAGGAATTCTTACCATGGATAAATTCTGTCGTGGGTACACCAGTACTACGGTACTGTCAACATTTTCTATATTTAAAGAGAGTTCCCATTTATCAATAGTACCAAATTTTGACATTAGCCAGGACGAATGTTGTTTAAAAAAATAAAAAACCAAATGTTACAATTCCACAAATGGTAGACATACACTCAAACATTAATTTAGATAATTTAGAAATAGCTAGCCATAAGTTAAAGGAAATAGAAAGGATGACTAAGGAATTAAATAAACAACAAGATTCTATTTTCTCTAGAGTTACCAATAACAATTATTTCATATATTTACTTTGTACGTTACTTAAAATTCTTAGCCTTTATTGTATATACAAAATTTATCAGAAAATTAAAAGAAGGTTTTTCAGAAACAACAATACCTGTTGTCACAGCATTTCAAATTGTTTAACTCTAAATATATTTAAAAATTCAAATAAAGTTCACCCAGTTAAAACTAATGTTGAATTAGGTAACAGAGACAATCATAGCGATGAGGAAGTTGAAAAGCCTCTCCGAAGGAGCAGTAGAATCGCTCAACTAAAAGAAAACCCTTGAGGCTTTCCTTTTCTTTAAGGGGGGAGGTGTAATGTACCTACCTACCCATGTTAGAGATTAATTAATTATTAAGTTATTATAAGTATTATGTTGTATTTCTATGAATCATGTTATTGTGCCTATATCATGTTATGATGTTATTCTAATTCTCTTATTTACTGTTCTTTTAAATATTTACTGTATTATCTTGAAGTCCATTTCTATAATCCTATTGTTAGCTTTTCCCATACAACTGACCTTTCCTACCAACCATCTCTGAGTCATTTTGTTAGAACGTGAATTGTACATCACAAATAAGATAACAACCCTTATCCACCAATATATATCCCAATCAGAGACAGTCAGTAGATCTCAGATCCTCACGCCAGTCCTCACAAAACTTCACGTCATTCTGCATTAATATTTTTAATAAAACTATATTTTTAAACCACTGAGTGAATTATTTCGTCGACCCATTACACCTAGAACAGAAGAATTTTAGTGCAAACGCGACTTAAAAAATTTACATAATAAGCGAGATGTGAATTCCTAAAGTTCAGAAATTGGTGCAGGGGTCGATAAATTGTTCTAAAGTGTACAAATTTTTCATGTTCGCAGAGCTGAAATACTTTTATATATAAAATTTTACATTATGTCAGGGCTGGTTTCATTTTTACCCAACTAAAAAGAAACACTCTGTTTTTTTATACAAAAATCCACTTTAAAAAACCCAGCTTAGTGATTTATGTATTTAGTTGTAAAATGATAATGTTTTTCGCACTAGACGTGAGAATGCCATGTGCAACGGATCGAATAAGAGGTATTTTCTAATTCCGTTTAAATTCAACAAGAAGTAAATAATGAATTATTATAAATTAGAAGTTAGCTGTCGGTTTTTGTATTAGTGCGAAAAAGTGGCAGATAAACGCACTAATGCGAAAAAGAATGTCATATATAATTTGTAATGTATAATTAATACAAAAAAAAACAACATTAAGTTTACAATAAATATCCTCGTAAATATCGAATAAAGCTCAAAAGACCACTGAGTCGGATTTTTAAAAAAACCTGGGTTTTTGCCAGCCCCCTGCGTTATATTCATTCAGCATAATAACATAAATAAAATGCATTTTTTTCCTAATAAATTGTAGAACATTGAAACATGTTGACCATTGTTTGACAAAATTGCGACACACACTATGGCGGCGGGTGGTACTAGTGTTTATCTACTGATAGTGCGAATGTCGCTTTTAAAATCGGGCAACCAATCAAATTGCTTAAGACATGATACGTCATACTAATTATTTATCGACTTCAAATGCTTGTAGTTTGCGAATTAATTAATATTTAAACAAACTGTTTTCACTAATGTAAGTATATTTTCGCTTTTTTATCTAAGTTGACTATGGTATAGTACCCAATTATTCAATTAAAAAATACAACGTTGTAACTCCGGACATAGTCACCAAAAATTTGCGGATGTTCCTGAACATGTAAAAACAGGAAATGTTTGGGAAAATCCGGAAACATAATGTGTGAATAACTATATAATACAAGACTATTTTTTTTTAAGTCTAATGTGCCGTATATAAAAAAATAATAATAAAGCTTTGTAATACCCAAATCAATAGATAAAAATCTAATGTGACCAGCACATTACTTTCCGTCAGTTCTATGTATTTTGTACAAATTCCATACAGAAAGTTTCTTGCAAAAGATTCTATATTTCCAGTAAAATTATAATACAAACATACTATGTCAATTGCACTTGACTTCTGTCAATCAGAATTTTCTTAATATAGTACCTAGCTGATTACATGGTTATAGTCGAGGTTATAGTATAGCTGGCTGCTTTATGAAATTTAATTTCTTTATTATTTTCTAACTCTATATTCATTGAATATGAAGTACAAAATGCAACCAAATCGTATAGAGAGAATAAAATTTATAATAACATTAAATGCGAAAAAAATATATGTAACAGCGTTTTTTCAAGAAAAAATGTTCAATGCGAGTCTTGGATGTAAGGAAAAGGAATACGAAAAAATGTGTTTTTTTTTAATTGTAGTATTGGAAAGAATCGTACATACATAGAGACATCATCGTAAAAATACTAAAATCGTATTGTCGGGACCCTAAAACGTGCTTATTCATTAAAAATTCACCACCAAATTTTTTTGACCAAAGACAATACCTACCTTACCTAAAGGTGAAGGAAGGTAAAAATGGCAGCAAAATATTTAACAATATTTTGTACTACAAATGTAATAAATTCCACAACTCATAAATATGAGAAAAGAATGCCGTTATTGCTAGACATACTTTACTTGCAATTTAATATACAAACAAAGGAACATACAGCGTATATTGGATTATGCACATTTTAGTGACATATTTCGTTTATGTTGTTGGTGCAATATTTGAAAGTTTAATAAAAATCTATTCCTTCTTGTTCTTGGCAAGCTTTACTTGCATTTTAATCTACAAAAAACATATAACTTATAGCGGATTATCTATTATCGAAAACAGTAATATTTTTCGTTAATAGCTGTTGCTTGACATCCGTTAAAATACAAGTATTTTAATGTGCAATAAAAATTCTAGAGCAACAGAACATGTTTTAAAATTCTAGTCCTGTTACAATACTACAATTCTGTAATTATCTTTCATCTCAAGAATCAAGAAAATAATGCATGGTAACGTATTAATATAAATGTAAATACTCATACACATTTTATTTTATCTTCATCTTATGCATACAATATAATTAACATACAAAAGGTAAATCTGCATTGTGTATAATCTTCAATTTTTGTACCATACTGTACAATACAAAATCACACACACAATCTGAGTGGCTGAGTTGACACAAACTGAATGCCCTTCGCACTTAGTCATAACCATAAGAGCCGATTGGAGTCTCCCATGGGTTTAACATGGACGTGAAATATGAGTCAGTGCCGGCGCTTGGAATTATTGCTCCACACAGAATGTATTATGCACTTATACAGTTATTTCCAAAAGGTCGACAGCTCTGACGTCTTCTGAGAAAAAAATTACAAGAGGAAAATTTTAAGGGAGGATTCTAGATTGTCTGACTGGTCTGAAACTTGAGTAGGATGATTTAAAGAAAGTTAAGTAGGTGGAGTGACAGATTTTAGATGAAATAACAAGTTTTGAAACTGGTTCGCTTAAACTTTTAACTGTTCTTGATATTTCTGTGTTCTTTCATCACTTAAGATGTCGACTAATTATCAAAATATTAGTAAAAAGTGGGGTGACATATTTATTTTAATTTATCGACAGATGTGCAAGAGTGCAACTGCTTTGGTCATTTGCAGCCAATGATATGATAATAATGAGATAAAAAGAGACTTTTGAGTAAAAAATATCATATAAACATAAGTACTATTCCGTTTAGTTACCAAACCAAAATACATCAAGTCAAAATTTTATTAATAACAGTTCGTGGGGATACATATTTCAGTATGCAGTTTTTCAGTCAAAAATAACTTAGGTATTCAAAATTTGCAAAATTAAGGACGTTGTTCTTGTAGTTTACGTTATTAATGCCACTGGCTATAGTAGAAATGATTAGGATTAGACGCACCTCATTAATCTGAAAAGATCAGAGTGGATCTAGCGGCCGATTCGCAGCGGCCGACTCGATTTAAAGCAAGTGTTGCATAGCCCAGACAGTAAATGTACTACGGACATCAAAAGTATTGTTATTTTATGAAAAACAAGAAATTAACAAAAAAAAATATTATTTCTGTTTTTAACATATTCTTATATATATATTTTATCAAAAAAGTAGTTCATATACCAACAAATATTGTAAATAATATATTTTATTTTGGATAATTAGCAATATTACCCTGATTCATTTAAATATTTATCTACAAGATAATGAGAAATGAATTTGAAGGGGTAGCCGTATCACGTACATATTTGGTGGGGTAGTTACCATAGCTCCTCTGAGTAATATGATGTATATTTTGTTTAAATAATAAAAGGATGAATATATTTTTTTGAGTTTAGAGTGTTAAAATATTATTGGCACATGTAACATCCGCTATCAATTTAAGAACAAGCCGTATCACAACTATATTTGGTAGGGTACTTAAGACAACCCCCCTGAGTAATTTAAAGTACATTTTGTTTAAATATTCAGGGGATGAGATATACATTTTTGAGAATTTAGAATATCAAAATATTATTTGAATATGTAACATCCCCTATCAATTTAAGGAGAAGCCGTATCACAACCATATTTGGTAGGGTACTTAAGACAACCCTCCTGAGTAATTTAATGTACATTTTGTTTAAATATTCAGGGGATAAGATATACATTTTTAAGAGTTTAGATTTAGAATATCAAAATATTATTTGAATATGTAACATCCCCTATCAATTTAAGGACAAGCCGTATCACAACCATATTTGGTAGGGTACTTAACACAACCCTTCTGAGTAATTTAAAGTACATTTTGTTTAAATATTCAGGGGATGAATTATACATTTTTGAGAGTTTAGAATATCAAAATATTATTTGAATATGTAACATCTCCTATCATTTTAAGGAGAAGCCGTATCACAACCATATTTGGTAGGGTACTTAAGACAACCCCCCTGAGTAATTTAAAGTACATTTTGTTTAAATATTCAGGGGACGAAATATACATTTTTGAGAGTTTAGAATATCAAAATATTATTTGAATATGTAACATCCCCTATCAATTTAAGGAGAAGCCGTATCACAACCATATTTGGTAGTGTACTTAAGACAACCCCCCTGAGTAATTTAAACTACATTTTGTTCAAATATTCAGGGGATGAGATATACATTTTTGAGAGTTTAGAATATCAAAATATTATTTGAATATGTAACATCCCCTATCAATTTAAGGAGAAGCCGTATCACAACCATATTTGGTAGGGTACTTAAGACAACCCCCCTGAGTAATTTAATGTACATTTTGTTTAAATATTCAAGGAATATATACATTTTGAGAGTTTAGATTTAGAATATCTAAATATTATTTGAATATGTAACATCCCCTATCAACTTAAAGAGAAGCCGTATCACAATCATATTTGGTAGGGTACTTAAGACAACCCCCCTGAGTAATTTAATGTACATTTTGTTTAAATATTCAGGGGACGAGATATACATTTTTGAGAGTTTAGAATATCAAAATATTATTTGAATATGTAACATCCCCTAGCAATTTAAGGAGAAGCCGTATCACAACCATATTTGGTAGTGTACTTAAGACAACCCCCCTGAGTAATATAAAGTACATTTTGTTTAAATATTCAGGGGATGAGATATACATTTTTGAGAGTTTAGAATATCAAAATATTATTTGAATATGTAACATCCCCTATCAATTTAAGGACAAGCCGTATCACAACCATATTTGGTAGGGTACTTAAGACAACCCCCCTGAGTAATTTAAAGTACATTTTGTTTAAATATTCAGGGGATGAGATATACATTTTTGAGAGTTTAGAATATCAAAATATTATTAGAATATGTAACATCCCCTATCAATTTAAGGACAAGCCGTATCACAACCATATTTGGTAGGGTACTTAACACAACCCTTCTGAGTAATTTAAAGTACATTTTGTTTAAATATTCAGGGGATGAATTATACATTTTTGAGAGTTTAGAATATCATAATATTATTTGAATATGTAACATCTCCTATCATTTTAAGGAGAAGCCGTATCACAACCATATTTGGTAGGGTACTTAAGACAACCCCCCTGAGTAATTTAAAGTACATTTTGTTTAAATATTCAGGGGACGAAATATACATTTTTGAGAGTTTAGAATATCAAAATATTATTTCAATATGTAACATCCCCTATCAATTTAAGGAGAAGCCGTATCACAACCATATTTGGTAGTGTACTTAAGACAACCCCCCTGAGTAATATAAAGTACATTTTGTTCAAATATTCAGGGGATGAGATATACATTTTTGAGAGTTTAGAATATCAAAATATTATTTGAATATGTAACATCCCCTATCAATTTAAGGAGAAGCCGTATCACAACCATATTTGGTAGGGTACTTAAGACAACCCCCCTGAGTAATTTAAAGTACATTTTGTTTAAATATTCAGGGGATGAGATATACATTTTTGAGAGTTTAGAATATCAAAATATTATTTGAATATGTAACATCCCCTATCAATTTAAGGAGAAGCCGTATCACAACCATATTTGGTAGGATACTTAAGACAACCCCCCTGAGTAATTTAAAGTACATTTTGTTTAAATATTCAGGGGATGAGATATACATTTTTGAGAGTTTAGAATATCAAAATATTATTAGAATATGTAACATCCCCTATCAATTTAAGGAGAAGCCGTATCACAACCATATTTGGTAGTGTACTTAAGACAACCCCCCTGAGTAATATAAAGTACATTTTGTTCAAATATTCAGGGGACGAAATATACATTTTTGAGAGTTTAGAATATCAAAATATTATTTGAATATGTAACATCCCCTATCAATTTAAGGAGAAGCCGTATCATAACCATATTTGGTAGTGTACTTAAGACAACCCCCCTGAGTAATTTAAAGTACATTTTGTTTAAATATTCAGGGGACGAAATATACATTTTTGAGAGTTTAGAATATCAAAATATTATTTGAATATGTAACATCCCCTATCAATTTAAGGAGAAACCGTATCACAACCATATTTGGTAGGGTACTTAAGACAACCCCCCTGAGTAATTTAATGTACATTTTGTTTAAATATTCAGGGGATAAGATATACATTTTTAAGAGTTTAGAATATCAAAATATTATTTTAATATGTAACATCCCCTATCAATTTAAGGAGAAGCCGTATCACAACCATATTTGGTAGGGTACTTAAGACAACCCCGCTGAGTAATTTAAAGTACATTTTGTTTAAATATTCAGGGGATGAGATATACATTTTTGAGAATTTAGAATGTCAAAATATTATTTGAATATGTAACATCCCCTATCAATTTAAGGAGAAGCCGTATCACAACCATATTTGGTAGGGTACTTAAGACAACCCCCCTGAGTACTTTAAAGTACATTTTGTTTAAATATTCAGGGGATGAGTTATACATTTTTGAGAGTTTAGAATATCAAAATATTATTTGAATATGTAACATCCCCTATCAATTTAAGGAGAAGCCGTATCACAACCATATTAGGTAGCGTACTTAAGACAACCCCCCTGAGTAATTTAAAGTACATTTTGTTTAAATATTCAGGGGATGAGATATTCATTTTTGAGAGTTTAGAATATCAAAATATTATTAGAATATGTAACATCCCCTATCAATTTAAGGAGAAGCCGTATCACAACCATATTTGGTAGTGTACTTAAGACAACCCCCCTGAGTAATATAAAGTACATTTTGTTCAAATATTCAGGGGACGAAATATACATTTTTGAGAGTTTAGAATATCAAAATATTATTTGAATATGTAACATCCCTTATCAATTTAAGGAGAAGCCGTATCACAACCATATTTGGTAGTGTACTTAAGACAACCCCCCTGAGTAATATAAAGTACATTTTGTTCAAATATTCAGGGGACGAAATATACATTTTTGAGAGTTTAGAATATCAAAATATTATTTGAATATGTAACATCCCTTATCAATTTAAGGAGAAGCCGTATCATAACCATATTTGGTAGTGTACTTAAGACAACCCCCCTGAGTAATTTAAAGTACATTTTGTTTAAATATTCAGGGGACGAAATATACATTTTTGAGAGTTTAGAATATCAAAATATTATTTGAATATGTAACATCCCCTATCAATTTAAGGAGAAACCGTATCACAACCATATTTGGTAGGGTACTTAAAACAACCCCCTTGAGTAATTTAATGTACATTTTGTTTAAATATTCAGGGGATAAGATATACATTTTTAAGAGTTTAGAATATCAAAATATTATTTTAATATGTAACATCCCCTATCAATTTAAGGAGAAGCCGTATCACAACCATATTTGGTAGGGTACTTAAGACAACCCCCCTGAGTAATTTAATGTACATTTTGTTTAAATATTCAAGGAATATATACATTTTGAGAGTTTAGATTTAGAATATCAAAATATTATTTGAATATGTAACATCCCCTATCAACTTAAAGAGAAGCCGTATCACAACCATATTTGGTAGGGTACTTAAGACAACCCCCCTGAGTAATTTAAAGTACATTTTGTTTAAATATTCAGGGGATGAGATATACATTTTTGAGAGTTTAGAATATCAAAATATTATTAGAATATGTAACATCCCCTATCAATTTAAGGAGAAGCCGTATCACAACCATATTAGGTAGCGTACTTAAGACAACCCCCATGAGTAATTTAATGTACATTTTGTTTAAATATTCAGGGGACGAGATATACATTTTTGAGAGTTTAGAATATCAAAATATTATTTGAATATGTAACATCCCCTAGCAATTTAAGGAGAAACCGTATCACAACCATATTTGGTAGGGTACTTAATACAACCCCCCTGAGTAATTTAAAGTATATTTTGTTTAAATATTCAGGGGATGAGATATACATTTTTGAGAATTTAGAATGTCAAAATATTATTTGAATATGTAACATCCCCTATCAATTTAAGGAGAAGCCGTATCACAACCATATTTGGTAGGGTACTTAAGACAACCCCCCTGAGTAATTTAATGTACATTTTGTTTAAATATTCAGGGGATGAGATATACATTTTTGAGAGTTTAGATTTAGAATATCAAAATATTATTTGAATATGTAACATCCCCTATTAATTTAAGGAGAAGCCGTATCACAACCATATTTGGTAGGGTACTTAAGACAACCCCCCTGAGTACTTTAAAGTACATTTTGTTTAAATATTCAGGGGATGAGATATACATTTTTGAGAGTTTAGAATATCAAAATATTATTAGAATATGTAACATCCCCTATCACTTTAAGGAGAAGCCGTATCACAACCATATTAGGTAGCGTACTTAAGACAACCCCCATGAGTAATTTAATGTACATTTTGTTTAAATATTCAGGGGACGAGATATACAATTTTTGAGAGTTTAGAATATCAAAATATTATTTGAATATGTAACATCCCCTATCAATTTAAGGAGAAGCCGTATCACAACCATATTTGGTAGGGTACTTAAGACAACCCCCCTGAGTAATATAATGTAATTTTGTATAAATATTCAGGGGATGAGATATAAATTCTTGAGAGTTTAGAATGTTAACATATTATTTGAACATGTAACATCCCCTGTTACATATTCAAATAATATTTTGATATTCTAAACTCTCAAAAATTTATATCTTATCACCTGACTATTTAAACAAAATGTACATTGTATTACTCAGTGGGGCTGACTTAAGTACCCTACCAAATATAGTTGTGATACGGCTTCTCCTTAAATTAATAGGGGATGTTACATATTCAAATAATATTTTGATATTCTAAACTCTCAAAAATGTATATCTCATCCCCTGAATATTTAAACAAAATGTACATTAAATTACTCAGGGGGGTTGTCTTAAGTACCCTACCAAATATGGTTGTGATACGGCTTCTCCTTAAATTGATAGGGGATGTTACATATTCAAACAATATTTTGATATTCTAAATCTAAACTCTCAAAAATGTATATCTCATCCCCTGAATATTTAAACAAAATGTACTTTAAATTACTCAGGGGGGTTGTCTTAACTACCCTACCAAATATGGTTGTGATACGGCTTCACCTTAAATTAATAGGGGATGTTACATATTCAAATAATATTTTGATATTCTAAACTCTCAAAAATGTATATCTCATCCCCTGAATATTTAAACAAAATGTACTTTAAATTACTCAGGGGGGGTTTTCTTAAGTACCCTACCTAATATGGTTGTGATACGGCTTCTCCTTAAATTGATAGGGGATGTTACATATTCAAATAATATTTTGATATTCTAAACTCTCAAAAATGTATATCTTATCCCCTGAATATTTAAACAAGATGTACATTAAATTACTCAGGGGGGTTGTCTTAAGTACACTACCAAATATGGTTATGATACGGCTTCTCCTTAAATTGATAAGGGGTGTTACATATTCAAATAATATTTTGATATTCTAAACTCTCAAAAATGTATATTTCGTCCCCTGAATATTTGAACAAAATGTACTTTATATTACTCAGGGGGGTTGTCTTAAGTACCCTACCAAATATGGTTGTGATACGGCTTCTCCTTAAATTGATAGGGGATGTTACATATTCAAATAATATTTTGATATTCTAAACTCTCAAAAATGTATATCTCATCCCCTGAATATTTAAACAAAATGTACTTTAAATTACTCAGGGGGGTTGTCTTAAGTACCCTACCAAATATGGTTGTGATACGGCTTCTCCTTAAATTGATAGGGGATGTTACATATTATGAATAACTATCGCCCTATCTCATTATTGAGTAATATCTCAAAAAAATTTGAAAGATGTATATATAATAGATTAAGTAATTATTTTGAAAGATTTGATGTTATTTGCAAAGAACAACATGGATTTGTTAAAAATAAATCAACGACTTTATCCATCTTCAAGGCATTGACTTATATATTAGAAGCTTGGAATAACAAGGAACACGTTGTTGCTTTACTTATAGACCTAAGTAAGGCATTTGATTCTATTCCCATAGACTTGCTTATCTATAAATTAGAGACTTATGGCATACGCGGTACTCCCCTTGATCTATTAAAATCATATCTCTCTGATAGACTTCAAAGAGTAAAAGTAGAATCAAACAAGCAAAATAATTTCATTTATTCCGAATGGAAAGCTACAACAAGAGGTGTCCCCCAAGGTTCCATTTTAGGTCCTCTTTTATTTATAATTTACATAAATGACCTTCCGAAATGTACCACTGCAAATAATATACTTTTATTTGCTGATGATACAGCTATTTTGTGCAAATCTAAGGATGAATCTGAACTTATAAAGTCCATACAAAATTCTCTGTCATCGCTTGAAAAATGGTTCGTCGACAATAACATGAAAATGAACACAGATAAAACACAAGTAATAAAATTTGGTAACTATTCAAATAATTTAACAACACTGAATCAAAATTTAAAAAAATCTGAACAGCTGTACTTCTTGGACAGCATTAAGTTCTTAGGACTGAATATTGAAAAAAACTTAAAATGGAAAATTCATACAGAATTACTGGGTAAAAAAATTAATAAATATGTTTATATGTTGAGATACCTGAAAACATTAGTTGGCACTGAAACTTTGCTTAACATCTATTATGGCTACATACAATCAAACCTTATGTATGGAATTATTTTCTGGGGTTCTTCTCATAACGCTGAAGATATTTTTAAAATTCAAAAAAAGTGTGTTCGAATAATTAGTGGAGTCAGTCCTCGAGAACATTGTGTAAATTTATTTAAAAAATACAATATATTAACTTTACCGAGTTTATATATTCTAGAAGCTGCCATTTTTGTCAAAAAATTCCAAAATTTGTTTGAAGATATGTTGAGAAAACACGAGTACAACACCAGAACTAAAAATGAATTTAATATCATGCGAAGTAATCTGTCTGTTATTCATCAAGGAGTTCTAAATAATCTCATAAAAATTTATAATAATGTACCAAAAAATATTAAAGATTTACCAATAACCAAATATAAACAATCATTAAAATTATTTTTGTTAGATAAAGCGTACTATAATATTAATGAATTTTTTTGTTAATTATGTAACGTATGTAATTTTGTGACTTATTCTTGTACAATTGTGCTGTTTTGAATAAATATTATTATTATTATTATTATTATTCAAATAATATTTTGATATTCTAAACTCTCAAAAATGTATATCTCATCCCCTGAATATTTGAACAAAATGTACTTTAAATTACTCAGGGGGGTTGTCTTAAGTACACTACCAAATATGGTTGTGATACGGCTTCTCCTTAAATTGATAGGGGATGTTACATATTCAAATAATATTTTGATATTCTAAACTCTCAAAAATGTATATTTCGTCCCCTGAATATTTAAACAAAATGTACTTTAAATTACTCAGGGGGGTTGTCTTAAGTACCCTACCAAATATGGTTGTGATACGGCTTCTCCTTAAAATGATAGGAGATGTTACATATTCAAATAATATTTTGATATTCTAAACTCTCAAAAATGTATAATTCATCCCCTGAATATTTAAACAAAATGTACTTTAAATTACTCAGAAGGGTTGTGTTAAGTACCCTACCAAATATGGTTGTGATACGGCTTGTCCTTAAATTGATAGGGGATGTTACATATTCAAATAATATTTTGATATTCTAAATTCTCAAAAATGTATATCTCATCCCCTGAATATTTAAACAAAATGTACTTTAAATTACTCAGGGGGGTTGTCTTAAGTACCCTACCAAATATAGTTGTGATACGGCTTGTTCTTAAATTGATAGCGGATGTTACATGTGCCAATAATATTTTAACACTCTAAACTCAAAAAAATATATTCATCCTTTTATTATTTAAACAAAATATACATCATATTACTCAGAGGAGCTATGGTAACTACCCCACCAAATATGTACGTGATACGGCTACCCCTTCAAATTCATTTCTCATTATCTTGTAGATAAATATTTAAATGAATCAGGGTAATATTGCTAATTATCCAAAATAAAATATATTATTTACAATATTTGTTGGTATATGAACTACTTTTTTGATAATATATATATATAAGAATATGTTAAAAACAGAAATAATATTTTTTTTGTTAATTTCTTGTTTTTCATAAAATAACAATACTTTTGATGTCCGTAGTACATTTACTGTCTGGGCTATGCAACACTTGCTTTAAATCGAATCGGCCGCTGCGAATCGGCCGCTAGATTCACTCTGATTCTGAAAAGATCTGATGTGACCAACACAGTACCTCCCGTCATTTACCTATGTATATAAATAAAAATAAAATAAATAAATATTTCATCATCCCATTGCTGGGTGTATGAAGCAGATTGGCACCTATGTATATAATTTTTATATTACTTTATAAATTTATCCATACAATATAAAGAAAAAGTATTAAAGCAAACGTGTAGAAAATGGAATAATCTTTAATTTTTATAATAACAAATTGCGAAAAAATTACATTTAAAGGTATTTTTTGAAGAAAAACTATCTTGAGCTTCAAGTAAACTGCCATTTCCGGTTATCCGATTGCCACCAAAATCTAATGATAGTATTTGAGTTAGAGCGTAAACAGGATCCACACACACATACATACATACACACAGACATCATCGTGAAAATGTTAAAAATGGATTCTAGGGACCTTAAAACGTGGTCATTTACCAAAATCTCGATATGCGATTTTTAGCACGATCCCTATACCTCCCTTTCCAAGGGTAGCGGGAGGTAAAAAGCCTTATAAAATTAAATATAACGTAGAAATTATTGGGTATTACTTATTTTTAAAAAAAGAAGAAAAAAAGTACTAGTATTAAGTAATGTATATATTAACGATATTTACAATTATTTCTACGTCAACCTTTATTCCTTTTACAAAATATAAAGTTATTTAAAATAATTGTAGTTTATTTTCGTACCATACGTTGGCACTACTGAGTGAGAATGACCATATTATGTCAAATAATTTTATATTCCGTAAAAGGAAGAAGTAATGATTTAGAAATAATTGTTAATTCATTTAATATATACGTTTCTTTAATACTAGTAATTTTTTCTTCTTCTTTTAAAAATAAAAAAACAACCAATAATTTCTACACGTTAAATTTCATTTTATAAGGTTTTTTCAGGTTGAGGACATGCGTCTTCTGCCTACTCATTTTCACTATAACAGAATTTTTTTAACAAAAATAATGAATCATTAAATCACGTAACTGATGTTGAAGAAAAAATAATCTAATTCATGTAATGAACAAATGTTTCTGGGATTCAGCTACATTTATTACTTCAGCCTCGACAATTTTGATCTCACATATGGATCTTCTTCAGAAGTTGAAAAACGTAAAGTGATTTAATGATTCATTATTTTTGTTAAAAATTTCCTTGTTCATTTCCTCCTTCATTTCATTGCTACCCAGCCAAGAAACAACCCATTTCCCAAACTAAGTCATATTATTTTTATTAAAAAAATTCATGCCGGCCAGTAGCCATAACACTTCATGAATCATGTCCTTAATTTTGAAAAAAATCTTTTTAACTGATAATCAGTCGGAATCAACTTTTTTCAAGTTTTTTTTGCCCTTGTTTAACACCCTGTATTTTTGGCGTTATTATTTTTTTTTAATAAAAGAAATTTAGACAATGTACTCCTGCGGATTATTTTTTGTAATATAACCGATCACAATATTTGAATTTAGAAAACAAATGTATTAAAATGATTAATTTATTGTGAAAAAAATATATAAAAAACAGCTTGTAGGTTTACATATTTTTTATGTTTGTTGGAATGTCACATATTTTATGTGTTTTAGTATCATTTCAAAACTACTAGATAATTTGCATAACTCTCAAGAAACAATGTTGACAAATGCATAAATAATTTCATTTTATGTTACAAACTAATGTATGAAAAAATATACATAATAAGCAATACAAATACAAAGTCTTCAAACATGTCTTAACAACTTATATAATATTATCTTATAGTGAACATATTGATGTCAATAATTACTTCGCAATTCAATAAAACTTTTCCAGTCCATTTACGGAGAGGTGATTTAATATATGATAATAAATTTTATCATAATCGCAAAACGCACTACGAATAAATTAATCAGAAAATACACAAGAAGGCTTGTAAGATAAATATAAAAAAATGATTCAGAATATCACAATAGCTTATGATAACAACTTTTTGTAATTAATCATCAATTTTTTTACATTGTACAAGGAAAATATACTCAAGGTTTCATAGTAAAACTTATAATTAGATATCTCCATGTCGAGGTTGCAAAGAATTCTACTTCTTGAGGATGATTTCGAAATCAATTTGGACAGGTAAATGAGTCAGATTCTTAAAAGTCGTTAGGATAATCCGGACATTTCTTAGAAGATCGCGGTAATTATTACTAAGAATTTTTTCAAATACAAAACAAACTTAAAAATTTAGTAAATTTTTATTCTATTTCGGTCAAATATGTATATGAAATTGTCAAATTAATTTGTAAAAGTATGATAAACAAAACAGAGATAAAACATGTAACAGTATCCTATGTTTAAAATTACTTTAAAAATATTTAACTTTAAACTAAATGTTATACAAATAAAATGGCATTGAAATAGATCTGTTTTTGTGGTATAACTATTTTTTTACAATGTTTATTTACATAATTACATTCGCGGTTTTTAATTAACGATTTTACGTAAAACTTTATACCTCAATGAATAAAAGTAACCCATTTTAAATTTATCGTATGTATAAGTGATTTTTTTTATATCTAATTAAAGTGAGTTTTTGTCTACTTAAAATAATAGATCATGTAGCACTTTAACCGCAAGGGTACATAAAACACCACAACTTATAATAAAAAATAACTACTAATAACCTTTGAATTACCTACAATATTTTTTCTAATAAATTCTATAATTATTTGTTTAAAATTCGTTTGTGTTTGACATCTTTTTCTCCCTGTTCATCTGTTTCACCACCTGCACCTGTTAAAATCGAGGGCGCGCCACTGTAACACACCTGTAATTCGGTCATAAACAATATAACCTTGTTTCGAATTTTATGAAAAGCTTTGCAATGCTAAAATTGTGTGTTTCATTATTATTTCAGCTGGAGCGTAAAGTAGAAATCGTGTTTCTGTTACGTATGACAAAGAATATTACAATCGTATAGGTATTCAGACACCTATACGGTGATTCATAAACAGGTACTATTTGATTACGTTGAAGAAAGAATTATTCAGTTGAATTAAACAGAATATTTCAAATTTTTTGTTAATATAACAAGCGTAGAATTTGTTTTAAGTAATGCTCTCAGGTAGTTTAGACTACAGTAGTAATAATTAACTTTTTCCAGTTTTTTTCTGAAGCCGTTAGATAATTACATTTTTTTTGTAGGCGTAACATAGAACGTTTTTTATAACTGTAATTTTATCTACAAATCATAAAATACTACAAATATATAATAATTTAATTAAACAATCTGTAATTTTCCGCATTATCACAAGTAAATACAAACTTTCTACTTACAAATTATGAATATAAGAGGTGAAGTGGCGAAAATAGTCCTTGTATACATATTACAGCTAATTTAATCCATACATTAGTTTATAAATCACAAACAAACATCACAAAACTCTGGACACTTCACAATCACGACACGGATCACAACAATACAACTTCAACTTGTGTTGGTTTCACTAGCGCAGATGACCTGTACTTCGGCGCCCCCACAGGTAACGTTAGTTTTACTAACTAGGATGCAGTGACGGCGAATGAGGGAATTTTTGCGCAACTAACATAACCTGAAAGCTAGAGGATGGGTACAGCGGAGGAAATGGGTAACGGAACACAATCACGATAGTTCGGTTTGCGCTTGGACGGGTGCATACTCAACGCCCGAATATTCAAAACCAGAGTACTCAGTCAGAATATTTAAAACCAGAATATGCATGTACAGAATCGTTCAAATCCCGAATATTCAAAAACAGAACCGCGCATTGCACGAAAGCGTATTACCCATTAACCCATTAAAACCTAACCTAAAGTGACCTCCGCTTGGCTACGCCCACGTATTCGGTTTTTGAATGATTCGGGCGAAGTGCTTTCTGGCGATGCGCGATTCTGTTTTTGAATATTCGGGATTTGAACAATTCTGTGCATGCATATGCTGGCTTTGAATATTCGGGCGTTGAAGACATTCCCCGCTTTGGTCTAAAGCTAGAGTTTGTCAGCGTGCCAGAAATATTAAAATGTGCAAATAGTACTATACTACTGCTATAATTATATTGAAAATAATAAGATAAACTTAATTTTTCTTACTAATATTTATTGACATACTGGTGCTCGTTGTACATTCTATTACAGATAGGTGTGTGGCTATACGTGTCCAATTTTACAAATAAAAAAATCTGTAAAATGTGTTACAGTGTATAATAGCCAGGTGCACAAATTATTACGTATACTTACAATAAATATTTTTTTGTAAAATTAAAACACAGTCAAATGATTTATAAGTTAAATATAAATTACTTGTTATCACTTTTTTTTTTATTATGTACAATGATATTACATTTTACTGGTCTATTGAACAACGGTAAACTATATAATATCGAGATTAATTTATTTAATTGTTATAAGTTAAAATAAATAATAAATAATATATTTTATCTTAATTTCGGCAACATTTATAAATATATATTTGTTCTGTAAATAAATAAAATAGCTTTTGATTAGACTGTTAATAAAATAAATAATAAATAAAAACCTTGATATTAGGCCAATCACCATACAAACTAAATATAAAAATCGAAAAATACGTATATCAAAACAGATCACATTTTTAAAATCTTCAATATTTGTACAAAAGCGTCATCACATTCTATTCTAACGCTATCCTTGCGTCAACTATACAATAAAATATATACGTCCATATAACCTGAAATCACTACTATTGAACAAGAAATAAAATGAAAATCTAGAACCTAACTCGTAACAAACGAATCTAGGGAAAGAAAACGTTACTGAGCATTTAATTGACTCTTACTAAACAATCTTTTCTTGCACTTGTTGTAAACCTGAACAATAATGCAGCATAAGTACAGAAAGAGCATGTACCTTTGCATCTGCTTGACCCACGAGAAAAGCCAGTTTTGCTTTTTCTGTTGGGTCTTCTTCTCCGTTCATTTGCTTTGATAGATCCATGTGTTCCAAGGTCATTGTATCCAATGTCTTTTTCAACTCTGCCATCTACAAAGAGGAGAGTCAACCTCGCCTTAATATCTACGTCACACACCTACTCTATACCTAATATACCATTTCAGAAATTTGAGCGACTTCTACATTTAATTTTAGAACTAAAAAGTTAGTGCCGTTAAATGACGATATTTCATTTAGTTTTAGATTTTAAACTACATAAAAGTTAATAAAATTAATTTGAGAATAATGGATGGTTCAAATTAATATTTTACAAATAATTTTTTTTTTAAATAGTGAAGTATCAATCAATTATAAAATATTGTATTATTATACTAATGCAGGGTTTATGCAGACAATTATATTAAAAAATTAAACTGTAAAACTAATAAGTAGAAACAATTGTTATCAATGACAACGTATATGCAACTAAATTGAAGAACTAAAGCTTTGAATATATAATACATATAAGAATGGCAACGTAATGTATTTAGATTAAATATTTCGAGAGATGGTGCCATCTATCCCTCCCTATACGAATTATTTCTGAGTTAGTTCAAAAAATACATAATAGGTGGATGTTACACAGTGTTGCCACGTAGCTAGAACAGCAAGTTAAGATTTTATAAAGGTTTTTAAGTTTGCTACTGTAAAACAAGTATCATGTACATTGAAGATTCAAAATATATTATCTGGTTATTATGAAACAATATTTTTGAATTATTGATTATTGAATACCTCTAACAAATAGTATCTGGCAATGCTGTCAGCACGATTTACCGTAGTTCATAGTTTTGTGGTAGGAGTCACTAGCTATCTATAATAATTTTGTGAATAAAAAGAGACAGATATAGTATGTTGCTAGGCCATATGCGTTGCCATTCTTATATGTATTATATATTCAAAGACTAAAGTAATGAAACTAAATTAAGAAGTTGGCTATTTTCAACTTTTAGTTTAATTTCATAATTTCTTAGTTTTGTGCCTGCGTCAATCGCACACTTATGTCAGATGTTAAAACCTACCGTTATTTCACCTACAAAAATTAGTTTATACGAAATGTCAAATACAGAATTCTTAATTTTAATCTACTGCATAAACGACGTTATTAAATTAGTTTCTTAATTTAATTTTATAATTTACATTATGTATAAACCCTGCATAAACCTCACTTTTTATTTTCCAAACCAGACAAAAAAAAAATCAAATGGCAATATTTTGGGGACCAGAAGTTTAGTACCCATCATAATTATTTGAAAAACGAAAACAAAAAACAAATAGACAGAATTGTCATATAAACAAGGATGGGTATACGGCAAAAGTCACTATAGGCGATGGAAAATTAGGGTACCTCTATATACCGAGTATGGCCATGGGCTAAGATCACCGCCATTAGCGGGCCAATGTCAAACATACTGAGTATTCATTTTCTTATTTATTTGTAAGAAAAGTGATATTATATTATAAAGGAATATTAAATAATCACACTACGAATCTATACAGGTAATAAAAATTCATTTATTTAAGAGATACACAATTATTATTATGACAGATTTAGAGGTTATGTAGAGCATTGGATATAGGTTTTAGTATTACATCAAATTTAATAAGTGTAGTTATTATTTACAAAATAAGTATATGTTCTAAACTTACCTTTTAAAAATTTAAATGTTTGTGCTTAATATTGGTAATTTTTATGTGTTTTCAATATTGCCAGTCATCGAAGTCAGTATCTCAAGAAAATACACAAATAAATAAAATAAAAGTATTACTTACATAAATATTAGAAGTATATTTAAATGTGTTTTGCATTAAAATAAAACAAATAGCCACGAAAATACATAATAATTTGCGCAACAACAACGAATATGACAGCGGCCCTCTAATGGCGGACGAAACGCGAGCACGTCATGGCCATACCCTGAGTATATAGGTACCCTAAGGGTATTTTCGTGGCTACTTGCTTTATTTTAATGCAAAACACATTTAAATATACTTCTAATATTTATTTAAAGTGTAAGTAATACTTTTATTTTATTTATTTGTATATTTTCTTGAGATACTGAGTACGATGATTGGCAATATTGAAAACACATAAAAATTACCAATATTAAGCACAAACATTTAATTTTTTAAAAGGTAAGTTAAAAATATATACTTATTATGTAAATAATAACCACAGTTATTAAATTTGATGTGATAATAACAACCTATATCATATGCTATACATAACCTCCAAATCTGTGTCATAATAATAATTGTGTATCTCTTAAATAAATGAATTTTTATTACCTTTATAGATTCATAGTGTGATTATTTAATATTCCTGTATAATATAATATCACATTTCTTACAAATAAATAGGGAAATGAATTATCAGTATGTTTGACATTGGCTCGCTTATGGCGGCGATCTTGCTCCATGGCCATACCCTGTATATAAAGGTACCCTAGGTACCCTAAGATCGTAGCGCCAAAGTGGCTTTTAAAGGAACTAATGTTAACAGGATAATTTAAAATTTACTAATTGTATTAATGCATTAAGTGTATAGTATTAAGAGATATTACATTTGTAAATGTAAATATTATAAACATAATAGATAACACTTCTGTTTATGCAATCGAGAATATGTCACGTGTATAACTTATCCTATTCAGCGACGAAATATAACTAGACAAAACTTCATTTGGTTTGTTTTGATTTCGGCTGGCCAGACAGAGACAACTAGAGATAGAGATATGTTTACTCTACTTTGAGCATTGCTCACTAGAGGCGCAAGTGTTCTTAATAATATATTCTTTGGAAATAAAAAATAAAACTATTAAATTATAATTAAACATATTTTAAGTCTATTAACTCAGTACCTACCTACCTTAGTATATAAGATACCGGAATATAAAAAAAAAACATTTTATTCTTGTTACATTGTTTACAATAACTTTCGTTTTATAGTCTATTCCAATTTTAAAATAATTATCTAAAATTAAATTTGATAATTGTGTTCCGTGATTGTTCAGAAGGTCTTGATTAAGTATATGATCATGCAAAGGTGTTAAAATATCTTGTAGCAAATTTCTGCCATTCAGCATTTGGAGTCAAATAGCGAACTGCCAGTGGGTCTCGTCACTTATAAAATGTATTTAAAAATACCTTCTTCTAAAAAGGTCTGAAAAGGATTTTCGACTATTTAGAACACTATGTGAAAGAAAAAGAAAAGAAATTTTGTGTAACTTTATAAGAAGAACTGATTTGTCGGCTGTGAGTTTAGGTTGTTTTCGTACATATTTAATGTTTGGTAAAGTCAATAATTTTGTATTTTGTAATTATAATACATAATTACTAAATATTTTACGGTGAATTTTTTTATTTTTATAACGATAAACCTATTTTTTATCGTATTGGCGCTTAAATTTTGATTTTAACACTGGATAGTATCTAGTGAGGAATGCTCGAACTAGACTAAATATATCTCTATCTCTAGTTGTCTCTTTCTGGCCAGCCAGAACATTCAGTGAGGAGGGATGAAGGATGTTTTGTCTAGTTATATTTGTCGTTGATCCCATTAATTATCACCAGATATCATATTGCTTATAGCTGTATCTGTATTACACTTCACAATAAATTGTACAATTTTGCGACCTTCAATTTATTGACAATTTATCGGCAAGTATAATACAGCAAAATTGTACAATTTCTTTTGAAAATAAATTGCACAATAAATTGAGAAAATAAGAACATGTTCTATTTTTTCACAATTTTTTGGTTACTTTACCAGTGCCAACTGTATAATATTTGACATATTGAACTATTTCTATTTGACTATTTCGATGTTTGACTACGCGTCACACAACGGGCGTAGAAGGAAAATCGAAAATTTAAAACAAGTAATATTTGCCTTGATGCAAACACGGAACAAAGCACGAACTGTAAACACATACAACAAAAGGTTAACCTCAAAACGAAGCGGTTGGTAGCCCTGTTCCCAACAACAATAAATTGATAAAAGATCGTGAAGTGTAAAATGCTTATATTTTCAAAATAAATTGTGCGATTTATTGTACAATAAATTGTGCAATTTATTGTGAAGTGTAATACGAGCATTATTTCCCATCACCTATACTTTATTTCACTTTAGAAAATAGCGTTGGTTTAGATAGGGATGTAAATTCTGCCCTTTTATTCAGAATGCAAACCTAGTACACAAAAACGAAAAAATATATTATCTGTCAGTTGTCAATTATCAAATTAAATATACAGAATTAACTAATGTTTAACCATGTTTTGTTTTAATTTTTAATATTCAGTTCTTAAACATTTTTACAGGTAACATATCTATTATTGACAAAGTTTGGTTTCTCAAGCGCCATCTACTATTTTATTACGTGAAATTAAGTATATTTTTAAATACATCATTTTCGTTGAGAATGAAACGTCTGTTGCAAATTTTGGAACTTCAAATTGTATTCTCTACATAGTGACCTCAACAAGACCTCTACTAAACTGTCAATGGTTTTAGCTGTCACCGGCAACCTGTCAGAATTTTTTTTCATTTGATTTGTTTTTGTACCCCGCGACACATCAATATATTCCAACCATGATTTAATGATAGTAGGCAAAAACACTTCTTATTTGGCAATGAGAGATGACAGATTGACATAAACAACTATGAAGTTTGCTGGACCATATCATCAATGACATGTAAATAATTTCACAGAGCAATTCTGATTTCTCACTCTAATCATGCGCACAACACTAGTGAAAATTATCCATTTTCTGCTATCGTTTTTTAAAATCCGGAAACAATTTTCAAGTAATTAATTGTAGAAATAATGTTTTTTTTAAATATTTTTAAAAATATAAACAAGAGTGTAAACACAAGCTTTATAACATGAGGTACAGTTTATTCAAAAAAAAAATCCTAACTCGGAGTAGTCTATGAACAAGGAAACATATATCAATTTAAAAGTATTTAATTAAATGTCTGTTTGACACGAGATATTGTCAAAAAGTTATTAAAAGAAATCAAAGCGTTTCTTCTTGAATTTTATTTTAGAAATGGAAATAAATTAAAAAACGGCGAATATACTGTATCCTTGTTTATTATTTTTTCTCCTTAAAATTACATTTCAAGATCCATTTTGACAATTTGACTTTTGAATTGAATAATGATCAGACATACGTTTCTCTGATCAAAGCCTACTCTGAGTTTGGTTTCTATTTGAACATGGCTGGTACCACAAGCCTTGTTTTAACAAAAACGCTGTTTTAAGAAATGTGAAATTCAAATTTTAATATTTAATTTTACCTTTATGTTTAAAAAACATTTTTTTTGTTTGAATACAAACTGTTCTGCCTTAAAATCATGTTTTGATAAATTTGATATTATTTATTATTATCATTTAAATAATGAAATTTGACATTTCTTAAAACAGTTAAAACAAGGCTTGTGGTACCAGCCATATTTCGTGACAAGGCTTGACCGAATATCATAAAGCTTGTTTTATACAACCTTAAGTATAGTTTGGTTTACGAAAAATGACTATTCAAGGTCATTTATTAATCGTCTGATATAATATTACTTGCAAATAACTGCACCGCATTTCGTATACATAGAAGTGCAACATGAAATATTTATGGATACATTTTAACAAAAAAAAAATAAGTAATTTATTTGAAAATTGTTTTTTTTTAAATAAAGCCTTTCTTAAAGATTTATGCTCTTCACCTATGTTTTTCCAAAACACAAAAACATAGACTTGACAAATCATGAAATAATAATTTGATTTAAATAGTCAACATCACTAGGTAAATATAGTTTGATTCACGAAAGATGACAATTCAAGGCCATTTGCTCGAAGAATAAACAACATTTTATATAGCGGTAGTATAGCAACATTATGTATTAGAAAGAGATAGATTATTTCACATATGTCTACGTGATTTATGCTATATGACAGATATATGTACGTTCCATATTCACATTGCTCTGTAACACACTAAAAATAATAGGAACGTATGTCTGAGTTGCTGGTATGCAATTATCTATTGAACTGCCCTCTACGTTAAAGCAAATCCAGTGGCGGACTTTGTTTTTTGAATTTGACGCACTATTTGACGTTTAATCAAAATCAACGAATAAGTTTCTAATTGTGTTCCGCGATTTAATTGAACTTAATCATGGGTGAGAAAGGAAAAACTTTGCGAAGACAAGCTATTCAATTTGTGCATAATGAACACGAATATTTTCAACGAGAAACAGAAAATAATGGACCATTATTAGATCTTCATCAGATGCAGCAGGTAATATACGTGAATATATTTTTTTAATTTCTTTGAAAATTGAAATTGCTAGACAAAAAAGGTTTCATGATTAATAAATGAAATTTAGCAAGTATTTTATTTTAGCGTACAGCAGTTGCACTACAAATATCTGAAACCACAGTAAACAGGGTATTAAAACGTGTTAATAATATCGAAAATGAAGAACAATTAACTTATTTTGGAAAAAAACGACCCAGAAAATCAATTGCAACAGCTGATCTTGATTCTTTTAACACCGATGCATTTAGAAGAATAATATATAAAATGTATGCTAACAGTAAGTAGTTTATTACTTATTTTCAAAATATGTATTTATATCATTGTTTTCAGTATTTTTGTAATTATACAAAGGTGTTGTATCTTTATGTTCATTATTATATCAAAATAAAATATATCTTTGAAAATGTGTAGACGTTTAACATTTAATTTTGAATGATTAAAATATATCCATAAATATTATACCTGGTGCACGCCTATCTGTATGGAATGTAGTGAAGTTATTTGCAAGTAATGTTATACTAGATGGTTTGAAAATGACCTTGAATTGTCATCTTTCGTGAACCAAACTATATTAGCACAGATGGTAGTACAGTAGAAAATTAGATATCTGTAACCCTTCGACATACGTCATTATTATTTGTACTGTGTTAGAAAGTAATGTCACCATGTACAGTAAAATTTTTGAAAGATGTCCGATCAAGGGCATCTGTATCACGAACGAATTAACAAATAGGCGTACATTTATCTCTTTCTTTTGCAAAGGCTGTAAGAGTGTGTGATAAGGATGGATATAACACGCTTGTCTTTAAAAAAATCATATTGTTTCGACTACGTTAGGACATTCCATTTATAAACGATGCTCGTTGTTGATAATACTTTCGCTGTAACGTAATTTTATTTATTAATACAGATACATTACCTGGATTCATAGCCGTACGTATAACGTTATATTCTGTCAGTCACTGACACTGACATTGTGTCAGTATCTTATTTTTAACATAATATTTGGTTTTACATTTGCTTATAAACTTACTAGTTGACTTATTTTTGAATTTTGAATGTTTTTCCTGTAATATATGTATTTTTATAATAATAAAATAACAGTAGTATCTTACGTACCCTCATAAAAACTAAGCAAACGTCACTACTGAATTTGTCATGATGGGCGGAGCAAAAATCTGAATTCATACAATTCGTAGACAACCTTGATCGGACATCTTTCAAAAATTTTACTGTACGTATATCTGTCATACAATATAAACTACATAGACATACGTCAAATAATCTTTCTCTTTCTAACATGAAATGTTGCTAAGATACTATTGATTAAATGCTGTATATTCTTTCTTTGAACAAATGACCTTGAATAGTCATCTTTCGTGAACCAAAGGATATACTTTGGTTCACGAAAGATGACAATTCAAGGTCACTTGTTCGAAGAAAGAATACACAACATTTAATATAGTTTTACCTTAGCAACATTTCATGTTAGAAAGAGAAAGATTATTTGACGTATGTCTATGTAGTTTATGTTGTGTGACAGATATACGTTCATGTTGACATTACTATCTAACACGTTACAAATATTAATGACGTATGTCGTAGAGTAACAGATATCTAATTATCTACTACACTGCCCTCTATGCTAATATTTACCCAGTGACGATGACATTTAAATCAAATTATTATTCCATGGTTTTTGTCAAGTCTAGGTTATTGTGTTTTGCAAAAACATAGGTGAAGAGCATAAATCTTTGAGAAAGGTATTATTTAAAAAAGAAACATAATTTTCTAATAAATTACACTTATTTTTTCAGTTAAAATGTATGCATAAATAATTCATGTTGCACGTCTATGTATACGAAATGCAGTGAAGTTATCTGTAAGTAATATTACACCATATGGTCAATAAATGACCTTGAATTGTCATATTTCGTGAACCAAACTATAATTTTTTTGAAACAAATTAGAAATTTGACAGACAACAGCTCTGAAGTTGAATACTGCAGTATTAAGTTAGTATTACCGACATGAATGAGGAGAAGTAACTAAATTTGGGTACGACAACTTGAATACCACACGTGTATTGATGGTCGTAGCTCTGTAATGTGTAAAATAAATAAAACACGAAAATCGTTTATACTGTTTGCACTTTGCAGTATGTAAAGCACTAACTTTACACATCGAAGTATAAAAATTTAATTATCAAATCGCGAAAAATAACACTTTCCGCTTGTATAAAAAGTAACAATTTATGTGCAGAAAAAGATCAAATTTATGTAACTCCAATTAACATACCTATACGTCATATAATAGTAAAAAAAAAATTACTGCTTAACGAATAACAAAAAATACTTTCTAGAAATATGGATCGCTTTCAATTTGGATTAAGTTTCACAAAAAAAAAAAAAAATAGTGGAGGACTCCATTTTTTTACTCACCAAAATGTTAATTTTGTCCGTCCGTTGTTCATGAGGAATGGTAGAATAGAACTGAATACCCGTTTCTTTTGCCATGTCCATCAAATTATCATTTTGATTACATTGCAACAATTGATCTATGATTTGTGTGATGCTTTCAAGTGTAGAAGAATCCGTTGGTTTGATATAACATGATTCTAGTAACGCCGGACATAATGCGAATGGATTTAAATTAACAATAGACTGTTTTCTTCCTGGCGTATGTTGAGGAGAAGGTGGTAAACTTCGAGATTGAGAATTCGAAAAAGAAGAAGATCCTACAATGAAAGAAAATATAAAACGTATTCAATAATATTAAAAATAGTTTCTTGCCTGGTATGGCTAGACTGTTAACAGAATTAACTCTCTTCATTCCATTACTATTATAATTTGAGTTATCATTCGAATATTGTTTAGATAATTCCACATCTAATTCTCCAATTTGGTCGTCAGAAACTTCAGTCATTGTGATTTCAGGCTGACTAAATTCTTGACTATCACTTTTCACAGGTTCTAAAGTATTGCATGTAGTACTTGTTTGACATTTAAGCACACATTTTTTGTGACAACATAAAGCACAATTGCGGCATTGGACTGCGTCTTTCAGCCAGATCTAAAAGAATAAATTATATGTCATCGTTATACAATAATACATATATGTGCTGTATATTTAGATATAAGCGGCGTCGTATATTTAATCTACAGATTTAAGTTTAGGTATTTTCGCAAGATTTAGATGGAAGCATGATAAAGATTTTTCTCACAACCACATAAGAAACATTGTTTTTACACGATTACCAAGGTGGTGCGTAAATTGACAATATTGTTCATGTATCAGAAAAATCATAACACACTAGTGTGTTATTACAGCCGTGTTCCTCCGGGCTGTGATTGTGATTTTGTGAATCCGGATTAGTTTAATCGTGATCTTTTTGAATCATGATTTAAAAATTATATCAAGAAAACAACTTGAATAATATAAACACCATCTAGCGTCAAATATACAGTTACAGACCAATGCAAATTAATTTATTTTATTTTATAAATAATCTATTGTCAAGTGTTATAGTTAGCACATTAAAAATGGATCATATAGAAGTAAAAAAAATATTCTTGGTAATATATGAACTATGTTTACTTAAAACAAATCTTATTTCCTTTCCTGTGATCACTCAAAAAGGATGATTCAGACGGAAAAGGAGAAGGTTGTCCAGTGATCAAAAAATGAGAAAGTGGGGATAACGAATAGAAAACGAAAAAACATACTTCTTCTTAATCATTGACTACTTTGATGTTTTAGACTGCGAATCACAGCCTGAAGGAACACGGAACACGGCTTATATAATGCACAGGTGCGTTGCCAACTGACCGGCATTTTGACATTATCTTTTACGAGATATCATTAAATATCAACGTATGAAAATGAATAATATGAGTGATAATACGCAAATTTAACCCCTTTTTCTTTATAGTAGGCACGATAATTTCACATTTAGGATAAGGTACTTATAAACAAAACAGTTGGTAATATTACCACATTCGACAATTCACTTTCGTTTTACTTTGCTTTATTTGATATTGGATTTGAGGTTAGAATCGGGCGAATATATATAAAACAATGAATACGTGGTCAATATAATATTATTATACAATAAAATCTATTTGTAGAGACAACGTGAATGGATTGCAGTGACAGCGATTTGTATGTCTATAGAATGTACACCACCGAATGTCGTGCAGGTGACAACTAATTTGAGTTAAAACATATATTAATTATGCCGTTTTTTGTGGTCGTGAGAAAAATAGCGTACAAAACTCGTTAGAAACAGGTTTCCATATACTCGTGTGATTGCTGCGCTTGATTTCACACTCGTTATAAAATGATCCACTGTCTTAGCTCGTTGTGTAGATAACTATTGACAACTAAGATGTCCGATGGCGGCGTTGTAATCGTTCTTAAAATGGTGCAACAAAACGATATAGTGCTAAGAGGGATAGATAGGTATACTTGCATTCGAAATCCGGACTTATTTCATAGTACCTATCCCCACTTCTCATTTTGTGATCACTACACAACCTTCCCTTTTCCCTTCTGAATCATCCTTTTTGAGTAATCACACGCATTCATTTCAGAGCAAATTTAAAAATGGCTAACGACAATGGCGCTAGTATGAACAGCATATCCCTTGCTCTTCTTGAAGCCTAGACTGAGAGATGGGAATATCATTGCTGCATAAGTCTATCTCTCTACTTCTGGATCCCTGATTATGCGCATGCACGTAATATTTGAATTCTATGGACCTTTTACATTTTTATTGCACCGTGACGTAATTTTCCAATACACCACGTAGAGATGAGTAGGCACCATGTTGTCAAGTAAAATGATTAAAAGGACAGGCATTTATTTTTGATAAAAAAATATTTAAACAACACAAAAACTGAAATTATTTAGACTTTGATTGTAAAGAAATTATTAATAAAGACAAAACAATTTATTTAAAAATAATAACAATAGTTTTATTCTTGTTTGTAACTTTCTTAATAACAAACTGGCAACTACGCAATTATCTGTCACTTTATGTGGTGTTTGTTTATTTCGCGTCTTTAGAACATATAACCACGTTTCTGATTCCCATTTACCCGTCCTCTCGTCTTGAAATATTTATCATCACAAACGCTTTGTGTGAATTTATTTAATATAGTTACATTCTTATTTCCGCCATTTCAAATTTTGTTTGAAATATATCTGGCCTCCTCTATGCGCAAACAAACAACTGCGCACTACATATATGTCATTTTTTCTCTATCTCTCTCTTTTCATGTAAAAGGTCCATTGGCAAATGTTGACAGCGACTGCCAGTTGATTCGGGTGCGTTCCAAAATCATACCATGGAGTACGGAGTAGAGTATTAGAGTAAGAGTGTATAACTATAAATCTGAGAAATTTTGGTGAAGGTAAAGAGTAAAAGACATAATTTCTAAAATATTTATTAATTTCTAAATAACACAATTCTGTTGAACTTATTTCTAATATAATCGTCTTTCTCTGAAAGTAACTTCGTCTCGTGATAAAATCTAATTTTTAAAAATGTATCAATTATAATTTTTATGATTTTCGTTTTGTGATTGTCTAAAATGGTTTGTTCTTTGATATGGTTTAAACATTGTTGATATACGTTAAGAACCATCTGTTGTTTTAGTTTTTATTTTTAAACATTTTGTTCTTGGTTTTCTCTAAATACCTTTTCAGCCTTTTTTACAAATAAATATCATGTCAGTTGTTTCACTGTTTTTACGAAAACTACAAACAAATAAAAAATAACCTGTAAATATAAAACATTTTACATTTTTGTTTATTAAATGACTTACCGATGGAAATTAACAGCCTTAGAATCATTAGAACCACAAACACAACACATTCTATACGGCATGATATTAAAAAACAAAAATACTTTTCACCACGAAAATAAAACACTGTATGACTGAATACGAACGATATGAACAGCACAAAGTGCAAACAGAAAATGAAACAATGAATGAAACTAACCATGTGGTCGCTGGATCAACTGGCGGTCGCTGTCACCGTTAGCCAATAGAATTCAAATAATACGAGTATGCGCATAATCAGGGAACCAGAATTAGAGAGAGGTAGACTTATGCAGCAATGATATTCCCATCTCTCAGCCTAGGCTTCAACTAGTTTCTACGTAAAGGATAGAGCATTAGCAATATATTAGTTAATAGATATATGATGAACAGTGATTAAGGGTGATAGCGACATTTGACTAGCATTATTTTATCTCTGTCAATCGTTTCTAGATTATTTTAGATAAAAATACTTCAACTAAGTTATAGAAAAATTAATTGTACACATTTTTTATTTGAAGTATTTTGCTCTAAAATAATCCATAACGGATTGACAGAGATAAAACAATTCTAATCAAATGCTCGTTAATCACCCGTAATCACTTGTTAATATTAGCGGCCATTAGGTTTTCGAGCGTAGAAATTTATCAATGTGGGGTTTGTTGTATCAAAGGAAATATGATTTTCCTACAAAATCATGTAGACCCACTATACTTTTGAAAACAAAGAAAATATGTTACATAAAAGATTTGTTTTAAGTAAACATACTTCATATATTACCAAGAACATTTTTTATATTTATATATGATCCATTTTTAATGTGCTACCTATAAAAATTGACAGTGGATCATTTATAAAATAAAATAGTTTGCATTGGCCTGCCTATGATATTTGACACTAGTTTATATTATTCAAGTTGTTTTCTTGATATAATTTTTTAATCAGGATTCATAAAGTCACAATCACAGCCCGAAGGAACACGGATACATCAATTCATATGGCGCGTTCGTATTCATTCATACTGTTGTGACGTTAGATGAAAATATGCTATAGAGCGTTCATGCTACCTTGATAAAACGTGGGAATGTTTGTCTTCAAATAGAAGGCAAACTATTTGCACGTAGATGCGCAAAATATTTTATTTTGTATTATTCGTTTTTAATAAAGTTTAGACGTCAATATTTGCTTTTTTCAATAACTTGATAACGAATGACAATTAGAAAAATTTCCATTTGTAAACTTTTGAGACATTCTGTATATGATAAAAGGAAGTCGAAAAGGAACAATTTTAGTGAAGATATATTTAAAAGAGATGCCACAATAAATGTGTGACTGTTTGCCGTAAGAAAAATAAAAATTTACGAACCATTGTTTAGAGGAATCATTTATTCCTTATGAACATATATTGTTTATTCAGCTAAAGTATCCAAATAAAACATGTCCTTTACAATATGTAAAATACATTTATATTTTAGGAGTTATAGTCGTTTTATTGAAACGGCGGCCTGCAGCTGACTTAATGCATATAGATATTTAGCTCCTAATTCCTAATAGGAATATGAACTACTTTCGTCTAGAAGGACCTCGGTTAACATTACTTTTCGAAGTAAATTCTAAATTGCTTGTTGGGTCGCTAATAATTTAATAAAACAAATTTAAAATACTGTTACTTTTTTGATTGGTTACGAATCATATGTATTGACAAAATTTAATTAAATGTATTTATATTGTTGAATTTTGTTACTCACCTTTTTAGAGCAAAAATCACAGTGTGTGGTTCGATGAAACTGCGTGCGAATGAAATCGTGTTTTGAATGTTGAGACCTTAAAGATTCTTCTTTAACAACTGGTTCTGTGGTAGTTGATAATTTACGCTTGGCGTTGGTGTTTTCCTCGTTTAACCAAACAAATGATAACAATATGTCGCCATAACAAAAACAATGTTCGAAACCTGAATGCGATAACAATGGATGAGTTTGGCTGAAAATATTTTGAGAATAACATTTTTATTTTGTTGTTTTATATATAAAAAAAAATTACCTATTTGGAATTAAATTATCTGGTGGTAGAAATGAATAACTATTAACGTAATGACCTAACATGGAATTACAACATTCGTTTAATATATGCACCAGAGGAATATTTGCGTATCCTAGTAAAATATCGTCACTTAATTTATTTCGTCCCCAAACATTAATATTTAAATACTTATCAGTATCTTTTAATGAAAATGTATGTTCATCATTAAAAATCATCATAGAATCTAATTCTAATACTGGTGTTTCATAACATTCTACTAATTCATCCTGTTCTAACTCAACACTTGGTTCAGGTTTCGTTATAACTGGGCTTGAAATCAACGAAACAACATCTTCAGTTATTGTCTTATCAATTTGTTTGTTCTTTGAAAATATGCTCGAAGTATAAGTATGTTTTGAATGTTGAGGAGTATTTGGTGTAGAAGAACTCTGCGATTTAGTACCATCACTATTCACTCGCTCTACAGAAGTTTTGCGTTTTCTTAGGCTGAAGTTTCCGATAGTTTGGGCCAGTTTAGAAACGTTTTCATTACTGCTGGACAATAATTTCGGTAATTTATCACTACTTTTAAACTTATCTAGATTAGCAATACTTTTTGGTTTTTTATCTCCGTCTCTATCAACCGTTTTCTTTTCAATCTTCTCAATCTTTTCGAAATCTTGAAACTCGTCCAAGTCATCGGTGCTGTCTGATTTTGGAAGTGGCTTGTTTTCAGTCTTTTGGTTGGAGGAACTCAGTTTAGAGGTGAAAACGTAATTTCTCACAATTCGTCGGATTCGAACACAGAATGAGGCAGCTGTAATGGACTTGATTATTTTGGCTACTTGTGTCATGTTGCTGACTGTTTTCGAATCCACCGCTAAGAGAGTATCTCCGGGGCAAAGGCCTGCATCCGCGGCAGGGCTTTGTTGCATCACGGTTTCTACCGTCACAGAACAAGAAACGGAGCCCCTACTGTCTAAGGGTTCCTGTTTGAACACTACACCCAGTTGTTGGGAGCGATTTTTCATTATTGTTAGGTCCATCACTATGGAAATTGTGTTAAATGTTTGACAAAGACGCACCCATGGATTAGAATCTAGAGTAAATAAGAAAATTACATACCAGTTGTAATTGAATATTATCAATGAGATTATGAATAAGGTCGAGGCGAAAGAAGTATGCTTGGTCAGGAATGTGTGGCAAAGGATAATTGTTTTGTATGTAACAATAAGGTTTTCAAAGGCAACAGCTTTTGAAGAAATCATAGTAAAACGACCGCCGCGTGACACACAACAAGCCTGGTAACATATCTGAAATTCCTTCAATTGTTCGTGTGTGTGTAGACATGCTCGGCTTTTACTGGGAATTATTTTGTTGGCGTGTTGACGTTTAAGAAAAAAGAGTTGTTGAGAGGTTAATACACTGTGATTAAACTTTCGTGTTTTATCAAGTATTTATAAAGAAAACAAGGTAATAAATCTTCCCGTGCTACATTTTTGTAGCTAAATTTATTTGACACAGCTGTATCAACTGTTTGTATCATAATCAAGTTTTCTCTTTTGCTGGATCGGCTACGTCACGCGAACGATGATGTCATTGCACAATGAAAACTCTGTTGCATTTTTCTCCCATCTATACTCCGTTCGCTGAAACGAGAGAATGTGGAACTAATTTTCGAACAGCAACAAGTCAATCTATTAGTCAAATGAGGATAATTTTGGTGCCGAACCAAATGAATGATTTCTTGTTTCTGTTCAAGAATTGGTCCCACATTCTCTCGTTTCAACGAACGGAGTATATTCATTTCTGTGCAAAATAAAAAAATATGGATCTAATAGTTTCATATCTATATTAACATGTAAAAAAATCAAAAAAATGTGGAAAACCTTATTATCGTGGATCGGATGCAGTATTTCTCTATCGAAAACAGCCACTTTAATATGTAAGGAATGAGGAATATTTGCTGTACGAAAATGTACGTTAATTAAGAATATTGTTAAGAGAGCGGAATGAGTTAACAGAGCTTAAATTATTATTTTCGGGTTTATGCAAACCCACTAAATGGGATATGCGTGATTTTTATGTATGTATGTTTGTATGTATGTAAAATAGTAAAAAAAGTCAAAAGTTATGAGAATAGCTAAGGAAGAAGGACCCGTATACATAAATACGATGCATACATACATACATAAAATTACGTGTGTCCCACTTAGTGTTAGTAGGTTCGCACAAACCCGAAAATAATAACAACAACATCAACATCATACAACAAATCCTTACTCTTAAACATATTAAAGTGACCGATATTCGGTAGCGAAATACCGCATCCGGATCACAATAATAGTTACGAAACAATCATCCTTCGCCATGGTTAAATAGAGTAATGGAGAAAGAATAGAACAAGAAGTTGCTTCAAATACCTGGGAATCTTAATAATTTGCAATGAAAACTGTAAGGAAGAAATTAGAAACAGAACTGCATAAGAAAAGGCAGCATACAGTAAAATATAAGTTTTATTAACAAAAATCTGCAAAATGCCTTATATGAAATTTTGTGCTGTATGGATGTGAAACATGACCTTTAATACGAAGATTGGGCGGAAAGAGATGTTGAGAATGATTAGAGTAGAGAAAAGAATTTTGAGAGAAATAAGAAAGAGGAAAGCTAACTGAATTTAAATTCTAAAAAATATAATTGAAGGAAAATACATAAGAGAAGGAGAAGCGGAAGAAGAAAATTCGAAATGTTAATAGATATTAAGGAGAAAAGGAATTACGTGTGGAGGCAACATTTTCGCTGCGATCTGGCCAAAGACAGAATTCACAAATGATGATATATCACTCTGTGCATTTCTTGCCATATACATTTTCCTAACGTACAAGTCTGCCCCTTGAACTTATATTGCCCTGTGTACTCATGTTGTCACTGTATACAAATGACAAATCTACACAATGAAGTTGCTGCGTATCAAAAAATCGAACATGTTGCGGTCAATAGTATATTATTCAATGAGCATGTAATGTATGCTATTACTCATGAGAATGAAGTTTGCATCACGAGCCAGAAGGCGAGCGATGTATGTAAATCATTCAAGTGAGTAATTCACAACTGTCAAATAATAACATACTGTACTATTATAAAATCAGAAATAACCTATCAAATTTTAGAAAATTGTTTGTTTACAAACATAAACATAGTTAGCGTTGATCGCTAGGTATTTGTTATAAAAAATTATGCAGTGATTGGACATTGAGCAGAAAAATTTAAACCGACTATTCAGCTAAATTTTAAACTTAGAAGAAAATAAAACTATAAAAAATGATAAAACTAGTATAATTTTGAAAGGTAAGATTTGAATTTGACATAACGATTGAATAATATTATTAAATCGTACTGTCAATATTATTAAAAACGGTTGAATTATGGGTATATTATTTGACAGTTGTGGATAAACGTATTTTACTTTATATGTGCATTTTGTTTTAGGTTACATTTAATTTATAGGTATACATTTTGTTTTCAGAATGTGCTTCGAGATGCAGCAAACGCGCCAAGTTCGAAGCAGCAACTTCATGGTATACATTTGTACATATTGACAAATGTAAAAGGTGAGAAATGTACAATGTAAAAAATACTATTGAATGAGAACATTGTTCTCGGAATATATAGTTGGATTTTATTTTCAATTAATTAAGTTATAATTTTAGTACCAATCCCAGCTGTATTTCATAAGTCTAATAAGAATCTCACCTATTGTAAATGTGCAGAAAACATTATTTGCTACTTCTGGTGTTACTGAAAGTCTGGTAACTTCAATACAAGTTACATCTAATGTACCACTTGGTAATACTTCACAGTCATCACTATCTAGTTGGCTTGGATCAGTTTTATTAAAGAATGGTTTATACCTAAAACAAATGCACATTAATCAACTGTTTATTAGTGATTTCATTTGTTTTATACCTGATTTTATAGTTAGGTAAAGTATGTTTCCTTTTAATGGCTTTTTTAATTTGATTTATTATTAAACTAGTGATGTTAGATTGTAGTTGCCTTCCTTGAAATTGAGATTCAACTCCTAATTCAATAAGAGGATCACTGTAAAAACTGAAAGACCAGTGGGTATAAGGTTGTCGAGTAAATTGCAGTCTTGCTAATCCACTTATACGTTTTACTGAAATATATATGTTTAATAAATAAATATTTTGACTGATAAAATATTACCAGTTATGGATAAGTACGCAGTTTTTCCAAATTTCATTTTAGCATCAACAGATAACAAAAAATTTCCGGAGTAATCCAGTTGTACACAAAGATTTAAAACATCTATGTGTCCGTGAGTTTTATCTAAAATTACATTCTCAACGGTTAAATTTTTAATATCAGGAAATTGCGATCCTAAATTCATATCACGAATCTATAAAAATCAAATGTTATTGATTTGAAATCAGTGTAATAAATATAGCAACTTACATTTACTGCCTCAAAAAATTTCCCTGTAGTAGTTTTCGTTAACAATTCATCGAATTCTAAGGAAAGTTTTTTGTACAACCATCGTTTTATGTTATCGGAATGTCGGAGCTCATGAAATAAAAATTGTAACATAAGACTAATTGGAATACTACAGTGTTTTGAGTCCTCATTATTGTAATCTTCTGTATCTAAATGTTTCTTTAATGCCTAAAAATAATTTATAGATATTCGTTTTATGACTTGTTTATTTTTTGTATACATAAATATTAGTTAACCTACAAACGAAAACAAAATATTTATTGATACAATAGATAACTTACCTCTGGTAAACAATAGGCTTCAGATAATATTTTCTTTTGTCCACTACTCACTTGATTTTGTTTAAAATATTTTAGCAAAATACAATATTGTAAAAATATCATTAAAATCATACCAAATAAAATAGAAACACATGATAAAAATATTATACTAAAAATCTCCATGTTATTTATTGTTAACAATGACGCGTGACATTTTGAAGTAGTAATTATAATAACGTTACTACATTTTTTGCAACAACTTTTGACAATCTAGATTACACAGAGTGCACAAGTGGATTCCGCCGTGAGAAAAATCAATACTGAATATTCATCTAAATTTAATAGCTTGATATATGAATACTAAGTAAATCATTTTGTATTTTTCTATCGTTATGTGCTCTATCTGACAAACGATGACGTAAAATGTAAACAGTAAATAAAAATATTTGTTCAAAAAATTTATAAATGAAATGATATCCGCCAAATATTAGGTCAACAGCCTTGACATCTTCTTTTTGTTATAAATTCCACAAAAAACTTTTAAAACTTATTTGTTAACAACAATACAAACAGTTACTTAGTCAACTATTGTTCATTGTTGTAATACGGTTGTAATCAGCATTGTTGTTGTTATTTTTCATTTTCAATAGCTTGATTTGTTCTTGTGTGGTTGGTGCCACTGCTGGCTAATTTCACATGCTTGTTTAATGTCAGAGAAGAAAATAATGTTTAAATATTTATTATTTTTGTAGTTAATCATAAGTGACAAATGGCGTGCTGTTTTAAAACATTTTCAAATAAGTTTTCACACTTTAGCTGTTTTATATCAGCACGTAACAATGGTGTAAATTTTAAAATAAGTCCTATTTCTTTAACCAAACCTCAAAACATCGACGATGTATGTAATAACTGCTAATTATAAATATTAAATAATGGTTTTAGTACAGTAGATAAGAGCTCAATTTTTATTCTAGATAATATACAGTTCTCTGTATGCCGGATCAGGACATTCAACGAACGAAATTTGTGAAACACGATCGAAAATACCAAACCGGAACATCAATCCTTATATAAATGAAAAATATGCATTTAAAAGAGATAATTTCGAGAGAAAGGACATAGAATCATTCCAGCATTTTAACGGGAATGACTTGTTTTCAAGATTCAGTATAAGTGATAGAATTAACTATTATTTATTAAATCCTCCTAGTACGAATAGAGTACTAGCAATTACTGAGTCAAATAGTTTAGAATTGTTATCAAATAATTTATTATATTCTGGTAATCCGGTGCCTCAAAGAGCAGAACCAACCAATTCAGACCCGTGTAATAACAAACCAAATGCAGAACAATTGTTGAAGGTTTTCACTGTTTTAGCAGACACTTTACCAAAACTATTCATCCAGCCTATGGACTACTCTGTATATCACCCGGATTTAATATTCGAAAATAATATTAGAGGCACCAAATCAGTGTATGTTACATAACTAATAACATTCATATGTAATCAATTGTAAATGTTTAATTCGTGGAAATACGTTTTAATGACCAAATAATACTTGTTCAGTATAAAAAAACACATGTTCAGAACAAATAAAAATGCAAACTGCAAAAGCAAATTGCGAATTTCTCCGTGAAACAAACATAATAAAAATATTACAAAGTTACGTCATGTTTGACCAATTTATAACTTCTGAGTCAACTTCAATGAAGCCATCGTCAGAAGCCGGCCAGTACAACAAGTAACCCCAGACGCGTTTCGCACTCTTTGGTGCTCATCAGTGTGATGTAACCTCTGGCCTCTGTAAACTGGTGAAACATGACGTAACTATGTAATATTTTTATTATAATGTTTGTTTCACGGATAAATTCGCAATTTGCTTTTGCAGTTTACATTTTTATTAAATGGCTTTAATTAAAGCATCTCTCAGTAGATGGCTCTGTAGGTACTAACATACCTCTACAGGCTTTCTACCATCGTAAAATATCGTATATGTTTCAGTATTTAAATCAAATGTTCAGTAATCAAATTAATATACATAGTGGTTTTGGTTTTTTTTCTGAATAAAATAATGAACGCGCCATTTTTAATTAACGAATAAAGATTTTGTGAGTTCTATAAATTTTTCACAAAACCTTTCTTTGTTAATTTAAAATTTCCTTCATCAGTAAAGCCTATTTTTAAGAATTAAACAGTTATATAACCAACTAAACTTAAAAAAAAACATTGTTTTATTACAGTGGATTATATCAGTATGTAAAACAAGTAGCTATACTTCGAACTATTGGTCACCTTAAATACGCTTATGTAAAATTTGAAATCCTTAAAATTACGCAACATCCCGAAGATGGAACGATTAAAGTCAGATGGCGAATTAGGGGTATTTCAGGCATGAAAGTAATGTTCATGTTTTGGAAATACAAATTGTGGAAGATTAAAGAAATGTTTGAAAGTCAAGACGCGTAAGTAGAACAATATTTAAGTTTAGAGATGTAATTTTCCTATTGATATATTTGTTTGCATTGCCTTTTATAATTATTTACATTATTTATTTATCTTACATCCGGTATTTGTACATCAATTATTAAATTTTATCGACGAAATTATTTACTTTCACGAAAATTTTCCACTGCTATTACATATTCTAAAAATTATTCTTTGACAGAGTTGAGCAGTATTTAGATAAATATATTTTTCATTATTTGTATTTATATTTTATATATTTTTGTACAGTCTGAAATAAAATATTTACATTCAAACTATCAAGACTGAAAAAGAAAGGTATTTAATAAAACCTGACTGAGGGCGTTTTATTGAATAACATTGAATTTTTTCATGAAATTCAATGTTATTGGGTCCTAGCACGATGGTAATTAGGAGATGACTAGGGTGGAGATGACTAGCAGTGCTTTAACTGTCAATTGTTTATGGTTTATTTTAGAGAAAAATACTTCAAATAAAAATTTCGTACAATTAATTTTTCTATTTTTTATTTGAAGTATTTTTTTTTCTAAAATAAACCATAAATGATTGACAGTTAAAGCACTGTTAGTCATCTAACACCATTCATGCTACCACTCATTATTTTTAAAGATTATTATACCACTGTATGTAAAAATTAATATATACATTGTAAATTAAACAAATGTTTCAAAATAATAAGACGATAAAATTGAATTATTTTTCGAGATAGACGATAATTAAATATTATAGTTGTGTATAAAATTCTATTTCTTTTTCTATAGCATATTGTAAAAAATAAGAAAAATCAATTATAAATTAAATTATAGCACAATCTTAAAATTTAAGTAGTGGCCCTATTCCAAGAATAGATCTTTCGGATAACTTAATTGCACACTTGAAGTTGTTATTAACACATACCGTCAAAGTTTATAATGTAATTTAAAATATTCTGTTGCTTACATTATTTTACGCTTGAATAATGATATAATAATAATAAGTAATATTTTGTAGTTGGTACGACGGTTTTTCGACGTTTTACATTGGTGGCGATGGCTTAATTCGAAAACACGTAGCAGACAAAGTAATGTAACTCATTTATCTATATTTCTTTTATATAAATATAATGTTCTTCTCTAGATGATGCCCGATTCAGATCGACAACAAGTTGTGCAACCAGACGGTTTAACAGCAGCTAAACTCGCCTTTTTGCTTGGAATTTTTCCTAATTTACCACAAATACAGTAACTTGCTCGATAATAGTCAAACCAAATTATATAATATGTTTTTGGCGTTTTATGTATTTGCAATATATTTTGGTTCTTCAGATATTTTTACTTGCAAATGAAATTTTTAGTACTGTTATGCAGGTGTTTATTTCCAATAAAAAAGGAATGTGTTAAATATGTGTACATTTTATTAATCCTTACATATCCCTCTTAAAAAATAATTTGATATAATTAATACTCGTATAATTGAGGACAAAATATATTATCAATTACCATATCTAGAATAAAGCAGATAGCTTCACTCAATAATGGGTAAATGAGAAAGTGCAGTTGTTTTTTACTTCCTTGTACGTAAGTAAAAGAAGTATTGTAATCGCGAAAAATTTCGGTTTTCAGATTTCAGCGGAAATATCCATTTTGATCATCCCTGAATCCATTTTGACTAATTTCGTCGTGACGTCTGTACGTACGTACGTATCTCGCGTAACACAAAAACGGTAAGCCGTAGAAAGTTGAAATTTTGTATTTAGGACTCCTATAACATCTAGTTGTGCACCTCCCTTTTTTCTGGTTATTACACAATTTCCAGAAGTGGCACTTTACATGAAGCCTATAATAGATATTAATGAAAAACTGTTTTAAAATATAATCCAAAACTTTTCAAATTTGGTATATAAGACTTTTATGTCAATCGAAATAACATAATAGATTTTGGTTAAAATAGGCTAACCGGAAGTGGTACATTACTTGAAGTTGTTAACAGTTTTTCTTGAATAAAATGATTTTATTTTGATTTTAGAAATAAATGCTTCAAATAAAAGTTTTAGAGAATTAATTTCTGCGTCCAGCACATCAAGTATTATTAAATTAGTTCTTTGTATAAGCGAGATATGTAAATTTAAAAATTATATACTTTTTTGTTTTTGTAATAAAGTTTGCTATGGATTAGGAAAAAAAATGTTCATGTCAAATTACGTTAAATACGTGCAATTTTATGATTCGTACAATAACAAATATTATATTTTTATTGTGAAATTAGTCATATTCATTGTTGTAATCAAATATTTCTTTGTTGTAATCAAAACTCTCTTTAAAAAGAACCGGGTTAGATTAATGTTAATTTAAGAATGATAGTAGTAAATGAATTATTTTTTGTTCTATATCAAAATATTTCTCGGGCTTGGCTTAAGCCTGTCAATATTTTGTAATTTAATTATTAAAAAAATATGTATAGGTTAATAGGCGCAGAAAGAAGTCGTGTGGTGTCCACATCACTCATGACATGTTATTAAAAAAATGTGTATAGTTTAATAATCGTACAAGGAAGTCGTGTGGTGTCCACATCAGATTTTTAAATTTTATTAGAAATGTGTTTTCAATTTATATAATTTCTTGACCAGCCGCCTTCACAATAATAATCACCATATTCCTTTCTTAAATATGAATAAGTTAAGACGTATAGGGTTAATTTTTACCTTCCGTCACCTTTAGGTAAGGAAGGTATTGTCTTTGGTCAAAAAAATTAATGATGAGTTTAGTGAATAATCATGTTTTAGGGTCCCTATAATACGATTTTACCATTTTTACGCTGATGTCTGTATGTATGTGTGTGTGTGACAAAAGTTTCGGATCGCATAATTTCAATACCATGATTCCAAAAATTATAATTTTTTCGTTTTCCTCAAGTTTACATCCAGTACAACTGATTAGATTTTGGTTATAATTGGTGAACCGGAAGTAGCCTCATTTGAAGATTTAACAGTTAAATTTGATTTATTGACATTTAACCCTATTATAACTTAAAGAATATATTATTCTCTATACGATTTGATTACATTTTATACTTCATATTCAATAGATAATAGAGTTAAAGAATTTTAAAGAAATTAATTTTTATAAATCAACCAGCTATGCTAAACATGGAAACTACTAATATATTCATATAATTCAAATTGACAGATGTCAGTACAAATAAAAAGTAAATTAATGTGGCAGAGATGAGGATGTTGAAGTAGATGTTGGGGAAGACACGGAAAGATAGGTAAGGAAATAACTAGTGTTATAAGTTTCTAGAAAGATACAAGCGAGATGATTACATTGGTTTGAAAATGTCATGAGGAGAAATGAAGAATATATATTGGATAAAGAATGGATAGCTTATTAGTAATAGAAGGTTGAAGAAACAGAGGAAGACCAAAGATAAGATGGAAGGACTGTATTGCGGAAGACTTGAGAGAAAATGAACTGAATGAGAACGATACGTAAAACAGAAATGAGTGGAAGAAGAAAATAAAAAATAGCGACCCCCTAACGAATGGAGAAAGCTAAAGAAGAAGGAGATATTAATGTCAAGTGCAATTTGCATAGTTTGCTTATGAAATAATTTTACTGAAAATTTAGAATCTCTTGCAAGAAAATGTATGTATGGAATTTGTACATAATACACAGGATTGACGGAAGGTATTGTGCTGGCCACAACAGATTTTTTACCTTCCGTCACCTCTAGGTAAGGAAGATATTGTCTTTGGTCAAAAAATTCGGTGGTGAGTTTTCATTGAATAAGCACGTTTTAGCGTCTTTACAATACGATTTTACTATTTTTACGATGATGTCTGTATGTGTGTGTGTGTGTTCGTATGTGCGTGTGTGTGTGTATGTGTGTATGTGTGTGTGTGTGTATGTGACCGCAGTTTCATGCACGATATCTCCAATACTAGAATTCCAAAAATTACAATTCTTGCATATTCCTCTTCCGTACAACCATATGCAGACTTGATTAGATTTTGGTTATAATTGGTCAACCGGAAGTATCCTCATTTGAAGATTTTAACAGTTTTTCTTGGAAAACTCAGTTAAATTTTATTATAACTTAAAGAACATATTATTCTCTATACGATTTGATTGCATTTTATATTTCATATTCAACAGATATAGAGTTAAAGAATTATAAACATTGTAATAATTATAAAATTTCATATATCAGCCAGCTATGCTACCTTAACCATGGAAACTGCTAATATATTCAGGTAATTCAAATTGACAGATGTCAATATCAATAAAAAGTAAATGTTGAAAGAATAAGGGAAATAACTCTAGTGTTGGGCGTTTCTAGAAAGGAGTTGGAAGAAACATAGGAAGACCAAATATAATATAAAAGGAGAGAAAAAGAACTGAATGAGAACGACAAACAAAACAAAAATTAGTGGAAGAAGAAAATAAAAAATAGCGACCCCCTAACGAATGGGAAAAACTAAAGAAGAAGATGTTAGTATCAAGTGCAATGCGAATAGTTTGTTTATGAAATAATTTAACTGGAAATATAGGATCTTTTGCAAAAAAAATATTTGTAGGGCGAGTGCAGTGACGTGACTTTGCTGACTTTGGCAAGCAGATATGTGGACCCGTGTCAAAATGACACCTATGAATTACGTCCATAACTGACAAATGTCGTAATTTTTCATTCAAAATTTCATGATTTTCTTATTTCATGTGGTATATTTATTATCAGGGGTGTGGAATTCAGTTGCCGAGAAAAGGAATCATAAAATACCAAAAAAATAAATTTTGAATGAAAAATTTTACATGAGGATGACCCGCAAAATAGAAATGAATGGAAGAAAAAAATAAAAATTAGCGACCCCTAATGAATGGGAAAAGCTAAAGAAGAAGAAAATGTTAGTGTCAAGTGCCATTTGCATGAAATAATATTACTGGAAATTTATAATCTTTTGCAAGACATTTTATGAATGGAATTTGTACATAATACACAGGATTGACGGAAGGTATTGTGCTGGCCACATCAGATTTTTTATTTCATACTGTGTGGCATTTCCATATTTACTAGAGTTATTTCAGTTTGGTAAATGAGGTTTTAGAGTATATCATTTTTTCCGGCACTGTATTGTTACTAAGCAAACTACTTATTGAATTGTCAAACAAAAAATATATGATTTTTATAATGAAATTCATAATATAAATACATAATAATAATGATAAAAATCATAATATACATTTCCAAATAAACAATTTATTTCTAAATATAAGAAATATCTACATTTTATTCACCAAGAGCATAGACCCATTGAGTATTTTGACCATAAGGAACAAACTACTCATTTTCTTCGACTATAAAATTATAAAAATTCTATATATAGGATGGTGACCGGCACAGCCGAACTTAGAATTTTAAGATGTAAAATTAAACTTTCGTAATTTACTGCTTCCCTAATTATTTCATGGAAATAAGTTTTATTTGAAGCTTTTTTACGTAACATAGGGATGCAGGAAATTAGGAAAGTCTGATTTTACATGTTAAAGTCCTATGTTCGGCTGTGTCGGTCATTCTGTATAAGAGAAAAACTGACACATAATAAGCACTAATACTAAAACTCGAAAGATCTAACATATATGCGAAAATTACATCTTCTGTTATGTTTGTAAAATGTTTTCTTTTCCACAAAGAGCCAATATTTGTTCTTATATCTTTCAACGGATTTTTTGGAATATACTTTCCGTTTTTTTTTCAAAATTTTAATTTCAATAGGATTTGATCGGGAATATCGTTTTCGTATTCATTTTTAAAAAAATATTAAAAATGTAAAAAAAAAAAATTAGCTGCTGTCCATAGATTAAGGAAAATATATAGTAGAAGATTGGGTATCTCCTATATAAACCGTGATAACAAGTTTTGGTGCCGCCTATGAAAAGGTCAGAGAACTAAATTTGACATCCAAGAAAGTGGCGGGAAATATGAATTCATTTTGAATTATCCAAACTTTAAATTTTATTTCTTGAAAATGTAATTAATAAAAAATCTATCGAAAATAGATTTTATTAAAGACATTGTCAAGAAATGTGAAATATATGTTGAACTATAAAAAAAATTACAGTACTTAACATGTTAATGTCTTTATTTAAAAATATATACATTTCATTATTTAAATTAAATAATAAATAAAGAACTACAAATCTCAAACTACACGGCGACAACTGTCAGTAGTAGCTTGTAATCTAGGAATATTCTAATTTAGAATAGTCACTAGATATGTCAGACGTTCAGCAATTGTTAATAAATAAGTGATTTCATTATTATTGTTCATGTAATTATTTTATGTCAATAAATTATTACATTTAAATAAAATACAATACAAAGTATTACATGGTGCCGAAACCCGAATTAAAGGAGAAAGCAAAAATGACTGTAGAAGGAGTAAGTGGATTGAAACCGCCAAAAAATCTGCACATTGACAATGAAAATAACATGGCAGAAGAGTGGAAAAAATGGCTGCAGCAGTACAAATGGTACGAAATTGCTACAAACATGAAAAGCAAGGACCCAGAAGTACAAGTCGCGACATTTATGTCAATAATTGGCGCCGAAGCTGCACCAATCTACAATACGTTCAAGTTAAGTCAAACAGACGAAAAAAGTATTGAGAAAATAAAAACGGTTTGAGGAATACTTCGTTCCAAAAATAAATACTACATATGAACGTTACATATTCAATCAAGTTACACAACAAGTAAATCAACCATTTGATGAATTTCTCACATTGTGTTACGTTCTAATTTGGTCCTTTGTTCCAATTTCCTTAATTTTATACCTGCCGTTCCTTCGTTTCCATTCATGACCTGAAAAACAATATTTTATGCCGTAATGATATTATTTATACTTCATAGTTCTATTAAATTCACTTACTTATGCCCGATAGTATAAACATAGTTCAATTATTGAACTCAGTTTAACTGATATTGAACTAGGTTCAAATAAAATTTCTATAGTATAAAACAAAATTAGCTTTTGACTTTAGTTTAAACTACGTTTAACTTGAGCGGCCGATTTCATCCGTTCAAATTGAGTTTAAATATTAACTGACGTTTTTATATTCTGAATAACGCTGAATAACATTCATAATTATAGCTGTCAACGTTGTCAATAATATTTTAAGAAAGTTTATTGATATACTTAATTAATATTTTGGTAAGATTAGTGCATTAGCATATATTTTATAATTAATTTAATTTATATGCTTTTTATATTCTAAATTAAAAATGTTGATGTACGATTTAAGTTCTGATAGTGACGACGAACATATAATGAATATTTCGGGAAAGAAGAAATCCTTTCGAAATGAACAACGATGTTGAATTTAAATTGCGGTTCCGTTTTGAAAAACGAACAGTTTTGGAATTTTTACAGCTAGAACCTGCTAGAATAGGAACAAATCAATAAGTGCATTATTACAAATTTTAATAACTTTAACATTTGTTGGAAATGTTGAAGATGTGCAGAAGAGGAAAATGAGAACTTCGATGATAATGTGAATGATAAACACTGCAGTATGAACTGCGTTAATACATATTTTAATTAATGTTTCATATTTATAATATACAAATATAATACTTTTTGACATATTTGTTCAACATTTTTTTTCTCATGTTCGGTCGATGATTTTATTTTCAAATTACTTCTTGCCGAGTCAGTTTTTTATTTTCAATAATAATTATATATTCTTGCATTATACTATTAATGACAGTCTTTCTTCTTCATCGAAATTCTTAGATCGCTGCTTTTTGTTTATTTTATATTTTTACGTAGAAAAAGTACTATGTAGGTATTTTTCAAATACTTAGACCCGCGCGCGAACAAAACTTCAAAAAAATAAATTGACAGATAGAATGACGAGAAGTGAGCTGCGTGACATATTACCGACTGAGTAAGGGATAAACTACGTTCATTTGACCCCAGTTCATTTTAATGTTATACCACCCAAATATAATTAACCTAAGTTCATTAAATAAACTCCGTTTGCTTAACTGTTGTTTAACACATATTTAATCGACCTTTATACTATCGGCCATTAATGTTTCTTTAAATTTGGTAGCTTCATTTGTCAAAATTAAATAGTCTATTTCTCAGTTTATTATTCTAGTTTCAGTTTTAGGTTAATTTCTGGTGACATTTCTTAATTAGATTTATCTTTGCGGTGATCGTATAAGCTGAGCGCTACGTTCACAACGTAGTGTAGCGGCGGTAAATTTTGAAATTGACTGGTAAATAAATAGACTTAAATTGGTTGGATTTATTTTTGTATTAATTTAGTTTATTTATTTAAAACATTAACATACAACTATTATCCCATCCTACTATCCTTAAATTACCCCTATCCTATACTAAAAATTATGAGCGTAACACGTTTTATTTAAGTAGATTTGTTGTGCGCAAGGCTATGGTTACCCTCTTTCTCTCTTTCCGGAATTTAAATTATTTTTCCCTGCCTTAAGTAAGATCCGGGAACTTATCGTAAGTAACTTCAAGCGGGCGAACGTGTGGAAGAAAATTTGAGTTGCGGGTCAGAATGACTTAAAGTAATTCCGGTCGAGTGTAAAATATTCGTAGGGAATATTACCCTTATTTGGGGATCAATCGCCGGATTACGTATTTCGTTAGGAGGTTTTTGGTGATTTGTGAATCAACCTCCCGCGGAGTTCCCACGTGGGGATCAATTTAAGTGTTAGTGGTTCGCGACCTTTTTTTCTTTTGTTCGTAACATCTTCCAACATCTCGCCACGGGCTGAAGGCATCGTCGGGGGGACAGTTAGCTTACGGGTGGACATCTCCAGCTGGTGTGACGCTGCCTGGCATCGTCCGCATTCCGCTGACTGACTGCAGTCATCCCCACCACCATTCCTGGCTACCTACCGCCACTAGAGATAAGTCGTACAGACATCTTTTATATTTTTTTAACAACTTTTATTTGAGGCACTGAAGACGTTGGAAAACTTGTTAACTTTAATTTTTGTTCATTTTTATTGTGCATTTAACTTTTGGAGTGCCTGAAAATTGGTTTAACCTTAGCTTCGTTCACTTTTATTTTGCACTCACTTTTGGAGTGCAATATTATTTTTGGATTTTTCATTTATATTATTATTACTGTTATACTTATTATTGGATTGATTTGATCCAGTGTGCAACTTTGTGTTGTTTTTGGTTTTATTTATATTGTGCCTGGCACAGATTCGGCACTGTTGTAAGTACTTTGTTCTACGATACGTCGCGGACTATTCGTCCTCGCATATTCAACTGGCTGTACTTGCCCTGCGTTGTCGGTTGGCCAACTTCCTTCGTATAATTGTACTGTCGGGTCGGATATATCCGCGTCGTCACATTTATTTATATTCATATTTATACATTCTTCTTTACTTTAAAATTTACATTCATTAAAGTATTATTAATCTTAGCTTTGGAGTATTCTTTTATTTGTACAAGCCTTTTCTCTCGTTTTCAGGCAATGTTTTTATATTCACGGTAGGTAAACTTTATTTAAAACCTTTTCGTAATTTTCCGGACAAAAATTACGTGGCGCCCATTCAACCCCTTTTGGGGGTTGATCACCGAACTTAACCCGCTCCCACCTCCACTGTGTAAAGGCTAGCGGCCGCACACCGAAACAGCTAGGGTGCGTAAAAAGCAACCCCAATCGCTCACGCGGCGGTTGCACGTCACAAATTTTGGCGCCCAACGTGGGGCCATAAACGTTAGGGGGGCCTTGATCGTTGTTAGGGGCCATTTAGCTTTTTTTTGGGGTTCGTTGTATCAAAACGCGACTTTCATTGTTAAGGGCCAAATCGTTTGTTTAGGACCGTATGGTTAGCTGATTATACTGTTATATTTTGTGGTCGGGATTTAGATTTTGGGGAACTTCTGAAAAAAAAAAAAAAATAATAATAATTAGGCTTTAAATTTCATATAGTTTTATTGTTGGTTGTACCTTTATTGGTACATATTTGTTTGTTCCTTGTTACATTAACAGGATTTTTTTTTTTTGTATATTTTTGCCATTTTCCGTCGGTATGGAAACTTCAAGGTTGAGTAGGGATGAATTGGAGTACGAATTGGTCGTGCGGGGAATTCGCGGAACAAATACATTAACGGTACAGGCTATGAGACAGGAGTTGGCAAAAAAATTAAGGAAGGAGGAAGTAGGGCAGATCGTTAACAATCCTGTCAATGAATTAGACTCATCTACCGAAATAGATATTTGTTCAGCAAAAATTGTGCAAATCCAGGAGCTTATTGACAATTTTTCTGGATTGGGTTCAAGTTACGAATTTCAGAAAATCTGCACTAAAATTCAACATGTCATTTCCCGATTAGCGAGAATCGAGAGCAATGACGAAGACATTAAAACATCGGTAAAAACACTGAACGATAGGATTAGGGCTGAAGAAGATAGACTGCTTCAGAAAAATGACGAACAAGAGGAACGTCAGAGACAAGCAGAAGCGAAAGTAGAATCTACAGTCAATAAAAAAACTACACCACCTGCTGTAAGGAGGAAACAGATTCCGGTAGTGCACTGGGATATCAAGTTCGATGGCAATGTACACGAGCTTAGTGTCAATGCATTTTTGGAAAGGGTGAATGATTACCGTATTTCGCGTAACGTTTCCGAGTCGGAATTGTGTGATTCTGCGATAGAGCTGCTGCGAGGACAGGCATTAACGTGGTATCGTTCAGCGCGTTCAAAAATAAAATCATGGGATGATTTCGTCAGGCTGTTGAAAGATGAATACGAGCCATTTGATTATGAAATGGCGTTGTGGGATGAAATTCGGTCACGGACACAAGGTGCGGATGAAACGGTAGGTGCTTATATGGCGAGTATGATAAATTTGTTTAAACGAATGCCGAAACCACCTACGGAAGAAGCGAAGTTACAGGTGTTGCGCAGGAATGTATTACCCTATTATATTCGGGGAATTGGATTAACAGAAATCACCACTGTTGAACAGCTACAAACTGTTTGTAAACAACTTGAAAAAAATCGGCTCATGGCAGAAAAATTTCAACCCCCTCCAACAAGTAAGAAAAATTTACTTGAATCTGATTTAGCTTACCATGGTCGCGCTAAAACAACGTCGGTTAATGCTGCAGACGCTTCCACCTCCTCTAAATCCGGAGGAAAATTAACTTGCTGGAACTGTCACGAAAAGGGTCATATAGCGCGGGACTGCAAGAAAGAGAAACGTAAACACTGTTTTCGATGTGGGAAGGCAGACGTGACAGTCAACTCGTGTCCCAAGTGCTCGGGAAACGCGCGGGGGGGACACTAAAGGGTCGTGTCGTGTCTTCACCCTCCTTTCTGGCGGCCACACACCTGGAGAATGAAAAGAACTTGGCGATAGTTAACTTTATTATCTCACACTTAGGTCAAGATCAGCGTCCTTATTTGGAGATCTCAATCTTTGGTTGTAAGATTTTAGGGCTCTTGGATTCGGGAGCCACTAGGTCCATTATTGGTAGGGAAGGTTGGGAGATGCTAAAAGGGATGGATTTATATTTGGATAAATCGGATGCACCCGGTTGCACGGTTGCAGACGGAAAAGAATGTGTGAGTTTGGGTTCGATTACTGTTCCCGTTCTTCTCATGGACAAAATTAAATTGATTAAATTTTTAGTCGTTCCGGATGTCACCAGCAGTATTATCTTAGGGATGGATTTTTGGTGCACAATGGGGATTGTACCTGATTTAAGAAGGGATGTTTGGAATTTTACGGGATTGGCGACATTAAATGTACAGGATACAATGACATCAGACTTAACAGACGAACAGAAACTACAACTACAGACTATGTTGGACAAAAATTGGGAACGTATGCCAAGAAAACTTGGATGTACATCAAGAGTACAACATAAAATAATTGCGGAATCGGAACCGGTCAAGCAGCGCTATTACCCAGTTTCACCAGCGATTCAGCAACATATCGATGCTGAACTGAAGAAGATGTTAGCTGAGGATATTATTGAGCCTTCCTCAAGTTCTTGGAGTTCACCTATCTTGATGGTGCCGAAGAAAGATGGCGGCTACCGTTTTTGCGTAGACTTCCGGAGGCTTAATAAAGTCACAAAAAAGGATGCGTATCCAATTCCTTACGTTTCTGGAATTTTAGATAGATTAAGAGGTGCCAAGTACTTAAGTTCATTGGACATAAAATCAGCTTACTGGCAAATTCCGATGAGTTCGTGTAGTCGAGAGTTCACGGCGTTCACAATTCCAGGACGTGGACTGTTTCAGTTTAAGCGGATGCCATTTGGGCTCACAAATGCCCCAGCCACCTGGCAGCGTTTAATTGACGAGGTGTTGCAGGCTGATCTTGAGCCTTTCGTCTTTGTTTATCTGGATGACGTAATCGTCATCTCCGAAAGTTTCGAGCAGCATCTAGAAATTTTACAGACGATTTTTGATAGACTTTTTGCGGCGGGTTTGACCCTGAATAAAGACAAATGTCAATTTTTCAGGTCAGAACTACGTTACCTGGGGTATGTTGTAGATAAGCGTGGGTTGAGGGTTGATCCTGACAAGGTAAATGCTATATTGGGGATATCGACGCCAAATAGTGTGGCTGACGTACGCAGTTTCTTGGGCATGGCGTCCTGGTATCGTAGGTTTGTTCAGGATTTTGCCACCATCAGTGCTCCACTCACAAATTTGTTGAAGAAAAATCGGAAGTGGCATTGGACGGAAGAGTGTCAAGAAGCATTTCAGAGGCTGAAAGAATGTCTGATCTCTGCTCCGGTTTTGAATTGCCCTGATTTTTCGAAGCCCTTTGTGGTTCAAACCGACGCGAGTGGTTATGGCTTAGGCGCGGTACTGACGCAAGAAGATTCGGACGGTGAACGCGTCATATGTTTTTTGAGCCGGTCATTGACTAAACATGAACGCAACTATTCCACCACTGAGCGGGAATGCCTTTCAGTTGTATGGGCAATACAAAAACTTCGCCCCTATTTAGAGGGTTCGTGTTTCACAGTCGTCACAGACCATGCCTCATTGACGTGGCTCATCCATCTAAAAGATCCCTCTGGTAGATTATGCCGTTGGGCTGTTAAGCTCCAGCAGTACGATTTTGAGATCGTACACAGGAAAGGGAAAGATCATGTAGTCCCAGACTGTCTTTCGCGTTCTGTGCCGAAAATCGGGACAATTTCATTTAGTGCTGCTCAGATTCCTACAACCGATAAATGGTACTTGAAAATGAAACAAAAAGTCATAGAAAGTAAGTCGCGAAAATTTTCTACCTGGAAAATACACGGCGATATCTTATACAAGCATGTTCGACCTCGACATCCTGATCTTACTGATGAAGAGTTCTCTTGGAAACGAGTAATTCCCAAAGACCAGCGCAAGGAAGTCATGAAGCAAATGCATGATTCGCCAACATCGGGACATCCTGGCATCACTAAAACCTACAATAAATTGAAACAGAAGTACTATTGGCCTAAAATGAAGGCTGACGTGGTGACGTACGTTAATAGATGTATTGTATGCGCTGAGCAAAAGGTGGTGCAGAAAAGTCCACCAGGTTTAATGGGTACTCGGCCGCGGGTATTTCGTCCATTCCAACTCATCAGTACAGACTTAATGGGGCCACTGCCACCATCTACAAAAGGGTACAGATATATTTTAGTTGTGTGTGACTATTTTAGCAAATTTGTGCTTACATTTCCTCTTCGAACGGCGACAGCGCAGACAATATCTGGCTTCATGGAGGAACATGTTTTCTTATTATTTGGTGCGCCACAATATATCGTCTGCGACAACGGAGTTCAGTTTCGCAGTTCGGAATTTCGCAATGTTTGTGCGAAATACGACGCCACTCTTCTCTTTAATGCGCTCTATCATCCACAAAACAATCCCACAGAAAGGGTAAACAGAGTGATAAAAACGATGTTATCTTCATACATTAAAGACCATCAACAACAGTGGTATCATTACTTACCCTCAGTTACTTGTGCCATTCGTACTTTAGTTCATGAAGCCACTGGTCTCACGCTGTACTTCGTGAACTTTGGGCGCGAGCAGATACTGAGTGGTCGAGATTATCAAGTGGACGCTATAGACAACAATGGTGATCTCCATTTTGACCGTGAAGATGTGCGCGAGCAGCGACCAGCGCGGTTCGTGAAAATTTACGCAGAGGTGCGTAAACGGCTGGATCATGCGCAGGCTCAAGCCAGGACGCGGTATAATCTTCGTCGAAGACCGATTTTTTATCACGAAGGGCAGCAGGTTTGGCGTAGAAACTTTAAATTGTCTAACGCAGCAGATAATTTTGCAAGCAAGTTAGCGGCTAAATACGTAGGACCGTTTAAAGTACGTAAAAAGATTTCGTCTGTCACTTATGAGCTAGAAGATGAAAGTGGTAGAGAGCGTGGCATATGGCATGTAAAGGACTTAAAACCAGGTCCTATTGATGATGATGATGACGACAAAGTTTCCGATAATGATTTGTAGTTTGTTTTGTTTATTTGGTTTTGTATTGAGGAAAAATTTTAGGAATTTTCCCTCACGGGAGTTGGGGAGGGATTTGTTACGTTCTAATTTGGTCCTTTGTTCCAATTTCCTTAATTTTATACCTGCCGTTCCTTCGTTTCCATTCATGACCTGAAAAACAATATTTTATGCCGTAATGATATTATTTATACTTCATAGTTCTATTAAATTCACTTACTTAATGTTTCTTTAAATTTGGTAGCTTCATTTGTCAAAATTAAATAGTCTATTTCTCAGTTTATTATTCTAGTTTCAGTTTTAGGTTAATTTCTGGTGACATTTCTTAATTAGATTTATCTTTGCGGTGATCGTATAAGCTGAGCGCTACGTTCACAACGTAGTGTAGCGGCGGTAAATTTTGAAATTGACTGGTAAATAAATAGACTTAAATTGGTTGGATTTATTTTTGTATTAATTTAGTTTATTTATTTAAAACATTAACATACAACTATTATCCCATCCTACTATCCTTAAATTACCCCTATCCTATACTAAAAATTATGAGCGTAACACGTTTTATTTAAGTAGATTTGTTGTGCGCAAGGCTATGGTTACCCTCTTTCTCTCTTTCCGGAATTTAAATTATTTTTCCCTGCCTTAAGTAAGATCCGGGAACTTATCGTAAGTAACTTCAAGCGGGCGAACGTGTGGAAGAAAATTTGAGTTGCGGGTCAGAATGACTTAAAGTAATTCCGGTCGAGTGTAAAATATTCGTAGGGAATATTACCCTTATTTGGGGATCAATCGCCGGATTACGTATTTCGTTAGGAGGTTTTTGGTGATTTGTGAATCAACCTCCCGCGGAGTTCCCACGTGGGGATCAATTTAAGTGTTAGTGGTTCGCGACCTTTTTTTCTTTTGTTCGTAACATCTTCCAACATCTCGCCACGGGCTGAAGGCATCGTCGGGGGGACAGTTAGCTTACGGGTGGACATCTCCAGCTGGTGTGACGCTGCCTGGCATCGTCCGCATTCCGCTGACTGACTGCAGTCATCCCCACCACCATTCCTGGCTACCTACCGCCACTAGAGATAAGTCGTACAGACATCTTTTATATTTTTTTAACAACTTTTATTTGAGGCACTGAAGACGTTGGAAAACTTGTTAACTTTAATTTTTGTTCATTTTTATTGTGCATTTAACTTTTGGAGTGCCTGAAAATTGGTTTAACCTTAGCTTCGTTCACTTTTATTTTGCACTCACTTTTGGAGTGCAATATTATTTTTGGATTTTTCATTTATATTATTATTACTGTTATACTTATTATTGGATTGATTTGATCCAGTGTGCAACTTTGTGTTGTTTTTGGTTTTATTTATATTGTGCCTGGCACAGATTCGGCACTGTTGTAAGTACTTTGTTCTACGATACGTCGCGGACTATTCGTCCTCGCATATTCAACTGGCTGTACTTGCCCTGCGTTGTCGGTTGGCCAACTTCCTTCGTATAATTGTACTGTCGGGTCGGATATATCCGCGTCGTCACATTTATTTATATTCATATTTATACATTCTTCTTTACTTTAAAATTTACATTCATTAAAGTATTATTAATCTTAGCTTTGGAGTATTCTTTTATTTGTACAAGCCTTTTCTCTCGTTTTCAGGCAATGTTTTTATATTCACGGTAGGTAAACTTTATTTAAAACCTTTTCGTAATTTTCCGGACAAAAATTACGTGGCGCCCATTCAACCCCTTTTGGGGGTTGATCACCGAACTTAACCCGCTCCCACCTCCACTGTGTAAAGGCTAGCGGCCGCACACCGAAACAGCTAGGGTGCGTAAAAAGCAACCCCAATCGCTCACGCGGCGGTTGCACGTCACAAATTTTGGCGCCCAACGTGGGGCCATAAACGTTAGGGGGGCCTTGATCGTTGTTAGGGGCCATTTAGCTTTTTTTTGGGGTTCGTTGTATCAAAACGCGACTTTCATTGTTAAGGGCCAAATCGTTTGTTTAGGACCGTATGGTTAGCTGATTATACTGTTATATTTTGTGGTCGGGATTTAGATTTTGGGGAACTTCTGAAAAAAAAAAAAAAATAATAATAATTAGGCTTTAAATTTCATATAGTTTTATTGTTGGTTGTACCTTTATTGGTACATATTTGTTTGTTCCTTGTTACATTAACAGGATTTTTTTTTTTTGTATATTTTTGCCATTTTCCGTCGGTATGGAAACTTCAAGGTTGAGTAGGGATGAATTGGAGTACGAATTGGTCGTGCGGGGAATTCGCGGAACAAATACATTAACGGTACAGGCTATGAGACAGGAGTTGGCAAAAAAATTAAGGAAGGAGGAAGTAGGGCAGATCGTTAACAATCCTGTCAATGAATTAGACTCATCTACCGAAATAGATATTTGTTCAGCAAAAATTGTGCAAATCCAGGAGCTTATTGACAATTTTTCTGGATTGGGTTCAAGTTACGAATTTCAGAAAATCTGCACTAAAATTCAACATGTCATTTCCCGATTAGCGAGAATCGAGAGCAATGACGAAGACATTAAAACATCGGTAAAAACACTGAACGATAGGATTAGGGCTGAAGAAGATAGACTGCTTCAGAAAAATGACGAACAAGAGGAACGTCAGAGACAAGCAGAAGCGAAAGTAGAATCTACAGTCAATAAAAAAACTACACCACCTGCTGTAAGGAGGAAACAGATTCCGGTAGTGCACTGGGATATCAAGTTCGATGGCAATGTACACGAGCTTAGTGTCAATGCATTTTTGGAAAGGGTGAATGATTACCGTATTTCGCGTAACGTTTCCGAGTCGGAATTGTGTGATTCTGCGATAGAGCTGCTGCGAGGACAGGCATTAACGTGGTATCGTTCAGCGCGTTCAAAAATAAAATCATGGGATGATTTCGTCAGGCTGTTGAAAGATGAATACGAGCCATTTGATTATGAAATGGCGTTGTGGGATGAAATTCGGTCACGGACACAAGGTGCGGATGAAACGGTAGGTGCTTATATGGCGAGTATGATAAATTTGTTTAAACGAATGCCGAAACCACCTACGGAAGAAGCGAAGTTACAGGTGTTGCGCAGGAATGTATTACCCTATTATATTCGGGGAATTGGATTAACAGAAATCACCACTGTTGAACAGCTACAAACTGTTTGTAAACAACTTGAAAAAAATCGGCTCATGGCAGAAAAATTTCAACCCCCTCCAACAAGTAAGAAAAATTTACTTGAATCTGATTTAGCTTACCATGGTCGCGCTAAAACAACGTCGGTTAATGCTGCAGACGCTTCCACCTCCTCTAAATCCGGAGGAAAATTAACTTGCTGGAACTGTCACGAAAAGGGTCATATAGCGCGGGACTGCAAGAAAGAGAAACGTAAACACTGTTTTCGATGTGGGAAGGCAGACGTGACAGTCAACTCGTGTCCCAAGTGCTCGGGAAACGCGCGGGGGGGACACTAAAGGGTCGTGTCGTGTCTTCACCCTCCTTTCTGGCGGCCACACACCTGGAGAATGAAAAGAACTTGGCGATAGTTAACTTTATTATCTCACACTTAGGTCAAGATCAGCGTCCTTATTTGGAGATCTCAATCTTTGGTTGTAAGATTTTAGGGCTCTTGGATTCGGGAGCCACTAGGTCCATTATTGGTAGGGAAGGTTGGGAGATGCTAAAAGGGATGGATTTATATTTGGATAAATCGGATGCACCCGGTTGCACGGTTGCAGACGGAAAAGAATGTGTGAGTTTGGGTTCGATTACTGTTCCCGTTCTTCTCATGGACAAAATTAAATTGATTAAATTTTTAGTCGTTCCGGATGTCACCAGCAGTATTATCTTAGGGATGGATTTTTGGTGCACAATGGGGATTGTACCTGATTTAAGAAGGGATGTTTGGAATTTTACGGGATTGGCGACATTAAATGTACAGGATACAATGACATCAGACTTAACAGACGAACAGAAACTACAACTACAGACTATGTTGGACAAAAATTGGGAACGTATGCCAAGAAAACTTGGATGTACATCAAGAGTACAACATAAAATAATTGCGGAATCGGAACCGGTCAAGCAGCGCTATTACCCAGTTTCACCAGCGATTCAGCAACATATCGATGCTGAACTGAAGAAGATGTTAGCTGAGGATATTATTGAGCCTTCCTCAAGTTCTTGGAGTTCACCTATCTTGATGGTGCCGAAGAAAGATGGCGGCTACCGTTTTTGCGTAGACTTCCGGAGGCTTAATAAAGTCACAAAAAAGGATGCGTATCCAATTCCTTACGTTTCTGGAATTTTAGATAGATTAAGAGGTGCCAAGTACTTAAGTTCATTGGACATAAAATCAGCTTACTGGCAAATTCCGATGAGTTCGTGTAGTCGAGAGTTCACGGCGTTCACAATTCCAGGACGTGGACTGTTTCAGTTTAAGCGGATGCCATTTGGGCTCACAAATGCCCCAGCCACCTGGCAGCGTTTAATTGACGAGGTGTTGCAGGCTGATCTTGAGCCTTTCGTCTTTGTTTATCTGGATGACGTAATCGTCATCTCCGAAAGTTTCGAGCAGCATCTAGAAATTTTACAGACGATTTTTGATAGACTTTTTGCGGCGGGTTTGACCCTGAATAAAGACAAATGTCAATTTTTCAGGTCAGAACTACGTTACCTGGGGTATGTTGTAGATAAGCGTGGGTTGAGGGTTGATCCTGACAAGGTAAATGCTATATTGGGGATATCGACGCCAAATAGTGTGGCTGACGTACGCAGTTTCTTGGGCATGGCGTCCTGGTATCGTAGGTTTGTTCAGGATTTTGCCACCATCAGTGCTCCACTCACAAATTTGTTGAAGAAAAATCGGAAGTGGCATTGGACGGAAGAGTGTCAAGAAGCATTTCAGAGGCTGAAAGAATGTCTGATCTCTGCTCCGGTTTTGAATTGCCCTGATTTTTCGAAGCCCTTTGTGGTTCAAACCGACGCGAGTGGTTATGGCTTAGGCGCGGTACTGACGCAAGAAGATTCGGACGGTGAACGCGTCATATGTTTTTTGAGCCGGTCATTGACTAAACATGAACGCAACTATTCCACCACTGAGCGGGAATGCCTTTCAGTTGTATGGGCAATACAAAAACTTCGCCCCTATTTAGAGGGTTCGTGTTTCACAGTCGTCACAGACCATGCCTCATTGACGTGGCTCATCCATCTAAAAGATCCCTCTGGTAGATTATGCCGTTGGGCTGTTAAGCTCCAGCAGTACGATTTTGAGATCGTACACAGGAAAGGGAAAGATCATGTAGTCCCAGACTGTCTTTCGCGTTCTGTGCCGAAAATCGGGACAATTTCATTTAGTGCTGCTCAGATTCCTACAACCGATAAATGGTACTTGAAAATGAAACAAAAAGTCATAGAAAGTAAGTCGCGAAAATTTTCTACCTGGAAAATACACGGCGATATCTTATACAAGCATGTTCGACCTCGACATCCTGATCTTACTGATGAAGAGTTCTCTTGGAAACGAGTAATTCCCAAAGACCAGCGCAAGGAAGTCATGAAGCAAATGCATGATTCGCCAACATCGGGACATCCTGGCATCACTAAAACCTACAATAAATTGAAACAGAAGTACTATTGGCCTAAAATGAAGGCTGACGTGGTGACGTACGTTAATAGATGTATTGTATGCGCTGAGCAAAAGGTGGTGCAGAAAAGTCCACCAGGTTTAATGGGTACTCGGCCGCGGGTATTTCGTCCATTCCAACTCATCAGTACAGACTTAATGGGGCCACTGCCACCATCTACAAAAGGGTACAGATATATTTTAGTTGTGTGTGACTATTTTAGCAAATTTGTGCTTACATTTCCTCTTCGAACGGCGACAGCGCAGACAATATCTGGCTTCATGGAGGAACATGTTTTCTTATTATTTGGTGCGCCACAATATATCGTCTGCGACAACGGAGTTCAGTTTCGCAGTTCGGAATTTCGCAATGTTTGTGCGAAATACGACGCCACTCTTCTCTTTAATGCGCTCTATCATCCACAAAACAATCCCACAGAAAGGGTAAACAGAGTGATAAAAACGATGTTATCTTCATACATTAAAGACCATCAACAACAGTGGTATCATTACTTACCCTCAGTTACTTGTGCCATTCGTACTTTAGTTCATGAAGCCACTGGTCTCACGCTGTACTTCGTGAACTTTGGGCGCGAGCAGATACTGAGTGGTCGAGATTATCAAGTGGACGCTATAGACAACAATGGTGATCTCCATTTTGACCGTGAAGATGTGCGCGAGCAGCGACCAGCGCGGTTCGTGAAAATTTACGCAGAGGTGCGTAAACGGCTGGATCATGCGCAGGCTCAAGCCAGGACGCGGTATAATCTTCGTCGAAGACCGATTTTTTATCACGAAGGGCAGCAGGTTTGGCGTAGAAACTTTAAATTGTCTAACGCAGCAGATAATTTTGCAAGCAAGTTAGCGGCTAAATACGTAGGACCGTTTAAAGTACGTAAAAAGATTTCGTCTGTCACTTATGAGCTAGAAGATGAAAGTGGTAGAGAGCGTGGCATATGGCATGTAAAGGACTTAAAACCAGGTCCTATTGATGATGATGATGACGACAAAGTTTCCGATAATGATTTGTAGTTTGTTTTGTTTATTTGGTTTTGTATTGAGGAAAAATTTTAGGAATTTTCCCTCACGGGAGTTGGGGAGGGATTTGTTACGTTCTAATTTGGTCCTTTGTTCCAATTTCCTTAATTTTATACCTGCCGTTCCTTCGTTTCCATTCATGACCTGAAAAACAATATTTTATGCCGTAATGATATTATTTATACTTCATAGTTCTATTAAATTCACTTACTTAATGTTTCTTTAAATTTGGTAGCTTCATTTGTCAAAATTAAATAGTCTATTTCTCAGTTTATTATTCTAGTTTCAGTTTTAGGTTAATTTCTGGTGACATTTCTTAATTAGATTTATCTTTGCGGTGATCGTATAAGCTGAGCGCTACGTTCACAACGTAGTGTAGCGGCGGTAAATTTTGAAATTGACTGGTAAATAAATAGACTTAAATTGGTTGGATTTATTTTTGTATTAATTTAGTTTATTTATTTAAAACATTAACATACAACTATTATCCCATCCTACTATCCTTAAATTACCCCTATCCTATACTAAAAATTATGAGCGTAACACGTTTTATTTAAGTAGATTTGTTGTGCGCAAGGCTATGGTTACCCTCTTTCTCTCTTTCCGGAATTTAAATTATTTTTCCCTGCCTTAAGTAAGATCCGGGAACTTATCGTAAGTAACTTCAAGCGGGCGAACGTGTGGAAGAAAATTTGAGTTGCGGGTCAGAATGACTTAAAGTAATTCCGGTCGAGTGTAAAATATTCGTAGGGAATATTACCCTTATTTGGGGATCAATCGCCGGATTACGTATTTCGTTAGGAGGTTTTTGGTGATTTGTGAATCAACCTCCCGCGGAGTTCCCACGTGGGGATCAATTTAAGTGTTAGTGGTTCGCGACCTTTTTTTCTTTTGTTCGTAACATCTTCCAACATCTCGCCACGGGCTGAAGGCATCGTCGGGGGGACAGTTAGCTTACGGGTGGACATCTCCAGCTGGTGTGACGCTGCCTGGCATCGTCCGCATTCCGCTGACTGACTGCAGTCATCCCCACCACCATTCCTGGCTACCTACCGCCACTAGAGATAAGTCGTACAGACATCTTTTATATTTTTTTAACAACTTTTATTTGAGGCACTGAAGACGTTGGAAAACTTGTTAACTTTAATTTTTGTTCATTTTTATTGTGCATTTAACTTTTGGAGTGCCTGAAAATTGGTTTAACCTTAGCTTCGTTCACTTTTATTTTGCACTCACTTTTGGAGTGCAATATTATTTTTGGATTTTTCATTTATATTATTATTACTGTTATACTTATTATTGGATTGATTTGATCCAGTGTGCAACTTTGTGTTGTTTTTGGTTTTATTTATATTGTGCCTGGCACAGATTCGGCACTGTTGTAAGTACTTTGTTCTACGATACGTCGCGGACTATTCGTCCTCGCATATTCAACTGGCTGTACTTGCCCTGCGTTGTCGGTTGGCCAACTTCCTTCGTATAATTGTACTGTCGGGTCGGATATATCCGCGTCGTCACATTTATTTATATTCATATTTATACATTCTTCTTTACTTTAAAATTTACATTCATTAAAGTATTATTAATCTTAGCTTTGGAGTATTCTTTTATTTGTACAAGCCTTTTCTCTCGTTTTCAGGCAATGTTTTTATATTCACGGTAGGTAAACTTTATTTAAAACCTTTTCGTAATTTTCCGGACAAAAATTACGTGGCGCCCATTCAACCCCTTTTGGGGGTTGATCACCGAACTTAACCCGCTCCCACCTCCACTGTGTAAAGGCTAGCGGCCGCACACCGAAACAGCTAGGGTGCGTAAAAAGCAACCCCAATCGCTCACGCGGCGGTTGCACGTCACAATTGTTAAGAACAAAAATCAAAAATTGTGATTTTGGAAAACTGGAAGAATCGCTTTTATGTGACAGAATAGTAATAGGAATCAACTCCAATACAGTACGTGAAAGATTACTAGCAGAAGATAAGTTGACATTAGAAAAGGCAGTAAACATTTGTAAAGCAAGTGAATTGGCAAGAAAGCAGTTAAAATCACTGAATGAAACCAGTGAAATAGACCAAAGTATAAATGAAGTACGGAGAAAAGAAGCAAGAAAGCAAAGTAAAAATTCGCACATAAGAAAAAATCAAGAAAAAGATGAACATTTCGATTGTAGAAGATGTGGCACAAAGCATGGCAAAAAGTCATGTCCAGCGTTCAACAAATTATGCAAAAAATGCAATAAAAAAGGACACTTTGCGAAATGTTGTAAAACAAAATGTGTTAACACATTACAAACTAAAGAACAAGAAGAAGTAATGTATATATCGAGTTTGAAAAATTTTGGTTGTGAAAAGAAAGATTGGTTTGAGTTTCTCGAACTACCCAAAAAACAACAAGTTAAATTTAAACTAGATACAGGAGCGCAGTGTAATGTCATCACAGAAACTATTGCACAAAGATCAAATTTGCAAGTGAAAAGGTCAAACATCAAAGGATTAGTATGTTTTTCAAATCAACGATAGAGAGAAATAAGAAGAAAAATCAAGTAAAATTCGTGGTAGTAAGTAAAAATCTACAACCTATTTTAGGAAAGGATACATGCGTAAAACTTGATTTAATAAAGCGAATATATACAGCAAATGAAGAAATATTCGACGGCATTGGTTGCTTAAAGAACTTCGTATACGACATAGATTTAGTGGAAAATGCCAAATTAGCAATATACCCAGCAAGGAGGAACAGGAGAAAGCACTTAGATTAGCAGCTTGTGTCATTTGTGGCGCCATCATACGGCAATGGCCCCAACTAAAATTAGTTCTTTATTACCTGTTAGATGTCACTAGGTGTAATATAAAATTTGAATTTTCTTAGTATTTGTTATTGACTATAACATATATTTATTATTTTTTAATGTATAAGCTAGTAAAAAGAAGTAAACTATTCATTTACGAAATAAATTGATATTTTTCGTAAAAGCATTTGTATTGATTAACTAATGAGAAATATGAATGCTGTCGTCATGACAACATAACAGTGACGTGAAAGTTTCGACAGTTTTTCTTGAAAAATTTGTCGTGAAAGTAAATTGGAAAAAATTATTCTTTTTATCTTTAATTAAAGTGGTGTATATTTATGAAAAGGTAAGTAAGAACTTCTTTCGTTATTATACATTAATGTACAATGAAGACGTATGTAACTCTCGAATTTATAGATGCCGAGATCGTGCTGCGTCCCTTCTTGCTATATGTTTAGCGAGAAATTAAAAGTACGATTTCCGCCACCTAAAACAAGGATGGATCTGTTCAAAAAATGGATCACTATCATTAAAAATCCATTGCTTTTAGAAATGCCACCAGAAAAAGTATATGAAAATTATAGGATATGTATGTGGCATTTTGAGGAGCAAAGGATTGATTACAATTCTTCGAAAAAATATTTAAAACCGGGAGCAATTCCAACATTATTTCCTACCAAAGGTATTTCTATTACATTTAATTTAGAGAAAAAACTATTTGATTATTCCCCGAATAGATTTTCTCTTACTATTCTTCTGTTAGTTTCAACTTGTTTTTAAATTTATATATTGTTGGGGGAGACTACACTTTTTGTATTTAATTTCTTTGTTGCAATCAATTATCTTTAATATAATCAAAATTTATTGTTGTAATTAAATTTAAATTTTCATTGTTGCAATCAAACTTTCTCTGTTATAATTAAAGTATATTTGTTGTAATTAAACCACTTTATTTATTCTAATTAAGAATAATATTAAATAAAAGGTTTTTTTTTTAGGTTTCCTAAAGCCTTTGAGTACATGTAATATTTTAACTTTAACTTAGAATTTAAGACTACAAATTAATTTTGTGAATGCAGCATTAATTATTTTTCATTATAAGTGTTAGATTTAAGAAATTTGATACTAAGTATTTTTTTAAATTAAAATTCAAATGTATAAATTTCCTTCATTTGAAAATTGTGTAGATAATTTATTGTGTATAATAGTTTTTTTGTTAAAATGATGTATTGTACGCTTTAGGTTAAAATAAAATTTATGTAAAATAATAATATTTTGTGTATATTTAATTTTTAATTGTAAAAATATAAAATTTAATAAAAAAAATATAGAAAACTGCCATGAGAGACATCTTGCGGCAATGGCCCCAACTAAGCAACATGCCGCCTTGACGGTTCTATTGTTTTAACATTGAGTGCGCACTCCTGATCCTCCTTGATACCCAGCAAGAAAAATACCTTATGCCATCAGAGATGAAGTAAAACAAGAGCTAGAAAAAATGTCAAGCATGGGAATTATCAAACCTATAACAGAGCCAACGCCAACTGTTTCTCCAATGGTCATAGTGAAACAGAACAACAAAATTAGGTTATGTATTGATCCGTCAGTCATAAATAAAAACCTAAAAAGGCGACATTATCCGTTAAATACACTGGAAGTTATTTCATTTCTACGAGTAGAAATGAAATAACTTCTTTGATAAAAACATTTTATGACAATGACAAATTTTAAATGAATTATTTTTTTCTACGTTCCGTCGCCTTTAGATAAGAAAGATATTGTCTTGGTCAAAAAATTCATAGTCAGTTTTTAACGAATAAGCACATTAGGTAAAAATCGAAGACGATCCAAAACACGTTCAAGCAAAGCAGCTGTCAACAAGTAAGTGAACATTCAAAATGGCCGAGCTTGTCGACATAAGTGAGAGACATGAGTACCAACATAAAGCCACAAAAAGATCGAAATTCGAATATACGCAACCCGCGAAAATTCAAAATTCGCGATAGTTTTTGAACACACCTCGTACATTCCAAAGATTACCATTTAGATTGGCATCTGCGCCGGAAATTTTCCAGCAAATAATGAACAATATATTGAAAGACATAAAAGGTGTAGAAATTAGTATGGATGATATTCTAATACATGCTGCAAATAGAGAAAAGCTAGAAGAAATAACATCGATAGTTATTCAGAAATTACAAGAAGCAGGTATGAAATTAAACAAAGAGAAATGTGTCTTTGCACAAGAAGAACTAAGATTCTTGGGTCACATAATCTCAAGTGAAGGTCTACGAACAGACCCAGCCAAAGTAGAAGCAATCACAGCTATGAAAGCACCAAGCAATGTCAAAGAACTGCAAAGATTTTTAGGAATGGTGACATACGTAGCAAAATTCATTCCTAAATTATCAGAAATAACTACACCATTAAGATCTCTCTTAGAAAAGCAAAACGAATGGAGATGGGAAAATACTCATCAAGAAGCATTCGAAAAATTAAAAGAAAGTATGAAAAATCCACCGGTGTTAAGTTATTATAACACAAAACTACCAATAACTTTGTCGGTAGACGCGAGTAGCACTGCAGTAGGAGCAGTAATGCTGCAAGAAGACAAACCAATAGCATATGCGACCAAGTCACTTACTAAATCCCAAATAAATTATAGTCAGATTGAAAAAGAGACTTTAGCAATAGTCACAGCGTGCAAAAAGTTTCATGAATATATTTGGGGACAGAAAAATGTAACAATTGAATCAGATCATAAACCTTTGGAAACGATAATGAAAAAACCATTACAAGAAGCACCACCAAGGTTACAAAGAATGCTGTTGGAAATTTTACCGTACAACGTCATAGTCAAATATAAAAAAGGAACGGAATTGTTTATCGCAGACACACTCAGTCGCGATTGTCTTACTAAAGAAGAAGCTGATGAAGATCCAAATAAGTTATTAAAGATACATGTAATCACATTATTTTCAAGAGAAAAGATGGAAAAAGTTAAACAAATCATACAGGAAGATAAAGAATTATCAATTTTAAAAGAAAACATTTTGAAAGGATGGCCTGAAGAAAGAAGTACAAATAATGAAACATTGAATAAATACTGGTCATTCAAAGAACAGTTATCAGTTTATGATGGGCTAATATTCAAAAATGATCGTTTACTAATACCAGCTGAATTAAGAGAAGAAGTGGGTCATTTGAGTCATAAAGGTACACAAGGAACAGTAAGATTTATTAAAGATCATGTTTTTTGGCCAAAAATGTCAAAAGATATAGAAGAAAGAGTAAGAAAGTGTAAAATATGTCAAAAGCTTCAAAAAGATAATCCATCAGAGAAGATATGGTTGCAAACAATTCCAACTAGACCGTGGACAATGGTAGCATCTGACTTGTTCAAATTTAATAATGATTTTTACATAGTCATAGCAGACGCATACTCTGGATTTTTTGATGTCAAATTATTGAAACATATAACAAGTTCAGCAGTCATTCAAGCTTTGAAAAGTTGGTTTGCTGTTCATGGAATTCCGGAAGTATTAGCTACTGATAATGGTACGCAGTACACTTCACAAGATTTTAAAAAATTCAAAAATGCATGGCAATTTGCACACAGATATTCATCTCCAGAGTTTCCAAGATCAAATGGATTAGCTGAAAGATATGTGCAAGAGGCGAAAAACTTGATCAGAAAATGTGTAGAAGAAGGTTCTGATTTACAATTAGCTCTTCTACATCATAGAAATACTCCAAGAGACAAACTAGGTTCTCCAGTACAAAGACTCATGAATAGGAGAACTAAAACTCTAATGATAACCAGTCCAAAGTTATTAAATTCAGAAGTAATTAAAGGAGTTCAAGAAGAATTGAAGAAGATTAAAGAAACAGAAAAGAAATACTCTGATAGAAACAAGAGAAAACTTCCGGAATATACAGAAGGTGAAAAAGTTTTGTATCGAAATGAAGAAAAAGATTGGTGTCCAGCTACCATAACAGAAAAAAGTGAAGAACCAAGATCATATATAATAAGTACACCAGAAGGGAAAGTCTTTCGAAGAAATAAATGGCATTTAAGAAAATATAACATAGACGAAAAAGTAGAAGAAACATCAGTTCCAGCCAGTACTACAGAAACATCTGCAAAATCAATTTCTGATACACCAGCCAATAGTACAGAAACAGCATCATCTAGAACTGAAAAATCAACGTCCGATACAACCAAGAATGAAGCAACAAATTTGACCACCCGATCTGGAAGAAGAATTAACAGACCAAAGATTTTAAATTTGTAAATTATAATGCTGTTAATTATTGTAAATTTATTATTATCAGAAGAAGGGGGATGTCAGTAGTAGCTTGTAATCTAGGAATATTCTAATTTAGAATAGTCACTAGATATGTCAGACGTTCAGCAATTGTTAATAAATAAGTGATTTCATTATTATTGTTCATGTAATTATTTTATGTCAATAAATTATTACATTTAAATAAAATACAATACAAAGTATGTCAAAGTGCGCCTTTGTGGAGGTCGAGGTTCGGCTAGTTAAATAAATAAAGTCGGAATTGCCACTTGCTAACACAATTACTTTATTTACATCAAATGACAGATACAACAATATATATTCAATTAAAAAACAAAACACATATTGTAACAATGAATTTAGGTGACAGTGACAGATGTCTAGCGTGAAGAGGTGACAGTGACAGATGTCTGGCGTGAAGGGAGAACTGGTGGGATTGCATCTCTCAACACTCCTCCTCAATCCAGCAGTTCAGTAGGTTCAATGCTCTTGGAGTCCCAGCCTTGTCCTTAGGTCTTGGAAGGTTGCCTTGGGAAGTCCTTTGGTCAGTATGTCCGCGAGTTGGTCTTCGGTGCGGATGTACTTCACCTCTATTTGGCGTGACGTGTGAAGGTCTCGAATGAAGTTGTACTTCACATCCACGTGCTTCAGGCGACTGTGTTGCCAGCGCTGTAGGAGGTGGATGCACGCTTGATTGTCTTCATATATGGTGATCGGTTGCGGGCATTCAATGCCCAGTTCTGCCATAAGTCCTCTCAGCCAAATCATCTCGGTGCCTGCCGTTGCCAGCGCGACATACTCCGCCTCGGTGGAGAATAGGGCCACTGTGCTCTGTTTTTTGGTTGTCCAGCTAACCGTAGAACCAAGAACTTTAAAGAGGTAGCCAGAAACAGATTTGCGATCGTTGTTCCCCGCCCAATCCGAATCGGCATATCCGGTCAATGGAGCTGATTGCTGTTTTGGATAGTGGAGTCCGAGATCCTTAGTTCCCTGAATGTATCTGAGGATTCGTTTAAGCGCATTCCATTGGTCTTCAGTGGCGTTGCTCTGGAACCTGCTGCAGAAATTCACCGACGCGCTGAGGTCCGGTCTCGTCGTCAGCATCGCATACATCAGACAGCCCACCATCTGACGATATGGTTTTGACTCGATGATGGATTCACCTTCGACATCCTCTGGGGGTTTCACCTCCATTGGTGTGGACGTGGCTTTGCATTCGTCCATCCCGAAGCGTGCTAGAAGGTTTTGAAGGTAGTTTCTCTGGCTCAGAATCATCCCATGTTCTGACCGCTGTATTTTGATACCGAGGAAGACTCGAAGTTCTCCCATGTCCTTCATCCTAAACTTTTGTTGGAGAAGGGAACCGGTCTCGTCCAGTACTCGTCGACTTCTGCTCGCCATCAAAATATCGTCTACATAAACAAGTAAATAGATCATCTCTTGTCTAGCGACCGATATGTAGAGGCATTTGTCGTATTCAGATTGTTGAAATCCAAGAGACTGAATGTAGTTGTTCAGTTCCTCGTTCCATGCTCTCGGAGCTTGCTTCAGCCCATAGAGAGTTTTATTGAGTCGGCACACCATACCTGGCTTGGTGTTGAAGCCTTCAGGTGTCTGCATATATATTTCCTCCTGGAGTCTTCCGTGGAGAAACGCGTTCCTGACGTCCATTTGCCTGGTGTACAGGTCCTGGTGATTGATTACTGCCAGGAGCGTCCTCAACGTTGTCAGCCTGGCGACTGGAGCATATACTTCGTCGTAGTCGAGGCCTTTCCGCTGGGAGCAGCCTTTGATGACCAGTCGCGCTTTGTATTGCACGATCTCCCCATTTTCGTCTCGTTTGATCTTGAAGACCCATCTGTTGTTGATCGCCTTCCTTCCTTTCGGCAAGGAAGTGAGTGACCAGGTCTCGTTCTCCTTGAGTGCTGCCAACTCCTCTTCAACGGCCTGGTACCAGTGCGTTGCGTCTTCTCGACCTTGGATATCTGCATATCTCAGCACTTAGTGCAGTAACCACATAGTCCTCTAAATACTTGGGCGCCGCTTTGATCCTGGCACTCCTCCTCAAGCTGGGAATTGGTGGAACTTTCTTCTTGGGAAATGTCGCGGAGTCGCTTTTGAAGTCGTTGTCCACTTTTTCCCGGTGGTCCTGGATCTCCGCACCCTGGTGTTCACCGCCTCCTCTTGCGTGTGTGCCTTCCGTGTCTCCGACATCGTTGTAAAAGTCTTCCAGACAGCTTCCCTGGTGTCTTCTCGGCAGCCGCTCATCGAAGATGACATCGCGTCCATAGAGAATCTTCGAATCCTCTGGAGACCACAGCCTGTAGCCGTTGTTGCAATAGCCTGTCATGTAACATTCTTTCGATCGCGGGCCGAATTTACCCTTCAGGAGTGGTTTGGGCAGGTGCAAGTAGGCTTTGCAGCCAAACACCCTCAACTTCTGCAAGTCGACCTTTTGTCCAAACCACAACTCAGCAGGAACTGCCTTTTCCAGAGCACTTGTAGGGGATCTGTTGATCAGGTACACCGCCGTCATCACTGCTTCTGTCCACAGAGACTTCGGGAGGGTTGAATCAAGGAGCATACACCTTGCCTTTTCCAGAATGGTTCGGTTCATTCTTTCCGCTACCCCGTTCTGTTGAGGTGTGTGACGAATGGTGAACTCGAACTGTATCCCGTGCTGATCGAAGTGCTCCTTCATATCTGTTGACAAATACTCGCGACCGTTGTCGCATCTGAACCGTGAAATCTTTGATCTAAAGTGAGTCGTGACCATCGCCTCATAGATTTTGAAGTTTTTGAAGACTTCCGACTTAGACTTCAGAGGGTACGCCACCGTGAAATGTGTATAGTCATCAATAAATGTGAGCACATAGCGCATGCCGGTGTAGGACTGTGGATCTACAGGACCGAACAGGTCGCTATGCACAAGCTGCAAGGGTCTCGTGGCGCGCTCGCGAGGTTGTTGGTGTGGAATTTTTGTTTGCTTACCTTTTACGCAGGTTTGGCAGACTTGTTTTTCGTCTCCTACGCAGGTTGCGTTCACGCCCTTGACCAGTGCCTTCAGCTTGTGCAGTGAGCTTAAGCCTATGTGCCCCAAGCGTCTGTGCCACAGCTCGGTACCGGTTTCCATTTCACACAAGGTGGCTGTTTCCCCGATGACTTTGAGTGAGATCTCATATAATTTTTGCTTTCTCGTTGCAACTGCAATTGTCTTTCCATCCTTCCGAATAATTCCTCTGCTTTGCTCAAAAATAATTACATGGCCATTCCTCTCTAAAACTGAAACTGATAATAAGTTAAACTGCAGACCCGGGACTACGAGGACGTTCAGAATTGTGATTCTGATTTTCTTTCCATTCACGATAGATTGGGCGTGAATGTCGCCTCGTTTATTTGCGGTCAATGTTGAACCTGTCTTGGCACTTTTTATAACGATTCTGCGCTCAAGGGTTCTAATATTTGAGAGGAACGCCTCCGAGCTTACTAAATGTTCGGAAGCGCCCGAATCTAGGTACCAATGCATTGTACTTGTCTCTGTTTTCTCGGTACCAGCGACGAAACTGTAGACCACTTGCTCCTCCTCCTCCTCATCTGCGCCCACTGCAACGTGAGATTCCTGGTGCTGCCCCTTTCGGTTGGTCGCAGGTTTCCTGCACTCCGCCCGGAAATGGCCATAACGGCCGCAGTTGTGACATTGGTAATTCCGTTTATCCAAGTTCTTTTTGACGTGGTTGGGTTTCGTTCTCGAGAGCCGCTTAGATGAAGAAGTCGAAAAGGCCGTCGATGGTTGGGGCTCTCCGTCATGTCGACCACCTAACCTCTTTGCCTGCTCGTCAAGTAGTCGATTCTTCACGAAACTCAATGTAAGATGATCTTCCGAAAGAGTCTCGATGGCGGTCACGACGACGTCGTACTCCGCTGGCATTGTCAGGAGAAGATGACACACGATGTCGTTTTCTTCCATCGTTGCCCCGGTGGACTTGAGGTCCCGAATGAACTTGTCAAACTTCAGAAAATGAGCCTCAAGAGTTTCTTCGCTTGGACTAAATTTACGAGCAAAAGTGTTTCGTAACGTTACCCAAATATCAAACGCGGTTTTTCCGTCTTTCACGTATTCCAGCTGATTATCAGCAATGCGCTGAATAATCGCCGACTTGCACTTTTTATCCCGTTTTCGAATTGATACCTGTTCTCGTTCCTTTTGGGCTGCTGTCACGTCCAAAGCATTGACTTTGTCCAAGAGTTCGGAAAGTGGATTTTCGACACATTCCAGAAGTTCCACCTCGTCCAGGTATGTTTCAATTCGAAACTTCCAATTATCGTAGTTTGTGCCATCGAAAAGCGGGATTTTATACCTCGTTTCCTCAGCCATAACCTCAAAACCGGCGATTCCTTGTTTTTCAAACGAAAACTGTGTTGTCGAGTGCTTTGCAGATAAATCTGGGCCCATAACCTGTCAAAGTGCGCCTTTGTGGAGGTCGAGGTTCGGCTAGTTAAATAAATAAAGTCGGAATTGCCACTTGCTAACACAATTACTTTATTTACATCAAATGACAGATACAACAATGTTATTAGTTTACGCAGAGTTTTGTGGATTTATAAAATAAACGCAATATTTCACAACATACACAAACGTTTTTAATATCTTTCTATATTACAGGTTATATTTATTTTAAGCGCGCGCACATATCATGTGCAACAGAGTCACCATTGTGTGTGACTTACAACCAACTAACATTTCACAAGAAGAAGAACTAAAGTTCCCGTTACACAAGATATTTGGCGCGCTATATAAAATGTTCATACAAAAACAATAAATACTGACACCTCCCCTAGTCCTTGAGTCCAAGGACTCCACATTGTCCTTTAAATTGTTTTCCTTCAATTATCTTGGTCATGCAGTCCGCAGCATTTTCGTATGTGGGTACATATTGTAGACTGATGTTTCCCTCTTCAATCTCGTCCTGAACAAAGAATATTTTCAATGCGATATGTTTAGTACGTTCTGAAGATGTTCTATTTTCTGCTAATTTCTTAGCTCCTTGATTGTCAATGTGGATAACGATAGGACGTTCCACGAATTTTGTCTGTCCTATTTCTTCTAAAAGATTGTTCATCCATTTCGCTTCGCGTACGGCTTCGCTCAGTGCAACAAATTCTGCTTCAACGGTGCTTAAAGCGATTGTTCGTTGCTTTCTGCTATGCCAATTTACTGCAGCTCCTGCGAAAGTTGTTATGAAACCACTATACGATTTTCGATCTGTTATGTCCGATCCCCAGTCAGCATCGGTGTACATCTTAACATTTTCTTCAGATTTTTTCAATTCCAATCCTTTGGTTTTGGTGCCTTTTAGATATCTTAAAAGATGTTTCGCAGCTCGCCAATGATCTTGTGATGGATTGTGATTAAACTGACTAAGATATGTCGTAGGATATGCCAAATCTGGCCTTGTACCCGTTGCCAAATATAATATGCTTCCTATCAATGTCCTATATCTCGATGCATTTGCTTCATCTAACTTGTTTTCTTCATTCGCAGCTTCCAATTTTTCTCCTGTTGCTAACGGTGTTAATACCGGTCGACAATCTTGCATATGAAATTCTTTTAGTATTTCTTCGGTGTATGCTGTTTGATCCAGGATAAATCCTGTATCGGTCTTTGTAACTCGTATAGACTGAACGTGTCGTACGTCTCCTAAGTCTCGTGTCTCGTATTCCTTTCCAAGTGTTTCTTTCATTTTATTTATTTCTTCAAGTTTACCATAAATCATTAAGTCATCGACGTATGTGGTCACTATGAGTTTTCGTTGGTTGTCATAGTAAACACACGGGTCTGCGACAGATCGTTTCATATTTTGTTTCCTTAGAAATCCGTCTAATGTTTCGTTCCATTTTCTTCCCGATTGATGTAATCCATAGATACACTTTTCTAATTTGCATATCCATTTTCCGTTTCGTAGTTCATCTTCACTTGGTATATTATTAAATTTTTCTCGTATTTTGTCGCTTGTTTCTATGAACCCTTCTGGAATTTCGATATAAGTTTCACTATCAATATCTGCCAATAGATACGCTGCTACTATGTCTACGTGGTGTACGCTCCAATTTCGCTCTGTCGCTATACCCATCAATATACGCATTGTTTTCATCTTCACGACTGGGCTGTACGTTTTATCAAAGTCTATTCCTGGTCGCTGTTCGTATCCCAATGCTACGACTCTTGCTCGATGTCTTACTAATTTTCCGTTTTCATCATATTTTCTCTTGAATGCCCATTTGGTTCGTATTACTTTTATATGTCTTGTTCTTGGTACAAATGTCCATGTTTTATTGCGTATAAGGTTCTCGAATTCTTCCATAATTGCATTTTTCCACTCTTCACTGTCGTTCGTTTTTATCGCCTCCTGTAATGTTATTGGGTCTTTTGGTCTTGTTTCTTCTTTCTGAACGTGTTTGCATTCTGTAACGTAGTCTTGCATCCACGCAGGTTTTCTTATATTTCTTCTTCTTCGTTCTATTTCTTGAAAATTTTGTTGATTTAATGGTTGTTCTAATTGTGCTGTTTCTTTTGATATTTGTTCCTCGCTAACACTTTCCCTTTCTTCTTCCTCTTCTACGTTGTTTATTTCTTCACCTCGATTTTCGTTTTTCGCTTCAGTATTATCTTCACTACATAATTCGTTAAAAGTTAATGTCATCCATTTCTTTGTATCTTCATATTTGTTTGATTCAATGTTTTCTTTCTTCATTTTAGCTGGAAATATTTCTTCTTCAAATATGACATCGCGCGCTATGTCTACTGTCTGGTTTTTCGGATTCCATAAACGATATGCTTTGGATTGTTCTGAGTATCCGATCATAATTCTTTCTTCGCCCCTTGGTTTGAACTTAGACTGCTTTTTTGAGATCTTCTTCCATGCTCGACATCCGAAAGTTCGTAAATGGATGAGATTTGGGGGTTTTCCTTTCCAAATTATGTATGGACTTCGTCCTTGGTTTGCCTTCGTTGGGGTTCTGTTTCTTAAGTAATTTGCGCAATAAACTGCTTCCGCCCATAATCTTAAAGGTAGGCCGCTTTCTAAAAGTATACATCTCGCCATATTTACCAGCGTTTGATTCAGCCTTTCTGCCACGCCGTTTTGTTGCGGCGTATGTGCCACAGTTAACTGGCGTCTTATTCCTTCGTTTTGCAAATATTTGTCAAATTCTGTATTTATATATTCTCTACCGTTGTCTGTTCGTAATTCTACTATTTTTCTTTTGTGTACATTTTCGGCATATGCTTTGAAAATTTTAAATTTTTCTAATGCTTCGCTTTTGTGCTTCATAGGGTAAACTTCAGTATATCTTGTATGATCATCTGTGAAGGTTACTATGTATCTTGCACCTCCGTATGATACTGGATTCATTACACACATCACGTCTGAATGTATTCGCTGTAATGGTTCCGTTGCTCGCGTTTCGCTTGTTTTGGGAAAGGGTAGTGACTTCATTTTCCCTTCTATACAAATGTCGCATAACTGATTTGTGTCTGTGTCTTTCAGTTCTATTTCAACTGCCGAAGTTTTTAGTTGTTTTCGTACTGCTTGAATATGAATATGCCCTAACCTTTTATGCCATATTTCCAGTTCTTTTGACTTAGCCAAGTTTACAATAGAGGGTTGAGGTTTTAATTGTATATCTGGTTCGTTTTCTCGCAAACAGTAGAATCTTCCTTCACGAATCGCTTTCGCTCGAACATTGTCATTTTTGTCGCTTATGAGTAGCACTTCTTTCTTCATGTTTATCTTGAATCCATGGTCCGTAATTTTTGTTGCTGATAACAGATTTCCCTGAAGGTCCGGTACGTAAAGTGTATTCATAAAATCTATTGTCGAACCACCACATTCGTTTGATAATTCAATACGCATAATGCCGTAACCATATGACATTAATTTTCCACCTCCAGCAACTTCTACTGATGATGTCTGCTCAATAAACGTTTTGAATCTGTCACGGCGACATGTTATGTGGTCTGTCGCTCCACTATCAATAATCCAAATGTCATTGCGTGTACTTGCATTTTTTATGGTACAGAATGTACTGTGTTTTTCATTTATTGTCGAATTTGTATTATCTTCTTTCTCTGTATACATCGCAAGTGCTAAATTTGTTGATTTTTCTGAATTAGATCTTGTATTATTTGATGTATTTTGATGGTCACCGAATTTAGGACAGTATTTACCAATATGACCATACATTTGACATCTATAACATCTCGGTCCACGCTCCTCGTTACTTCCGCTTCCCCGCTGATTGGATTTGTCATCATCGCTGTTCGCTTGTTTATGACCATTGTTTGTATATCTACGCCCTTGTTTTTGTTGGTATCCGCCTCGAAAACTTGTGTGATTTCGTTCGTATTTTTCGAATTTATTCGCGTATTTTGTATTTGACCCACTGATTTTCATGACTTTGATGTCTCTGTTTATATTGTTACTCATTAGTCGAGTTTCTTCTTCGAGAAGTTGATTTTTAAATGTTTTCATCGTCAGCGTTTTATCATCCAATTTAAAGCTTCTTGCAAAGGTTTCATATTCGGCTGGCAAACCCATTAAGAGAAATATGATTGATTGCTTATCTGCAAATTCTATACCTGCACCTCTTACTTTGAATAACATTTGTTTATGTCTCGTTAGATACTGTAGTATTGTTTCATCTTCTCGTTTCGTTATATTCGCACATTCTTTTACAGCTAGCATTCCATCCCATGAGTTAAACTGAGTTCTTGCTTCTTTCAGGCCATTCCAGATTTCCTGTGCTGTTACACAATCTTCGACATCGTCTAGTGCGTCGTCATCAATGCTCGTCATTAATATTCCGACTGCTTTTTCATTTGCTCGTAATTCTACGTTTGTCGGTGTTTCACTCATACCAGGCTCGATTGCTGACCAACATTGTTTACTCATTAATATGCTTTTCGCTCGACGACTCCAATGCCGGTAATTTGTCGCATTTAATTTTTCCAGCCTTATATCGTCGCCCATAGTTGTTTTTCTTTTATGTTTTACGTTTCGTCTCTTCGTCGTTCGCAATCGTAATAGTTTTTTTTTCTTTTATTTGTGTCTAGGCATGGCCTGGGCCGATAACCTGTTATTAGTTTACGCAGAGTTTTGTGGATTTATAAAATAAACGCAATATTTCACAACATACACAAACGTTTTTAATATCTTTCTATATTACAGGTTATATTTATTTTAAGCGCGCGCACATATCATGTGCAACAGAGTCACCATTGTGTGTGACTTACAACCAACTAACATTTCACAAGAAGAAGAACTAAAGTTCCCGTTACACAAGATATTTGGCGCGCTATATAAAATGTTCATACAAAAACAATAAATACTGACAAACAATATATATTCAATTAAAAAACAAAACACATATTGTAACAATGAATTTAGGTGATAGTGACAGATGTCTAGCGTGAAGAGGTGACAGTGGCAGATGTCTGGCGTGAAGGGAGAACTGGTGGGATTGCATCTCTCAACAAAGTATTAAAATTTAAGCACATACTACTCAAGGAATTAAAAAATTGAATTGTTATTGTTACAAGAGGGAATTTTATTTCAAAAAAGGGATGTTACTTTAAATGTCTGCCAGAAATACACTGCTTCATTGACCTCGTTATCGATGTTGGTCCACTTTTTAACAAATCTACCCTCTTCTATACTCCTTTTGTCTTAAAACTGACACCATACTATTTTAACATTCTTTGATGAATCTTATGAAGTTTCACGTCTTTTCGCCTAATAATGTAATATTTTGCTGCTCTTCTACAGTGTAAATATCTAAGAGCACCACCATGATGTAAATTCTCCTGGTCCACTTACATAAACCATTTCTACTGGGCACTGTCAACTTCTGCAAGAATGTGTCTTCACTATGCTAACAAATATTTCATGTGATTTTTTTCTGAAATATTATTAATTTATTGTATTTTATATCACCCCCATATAATAATGCTAGTATGAAAACTAATATACTTACCGAAAATATATTGAATGATAAAGATAAGATGAAGATAAAATATACAAATGCTAAAATAACAGTTTTAAATGTCAAAGAATTTCGAACAATGCAATAGAGAATTGTGGGAAATTTACAGCAGTTCTCAAACAGGTTACCTTTTTATAGTATTTTGATATTAAAGTTTGAGAATCCCTGTAAAATCTGTACTACTAAAGCCATCTATGAAAGGGTCAGGAAGTATTTCCAAACGCTACTAGATTGAAAACTTGTTATCACGTTTCTGAATGCAGTTTCACCCCCCTGCTGCTGTCATTACTGTTTTATTTTTATTAAACGACACGTCATACGTCCGTTTATATATCTACTATACATATACTCTCTGTTTTGGATGTGGTGATCCTCTCGTCATCCGTTTATGGGTTGGGAATGGACAGTCATGTTTGTGTCTGTTTTTGTCATTCAGAATGTGAGTGACATAGTCAGGTATGGGCATGGATGTGGGTTTTTGGTTCGGGGGCTGATGACGTGAGGATCCACCACATTTAAAACAGAGTATGTATATATGTACATCTGCGGCAGTTATGGTACAACAAATACTCACAACAATCCTATGTTAATAGCTATTAACGGACATACAACTAGATAATATCTAGCTGACTCGTCCGCCATTTTGAATCCACTTTAATCATTAATGAGACCAGCAAAAGTAGCAAAAGAAAACCAACAGGAGAGGTAGCTGTTGAACGACACATTTTATGATGGGAAACCACCGATCAAAAGTCTAACCTAAATTTTTTTGCTTACTTCACTATCGTAAACTATGTGCAATAAAGGTTCAGATTCATTTATTTTACTATCAGCAGACGAGAGTTTGTTAAATGAGGGATGAAGGTATGATAATTATTTTTGCAACAAAGTTCATTATTTAAATCCAAATCATTTTTAGATGAAAATATACTTTATGTTCAATCATCGCAATTGACAGACTCGACTGAGGAGCAACAACAAGATAAATTTAAATTCGATCATGCTACCGTTCTCTTAATGTTAGACTTAATAGGAAATAAAAAGGAGAAACTAAGAGAGAGAATGCATAAGAATAAATTTTGGCAAGAAATTGCTGAATCCTTTAACAAACTAGGCTATTTCGTTATTAAATTTATTAGTGACAGATTAGAATTATTTAACTCGTTTATACATTTCAACAAAGTGTAATGTTCATGATTATCAAAAAATTCTAAAAGTAGTACTTTATTCATATTTACAGTTTTTCGTATTCTACCGCACTTTTCACAATAACAGCAAAAGCAGCGTAATTTTTCTTGCTGGTTTTGCTGCTCAGCAAATTCAGCAAAGCAAAACCAGCAAAGCGTTCAACATGAACTGTTTCCGGTTTGCTGTCTTTTGCTGGGCTCATTGAACGTAACCAGTGTTAATCATAGAAATGATCCATAATGACGAGTTGTTCTGCTTCAAATTATTTAAGAAATGGTTATAATTTTTACAGGTAAATATAAAATGTTTTATTACTTATCAAATACATATTTTTCTCTAACCTCAAAAATCTTACCGTATTTTTTCTTCTTTTATTATTTTAAATAAATATAATATGACAAATTTGGAAGTTATATTTTATTATGAAAAATAGTTACTACATAACTCATAATTCACTGCGTTCATTTTGGCTGCAATATGGCGGCAAGTCAGCTAAGTATTATGGTATCATCTAGTATTCTAGTAGCTGTATGTCCGTTAATAGTTATTAACATAGGGTTGTTATTCAATAGTTTATCGGTTTCAGAAAATGACATTATTAAAAAATAATTATTTTTTGAAATTCTTTCATAAATGCTACATTCAGAATGCTATTATTAACAAAACAATTATTTTGTCTAATGCCCGGTTTCATCATTGCCGAATAAATTCATAAATACTTATCTGACGAATAAATTTTTATTCATCGGTTAGTCAGAGTTTCGATTCACCAACTAAAATAAGAATGATAAGAATCGCATGCATAAATCTACTTCAATTTGATTATGGATTGTAGGGAGTAGGGATCATTTCTTTTTCGCCTGAATTCTAATATTTAAGGAAATAAAATAACCGTATAATATTCCATTTCTATATTTATCTATTATCCATTTTAGATTAGTCCCTTAATGTAAATATTATTTTGATTCATTTTGATTACCTTATTGAACAATTATAAAATTATTATAACAAGCACAATAAAAATATCAAATGTGAAACTATTCGATGAATATAGTTATTACATCATTAGCCAGGTATACTTTTGTTTACGAAAGATGACTATTCAAGGTCACTTGTTTGAAGAAAGATACATAGCATTTTATACAGTAGTAGCAGTAGCTTAGCAACATTTGTTAAAAAGAGAAAAGATTATTTGACGTATGTTGTGTGGCAGATATACATAAATGGTGACATTACTTTCTAACAAATTACAAATAATAATGACGTATGTCGTAGAGTTAGAGATATCTAATTATCTACTACACTGCCCTCTGTCCTAATATTTACCCAATGACGTCATTTAAATCAAATTATTATTTCATGGTTTATGTCAAGTCTATGGTTTGCAAAAACATAGGTGAAGAGCATAAATCTTGGAGAAAGGCATTATTTAAAAAGAAACATAATTTTCAAATAAATTACACTTATTTTTTTTCAGTTAAAATGTATCCATAAATATTTCATGTTGCACGTGTATGTATACGAAATGCAGTGAAGTTATCTGCAAGTAATACTATACCACACGGTTAATAAATGACCTCCAATAGTCATCTTCGTGAACCAAACTATAGTTAAGCATTTACGGACAAGCTAGTACATTACGTGTCGTGTGTCGACCCCGGTAGAGCGAGACATGTGAACTAGCGAGCTCGTAATGCAGCTACCGGCCGTGTGTCGTATAAAATATTTCTGTATTCTCAACAACTATCAAGATTTGAGCAGGACTAGATTTGCGGAGTCGAGATATGCTTAAGTCGTGATTTAAAGGTGTTGCGACTTGCGACCCTACCCCATACCTGTTGAATGCGCCTTGTCAACTGTCTTGTTTATGTTAGTTTTATTACGTTTTATACGGTTATAAGTTTTTTTTATTTCTATGTTATATTACTTACTAAATCTCATCAGCTCCTGTAGGTCGCGTCCGATAAAATTCAATTTTTCAGGTAACATTTAAAATTAAATAAAAAAGAACGCAATTTTTTAAATTTGTAATATAAATATGTGAAAGTTTCAGAAAAAAATAAAAAATAAAATAGAATACCCTATTATTCCTTCCCATTTCCGAAAGTAATAATAATCAGCATTTATATTTATTTACTGGAACAAAAACAATAATTTGGTAAATAATAGCATCTCCTCCCAGATTACTCCTCTTATCGCTCTGATTTCATTTTCCCGGTACTTTGCGCTATTTGCGGTTTGTAATCTTGTACTCAGTGGTTTGCAAAGCGAGCGAAACGGTTTTAACGAACTTTTAATTTTCCCTAACTCGTGTTGCCAGAGGTGTGTACGACATCATTTCAAAGTGATGATGAGAGGAAGTGGACTATTCAATAAAGTTCCAATACCTGTTATTTGTTTACCGGCGGCACTTTGAACGGTTCCGGCTTGACCTGTGTGGTCCATGGTAATTAAATTCCGATTTGCGGGATTCCGCAATTTGCGAATTTGAATTTTTTGCTAAATTTGATATTATCCATTGATTTTATTCCAACTCTTCTTATAAAAATAAATAAAATATATTAAATATTAGCACATATTCGAAATCGCAGTCATACTGAATATGAGTATTATCACACTTACAAGTAAGATCTTAAATACATAATCATTTATATATTATATTCGTTTAAAAATTCTGTTTTATACTAATTTTAGATGTTGATGGAGTGTTTTTATATTTACATTCCGTCTCGTCACGTCCAAGCATGAATTTTAGATTCTGCGCACACAAGGTCAGTATAAACTAAACAGGCGCCAGCTGTACCATCGTAAAAAAAATCGCAATAAACACATACATATCTGTCCGTTTTCAAAATCAACAAATAAATTGATTCGGAAAACAGTAGGAAATATCTTGTGGAAAATTTTCTTCAGTAACATCATCACTACGGATTCCTATTGGTGATTATGTACTTCGTATTGATTTAGGAATTAAAAAAAATGTTAAGATTTTAATTTGTCTTGAAAATTGCATTTATCTTTTTGAATTTTTCAAATTTAGCAAAATATTTAAGCCTTGTATATCAGTTCTTACGGTGAAGTTGCAATCATCTCTGATATTAGCATTACAAGAAATAAACCTTTGGAGAATTTTATTCTTCGTCCATAATATAGAAATTTTCCAAATCGAAAGTACATATGTTTTAAGTGTATTGGAATGTTCAGCCAGAGCCATGCTAGAGCACATTTTGTTCGCCTATTGTTTTGTGTTTATCTGCGATATTCATCCATCCTTAGTTTGACATATCTTTTAGTTGTAGCGGTTGTACCTACATATTATGTAGCTTTGCAATTATCAATTAATAGAACACTAAAAATAAAATGAATTAAATAATACAAAAGAAAATAATTAAAAATGTTAATTTATTAACAGATAAATAATACAAAACTTTTACAAGTAGAAAAATTACTTGATATTAAAAATTCAAAAGTAACTAAAATAAAGAAAACTACATTTAATAAACTATATTTTAGGAGCAATAAAGGCAGTTCAGGTATTCAGACTAGCTGACTAGCGAAAATATAATTTCTTAATACATTTTGAAACTTTATTTATACAAAATATTATTCTTATAAATATTAAATGTAAAAATATGAACTACTTTGGTTTGAAAATTTTACTTGGGTTTTTAATCCAACTAGTTTTGCTTGTTGAGGGAGATTGATTATCCGACGAAATACTCCCTCGATCGTTTTTCGTTTTATTTTCGTTATTTCCGGTTGCATTTTCCTCACCCGTTATGTCCACTATAAGACTTTGACGACATAATGTTGAAACTGTATTCATTTGCGGATCTTTACTTCTTCTCATTTTGACTTTCCTGAATTTAGACGCTAAACTAGAAATTCCGAACTTTCCATCTTTCTTTTTCGTTGCCCTTGGAAGAGAAACATAACCTTGAGAGTGTATTTCCGGTCTGAATTGTTCGTAAGTAGCTTCATCTACGTTTATCATTCCCGCGCTTGCTGATTTGACTAACATTCCGGAATATTTTACGTCGTCGCAGCTTGACTCACTTCCGAAACTGACTTGACTTAAGCGGTTCCTGGCGGGATATTTAATTTCTTTCTTTTCTAATCGCAAGGGTGCGGAAGAAGGGCCAGGAATTGCAGGTTCCGTTTTTTGGAGGAATTCTTCTTTAGCTTTTTGTAATTTATTGGCACGTTCTCTGGAATTTGGACTCATTTTGAATGTATCTGGAGGTTTTGGGGGAGGTATGGTTAGTTTTAAAGATGGCGCCTTTTCTGTAATTTTAGGTTTTATTTCATCTTTTTCTTGTTTTGATTCTTCATTTATTTTAGAGGTCTTAATGGAAAGATTTTGATTGGTTTTCATGGATCCTACACTAGTAGATTTTAAAATACCGCGAATTAATTTTGGTGATGAGTTGTTTTCCGAAGAATCTAATGATATTCCTCTTTGGGTTATTTCCGGCGCAGTTATTTGTTTTCTAACGGGAAGTATGACTCCCATACTGGCAGATTTTTCTATTTGTTTACGCATAAACAACGGAGAATAACCACTATTATTAATTAATACTTTATTCATTTCTTCTTCGTATTTCTCTGTTTGTGTTTTCACTCTTCTTTCAAAAACTGGCGACCTCCAAGCAACTGGAGATGCAGATCCACTACTTCCTGCTGATTTATTTCCGGAATCTTGTTCAGATAGTTTTTGATTATATCTGGCGATCATAAGACGAATTGCAGGTGATGTTTCTTTTGTTAGATGTCTCTCTCTTCGTTGGGCGATAGGTGAATTTGGGAGTGGGGGTAAACAGGAAGGAGTACTTGGGCGGGAATTTTGTATTTCGGGTAGGGGAGCCTCGTTATCTTTATCTTCTTTGTTTTCATTTGGTAGTGTTATTCTTCTTTTTCGAGGTAACAATGGAGATTCGGCGGGAGAATGACTTCTTCGTAAGAAATTGTTTCTGTTTATTTCTGTTTCGTTGATTTTTGGGGGAGAGTTTCTTGTTTCATTAGTTTCGGTTTTCTTGTCAAATACTTCAGAAGCAAATGGTGTAAATAGTTTTCTAGTAGTGTGAACGAAAACTGAAACGGGCGATTGTTGAATATTTTCTTTTATATTTGCAGCGTCCAAATATTGAATTTGAGTCGGTATAATTACGTTCGAATTAGGTACAATGGACTCTCGAATTTGTTCCTGATTTGTATGTGTATCTTCTTTATTACAATCACTTTGAGAATCTGATATTCTCCTTGTTCTGATTAATTTTCTTTGACATCTAATCTTCCTGAGCGATTCAAGAGTATCATTTCTATTTTCATTGTCTAAACTTTTGTGAAGATGCGCCTGAGAATATGATTTTAAAGAGCGGTTTAGTTGATAACTTCTTTCACTACGTTCTTTTCTGTTATCAGCGTAAGATGTCACTTGTAGTTTAGCGTAGTTTAGCATTTGATTATCTTCTGATTTACTTTTGACTAAACGGTCTTTTCTCCGCGGGAATTTGACTTTGTTTTTTTGGTCTTCTTCGTCAGAGGAATCTGGAGTTGGCATGGATATTTGGTCTAAAGATGCGCGTTTTTGGAAGGAGCTGCGGCGGTTTTTGAAAGAGCCTTTTTTGCGACGACCAGGGGCTGTCATATCTAAAGATAAAATGAGTATTTTTTTTTTAATTTGGAATTTGAATAGATACCTGATGCAGCACATAAATACGATAAACTTCTTTTGAGTTCTTTGATTTTTATTATGAGAAGATCTACCATTTCACAAATATCTTGGCCGTACTATAAAAAAAAAAGTTATTAATATTTAGACCTGTTTTTATTTTAAAAATTTACTTTGTTGCTTATGCCCATTTCTCTGTGTGCGGTACTGAATTCGGTATGTCTTTCAATAACAATTAGTTTCAATTTTTCTGACTGAAAATACAATGTCTTAAAGAAGATATTAATAATCAGACGATTACTTACTATTGTTACTAATTCTGCAGATAAATCTTGGGAAATGTTTAAAGTGTCATTTAGCTGTGAGATCGTGAATCCACTGTTTTTATTGGCAAGATTTTTAGCATCAGTAATACTGGTTTCTTGAAGTTGTAGAATTTTTTGCACTAAACCTTCGCTCATTTCAGATTGTTGACTATAATAATTGTTCAAAGAATCCTGCAACAATTGATTTTTACGTTAATTATTTACCTTGTTCATTAGAAGCGTGCAAGATTATTATTAATTATTAAAATAGGTGTTACATGCAATTATGTATAGGATGTAAATAAATTACAAGTGTAAGAAATAATATTGTTACTTGTAAGCAAAAATACGCAAGGTGAGTAGAAAACTGCAATTGCAAAATAAGCATATTTTGACATTGACTGAAACAAATGCTAATGTGTTCGATTTGTCATATTGACATGTCCCATCAAAATTCATTTGTAACTTATACACATATTAAATAATACGTTCAAATTCAGATGCAGAAAGAGAAACATAGTGTATGCCAGTTATCCACGCAGAGTTGGACAGCATTTCACTTAGGAAAAGAGTTACGTTTTCGTACGAGGTTTTTTACTGTTTCGGAGAGTATAGCATTGCGAAGGTTCTCTTTCCGAAGCAAAGCATCAGTTATATATGAAATTGAACGGCATATATCTCTACCATATTTTATTATACATCCCCTTAGTACTTTTACGTATGTAATAATAAAAAAATAAGATTTAGAATACAAATTTTGGTGTTGTAGGTTTTGCTGGGAAACTTTGATGATTTTTGTCTACTTATTTGGGTTTTTCTACATCCCTCTAGAAACATGTATAGTATTTTTCACACAATTCAATCCTGATAACTACAAAGATTTAAGAATTATATTTGTAACACTGCACGTCTTTTTTGCATTAGACATATTTATAACACTTCTTACTGGCTACGAGGAACAAAGAAGAAAAAGATTTGTATTGGAAAAAAAGAAAATTTTGTGGTATGGTTGATATCAAAACTCGAAGGATCGGCATAGAATGCCTTTCAATGGGGTATGTGACCTTGACCAAATTTAGAGTTAAAAATAATATAATTGCAATGATTAATTACAAACAAAGATTATACAATTATTGTAATAATTGCTAATTCTGGTATATGTATATTACCTATGTGTATCAAGGCTGTAGATAATATAGTGATTATAAATCCCTATGCTTAGAGCCCCACGGTAAAAAAAAAAACTAATTGTGATTACAATAAAGATAATGACTAATCATGAACACAAATGTAGATACCAGTTTTTTGATGAGAACCCATTTTTTTCTGTAAAAGTTATATTTCGTCTTGACTATATTTGATTTTAGTCAAAACAAATGATAATAAAAATTAATAATAGTTATTTAGATACACAGTTTGTAAAACTGAGGCACGTAGGGCCGAGATGGTCAAGCATTCAAGACCGAAAATCGCACTGTTCGATTCCAGTTACATATAAGATTTTTCGTCATACCTTATATATCATATTTTACAAGAAATAAAATTAAATATGTTTATTACATATTCTATAAATATCTTTCATATCAGTAATTAAAGTAGGTAGCCGTGCTTTAGATATCATTGGCCGCGTTTAGCAACACTCATCGCTGAGCACCGAAGTTTTCCGAACAGATTGAATAGACGAATGTGATTGGTCCAGCAATTGAATTCGGGAACATCGGCACTCAGCGGTGCTCATCGCTGCCGAAGAACAAAATAACACATATTTATGTCAACAAGAAAATGTCAAATGTGTTACGTGTATTCTAGCAACAGAGCTGGGCAAATTACTTTCAAAAAGTAATCAAGTACAATTACTTTAACCAAACTATACTCAAATTACTTTTAAAATTAATTACTGCTACAGAAATGTAATTAAATTACTAATTACTTTTGCATAATAATTGAAATTTTAATTACTTTAGTAAAAAAAAAACGAGGTAAAAGTTTGTATATCAAAAATATGAAAAAAATCGAAAAAAATAAGAATTGAAAAATAACAGAAATGATTTTTATTCAAATATTCTAGGTGGCTATGTGAAAATGAACAGACATTTAATAGTAACTTGCTGAACGAGTTTTTTTTAAATTAATAAATTTAAATTAAATGTTCACATACCCACCTAGAATATTTGAATAAAAATAATTTCTAATATTTTTTAATAATAGGTTTGTTCCAACATACAACCAAATCAATATGGAACTGTCCGACGCATGCGCAGTACTCAAATGAAAATGCCATTTTAATACTACGCATTCTTTAAATAGTTCCGTACTGATTTGATTGTATGTTGGAACAAACCTTATATCCTTTTTCTCATTTTTTTTTCATATTTTTGATGTACAAACTTTTACATTGTTGAAAAGAGAAAAAAATGGAAGTATATTTTAATAAAATAATTATAGGTTGCTATTTAAAAAAATTTGATGTGGCCAACATAATACCTCCCGTTTAATTTAATTTTTATTCATGTAAATACTTAAAATTAAATTAAATTTAAATACCAGGCTCGATCCCGACCGACGCTAAATATTTCGAATTTTAAATGCACAAAAATGACCCCTGTATTGCACTCTCTACGCCAGCTATGAGTGCCGGTGTCGCCTAGTAAACGCTTGCACGGTACAAATATGGCATCATCATTACCGAAGTCTATGTACAAAGCAGATTGGCACACCTAGCAATGGGTAATATGCCGTGACGATATATTTATTTTATTTATTTATATATTTACCTATATTCCTACATATTTACTTATGCTGGTAACTGTATTAAGTTCCTTTTCATGTAATTATTGTTCTATTTACTATTTTCTTTTTAAAACGTTGCTATTATTATTTGAAATGCTTAATTTGTTGACAGTGACATATGTGTATATCTGTCAGTTACATGCATTTGAGATCTAAAGTGTGTTACCATGGAGTTGCGGTTAAAGCGTAGGCTCCGGGATTAAAATTATAAGTAGATAGTTTTATAAATTTATTCATAAAATATATAGAAAAAGTATTAATGCAAACCTGTAGAAAATTTAATAATCTTTAATTTGTATATAACATAAATCTCGAAAATTAACATTTAAAGGTATTTTTCGAAGAAAAACTATTTTGAGCTTCCAGTAAAATATAATTTCCGGTCAACTGATTTACATCAAAATCTAATGGTTTCTTTCCATATTAGGATAAGGTAGAAATACAAGGTTTCAAAATTTCTGAACGGTAGTATTTGAGTTAGAGCGTAAAGAGGATCCAGCACACACACACACACACACACACACACACACACACGCACGCACACACACACACACACACACACACGCACACACACACACACAGACACACACACACACACACGCACACACGCACACACACACACACACACACAGACATCATCGTGAAAATGTTAAAATTGGATTCTAGTGACCTTAAAACGTGGTCATTTACCAAAATCTCGATATGCGATTTTTAACACAATCCCTATACATCCCTTACCAAGGGTAGCGGGAAGTAAAAATAAAAGTTGATAGTCGTATCTCGCAAACCTGACTTTATAAAAAATATCTACATCTGCCATCAAATAGTATATTTAAGTAAAAATAAAACTTTCATATGAGTCTTTTTTTCTATTACTTATAATAAATATGTTGAAAGTGTGGGCTTCTTCCCAGATTAATCTATATGGTTATTAAAAATACTTTATAGTGATTTATATAAAATAATAAATTATAATTTAAGTAAAAGTCGAAAGTACGTTTTACGTCCCAACGTGCATGACAAATTGCACTAACCTGTCGTTACACCCACAACGCAGACAAACTACGCTACGCCCGTATCCCGTGGATTCCCTCACTTCTTGGTTCAAAATAGTAATTAATATTTGAAAAAACAAGTACTTTTTCAATTATTTTTCAAATGTAATTGAGTACAAGTACTTTTTTTTACAAAGTAATTAATTACAATTTACAATTTGGGAAAAAAGTAATTTAATTAGTAATACTTACCAAAAGAAATTAATTACTGCCCAGCTTTGTGTAGCAATGAATTTTACTTATGAATGTTGTACATAGTGTTTGTTGTTGTCATAGATGCGCATCACAAATAGAAAACTTGATAATAAATGTCAAATTATTTAAAGGAAAATAAATCTTTATTTCCTTTTTCTTGCAGGAGTAGAAAAATAGTGTGTATAACACGTGTTGAAAGTCCTTTGTCGAACACAAACGATTGCAGCCTCCGTATCGCTCAGGCTGCAACTTTCGTTTTGGTTCGACAAAGAAACACTTTCAACACTTGGTATACAAACTATTGTAGACAATTTACTCTTTACCTCCCGCTACCCTTGGTAAGGGAGGTATAGGGATCGTGCTAAAATTCGCATATCAAGATTTTGGTAAATGACCACGTTTTAAGGTCCCTAGAATCCAATTTTAACATTTTCGCGATGATGTCTGTGTATGTGTGTATAATTTATAAAGTACATAATATAAAAATTATATCTCGGAGCTTATGCTTTAAACACATCTCCGTGGTTACATAGATCAGCTCAAATGTATGTAACAGACAGATAAATGTCACTGTCAATATAATAATCATTTCAAATTAATAATAGTAACGTTTAAAAGGAAAATTGTAAATATAACAATAGTTTTATGGAAAGGAACGTAAAATACATAATTTCTAGCATTAGTAAATATGCAGGTATGTATTTAAATAAAGAAACAAATAAATATATGTATTTTCACGGCGTATTATTCATTGCTGGGTGTGCTAATCTGATTTATACACACATTTCGATAATGATGATGACATATTTGTATTGTGTGGGTGTTTACCACAAGGGTTAATTTTATGCCATTTAAAATTCGAATTATTTGGTGTTGATAGGGATCGAATCGGATTCCCCAGATTCGCGACCAGTTATCAGGCACGAGGCAACGAGACCCCATAGGTAAATGCCGGGAGATATTGTGTTGATCACATCAGATTTGTTACCCTAAATACCTAATGAAAAATATTTGAACCCGCTGCCTATAGTAACCAGCATTTGAATGTAAACTGTCACTTACTGTCAACAAAACAATGTCATAATGGCATATTTTCGTAGTAGGTATGACGAAAAAATATATTCAATGCTTGAATCTAAGGCCAAAAAGAATATAATTTGCATAGAATCTAATCCTGGAACTAGAAATGAATTTTGTCGTAGTCATGTTTTTTTGTAATTTTATAGTACAATACAGGGACGAGTTCTTATTTTGTACCGATCTTTCGAGTTTTAGTGAAATGAACTACAAGTATTAATCCTTAATAATTTTATGTTCGAAATTTATTATTTGCAGGAGGTACATCAAAACATATTTTGTTGTTGATTTGGTATCAACTACAACGATATTTATTAATTTCATACCATGGTATTTTATGGATAAAAAACTAATTTGTTCCCAAATTGTTATACTGAACTTTATAAAATTGGTTAGGATTTGGGTATTTTTAGAATACTGTGAAAACTTTGCTAATGTGAGAGTGATTTATAATATTTTTAGGAATTGCCTATAATAATGAAACACTTTATTCTCAGAGGTTTGAAATGTACGGAGTGTTTTATAAAATATATCGGCTCATCGTGTTGTCCATATTATTTTTTCACATCGCCTCTTGTCTTCTCTTTGTGATTCCCTGTACTTTTGTAAAAGACATAACGATTTTGACGTACGATACTTGGATTCATACCTTTAACGCGGACTTACAAGTTTTCACTGTTTTCGAATTTTACTTGAAGTGTCTTCTTAATGCCATTAATCTTACATTAGGTTTGTATGATACTTTTTCGCTCTTTTACGCTATATTAAAATGTCCAATTATGTAATAAAATTACTAAATCTTAGCAACATTGTTATAATTCGCGATGTTACAGTTTCGAGTGCGAATGAAGTGATTCATCACATGCGATGTAATTGACTAGGAAAGTAAACGTCATAGAGTCGCCACAATCTTTGTTTAACTTCCTGAACGTACGTCATACACAAGATGTAACACCAAAACCGACCACCGCCATTATTTTCTTTATTATATTTTTTGCCAATTGACAATAAAAGTGCGATTTTTTGACAGCTAACAGTTTGTAAAATGTCACACAATAATATATTGTGTTATTAGGAGTAAACGGCCACTATGATTTTATTGTAATGTTAAAAATATGAGTTGTACATGTCAGAAATAAAATATTTAAATCGCTATAGCTCTGAAACTAGGCATTTCCGGCTATATGTTTATATGAACTTTTTTTTATTGTTTTGAGATGTATTATCCACCTTTAAATCCGTGACCGCTATTTTTTGAACTCAATGTATATCAATAAATTATTAGAAATACAAATTTAAATGAAAAAATAGTGTTTGTAGAAAAAATAGTGTATGATGTACATGTTAAAAGTAATTTTATCATAAATATCCTATTTGTTTCTACTGGTTACCAATTTTATCTATGTTGCTAAGATTCAGCAACTTTCTTACAGAATAATTTCCTAAGGCAATGGATTTTGAAGAAATGCGTATTGTTACTGTATTGTATATAAATTCTAGTACAAAGTATATTAATTTAAAATAAAAACAATGGAGAATTATAAAGAATTTATAAAGAGCAGGCAATCAGCTGTTTCCGGTAACCTTCGAAACAGCTGATGTTATTGCCTCTGCCTCTATCCTGTAACTAACTTCATTACCAAATAAATAATCGAAAATTTAATATAAATACCTTTATTAAAGTATATTTGGAAAATAAAATACTTATTTAGAATATTTTTTTATGAAAAAGTAGTTTGTATGCTACAATGTATAATTCTACACAAATTTTAGTTGTTAGAGGTCATTGGCCCCGATTGTGAGATAAGAATTTAACCCACTCGCCCTACGGGCTCGCGGCTTAAACTTTCGTTTCATGGGTAAACATTCTTAACTCACGTAGTTTATACATTATTTTATTCCATTTTGATGAAATAATTACAAAAACCATTATATTTAATTTTGAGAAAAACTAATCTATTAGTAGGTGTGCATGACAATCGTTGTTGATAGACGTCAAGTCGTTAATTTATAAAAAAACTAGCTTTATTTTCTGTCATTTTTATCGTGAAAAATAATGAAAATGGCTGATCTATAGGTTTGTTCGTTTGTCTTACTCTAAAGATGTAGGGGTACTCCGATATTTTTCTTTTATTCGCTTAAATCAGATACGAGCAACTACTCGGAGCGTATACAAACGAATGAAATTTTTGTGCAGTGCAAAGAACTTGTCAAAACTTTAGAGCTATCATAAACAAATGTTTGGAAAATGATATGTTGTATATGTCGTCGGACAGTAGCAGCAAAGATGAAATTTTTCACAAAAATTTAAAATTATTTATTAGCAAATTATTTAAATATAAAATAAGAACTTGAAAAAAATATAAGTAAAAATATTTTATTATAATAATAAAATTTTCGTGCTATAAATATTTTGCACTGTATGTTCATGTACGTTAACCACATGATTGAAATTGATCTAAACACAACCCAGCTTAGAAAATTTGCCACAATACTTGCTTGCTCGTTCTTACTCCTTTCTACATGGAGTAAGGAAATCATGTTCTAAACAGAGATGAGCAATTGCTCGATTGAAACCGAACAAAGTTCAAGTAATGATCTGTGACAAACGAACGTAGATTTCCACATGGAGTAGAAAGAGTAAGACAAACGAGCAGACCTTATGTGTAATAAAGACTGTGGTGAGTTTTATTCCTGTGTCTGATGTAATTTTAAATGTACCAATTATTTGTTGCAGAGTGAGTTAAAATTCTGTAAGAGTGACTTAATTATTTTTTTTAATTCACTAGCAAATAAACAGTTATTTTAGTGCGTTCAATAAGCCCAGCAAAACAAGCAACCGGAAGTAAAATTTGTTGAACGACTTTGTTAGCCTAGCATTTGCTTGCTCGCAAGCAATCCAAGCACCAAATTTCTCACGTGTCTTGCTAACTTATCAAATATAATGGCGGGAAATACAAATTATACATACATGAAGTTAATATGTACTGTTTCCATCTCATTTTATGGTGTGTTTATGTCAATCATGTCAAAAAGGCTTTCAAAGTTTTGTGATGAATGGCTAGGTTCAATGGAAACAGCAAAAGAATCGCTAACTACTCGTAACAGCTATCAGCAATAAAACTAGCAAAGTAATGAATCTATTGAACGGTTATTTTTTTTGTTTACATTGTACATTTATATATTAGGTATATTATGCGGAGTCTTGTTTTGGTAAATTTATATAAAGAAGTTGCAATGAGTAATAAAAACATTTATTTTTTAACAAATGATGATGGTGTCCTACAATAGGAACATTTTCGTATTAGATTAGGGTAAAATATATCATTCATAGTCCAATATGTTTATTTTTTGGCTGGTAACATAATTTATATTGAAGACAAGCGCATAATATCCCATGAACATTTAAATTAGATTACAATAAGACTTTGTGTAGAATTATAAATTGTAGCCTACAAATCCCCTTTTCATAAAAAAAAATATTCTAAATAAGTATAATATTTTCAAAATATACTTTAATAAAGGAATGTATTTTACATTTTCGTTTATTTATTTCTGAAGTTACCGGGAACAGCTAAATGCCCGCTCTCTAAATGAATGTTTAAAACAAAACGATCGCTAAGTGACGTAGCGAGCCTACCGAGTATACGCTTCATTTGGTGTGTGTGGGCATGCCCGGCTTTTGCCACAAATTATTTTGTTGAAGTTTGAGAGTAGTTAGTTAGTACGTAACAAGAAAACTGTGGTTAAACATTCGTGTTTTATTAAGTATGTATTTATAAAGAAAACAAGGTAATCAATTTTCCCGCGCTATATTGTTTTGCAGCTGTGTCAACTGTTTCTATCTCAATCTTCCAACTTTCTCTCACTGGGTTCTCTACGTCACGCGCTGACGTTAACGTACATTACAAAATTATATTGCACTTTTTTATTTTATTAATTTTTATGCATCTACATTAACATATAAAAAATGTGGAAAATCCTAATATAGAATATGGGTAAAAGGCGTTATATTTATGAAGAAGTGAATAATACAATAATAATATTTTAGCATGCGCTGCTGGACTTAGACCGGAATCTTTTTTAGAACTTACAATAGCTGGTTTATACGCAAGTTTAGGAATTTTGTATTTTTGTTTTCTTTATGGTGAGTATTTTATTTAGCTCAAGTTCTCATTTTTTCTTTATTAAAGGCATGATTCTACCGGGTGAATACTTGAAAACCGAACATAGGACTTTAATATATAAATATAAAATCGTGCTTTCTTAATTTAATTTCATGCTTCCCTAATTATTTTACGTAAAAAAGCTTTAAATAAAAGTTGTAGACTCTGTAGAGCATAAATTTCCATGCTTTGTAACGGCAGAAATTAGATATGAAAAGGTCGAAAACCACCCAAAAAATAGCGATAGCCATGGAATAAAACAAATAATTTAACAAATGTTATGCTGGGTTTATGCAGACAATTAATTAAAAAGTAATAACCGGTTACACCGTTTATAGTTAATTTTTAACTTTTTTTTTAAATTGACAATATTGTATAGAAACGAAATGTCGAATCAGTTGTTAAATATTACTGTCAAAATTTCGATACGTGCTTTTTTGTTAACCTGCAGTTAAGGCAACTGATAGGTTTAGGTTATAAATTTAAATTTGATTTGCAAGTAAGTAACAAATAAAATATTGTACAATTCTGGCCAGGTAATTATTTTACTGCCTCAAGGAGATGACAGGCTCGCCTGCTCGGCTCACCAGTCATTTCCTCCTTTCAGCAGTAAAAACCGTTTTACCTGGCTTGTACTGTAAAATACTATAACTCTATAACCTGTGCAACTAGCCATAAATGGACCTTTTACATCAAAAGAGAGAGATAGAGAAAAATGACATATATGTAATGCGCAGTAGTTTGTTTGCGCATTGGGGAGGACGGATATATTTCAAACAAAATTTGAAATGGCGGAAATAAGAACGTAAATATATTAAATAAATTCACACAAAGCGTTTGTGATGATAAATACTTCAAGACAAGAGGACGGATAGATGGGAAACGTGGTTTTATGTTCTAAAGACACGAAATAAACACCATATAAAGTGACAGATAATTGCGTAGTCGCCAGTTTGTTATTAAGAAAGTTGCAAACAAGAATAAAACAATTTTTGTTATTATAAATAAATTGTTTTGTCTTTATTAATAATTTCTTTATAATCACAGACAAAATAATTTAAGTTTTTGTGTTGTTTAAATAATTTTTTATCGAAAATAAATGCTTGTCCTTTTAATCATTTTACTTGATAACAAAGTACCTCATAAAACTTTCACTACGTGGCGCATTGAAAAATGACTTCACGGTGCAATAAAAATGTAAAAGGTCCATTGTAAAACTAAACTAAATAAGTATATACAGTTGTTGACAACGTTTATGTAACTAAACTGAAAAATTAAACTAATGAAACTAAATTAAATTTTTAACTTTTAGTTTAATTTCTTAGTTTTGCTCCTGCGCCAATCGCACACTTTGTCAGATGTTAAAACCTAACATAATGAAGATGAACGATAACAACAAAGTTTCTGCAAAGAATAGTGACGAAATAATAATTGGAATTATTTAATAATTTGTATATCTGTATTTTTTATCCTCTATAAATATAACGTACCGCAATTTTACCTATAAAAGAGTTAGTTTATTATATGCGAAATTTCAAACATAGAATTCTTTATTTTAATTTACTGCATGAACGTTATTTTAATTTAGTGGCTTAATTTTATAATTCACATGTTTCATAAACTCAGCATTAAACTTTTTGTCAAGTTAGGTTAATTTATTTTTATTAGGTATTATTTCCAATATCTCTTCAAGTGAACAATTATCTATCAGTTTAAATAAATAATTGTTCACTTGAACAAATAATACCTAATAAAAATAAACTAATCTTGCTTGATAGATAAATCGCTAACATTTGTAAATTTTTATCTTCAATTTAATGACTATCGCTATTTTTTAGGTTATTTCCTATATTTTCATTTTCATACATAACTTCGGCCATTACAAAGCATGCCAAATATTAATGACTCAAATGCAGAATTTTATACACTACAACTTTTATTTGAAGCTTTTTCACCTAAAATAATTAGGGAAGCAGAAAATTACGAAAATATAATATTACATAAAGTCTTATGCTCGGTTATACTCTTCACCTAGCATTCGTCTTACTTTTTACGGACGAGAGGACAATATCAAAAAATTCTTTGGTCTGAATTTCGCCGTAAGATTTTACCTCTTTTAACAAATCTGATTTTAATAAATAAATACACATATCATCATGGCATATTACCCATTACTGGGTGTGCCAATCTATTTTGTACACAGACATCGGTAATGATGATGGCATATTTGTACCGTGCGGACGTTTACCAGGCGTCACCTCACGGGCACTTATTGCTGGCGTGGAGAGTGCACCACGGGGGTTATTTTTATGTCATTTAAAATTCGAAATATTTGGCGTCGGTCGGGATCGAACCCGGTTCCCCATATTCGCCACCAGACACTAGCATGCGGCCACGAGACTTTGTATTGCACATTACTTTGTTGATTTTAAATACATTTTATACATATAATTATTATTTTTATTGTAAAAAATAATTTTAGTCCAAATGCTGGATATACTTCGAACCATAATGGAGCCAGAAACAAAGTATAACGAATTCTTAACCCAACTACGAGATTACATGCGTCATAACCAATTACCTACGAGCATACAACAACGAATGTATCTATACTACGAGTACAGATACCAAAAGACGTATTTTCGAGAGCCAGCAGTCATGGCTACTCTGTCACAAAGTCTTATAAGCGACATCAAGAAAGAATGTTTGTTACATATGATATCAAAAGTAGATATATTCAAATATCTTGACGAGAAGGTAATTGAAAATTTAATGGAACTTTTTGTGCATCGTATCTACCTGCCGAAAGATGTAATTATGAGGATTAACAAACTTAAATCTATAAAGTACATGTTTTTTATAAATTATGGAACTGCTGCTTTGTACACGAATTTGGGAGCTGAGGTGAGAATAAATACATAATTTCTATTTTAAATTAACATATATCGAACGGCCATATGTATCAGTCCTTATAAATAATCATAAAATAAAGCAATATTTTGGAGGTCATTGACCAAATGGCCTCCCAAATTTATCAAAGCAGAAAAGAAAAATCGAAAGAATAAAAATAATAAAATATTTTAAATTTAGTAATTTTAAATAAATTCAGTCCATCGTGTCGTTAGTGTAAAGCTGCGTACACACTTGAGCACGAATGCGAATGAGGCAGATCGAGACTGAACAGAATGCCTCGTGTGGGATAAACGTTTTCCCACATAGGAGCGCATGAGGCATGCTGCGGCAGTGCTCCAGTGTTGTGCGGCGAATAGGGGAAATGTCGAATGAACACTTACTACCCGTGGCTTGTATCAGTGTTATACTACTTTTAAAGTTAATAAAAATCAAAAAACGTAAAAAACAGAGGCGAAGATGGTCTTCACAACTTTATTTGAGACGAAGCCGCATTAATAATGTTAATAGTACTTTTTTATTAAATGACTTACGTGCTGACGAAGATTTTGGCAAATTTAAAAATTTCACCAGAATGTCAAAAGAAGATTTTAATTTTCTTTTAAATGGTATTAAAAGTAAAATAAAAAAAACGATACAAGATTCAGAACCTTTTAAACTATATATTTTTTCTTTATTTCTTCTACACTTTTTTCAAGAAATGCTGCTATTTCTGCCGACGCATCTTCTTTTCTTAATTTATTGTAAAAATTGGAATCCCGAGGGTTCCATAATATTTCCTTCTTTCTATATTTATTTATAAGATCGAAACATAACTCTTGAGTCCACTCCATTTTTACAATGTACTCGTATTCAAAATCATGTGTTCAAATGTTTTGAACACGTCCACACTGAGCACGAATCCCTTTGATAGACCGACAGCAGTTGGCTCGTTCCGAACTGTTCGGCGAACAGTTCGTCGTGCCTCGGGACAACGTCCACACTGCATGCCTCGTGCGGCCGCGGCTTGCCTCATTCGTATTCGTGCTCAAGTGTGTACGCAGCTTTACACGAGACACCAACGTGTTGAAAGCAAGACATCGAATGGGGCAGTGTGCGACTGTACGCTCTGCTTGGGTCACATCAAAATTAAAACAACCTTGTGTTATGCTGCATATACAAGCCCATGCGTCAGACAGAGACAAACGTATGTAACTTTGCTTGCGTTAGACGAACCACCACCAACGACGAAATATGACTGGACAAATATTCCCTATCCCTCCTCACTGAATTCTTTGATTTCGGCTGGCCAGAAAGAGACAACTAGATATATATATTTAGTCTAGATCGAGCATTTCTCACTAGATGTCATCTACTGTTAAAGTCAAATTTTAAGCGCCAATATAATGAAAAATAGTTTTATCGTTATAAAAATAAAAAATTTCAATGTAAAATATTTATTACTTATGTATTATAATTACAAAATACAAAATTATTGGCTTTACCGAACAATAAATATGTACGAAAAACAAACTAATCTCACAACCGACAAATCAGTTCTTCTTATAAAGTTACACTAAATTTATTTTCTTTCTCTTTCACATAATATTCTAAATAGTCGAAAACCATTTTCAGTCCTATTCTTGCAACAAGAAGGCATTTTTAAATACATTTTATAAGTGACAAGACCCACTAACAGTTCGCCATTTGGTTCCATATATTGAAAGGCAGAAATTTGCTACAAGATATTTTAATATTTTTGCAGGATCATATACTTGATCAAGACCCTCTGAACAATCACGGAACTCAAATATTAAATTTAATTTTTGATATTTATTTTAAAATTAGAATACACCACGAAACAAAAGTTATTGTAAACAATATAACAAGAATAAGAAGTATTTTTATTCCGGTATCTTATTTACTAAGGTAGGTAGGTATTGAATTAATCGATTTAAAATATGTTGAATTATAATTCGTTTGTTGGTTTTAATCATAATTTAATAGTTTTTTTTTTGTCTAGTTATATTTCGTCGTTGACCCCCATTCTATTCGCTACACATGGCATCAGTCTAGTAGAGGCGTTGGATACGTTAAGCATAGATAAGACTTTATTAAAAATATCTCAAATTTCAATGATCTGATGATAAATAATTTTTCATATTAATAAATTTAAATTACTTATTACAATATGTGACCCACCAAATCTTCAACCCACGAATCGCCACTGATATTAATTGAAACGTAGATGCACTATAGTCGCCGTCAAATAAGTATGAACTGATGCTCAAAATTTCCCTTCTCCGCACCCCGTCCTTTGCCATGTGTGATGCTTCTTCATAATTTAGAATTTTCAAATGTCCAGTGATTTGGCAACAGTGTAGAAATCTTCAGGCCATACTTATTTGACGGCAAGTTATAGTAACGCAAAAAATGAGTTCTATAATGAAAATATAAATGTTTGTGATAAATTTTAAATTATAGACAAAGTTTACATCGTTTGGAAACGGTCTGTATAATGGCGCCGCAGAATGTCGTTATTATTTGGCATTACTATTTAATACGCCGGTTGATGGCAAAGCAGTAGTACATATTCCTCTTCGAATTATTTAAGCAGTTTGCTACAAAACAATATTTTGTACGAACAGTACTCATTTTAAAACTTTATAATAGAGCTGTCCAAGACTACGGCTTTTTATAAATTGCATTACATAAAATAGAATTGAAAAGAGTTATTTTGTTGGCCACAACAGATTTTTATCACCCTGCTTGTACAGTTTAATTTTTGAAAGATGTTTAACCAAGGTCATCCTTGAATTATATGAGTTGCTCCGCCCATTCTGTCAAATTCAGTAGTGTCTTTTACATAGTTTTTTATGGGGGGTACATAGGATACTACTGTTATTTTGTTATAAAAATATGTTACAATAATTCATTCAAAATTCCAAAATAAATCATCTGGTAAGTTGTCTAATTAAAAATTTGAAATCAAATATCTGAAAAAGAAGATACTGACACAGTGTCAAAATTAGTGATACTGGCATAAAATACGGCTATAGTTTGGTTCACAAAAGATGACAATTCAAGGTCATTTATTAGCTGTATGGTGCAATATTACTTGCAGATAACTTCACTTCATTTCGTATACATAGACGTGCAACATGAAATATTTATGGATACATTTTAACTGAAAAAAATAGTGTAATTTATTTGAAAATTATGTTACTTTTTAAATAATGCCTTTCTCAAAGATTTATGCTCTTCACCTATGTTTTTTGTAAAACACAAAAAAATATACTTCACAAAAACCATGGAATAATAATTTGAATTAAATGTCAACGTTACTGGATAAATATTAGCCCACAGGGCAGTGTAGTAGATAACTAGATATATTTAACTCTTCGACATACGTCATTATTATTTGTAACGTGTTAGAATGTAACGTCACCATTTACGTATATCTGTTACACAACATAAACTACATAGACATACGTTAAATATTTTTTCTCTTTCTAACATAAAATGTTGTTAAGCTACTACTGTATAAAGTGCTGTGTATTCTTTCTTCGAACAAGTGACTTTGAATAGTCATCTTTCGTGAACCAAAGTATATACATGCGGCTATGAATCACGTATAGTATATTTAAAACTAGTTTCATAAGGTAATCTGTTAACGCACGAGTGAGATCACAAGCCTTATGACATATTTTTACATTATTTTTTCTATTGAGGTAATAACGGTCATCTGTGGTCATGCGGTTAGTGTGCTCGCCTGGCAATACAAGGTTGCTCGTGTGGAATATCTATCGAATCCCGCACGAGTCAGTTTTTGATAAAAAGCGACGCAACCAGCTGAGTCCGAGTGGCAGCAGAGGTCACTATAAGCTACTCTGCATTATAGTCCATAGACTACTATAGTAGCGCGATTCATTAGGCCTATGTTATGAACACGTTGGAGCTAAAATGACGGTTTGACGTTTGACATTTATAGGGTCAAACTGAAGAACACGGTTATTGTATCAGGTATGAAAAAGGTGTTAGATTATTTAGAATCACACCCGAAGAACAAAGAAGAAAAAATTAGCTGAATTTTAATTTTATAAAAAGACGGGATTTAACCAATCGTGCAGTTATTTGGAAACATTAATTTGTAATATTATTTTACTTTATGTAAAGTATATTTAGTCAAAGTATGTATACTCGACATGGATTTTAATTTCATTTATTAAAAATCCGTATGAATATTTTATGCATTCCTATTCGGCTGAATATGTTGTACCTATACTGTATTTCAGAAAAGAATAGAATTGGTGGTGTTGCGGAGCAGTCTGTTTTACACACATAAAACTTATATATTAGTTTTGTTTCGTGCATGACATACTTGACAGCTCGAAACGTCAAAATTTGATAATTTTTAACTCTTTAGTAAATAAACAGCTACTTAAAGTTGTTAGATAGATTATAAAGTCATAATGGAATAAATTATATACTTGCTTACATTCGCTATTGTAAACTTGGTTTTCGTTTACACCAATCAGAAAGCTGGAATCATAAGATAGGGCATCTTACTCCTAACTTTATTCTTATCTGAAATATAGTATAGATATATTTTCCAACCTGATTTTTACATGGCTCTCTGTAAATTTAATTAATAATATAGATTGTTTTTATTGAAATGTTAACATAACTACTCTATTTAATCTTGATACATATTTATATGGTTTGTATGTCCACCATTTTCAAATTTCACGGTTTTAATTGGAACCAAAATGGTGGACATTCGCGCTACTTTAAGTAATCTAGGGACTTTATACTGAAGGTAACGAGGGTGTCAACAGAGGGCACTAAAAATGTATATGTATATAAACTGTGTAATTGCAATGTAATGAAATAAATACATTATTATTATTATATTGAGGTAATAATTCAGTTAATTTTTAAAAAAATGAGCCTTGGCAAAAATATAGCTTGGTGTTTTTTAGCTATGTCGGTAGCGCTTCCCGATAACTTCACAGATGAAAATTCATTGTTGACATTGACATGTTGCCTGAAAACCATTTGAGGTTATGTCATTCGAAACAAAAAACGCCAAAATCCGAAATAATATGAATTATTGAAAGACAAGCGTATAATATTTATCCTTATTGCACGCGCACGCTATTCTTTTCATTGCAAATATAAGATAAATGAATGGCAACTTGTTAATACGTTCATGATAAAGATGACCTTGATCGGATATCTTTAAAAATTTAAATTACGTCAAATATTTAGATTATACCTTTAAAGAAATAATTGTTATTAGGCGTTTCACGTCCACGATGGAGAGTATTTTGGAATAGTCTCCATGGTGATAAAAGATAACAAAAATATAGCTACAATTATAGCTGTAGAAATATGCGACTTGTATGCAGTGGATAGAGAACTCTTCCTCCAAGCAGCGCGTTCGAATCCAGTAGTTTTGGAGATGGTGATGGAAAAAGCAATAGAAAGAATCAAGTTAATAAAATCCGCAGAAGCAAACACTTTTGCCAAATACGACTATAGCCAGATGTCGATAGCAACACACTAGGAGAAGGAACTTACTTGAAGGGACCTACTGGATTTTGCAGATTTTTGTCTCTTGGGAATTGCCCCGGTATTCTTGTACGTTTCTATTAATAAGTAAGATTTACACTTACAGTATATTTATAACATAAATAAACAATATTACGTACCTTTGTCTTGATTGTTTAATGATGAATCGGTTATTTTGGCTTCAGTTACTCTGAGGAGAAAATATATAATATTATTGGTAGGTACAAAGTTTGAATGGTAAATTATACCACATAGATTTTACGGCTAGTACTCGTACATTTTTGTTCAGAATGTGAAGGTTAAAAAATAAAATCACGCGTATAAATAAGTACATTAAAGTCTGACCAGTGAATCGTGAGCGATTAGCCTGGATGCGCAGTAGTTTGTCCTTAAAATTGTGGTGGGAATTTAATTCGGTTGCTAGTAGCTGTAACATCGAGAAAATACATTCTTAGACAGAAGCATGGATTTTAAATCCAAGTTGGATGGACGCGCAATTTCAAGCTGTCTCTTTCCCGCCTAATGCGTTCTCTCTCTGCGCACTACTCATCCCCATAGCACACGAGTCGCTGACCAGACTGTAGTATAAACATCTTTACTTTGAATGTGATCTGCCTCCGCCATGAAATCTGTATGATACTTTGGTATTATACTTACTTGCATGTTTCTTCGGTGTCACGCATTTTATTCAATATATTCAGACTCTCTTGAATAATATTATAATTTGTCAAAGCTCTAGCTGATTCACTTCTTCTTACTTCAGGTGCCTCACACTTCTCGCTTTCACTAAAAAAGTTACAAGTCTTTTAATAAATTGAAGCATTTAAATTCAAAGGGATCTAAGGTATAAGGTATTGTCTTTGGTGATGAGTTTTTAAAGAATAAGCACGTTTTAGTGTATATAGAATACGATTTTATTACTTTTACGATGATGTCTGTATGTACGTATTGTATATGTGTGTGAGCGCGCGCGCTTTATTCGTGATAAAAAGTAGAACTTCAGTACCAAGATACATAAATAACTGTTGTAATGAAAATTACGTTTGTGATAAATTTTTATTTGCAATGATTAAAATTTGCATCGTTCTGAAACGGTATGTGTAATGGGGTCGCAGCCGCAGAATGACGTCAATATTTGACGTTACTATAATAAAATACTGCTAGATGGCGCAGCAGTATGGGTAGATGATTCCGAATTAGGACAAACTATATTTTGTACGAGTAATACACAGTTTAAAACTTTACAATTACAATGATATCCTAGAATAACCTCCAGACATACAAAAAAACTAGAAATGCTTAGAAATGTCAACTTAAAAATGAATAAGTTCGTTACTACTTTGTTGCCATCTAGTGATATTATCAATCCTATTAATGTGTATGTTAAATTAAGTACATTATCTTTCAAATACAACTGATCTATCAGTTTCATTGCTTAACTTTTGCTATTTTTTTTTCTTACCATAATTTTAAAACTTCTGTTTGGTAAACAGGAGTATGATGATTCCCTTTTACAGCTTCTAAGGGTGCTGCAGTTTCTTCAACAAAATCTTCCACTTCAACTAAAACAGCTTCAGGTTCTCCATAATCTAAATTATCTTCAGATTCGTTGAGAATTCTTTCTGATTGAGATTCAGCGAGACATTGCATTTCTAGTTCCTCAACGTCGTTTAAAGATAAACTAGAAGGTTGATGAGTTATTACAGATCCCGCTGATGTTAGATTGGCTACACTGTCCATTGATTTCGATCTAGTTATTTTGATTGTTGGTTCATCTAAGACACAAGAAATATGAAAGAAAAGATTAGTATTATTTTGAACGAAAAAAAATTGCATATTTTGTTTACCAAGCAAACATTTATATTTGATTTGACAATGGGGGCATTGACCTTAAATAAATTTAGTGTTCATAATAATAGCAAAATTCATTAGCACATATCTAAATAATTGAAAATACCAAAAGTATTTTTGTCAATACTTTTAATTCATTTTCGAAAACTGTTATTTTTTCGCGCCATAGAAAATTTTTGAAAGCTGTGACGTGGTCAATACTAGTTGATAGAGAGAAAGAAATCGAGAGAGATCGCATGTGTTTTTTTGTTATATGATCAGCAGTTCATTTGATAATAATGAGGTTAAATTTCAATACGATTTTAAGCAAAAATTTCATCAAACGGCCAAGCTAAAACTAAATTCTAGCGGATGACATATGTAAAAATGTAAAAGTTCGGCTAATTCTGTCATAACCTTGAAAGAGTAAGTATTTTATATAAAAATGAAAATTCGACATCTATACAAATCTAGAGACTGCGTACACTTTAAGTTCAAGCCAGCTGTGTCATCAATCGTCTTGTGCGCGGTAAGAGGAATTTTCCAATGTGTTTAATGCTGATTTAATTAAAAATGCATATTTTAATTAAAAATAAAGATTGATACGAGCAAAAAAAATATTAATAAAGAAAAACTATCAAAACAATAAATTGATTGACGTGTAACTTTTTTGACGAGTAAATTTTACATTTGTGCCGGCGGAGTGTTGTAAAGAATGACACTAAAAATATGAATGGCGACAGCAGATCGTTATTTGACTATTATTAAACTTGCTCAATTTGTACTTTAAACATAGATCTCCAAAATTAAAATAGTAAATATTATAAAATGTAAGAGAAATTTAATCAAATTCTAAAATATTAAAATGTATATTTTTTAAGGCTAGTATAGTTTGGTTCACGACAGATGACAATTCAAGACCACTTGTTCGAAGGAAGAATACACAGCACTTTACACAGCAGTAGCTTAGCAACATTTCATGTTAGAAAGAGAAAGATTATTTGACATATGTCTACGTAATTTATGTTGTGTGACAGATACATGTCAATGGTGATATTGCTTTCTAATACTCTACAATAATAATGACGTATGTCGTAGAGTTACAGATATCTAATTATCTACTATACTGCCCTCTGTGCTTTTACTCAGTGACGTTGACGTTTAAATTAAATTATTATCCTATGGTTTATGTCAAGTCCATATTTTTGTGTTTTGCAAAAACATAAGTAAAGAACATAAATCTTTGCGATGGGCATTATTTAAAAACAAACATTTTTAAAATAAATTACACCTATTCTTTTCATTTAAAATATATCCATAAATATTTCATGTTGCACGTCTATGAATATGAAATGCAGAGAAGTTATCTGCATGTAATATTATATCAAATGGCTTATAAATAACCTTGAATAGTCATCTTTCGTAAACCAAACTATTAATTTTTTTGTGAATCTACTTACGTCTGTACGAATTGGATGTGGGAGCCCTAGGAGGATCCGGCAATATTTGATTATATCCAGAGCTAAGTAAAGTGAAGGTTGAATCTTCTGGTCCAATTCCTCTTGCCTTTTCCCATTCATATAATCGCTGAGTGAACTTTCTAGAAATCCCTTCAAAACGAAAGAAACCAGTTGAAGTTTGAACTAGAACATCTTTTTTATGAGGATTATTTCCTATAGTTCTTCTAAGTTTCGCCAATCTGTAAGAATAGAAATTGTACTGTTACTCTACAGTGTGTCCCATTTAGAGCTGCCACCATTGGGATCTCGAGAACTATGAGGTACAATGTCGGTTAAATGGAACTTTTTGTGTGCCTGTAGGGGACCATCTTAAATGTGCTTTTCTAAAAATTCTCATAGGACACTAGATAATGGCGAAAAACTGAATTTTGTTGATTTTTTCTTTTTCAAATAACTTTTAAACTATTAGTAATCCAAACAAAGAGGTTAGATATTTTTATTGCCTAACCAGGGGCGTGCGAAATAAATTTTAATATCCGTAAATTTCCGAAATAAATACAAATTTATATTTTTTAAAATAGAACCCATACCTGATTTTAGTCTCAAAAAAATATCTATTTTTTCGCTTTTCAATGATGTAAATTTATTGTGTTTTGCCATATGAGAATTTTTGGAAAAACAAAAGCACATCTAAGATGGTCCCTATAGGTGCACAAAAAGTTCCTTTTAACCGACATTGTATCTCTGTATGCCCGTATTAATAGTCGCTCCTCAAACTCAACCTTAAGGTATCCTTGGCTGAGACGTCCTCAAGTACCTGAGTTAGGTGTGTTTTATAGACGTTCCTTCGGCAAACCTCGGCTGAGGAAGCCTCAGCTCTACCTCAAGGCGTCCTTGCCGGGGACACATGCGTAGTTTTAGGTTATAATTGGCGCGATTTGAAACACTGGTATATTTGAGGTATTGAGGTTATATTGTTAGAGTTTTTTATACATTGTAATAAACATAGATAATGGCAGAGGATAACTTTGATGACTATTTTGAGTTTGAGGAACATCGTGTAAGAGAACGATTTCGTTTACAAAAACTGAGTTATGAAAGTAAACATGCGTGCTCAAGATAAAGTAGGGTTAGAAAAGAACAGAACTGTACATAAAACAATATTTACAATAAACAACAACAAAAATTCATTACTAACGTTGGAACCGGTTAGTCCCCACAGTTAAATTTAAAGAAACTAGAAGTTTTTTTACAGTTATAAAACAATATTTATATTTTTTTATTTCTATTTTGTTATATAAATACAGAATTAATAATTCATGAAAAGTCTATTGGCAGTTGTAAAATACTAGGGATGATTATACGTTAAAAAGTGCATACAATAAAATATTTTTTCGGTAAATTTTATCTTATTCTAACTATTAACATTTAATACTAAAAAGAAGTTTTCAAAACGCGTCAGTTATAATTTACAATTGCGTATATGACTGCTAAAGAGCCTCAAGGAAGGCTTCAACCTACCTTGAGATAAGGAAGCGTTTTCGGGACTCAAGGAACGTTTATTGTACGGGTAAGGCGGCTTTAAGTCTTCCTTCGCCCAAGGAAACCTTGAGGAGCGACTATTAATACGGGCATATAGTTCTCGAGATCCCAATGGTGGCAGCTCTAAATGGGACACACTACTGTGTACCTTGTTCCACATTGAACTATACAGATTATTTTAAACAATATGGAAAAAAAATTCAAAGTTTTTTTTTTATATTAAAATGTCTATAAATCTGTGGTATGTATATGTTTTTCTATAGGCTGTTCCATCTTTACGTAATGGTATGTAACTGCAGATTTATAGACATTTTAATATAAAATAAACTTCGTTCGAATTTTTTTTCCATAATATTTAAAATACTCGAGTTAATAAAAAAGAACTTGACCGATGAAATGTTGCTATCTATGGTATAGTTGTTCATTCTTAAGCAAGGTGGAACAAGGTGTACATACTCGTAGTTTGTAATAAAAAAAAATCTTACCTTTCTTCTCTTTCTAAAAATTTCTCCCTTTCTCTTTCCAGCCTTTGCTTTTCTCTTTCTATCTTCTGAAGTTCTTTTTCTAACCATTCCTGCATTTTGTGATTCTTGTTTTGCCGAATAAGTTTATTGCTAGAGCTTTTTCTGCTAAGTCCAGGACTTGAAGGTTTATTTTCTTTTAAAGATTTGCGATGATCTTGATCTTCACCTGCTGAATGTGCTGCTTTCATTTGTTTCCATTCATCCAGTTTTCTCAAAAAATCTTCGCTGTATTGTCGATTGTCTGGTTGCCCTAATGATAAATTGTTTTCTTGTTTGTTGCTACTGTTTGAGCGCCATAGTTGCCATTCGCCTTTCTTCTTTCTTGAAACACTGTCTTCTTCTTTACCCCCGAATTTTTTAATCTTTTGCCATTCTTGAAGTTTCTTCCTGAAATCAGCTGGAAGGTTTTCTTCACTGGTCATTTGAAGATTTTTTCTCTTGTTTGCTTCAGCGCTGTTTTGGTTCTTTATCTTCTCCCATTCTTCCATTTTTCGAGCGAATTCTGGATCGCGGGAGTCTTCGGTTGTTGTCCCAGTGGTACATGACGTTTGAGGAACTGCAGTAGAAGAGTTACTTATTTTGACTTTTTCCCATTCTTGTAATTTTTCCTGAAATTCTTGACTTAGTTTCTTTTGGAGTTGTTCGTAGTTCTTGTGGATTTCTTCTTTTAGTTTGCGATTTTCTATATCATCGTCTTGTTTTCTAATGAAGAGTCTGTCTTCAGCGATTTTCCATTCCATTTGAGCTACAAGAAAGAAAATTACAATAAATTTGTAAAAAAATTGAAGAAAAAAAGAGAAAATAATACATACGAATATCATTGAAGAAATTGCCGTATTTATTTGTAGGACTAGAAGGCATTGATCTACTTTCTTCATCATTTCTAGAGTGTGAAGTAGAAGTAAGAAATGCTTTTTTCACTTTGGTCCATTTTGATACTCTTCTTTGTCCTCTAGGACTTCCATTTGTATATTTATTCTAGAAAAATGTAAGTAAAAATATAAACATAGTTTTGAGTTCCAACCCAAAGGTTGTGTGAAACCTTAGGGTTTGGCGGAACCAAGTTTGAAGATCAATGATTGGTTATTAGGACTTAGATTTTATAAGAGTACATTAAGGTCGGTCTAGACTACTGCGCCAAATCATGCAAAACGTTTGCGAACGTTCACGATAACACAATATACTATTGTTAAGGCTGAAATTTCAATAATTTGTGGTAAAGAACAACTTTCTCCCTACCTGATTTTTCTCTTCTTCGGCTGCAACTCTCTGATATCTAGCCACCACATCAGCAGGAATCCTCCTGCCATTTTCTTGGTGCTTGATGGCATCTTCGCTGGTGATGGTGACGGTAGGAGTCTCGTGAGTGAAAGGAGCTTCGAAGACGTCCTCCTGGTCACTCCCAGCACTGTAGTCAGTGCGACAGTCATCACTACGAGCACTTAGACGATATTGTTTCTTCTTCAGGCTGTCCTTACGGGTCTGGATGATGTCCTTGACTTTTCCCCAAGGAGTCTTGTGGATCTTGATAGAAGAGAGTTTGATCAAGTCGTCCTAGAAAAAGGATGAAGGATTTTTGTAAAGGATTATTTGATTGACGCTGCAATTATTGAGAATAATATCAGATAGGCCGTGGAAAACAAAATTTTTACAATCATTTTAAACAGTTATTTATCTGTTAGCACACGGACACTCATTGCTGACGTCAAGAATGTACCACAGGGGTTACTTTTGTGCCAATTATAATTCGAAATAATTTTTGGCATTTGAAATTAAGTTGCAAAAGTTAGAATTTAGTTGATCTGATATTATTATGAGTGAAAATATGGAAAAACAATTTTTGAATCATGATTTATAATTTCACAGGTTTGACAATTTTTAAGTCAGCCAGAAATTAATTTGACAGATTTAAGTTCCCAATAATTAGTTTGACATCTTTGATAGTTTTCAAGTCACCAGAAATTAATTTGACTGCTTTGGCAGTTTAAACTATCTCAGAAATTAATTTGCAAGCATTCTGAATAAAGATTGGTTGGGTTCTTTTAAGAAGTGGAAGAAAAGAATGGTGAAGTGTGTTGTAGCACACGCCCACCCGACGCGCCCGAATGCTTGCGCCGCCACTGGTAGCATATTCTCGAGCGATGACGTAATCCCCGGCGGGGGGAAAACCCATACGCGTTTAGACTGGTTTAATTACATTCGGTGGGGTGTTCCTTTGTATTCGATGGAAAGATGGAGAACATTCGAGAGAAATGACGCCGTGCTATATCAGCACGTCAGAGAAGCCAGCGAAGATAGTCTTTTATATAGAAGCAACGAGCAATGAACAGGGAGGGTGATATAAATAAACAGTCTACGAGTTGTGAACATAAATAAATGTAGTTATATAAAAAAATAAAGTAGTGAGATAAATATTGTTGAAATATATAATCTTAGTGTTTAAGCATTTAAACCTTTTCGCTGCTCTGGACGTATATATACGTTTATCGTTTTCCTGCTCTGGACATTAATGTAATTATTTTTCTGTAATAAAATCTGAATATCTTAATGTTTTTCTATGATTTTATCACCTATTGCGTCATTTTATTTGTGTGTTGCGTACGGTAAACTGCTATGAACGTATATATACGGAACACAGTAGAAAATTGCGCACACAGCGAAGGGCTATGTAAAACAAATGCGCAGTGAAAAGGTTAATAATATTCTTAGTCTTAAATTAGTGTTTATAAATATTTAATTATAATGTTAATAATTTTTAGTATCTTTTTAATATTTATCCTAATTATTTATCGTTTAATAAACGTATTATTTTAACTAATAATAATTCTCTGATTTTTACACTTCAGCCATATAAATAAACGTTACAGTATTATTATTGAAGGGAACTAATTTGAACATATTTCAATAAGTATTCTAAAAAAATATGAACCATGTGTCTTCTCAATAATTCTAACGTGACCCTCGTATATTATCCAAATTTTTACGGCACGAATTATGAAATATATACATATACATCTGATATCAATCAGAAACTTTATATTGTAGTTCTACTTCTATTTTCCAATTTAAACCTGTGAAAACAAACATTATAATATAGTACGCTGTGCTTTGAAATAGCGGAAGCCGAGTATCTTTTGTCAGTTACAATTTTTAATGTGAAATGAGTGTATCGTATCCCGGTGTTTCCAATAATTTTCAAAGAAAAAACTACAAAACTGTCAGAGTAAGTATAATTAAATTATTATAGTTTACAGATTATATTGATGTATAGTCTGTTAGTAAAATGTAAATATTTAGAATGAAAAAGGTTCGATAAACTTTGTTTTAATATAATCACCTCAACGTAGCTAAAAATTGTAACCATAGAAATAAATGTATAGCTTGTCATTTTCATGTTTTATTCAGTGTTCGCAATTATTATTGGTTATTTGCTACAGCAATAGTGTTGCGCAATTTTGTTACAGATTTTGGGTGATATGAAGATATATTGTATTATTATTTCAAATTAAATAAATCTACACTCAGGTGCAAAGAAAATGGGTCATTATTTTTTTTATTTTTGTTAATTATGTTGACAACTACATATAAGATCTGTGAAGTCAGTTAATTACAAAGTTAGACAAAAGTTGTCCTATATATTAGGACGCCATTTTAGCAATGTATTGTTCATTCAGAAGGAATGCGTAGGTAACTAGATACGGACAAATATGTAAATTTTAAAGTTTTTTTTTGTTTTTGCAAAACTTCTAAGTATGAAATAATTCCAGATTTTGATTTGCACTTCTTTAGGACACTTTTTAAGCTCTTTCGATTGGCGATACTATTGGATTTTAAATTACAATACCAAACTAACCTTACAATTTCATAATTATTAATGTCCATTAAATAAACCGATAAGTACTATCTCTTACATTTTTGTACATTCTGTCGTTAATTGGACAAAATTAAAAGTTTTATTTAAAATGTTTTAAAAACAATGCTGATAACAAAAATGAAAGTAAAAAATGGCCCGTTTTTTGCACATGAGTGTATAATGTATAGAAATTTGTTATAATTATTGATATGAAATTACAAAAAATGCACAATATTACGAGAGTAGAACTGGTGCAGTATGTTTCACGATAAAGTAGAATAACTTTAGTTGAATCTCACAGCAAGCGATTTGTTATAGTCCATTCGCTGAGACAAGAGAATGTGGAACTAATTCTTAAACAGAGATAAGTCGTTCTATTGGTCTAAAGAGGATAATTTTGGAGCCAAACCAATAGAATGACTTGTTTCTGTTCATGAATTAATTCCACATTCTCTCATCTCAGCGAATAGAGTATAGGTAGATTGTTAAACTAGTCCTGAATCGATTTTCGGAAGCTGTCATTTCAGTATTTTTTATAGGAATTGATATTGAAAGGTAGCATTTAAAAAAAAGTTTATTAAAGGAAGTACACATTTTTAACGTTTACTTTGTTGGAGGCGTTTAGTTCTTAACACTTAATTATTAGAATTAATTCGAGTCGTAATATTATCTTTTCATCACTAAACATGTTGTTTCGTATATATTTTATTGTCAATGCAAATCCAGCTTTAAAAGTTCGGCTATAAAACCTATTTTATTAAAGTACAAAAAATAAAAAAATAAAATTTTGTTAAAAGATAAATAAATAATCTCCTCGTCAATAATATTTTGAAAAACTTATTTACACTAATTTCCATTTTTACATCCTGTTTTGAAAGTACAGACGAGCTTGTGAAAACATTCTTATGTAAACTAAGAATTCTTCAAAATATTTTGCTCGCATCACTACTACGAATTGTGTGGTTATTACATTAGTTGTATTTACTTTATTTGGTCGTGATGTCTAATTGGGGATACCTTACTAACAGTTTGGGAATTCTCGCAGTAGGATCCTGAAGTGTAGTCCAAGGAGCGACTGCGCCGTTCGCCGTCCTCTTCGTCGGAGGTTCTGGAAGTTCGGTGCTTTTGGGTTCCTGCGGATCCTGTACGGGATATACTCCTCCGGTGGTCTAAAAGAAAAATAATAGTAATTGAGATATATTACTTTTGAAAAGTCATGTAAATAAATACGTCATCGCAAATATAAATTCATTGCTGGACGTCTCAATATGGTTTATTTTGTAGAAATGATATATCTGCATACAGTATGCTACAATTATGACGCGAAGGTTAAACTTTTATATATTTAAAAAGATATCGCTTATTTTGGCTCAGTTTTGAATTTTGTAATGATGATCCATTATAGTAACAAATTAAATAAAAAGATAATTTATATTAAAACTAGACCTTATTAAAACTGTAGGAAAGTTTAAGAAAGGTAATGTTTTTTTAAAATATTCGAGTTTTAAATGCCCTTAATATTTATGTCACATCTACTCTATTTCAAATTCTTAATAGTTTCCAGCTTCTGATATTTCCATTTTAAAATCCGAAATCCATTTTCAAATATATGATTGCAGAAAATAACGAAACAACGAAACGAAATAACAATTGTATGAATTTATGATGTCACGTCAGATAGAAAAAACGTGCGTTTGTATGAAAGTTAAAGATTGTTGAATGACGTAGGCTAGTATTGTCCATTGGTAATTAAAAGTGTTTTTATTTATTATTTTATTAAATTATTTATTATTTTTAATTATTGACTATGAAATATATTTTAAACATATTTACATACAGGGTGCTGACGGTCAGGTGCGAACATAGGGATTTAACATGGTATTTTAGTTTTATGCGATTTTTTGCTCTCCTATTCATTTTACGACAAAAACAGAATTAAAAGTTTCATATAAAACTGTTTTTACATTTTTTATTATGTTTCTAGTTTCGTCACCATTTTAAAAAGAAATTTAAAAGTTTTTGTTATTTCATAGCAATAGCCATGACATTTGTTTTCTTTTTCTCTGGTTTACAGAAATAATTAATAAACGTCAAACGTCAATCTGACTTATGGAAAATAAATCCCGTTTCTTCGATAACTATTTCCACCACAATAATTCTTTATAATAATGACATGTTCCGTATTTATTTTACTTTTTACAAAAAATATTTTTAACAAAATATGAATACAATAATATTGTTTTCTACAATATCATAAATCATGGCTATTGCTACTAATTAACTTTTGAAATTTCTTTATAAAATTAAGAAGAAACTAAAACCATAATAAAAAATGCAAGAACAGTTTTATACATATACAATTTTTAATTTTGTATAACTTTGCACTGTACAGTTTTTGCCGTTAAATGAACACGAGAACAGGATATTGCATAATATAAAAATCCCATGTTAAATCCCTATGTTCGCACCTGACCGTCAACACCCTGTATATATTTTTATGTATTGTCGGCTCCGCTGGCATGATGTTTGTATTTGTGAATCCACTCTGCAATTGGGGCTTAATCCGATTTATTCCTGTTGACTTTTTTTTAAATATTAATTTATGATACACCCAGTTATTATTACAGTCTGACCAGCGACTCGTGACCGATTATCTTGAATACATCGAGAAAGTACATTCTGAGGCAGAAGCATGGAGTTCAAATCCACGTTGGGTGGACGCGCAATTTAAACTAAACTAAAATTCAAAATACAAAAACAGTACGTGGGTAAACTATAAAAACAACGAAAAAAAATAAAAGAATTAAATATTTACTGCAATACGTATCAGTCGGTTATGTCATGTTTGTTTATTGTCGAATGCACTATGCAGCTAATATTATATAATCTTGCAAGAATATGCAGTAGATGTCGTGCACCTACTTACAAAATTTATCAGTACGTGGCGTTGATTGTATTCATGTATGGTAACGGCCTCTATAGGGCCGCGTAGAAGGTACAGTGACTATCTTTTATCCTTTACGCACTCATTGCATTAAGCACTTGAAGCAGTGCCTCAAACAACTCTTTGTCTAGCGCACGTATTTCTTGTCGGAATGAATGCTTTATCAAAAACATTAGGCAGTTGTACTATTCATTTCGAGAAGCACTTTACAGGGTGGAAATTAGGTGAACTGCATTACATATTAGTTATGGTCGTAGCTTAAATTATTCTTTTGATATTTATAAAGACAAGCATTAACGGAATAAGTTAAAATTTAATTTACAAACTACTTTACTTGCAGCTTTATTACTTTTCTGGTGAGACACTGCCTCACCTGCCTACCCTCACAAGCCGCCACTGGTCTTGTAGTATGGCTAATATTACATTAGTCAACTTTGGTTGATGACAACCGACAACTACGGTTGTGTCAACCCAAGTTGACTAATGTAGTTTAGTAGTTTCCAGTTGATAGGAAACGGGCAACCAAAGTTAAGCAGCAGTCAACTGTAGTTGCAAGTTGCCCTCAACACGAGGTTCCAGTTGCGTAGTTGAGAAATGTAATATAGAAAATTCCTATTGCAATTGTAGTCTGCGTTTTTAAATAGTATTCATGTCTTCAGACAAGTTTAGCTTTTAAAATTAAATATGGCAAAGTGGAACGTGGACGGGGACGACATAAGTTAATTTCTGAATATTTATGAAAAATATGATATTCTGTGGATTAAACTAGCACTTACTACAAACACCAATAATCTCAACAATTTTTTCAGTTATTTCAGTTTCAGACAGTGCAACCCGAACTAATCTGGTAATTAATTTTTCCAATTTTGGTTGAAGAAACTTAAATTACTTCAACCAATGTTGCCGGTTTCTATCAAACAAGGTTTATTAATGTGATATCGGTTTATACTCTTGCGCGTATTTGCATTTTCCACCCTAATACATTATTTTTCTGCGAACTACTCATCCCCACAGCCAACGAGTAGCTGGTCAGACTGTAGCAAACGTGTCCGAGAACAAAATCTAGATCACGGAATATTAAAAAAATTATTACGGCTTAACGAACAACAATTAAGAGTTTGTAGAACTACTCCCCCTTTTAACTTTTTTATTAATAGAAAAATTGCTCATATAAAAGTTTTATTATTTTAAATATACAATTTGACGGCAGATATAGATATTTTTTTATAAAGTTAGATTTACAAGATACGACTATCAACTTTTTTTTAAATAGCAACCTATAATTATTTTACTGTCATTTTTATTAATGTATTTGAAAAAATTGAGAAAAGTAAGATAACAGAGAAATATGGGAAATAATTTTTATTCAAATATTATAGCTAGCTATGTGAAAATAAACAAAATGTAACAATGTAAAACAGTTAAATTAATATCAACGAAGTATACATTTGTTTGTTATTGTTATTATTTGCTTATTTATTTATTTGTTATTTATTTTCACATAGCCACCTTGAATATTTGAACAAAAATTAATTCTCATATACCTCAATTATCTCATTTTTCTCGAATTTTTTCAAATACATTAATAAAAACTAATATATCGTTGAAAAGACAAAAAAAAGTGGTTTAAATTTTAGTAAAATAAATAGGTTGCTATTTAAAAAATAGTTGTAAACCTGATTTTATAAAAAATATCTACATCTGCCATCAAATAGTATATTTAAAATAATAAAACTTTTATATGAGCTATTTTTTTCTATTACTTATAATAAAAAAAGACAAAGGAGGGGGGCTTTTTACCAGACTCATCCTGTATATAGAAATTAATTAGAATTGTAAAAAAGTGTTTTTGACATTAACTTTAAATAATTAATTTTGATTTTGTTTACAGATTTTCCTGAAGTTTTGATTAAGGGGTTCTTCGAACAGGTCAGAAATAATCATATTTATTTATATCTAATTTTATGTTTGTATATAGATAAGCAATGAAAAATTGAGAGATATACACATTTATAAATAATATAGTAAACTGCAATTATAAATATTTATTAATAATTCGCATTTTCAATGACATAGTGTCAATGATAAGATGCCAATTTACTGGTCGAATCTATCCATAAAATACAATAAAAACTTCATTAACATATGTATATTTAATTCTAAATAATAGTACAAATTTGAAAACCAATGTTCAATGATTTGTTTAAAATTGTTTACACCACTTTGTTTATAATGCTTGTCCTTCATTTTGCAAGGACAAACTACTATTTCATCTCCAATGCGGAAATATTTAAAATGACTTCGTATAACATTATCTTTTCTCTTGAATGACTTCATAACTGAAATATTCTGTATGCGGAAATTCAGTGACAACCAGGTGCTATCTCGGTTCATTGAGTGTTTCGTAGCTGGTGCTGTGTGCTTGTTGCATGTATATGTAACCGCTCGCGCTACGGAGAGGTTCTATTTATACCTCCGTTGGCGTTCGGCCGACCTTTTTCCGATATTCGTGAACTGCTCTATTTCTTTCACGTGTGGAACTATGCGCCAGTGTCAACGGACCAACTTACTTCATTCTAAATCGATCAACGTCAAGAGGAAACGTGGAAGTGGTTACAAAAAAATTAAACAGATTCAAAGTTGAATTTAAATTTAAAATGAAACTAAATTTTATTTAATCTGTCGGAACGAAATCTAAATGTAATAGTATATTATTATATTATATATCAAAGGAAACAAATGCATATTTTTTTCGACATGCAATTAAAGTATCGAGGGAAAAATGACATTCTCTCCATACCAGAATTCGGGGCATTGATCGAAAGATTTGCTCACAACCAAAACTGATTTCGAACACTTGAAAATTGCCAAACCAGATTTTTACCACTTCAATGAATATTGATTAACCAGAATTGAACAATATTTCAGACTATTATTAGTCAAAAAGAAGTGGAGATATGAACTTGATGACATCAGTATTCGATTCTCCGGACAAAAGTACCTACATCAATTTTCAGAATTTTAAAACGACAGTAAATCAGTTTTTAGAGAGAAAATATTAAAAATACTCGTATATATAATCAAAACACACAAAATCACCCGTGTGCGCCAGTATCACCTGTTGTCGAAATAAAACATAACCTCAAATTCAAATTATTACATGAAAAAGGGAGAAATAAAATTTCTTTGTCTAATTCACACTGTTCTATAATACTATAATTTATTTATTTAAATTATAATGCGACCGGTTTCGATCATTAAATGATCATCATCAGGCAACCGACGAGACTACATTAGATTTTCTGATTTCAACGATATAACAATTATTTCGAGAAAATGGCATTAAAAATTGAAAATAATGCTACAATAATGCAATAAGCTATGCAATACACAGGCATTTATTGATATGTCTGTTACCTAGGTTACACTGGTAGTAAAGCTATTTTTTATTACATTATTTCTAATTTTGAATACGTGTTTTCTCGAAATAATTGTTATACAACCTTATAAAGTATTTATATCGTTGAAATAAAAAAAATCTCTATCTAATATGCTAAAAAATTATATAGGATAAAGGATACTATTTAAAAAAAAATGTTCTATTGTCTGAGAACCACTGGTTGAATTTTCGGTTTGTTATTAACGATAAATTAGCCCCTTATTCTTGATCATTTTTTGTATCTAACATTTTTCTCATTAGTCATTAGTTTACCCAAAAAAGCGCTGGTTGTTTTAAAGGAACCACCCTGTATACATATATGGATGAAAAAATGCTTTATAATGATTTATATAAAATATGAAACTCTACATGAGGACATTGCAAATTCCATTAAATGTATATTATTACTATTAGGATTCAGAAAAATAGAAAAATAATATATTACAACTTAAGTAAAAGTTCAAAGTACGTCGTACGTCCCAATGCGCATAACAAGTTGCATCTGTAACCGCACGCAGAACGCAGATAAACTAGGCTAGACGATATGCGCCCGGGGATTCCTTCAGTAATTCATATTTGAAAAACCAATTACTTTTTCAATTCTTTTTCTAATTTTCAAAAGTAATTAAGTACAATCACTTTTCTTTACGAAGTTAATAGTTACAAATTCATTTTGCGAAAATTTATTTAATTAGTAATTAATTACAAAATGTAATTAACTTCCCAGCTCTGCATTTGGTAACCAGCTAACAGCTAACATCAACTTGTCAAATTTAATATGGAGACAAACCATATACAAATTAACTAAAGATAAACTAAATCTAAACACGTGACACATGCACGCAAGTGCTCATTTGTTATGCCTCAAAATGTAGCCGCACCACAACCGCCATTCTAGAGCGGTTAGCTTGGTTACGAAAAATTTACCAGATCTTTCAGTAAGCGCGTTCCGAAAATACAACCGGTTAGCGTGGTTCAATTTCGGAATACAGTATATTTGGGAAATATATCTTCCCAATTTGCTTGTAAATAATTATTACAATATTGATTTCATTGAACAATTAAGTAAATTTGTGCTTTTCATTAACGTAGTACATATTATGTGTATATAAAAATATAAAATATTGAAATTTGTGTTAGTTTATTTAAGCATAACTTCACGATTATATAAAGTTCTTAAAAGTAAATAATGTATGTATATTATTACTTTATGATTTCACTGCTATTTTTACTACAATGCACTATTGTATATAACGTTTATATTTAAATTTATTTACTAGTGTTTATTTAGAACTGTGTACAAATGTTTTACAAATTTATTATCTTCTGTTAAAATGCTTTGAAAATAAATGTTCCAAATAGCATATTCATGTTCTGTAGACAGTCTTTTCTGATATCTTTCAATTTTTGTGCTGATTGTTTTGCATTTACGACAAACATTTAGCGTATTTTTAAGAGATAAATAAGCAGCAATTCGTCAACAAGTCATTATCTTCAATTTGTGAAACCAACTTTGCACATTGCACTGTTTTATTCTAACGCGTTGCTACGCATAATTGTCCCGGAAATATTAAAATAACCTTCAAAATACAACTATAAACACGGATAATTCTCTTCCAATATACTACGCAGAAGTTGAGAATTTTTAACAAGAATTTTCAACTCGATTGTGTGTATTTTAGTAACAACGCATTTTTGAATTATTTCGACTGTTTTCGTTTACGATTTTGGCGCGATTTGTACGTGGGTATACGATATAAATTATGTGAATGAAATTTTGCACAAGAATTATGATTATGTTTGTTATTTCGAAGTGTGGATTTAAACGTCCAAACGTATTTGATGCAGATATTGCAGATGGTATTAGTAGGTGGATATAGTACGCTCACTTTTGATAGGAATTGTAATCATTATTATATCATAGGGCCCTTGAATCTCATCTTTTAAAAAACAATCTAGCTAATTGGCAAATAAATTATTTATTATGTGAATAAATTTTGTTAGCAATTAAACTTATACAGTGACTCATAAAATTATTCGTATATTTTACTTTTATTAGAAAATTTAAAATAAAAGGGTTCCCAAAAAATAAATTCATTTAAAAAAATAATCATAGTCTTCTTTCGATATTTCAGAATCAAATGATAGTCATCAAACTTCAATGATGTTTCATTTATTTTGTGTAATAGTGGAAATAAAAATAAAATAAATATATCATCACGGCATATTTCCCATTGCTGGGTGTGCCAACCTGCTTTGTACACAGATTTTGGTAGTGATGACGAGATATTCGTACCGTACGGACGTTTACCAGGCGTCACCTCACGGGCATTCATTGCTGGCATGGAGAGTACACCACTGTGGTCACTTTTGTGCTATTTTAAAATTTGAAATATTTCTGTTTGGCGTCAGTCGGGATCGAACCCGGTTTCCCACATTCGTGACCTGACACTCAGGCACGCGGCCACGACCATTGAATAATAGCGCTGAAATCAAATTAAATATATACAAAAATTGAGGCATAAAATTATGTAGACACCTATACCTATACAGTTATAAATTTATACTACATTTTAATATTTAGTGGGATTCTCATTGGCTGTAATTACAGTATCCTAAGCATTGATTTTATTAAATTAGATGATATGGAAGATGGAATTTTTGCCTGGGGAGGTGTTTTAAGTTGTTTCGGTGTGTTGTAGAATAGCCATTCCTTAACAATAAGTGCTGTATGTTTGGGCTCATTATTTTGCAGGGAATATATAATCCCCTTCCCAGTTCAAGTTTATCCAGAGAAGATTTTAAATTTTCTTTTAAAAATTGATAAATATTATATTTATTCATAGTTTCATTAATAAAACATAAATTCCCTAAATTGCATCAGTAAACATACAGCCCCAAATAATAACGTTTACACAGTGGTATCTTACCGTGCCACACAAATTATTTGTATCTAGCTCGGTATTTGAACTATAGGCTTACTATCTGATCCAAATAAATTAAATATACTCTTTTCTGAGAAAATAATTCTATTCCAAATTTCAGGGCATATTTTTTTCGCGAAGTTTAGCTAGCTGTATTTTTCCCATCAGAGACATTGTAAAACTGCTTTGAATTTGACATTTATTTGTGCTTTGAGGTTGTTCAATACCAGTTTAGTTTAATAAGTGTAACGTGAGTGAATAATAGTCAAACATTCTATTGACTTTAGTGAAAATTAAGCAGGGCCTATAGTGATACTGAATACACCTTTAGTGTTACTAATGTTATCCCCACTACTATATTCGCTTATATACAGAATGTATTAAACAGTGTATAAAAAAATATGTTCGCACCCACCACTTCTTCATAACTTAGCATTTTCAACATTGCCCATGAATTGGCAACAGTGTAGAAATCTCTAGTCCATATATATTTGACAGCATATATAGTGACGTAGAGTACAGATAGCCTAATCTCCCAAGTGCTAAACTGAGACGCATACAGGATGTTATTTAAGTTTATCCGATGGTAGAACTAAGCCCATAAATAGTAAATTTGGCAATAATTTTTTTTACATGCTTTCTATGAGAACTGACCAATTACGTCACAGTTTACATTTTTGTAAAAAAAGTAAAAATCAATGTGTTCTCTGGAAAAATGTCATGCATGTCACAATTGACATATAAGATCATTGGTGTTGCGGCAAATAATATGTATTTGAGACTTTCTTAATGAAAAACTACATGTTTATCATCAAAGTAATTGGCATTTTGATTTTCAATAAACCGAAAATAAATTGTACGCTAATGCAAAAATAGTATATTATGTGGCAAGTGTGTGAAGCTGAAATTTTTACATGAGGGTGGAGATTGCGACACGAGCCGAAGGCGAGTGTTGCAAACCACCCGAATGTAAAATAGGCTTCACACACGTGTTACATACTATACTTTTTCTACGCCCTTGCAATAAAATATATATATTTTTTTTATAAATTAATAACACATTTCTTATGAAGTTGTTATTTCTACGGACCATTTACCAACACATGATTTACGTGTATATAAAGATATTCATTGTATGTGTTAAAACTGAATTATTTATTTCACGCACACTATGCGTGAAGTGACATTTCACGCACAGTGTATATTTACTTCACGCACAGTGTACAAAAAATCAAGCTTCACACATTAAAATTGATACGTGAAGTACTCACTTCAAGCATGGGAGTAGAAAAAAGTTTTATTTCAGTTTTGACAATCAACATTTTTTTCCAGAGAACCTTCCGTCATCTTTAGGTGAGCAAGGTATGGTATTTGGTCAAAAAATTAGATAGTGAGTTTCTAATGAATAATCACGTTTTGGGATCTCTAGAATACGAATTGTATGTGTCTCTCTCTCTCTCTCTCTCTCTCTGTGTGTGTGTGTGTGTGTGTGTGTGTGTGTGTGTGCGTGTGTGTGTGTGTGTGTGCGTGTGTGTGTGTGTGTATATATGTATGTGACGATCGTTTTGGATTACATAACTCCAAAACCACGATTTCAAATATTATATTTTTTTCGTATTCCTCGAGTTTAGATCCATATGCCGACGTGATTAGATTGTGGTTATAATTGGTGCACCGGAAGTACCCTCATTTGCAACCTGTAACAGTTTTTCTTGACATTTAATGTTATTATAAATAATAAATATTATATATTATTCTCTATAGTATAGAGAATAATATATCGTATAGAGTCTATACGATTGGATTGCATTTTATACTTCATATTCAATATATGTAGAGTTAAAGAATGGACAGATGTCAGTATCAATGAAAAGAAAATGAATCTGGCAGAGATGAGGATATTGAGATAGATTTTGGGAAGACATGGAAAGATAGGGCAAGGAATTAAAGGATAAGGGAAATGGCTCGAGCGATAGAAGTTTCTAGAAAGATACAAGAGAGACGATTACATTGGTTTGAATAATGAAGAAAATAAAAAATAGCGACCCCTAACGAATGCGAAAAGCTAAAGAAGAAGGTGACAGTATCAAGTGCAATTTGCATAGTTTGTTTATGAAATAGTTTTACTGGAAATATAGGATCTTTTTACTGATTACTATTTCATTGATATTTGAAAGAAGTACTCGTATACTTTGTATTATGTAAATGCTGATTGCATTTTGGCAAAAATTGAACATTAAACTTTTAGAACATATGCATGTTTTAATTAGATTACATTTGCCAAGTACGAAATACAGAACTAAATTTTTTAAATTGCTTTTTATACGAAATATTGAAATATTTTTTTTGTTGTTTTTCCATATTAATCATTTTAATGGTTGAATTTGCCATTGGTTAATAATTTTTGTAAACTGATTCTATTTTACAATGTTTAAATTATTAATTTTTATTTTTTATTTTAATATAATGAAAATTTAAATTGTACTCATCTCGTTCGCGTATTGGACTTATCAGTGCTGAAATCGCGGAAGTAGAGAAGTACATGTGTAATTTTCAGTTTAGAAATAGAAATTTGACATTTGGATTGCGATCAAATGTGTATACAGGGTCATTAGCCTTTCATAAACACTGTACTGTATTCATTCTCAGTATAGAAATAATATAATTTACTAGTAAATAAGTTTTTAGAACACTCCAGAATCAAAGAATAATATTTTCAAAAGTTCGTGTAGCACTTTCTTAAATATATCATGTATTAACAATTACTCGAAAACAAAGCATAAATTTAAGGCAACCTTTAAACAAATGTATTAGATAGCAATGCACAATAATTCAGTTGATATTTCATTTCGATGGAATATTGTCACATTAATGAACGCTTAAAATTTAAGTTCCGTAGGTGCAACGGGCATGTAGATGTCTGTAGTCAAGACTGCCAAAATTAAAAATATAAGTAGAAAATAGAACAGATTTATTAAAACTATTTAATTTCACATTAAAATAATTATGGTATAGAACAATTAAATACTAAAAGTTATTTTTATACAAGACGATAAAATTATATTTTATCGACGAGCGGAGAATTTAATTCACGAGCCATTTCGCGAGTGAATTATTTTTCGCGAGTCGATAATTTAATTTTATCGTTGTATATAAAATTCTATTCTTTTCTATAGCAGATGTTAAAGAAAAAATCTGTTGTGGCCATTACATTGTGGTATATAAAAGTATTGTATTTAACATTTCTTGTACACACAAAAAATTCTACTTACACCTAATCTTTATATTTATGTATTTTCTATAATTTTAAATTCATTCTATGAGCAAGTTTCTCTATTTCTTCTAAATGTTCGAGGTTTTTCCAATTCATTATCGGGATCGGCGGTATTTCTTAAGGGTTCATTTAATATACCTATAATTTTAAATATATAATTAATAATACAATAAGAAATATTAAATATCGTTCCCAGGGAAAGCCTTCAGTACTATCTCTGAATTTTTGACACTGGCATTAGTGACATCTGTCAATTACAGACATTTTAATTTCTCAAGTAGTTACCATGGAGATGTTTGGGCTGTGAGCAGGCTGTGAGATTTACTACAACAGATTAGTTTATAGATTATATACCATCTTTAAATCTATAGAAGATTTTTGTTAAAATACTTCTACTTCCGGTTGTTCAATTGTTACCAGAATCTATTCAACTCTTTCCATTATTGTTAGATTGAGTAATTTGTAGTTACACAGATCTTTAGTCTTATAGAATTTGAGAAATTGTACATACAACAATCTCTCTCTCTTTCTCTGTCACTCTCTCCCTCTCTCTCTCACACACACAGACATCATCGAAAACTGTTATTATCGTATTCTGGAGACCTTAAAACTTGCTTATTCACTAAAATCTGGTTATGCGATTTTTAGCATGATTCCAATACCTTAGCGAGGGATAAAAATACCAACTATAAATAACACAATTTTAAAATCCCAGTATGTATCTATGTGGGTTATTATGGATTTTGTATGTAAATAAATAAGAATTAAAGTATTTGATCTACCCTTGCTTTTAAAATGCTACTTTATCTACCCTTGCGGTTAAGATGCTATTCTGAGTAGATCAAAGCACATTTTAACATCAGGTATACAAAAAAAATCTGTATAGACAAACAAATCTATGGATATAAATTTGATAATATGGGTACCTGCAGCAATAATAAAATAAATATGTTATCCAGGGCTATCACCTATTTCTGATTCTGGGTGCGCAAATATACTGTTATTCGCAAATTTTGATAATCATATTCTATACTATAAAGGACGCTTTACAGGCGCCTCCTTATGGGCTCTAAAAGTTATCGTGGAAAGATCACCACTTATAGATATAATGTAAATTTTGAAATGTTGAAATATTGTGTCCTAATAGTTATTTTTTCAGTAAAACATTTACATAGTTTTTTATAGAAAAGAAAGTTACAATACTTTTCGTTACGAGTTACGATTGAAGAAATACAAAGTCATCATACTTTTCGTAGGTCCCTAGTATCTTCTTAAGCTATGTTTATGTAGACTAATCCGGCCCGGTTCAATAATAAAGATGGCCTTCGGATCATTTGTAGCCCTATTAAAGTTTTAAAGTGACTCTTAAAAATCGACGAAAATAATAAATTGAAAAGAAAATTATTTCCTTACCAGAAATGGCAGAAGCATTCATCTCATCAGTAGACGAAGCCGGCGACATAGTCCCCGGCGTAGAATTACACTGATTCCACGATCCCGACAGGACAGAATCTGCAGGACTAGTTCCCATTTCTGTAGGGTTATCACACGTAGAAGGAACCCTTAAATACCTTGCTATTTCGTTATTAACTGGCATCATTCCTCCAATGCCACTATCAGTACTTTTCGCCCCGGAAACGGTTGGTGATGCCTTTTCCCACTTGAATGCTGCTTTGACTTTCGTCCATTTCGACACCTTGGAAGGTTTTCTCAAGATTCCACGCTCTGGAATTGATTTTCTGGATGGAAATTCAGAAGATGTTTCAGCCATAGATAAGCTTCTATCTCTTTGAGGTCGAAGAATAGATTTGTATTTGCTGCTTCGTTTATTTCTAGTGAACATGTTATCTAATAGTTCTTCGGCCAAAACAGAATCATCATCCAAGTCTGGTATTTCTGTATCTTCACCACGAAGAACTTTAGTAATAACTTGTTGATCCAAATTTTGTAGATTTCTTAAGTGTTCTAAATCCCTGACTTTTCTTTGGAGCTTAGCGTTTTGTTCTCTCAAATTGAGTAACTGTTCCATAAGTTTGTAAAGTTTATCCAAATGATCAAAAGCGTCTTCTGTCGCCATTGCAGGGGCAAAAATCGAACCGGTTCTTTGAAGGAGTGGTTTTTCATTTTGCTGTTTGATAGGAAGTGGTAATGAGTTCAGATATTCGAGAAATTCTGTTTCTTTTTCTGTCATTTCTGGTTGGTTTGGATCTGGAGGAGGTGTTGGGAGACGTACACTTGGAGTTCGGATGAAATCCCGATTGGAGCGCTTTTCAGGTGTTTTATTCATCGCACACTCTCCAGTATTTTCACTCACTACTATTGCACTGTTGTTATTCATCTCTCGAGAAGGAAAAATCGTAACAAAAAACAAATAATGTGTTTCCAAATGGATCAAACATTATTTAACTATTACATTAATAAACTCTGTTTTGTTTGCAAGCAATTCCGTTGTCGTGGCAACGTAAATAAACAAACTGTTTATCAACAACAACTTTTTTTAACTTTTTAGGTTATGAATCATGTTAAATTGTCATTTTTTATTAAATAAACTTCTCGAGAAATGTTTCTTGAGTCTACAGCGACATATCACGAGCACTTGGGTACGCAAACTAACGTCGCGGTGCTCGATATAGACGCCGACGTTTCACGTCCCCACTATGGGCACGACGCCAATTCAACCAGCCTGCATACGGACGGCCGTCCAACCATAACAATTGGATATTGAAATTTTTTAAATACTTGGAGATATTTAACGCCATTTTAGAGTTGAAAATAAGCCAGAATATTGTACGCTCCATTTAAAATACAATTAGAAAAGAGTTTTTATTATGTTATAAGGTTATAAGCATGTATGTACGAGTGTATAAAAAACGAGTATTTTTAATGTTTATAAAACTAGTCATACTATAGTTTTCCTACGACTGTACAGAGAAGACCATGTACATTTACTATGTTAATATAGGTATGAATGTTTAGCTCACATTGCTAATAGCAGCGTGACATGATTTTTAGCTAGGCCTATTCTGTAACTCAATTTTTAGTTAGCAATTGAAATTAGCTTTAGTCAAAAATTTCACCAATCAATTATGTTGAGATATAACAAAAAATGCGTTTTAGTTGTCAAATCGATATCTATTGGGTAACAATATTAATTAATTACTAAAAATTAATCACTTTGTTACAAAGTAGGCTGAGTGGATTTTCCACATTTCTGCTTACTTTTGTTTTTGCGTAAAACTTCTAGGTAATGTAATTCGGCAATTATCAGGAACAATTTTCGTAATTATGTTCCGTCACTTTTAGGTAAGGAATGTATTGTGTTTGGTCAAAAAATTCAATTATGAGTTTTTAGTGAATAAACACGTTTTAAGGTCCATATAATACGATTTTACCATTTTTACGATGATGTCTGTATGCCTGTGTGTGAGTGTGATAAAAGTTTCGGATCGCATAACTTTCGTATTCCTCAAGTTTACATCCAGAAGAAGAGGTGATTAGGTTTTGGTTATAATTGGTCAACCAGAAGTACCCTCATTTGAAGATTTTAAGTTTTTCTTTCATTTATTGACATTTAACATTGTTATAACTTAAAGAATATATTATTCTCTATACGATTTGATTGCATTTTATATTTCATATTCAATAGATATAGAGTTAAAGAATTATAAATATATAACATTTCACAAATCAGCCAGCTATGCTAACCATGGAAACTACTAATATATTCAGGTAATTCAAATTGAGAGATGTCAGTATCAATGACAAGTAAATGAATGTGGCAGAGATGAAGATGTTGAGATAGATGGTGGGGAAGACACGGAAAGATACGGTAAGGACTAAAAGAATAAGGGAAATACTCTAGTGTTTGAAGTTTCTAGAAAAATACAAAAGAAACGATTACATTGGTTTTAAAATATCATGAGGAGAGATGAAGAATATATTGGAAGAAGAATGAATAGCTTAGTAATAGAAGGTTGAAGAAACAGAGGAAGACCAAAGATAAGATGGAAGGGCTGTATTGCGGAAGACTTGAGAGAAAAGGAACTGAATGAGAACGACACGCAAAACAGAAATGAGTGGAAGAAGAAAATATAAATAGCGACCCCTAACGAATGGGAAAAGCTAAAGAAGTAGATGTTAGTGTCAAGTGAAATTTGCACAGTTTGTTTATGAAATAATTTTACTGGGAATTTAGAATCTTTTGCAAGAAAATTTATGTATGGAATTTATACATAATACACAGGGTTGACGGAATGTATTGTGCTGGCCTCAACAGATATTTTTATTATGTTATTTATATGATTTACGATTTACGAGAGAGGAGAACCCAACAGGAGACGTAGGGGTCGACCCAAAGGAAAATGGTGCGATGCTGTAAAGGGAGACCTACAAACTTTAAAAGTGCAAGATTGGAAAAATATAGCCAAACACAGAGTCCAGTAGAAGGCCGTAATCAACAAAGCCATGGGCCTTGAAGGCCTGCTGAACTATTATTATTATACTCTTTTTAGTCTCGCCGGTTGCTAACCGTCCAACTCATAGTACAAATTCTTTGTTTTCCATATATAAAAATAGGTACTACTTATATGCCTATCAAAATAAAATACCCATCCAATATGACCGAAAAAATGATATAATCATTTTTTTCTTCAAGTCTAGGTAGATACATTAAAAATTTCAGTCGTGTGTTTATCAATATTTCGTCTTAATTTTCTTCTGTTTAACTCTGTAAATATATTTCTGAAAATCAACTTAATTTGAAACTCATTGTACGCTTAGGTATGCATCACTTCCGATATTATTTTTAGTAACACAACTAGTGTTTCAAAGAAATTTTTCCTACATAAAAACAATGTACGATAAGTAATTCAATAATTTGCATGACGTCAAAGTGTAAAGTTTAATGGCTGCTACTTTTTGTTTTCTGCAAGAATTTGAGATTAAACACAGCAGTATTTTGATTGAATGGGAAGCTAAGTGCACCACAAACTTTCATTTTAAACAGCTAGAAATCTCGTAAACATAACAAAGATTTTTCGTTTTTGTTCGAACGAAGTGCATGAAATCCCAATAACATAAATATTTAGTTTAAGACATAGTTGCTATGTATAAATACTGTACGGGAAAATCAGAATTATTTATACTTCACGTTATATCTGGCATCCTAGTTTTATCTTAGACATCCTGCGTTTTACTAATTTATTGTCTAATAGATTATATTTAGTTCCGCAATTATTCATATTAAAAGTTTGCTATTAAATCAAGAGTAAATATTTTAGATGATTTCAAGATTATATTTAGTACAAGGTCATTACAATTTACAATTAAAACAAATAAATATTGGACATATTCACACATTTAGTAGTTAAAAATTTAATACGTTTTAAAAACTACTACATTATACAAATAAATATGTATGTTAGATTTATATTATTTATAAAAGTTGTTTCAAAAGTAGAAATTACCATCAAATACGAAGTTTATTATAGTGTATTTATGACACGAGTAAAGACAAATTTTATCCACAACAGAGAGTTTTCACCTTATACCAATTTTTGCGAGCGGTGAAAATATTTTTATCAAACATAATAAAAAAAGGTTGGTGTTTTTTACTTCCTTTTACGTAAGTAAAGGAAGTATTGTAATCGCGAAAAATTTCGGTTTTCAGATTTCAGCGGAAATATCCATTTTGATCATACCTGAATCCATTTTGACTAATTTCGTCGTGACGTCTGTACTTACGTACGTAAAAATGGTAAGCCGTAGAAAGTTGAAATTTTGTACTTAGGACTCCTATAACATCTAGTTGTGCACCTCCCTTTCTGGTTATTATACAATTTCCAGAAGTGACACTTTACTTGAAGTTGTTAACAGTTTTTCTTGAATAAAATGATTTTATTTTGATTTTAGAAATAAATGCTTCAAATAAAAGTTTTAGAGAATGAATTTCTGTGTCCAGCACATCAAGTATTATTAAATTAGCCCTTTGTACAAGCGAGATATGTAAATTTAAAAAATATATACTTTTTTGTTTTTGTAATAAAGCTTGCTATGGATTAGGACAAAAACATAAAAAAAATGTTCATGTCAAATTACGTTAAATACGAGCAATTTTATGATTCGTACAATAACAAATATTATATTTTCATTGTGAAATTAGTCATATTCTTTGTTGTAATCAAATATTTCTTCGTTGTAATCAAAACTCTCTTTAAAAAGAACCGGGTTAGATTAATGTTAATTTAAGAATTATAGTAGTAAATGAATTATTTTTTGTTCTATATCAAAATATTTCTCGGGCTTGGCTTAAGCCTGTCAATATTTTGTAATTTAATTATTAAAAAATTATGTATAGGTTCACAATCGTACAAGGAAATCGTGTGGTGTCCACATCAGATTTTTTCTGTAAAAAAATTACCACATCACAATATCATTTTCGTTTTACGCGTAGTGTACAGTTGGCAAAGTAAATTGTATATTAAAACAAAATACTGTACAAAAATATAAAATGTCAATGATTTATTTTAAAAATAATATTCATTTTAATACACAGTGTGGCTATAAAGATTTAGGATAGATTTTCTGTAGCGCCAAATAACAGCGCCATCTATAAATTGGCACCCAAACTGTTTAACTAACCTTCATCATCATCATCATCATCATCCCCCTTAAGTTTTGTTAATATTGGTTCAGTACAGTTCTTGTATGGGCGTAATTTGTTAACCTCTTAGATCTGCCTCGTTATGAATGCACCCATCGAACAGCAGTAAGCAATCAAATTTTGTGTAGTTTATGCAAAGAACCAGCCTAATCGTTTGCTTTGATCTAAAACGCATTTTGGGGTGCTTCATTGACTCGTTGCAACTTTTTTGGCTGGCAATAGCAATTTCGTGATGGGCGAGATGAAAACAAAAGGACCCAAAGAGTGACCGTCCCGCATCAAGCAGAAACGCCGAAAACATCGAAGCAGTTCGACAACTGCTGGTTTTCGATCAACGTGTTACGATTAAGATAATTGCAGAGTAGTTGAATATAGACAAATAAATAGCTGGATTGATTATCGTCGAAGATTTAAAGAAAACAAACGCATCGCCTTATAAAGCAACAGTCGTGCGTCAATTTCTGTCTCCAAAATGCTAAAGTGTTGCCATCATCCTCCGTATGCTTGTAATTTGGCCACGGCTGATTATTCTTTTGCCCAAAATAAAATTGTTGAAAGTTGAAAGGGAACCGTTATGACGATGTAACAAACACTTAATCCATCGTGACAAAGATGTTGAACAGCATCCCAGTTTTAGTCTTCCAAGAACGCCGCGAATGGGCTGAAAGATCTCGCCAAGCACTATGTGAATTTAGGAGGAATTTATATTGAAGGATAAATTGTGATTTTGATGATTTAACGGCTTTTGTTTTATTTATAAGGGGAGTTTTAAAATTTTATAGCCATACTGTCTACTGTAAAGTTTTCGTGTAGAAACAGGGAAGATGAATCTTCAGTTGAGTCGCTGAATTCTCCTTTGAGTTGAGTAAGAAAAAGGTTGAAAATTTTGGTAGGGCAGATTCAAGTTACAGGTATCTACAGTAAAATTTTTGAAAGATGTCCCATCAAGGTAATCTACGAATTGTATGAATTCAGATTTTTGTTCCGCCCATTCTGACAAATTCAGTAGTGTCATTTGTTTAGTTTTTATGAGGGTACATAAGATACTACTGTTATTTTATTATTATAAAAATAAATGTTACAATAACAGCATTCAAAATTCAAAAATAAATCAACTGGTAAGTTTATTAGCAAATGTAAAACCAAATATGTGAAAAATAAGATACTGACACAAAGTCAGTGTCAGTGATACTGACAGAAAATAACGTTATTTGTACGGCTATGAATCAGGGTAATGTATCTGAATTAATATATAAGCACAGTATAAAAATACTTAAACCAGTAGCGACACTTCGCATATTTCATGATACCAAAATTTGAGTAGGCGTGGCCAGTTCTGCTTATGAGAAGATGGCCGCTCGCTCACAGCCACTTGTCTGATTGTTGTTGTTATTGTCATTTTCACGTATAAAAAAGAGAGGTAAAGTTATGTGTGCTATGAAAGACTGTAAAAACTTTTATAGTGTCGGTGGAATGAGTTTTTTTGGATTTCCTACAGACCCAGAAAGGTAATATTTAAGTTTTACATTAATAACCAAGCTTACATTATTTGTATTTGCTCATAAATATTTGATAAAATTGTATTGCCGTATGCGATTATTTTATGCACTAATTTTTATAAATAGAAATTTAAAATCATCCAAAGGGAAACAGAAGCAAATTATAGTAAAACATTTGTAATATTATACAAAATAAAAATATTTGTATTTATAAAATATAGTTTTATTATATTTAATATAATTGTACTTATTTGTAACCAATGAAATAATAAATATCGTACTAATATATCATTCGCAAATGACAGTTGTTCAAATTCCCGCCACGTACCGCTTATACCAAGATGGCCGCTTACTCCATTCGATGCGACATGAAGATCAAAGGTGCCGACAACAAGTGTCGCTACTGGTTAAGTATTTTTATACTGTGATATAAGCTTACGTTACAGCGAAAGTATTATCAAAAACGAGCATCGTTTTAAAGTGGAATGTCCTAACTTAGTCGAAACAATATGAATTTTTGAAAGAAAAGCGTGTTATATCCATCCTTATCGTACACTTTTATAGACATTGCAAAAGAAAGAGATAAATGTATGCCTATTTGTTAATTCGTTCATGATACAAATAACCTTGATCGGACATCTTTAAATTTTTTTACTGTATGTATCTTATGTAGGTGCTTCTACCTTGATAACCTGTTTAGTCTAAAAGTCTTTTAGGGTTGATTCGAGCTGTATATTCTACGATATTTGATGTACACTACCTATCATAAAAAAATCTGTTGTGGTCAGCACAATACCTCTCGCTACTTCAATTTTGTTTAAATAAATAATCTAGTGTTTAAGCATTTAATAATATTCTTAGTCTTAAAATAATGTTTATAATTAATCATAGTGTTAGTTGTTTTTATTATCTTTTTAATATTTATCCTAATTATTTATCGTTTAATAAACGTATTATTTTAATTACTAATTTTTCTCAAATAAATAAACGTTACAATATATATATATATATATATATATATATATATATATATATATATATATATATATATATACAGGGTGGAAACGAACTTAATGTCATAAATTTAAGGGTGAGTAGTATGACATGTGTAGATTACGAAACAGAAAGAATTTTTTAAAACTTCGCATATTTAAGGGTAGTTTTCATTAAACTAACATTTTTTGTACCACTGGACCACTGGCAACGCATTTGTATTATTTTATCTATTACACAATTATTTTCGTCAAAAATGCTGTTTAATTTAATTATTAAGAATAATATCTTATACAACTAATTTTGAATGTATTTTTGATAACCATATTTTTAATGAAATATTAATTAAAACAGCAGTAAAAAAATGTTTCCTTAAGAAAAGTCGAATTTTCGTATTTCGAATTTTAAAAAAATTCTTTCACTTTCGTATTCTACACATTGTTACGTTCTAATTTGGTCCTTTGTTCCAATTTCCTTAATTTTATACCTGCCGTTCCTTCGTTTCCATTCATGACCTGAAAAACAATATTTTATGCCGTAATGATATTATTTATACTTCATAGTTCTATTAAATTCACTTACTTAATGTTTCTTTAAATTTGGTAGCTTCATTTGTCAAAATTAAATAGTCTATTTCGCAGTTTATTATTCTAGTTTCAGTTTTAGGTTAATTTTTGGTGACATTTCTTAATTAGATTTATCTTTGCGGTGATCGTATAAGCTGAGCGCTACGTTCACAACGTAGTGTAGCGGCGGTAAATTTTGAATTTGACTGGTAAATAAATAGACTTAAATTGGTTGGATTTATTTTTGTATTAATTTAGTTTATTTATTTAAAACATTAACATACAACTATTATCCCATCCTACTATCCTTAAATTACCCCTATACTAAAAATTATGAGCGTAACACGTTTTATTTAAGTAGATTTGTTGTGCGCAAGGCTATGGTTACCCTCTTTCTCTCTTTCCGGAATTTAAATTATTTTTCCCTGCCTTAAGTAAGATCCGGGGACTTATCGTAAGTAACTTCAAGCGGGCGAACGTGTGGAAGAAAATTTGAGTTGCGGGTCAGAATGACTTAAAGTAATTCCGGTCGAGTGTAAAATATTCGTAGGGAATATTACCCTTATTTGGGGATCAATCGCCGGATTACGTATTTCGTTAGGAGGTTTTTGGTGATTTGTGAATCAACCTCCCGCGGAGTTCCCACGTGGGGATCAAATTAAGTGTTAGTGGTTCGCGACCTTTTTTTCTTTTGTTCGTAACATCTTCCAACATCTCGCCACGGGCTGAAGGCATCGTCGGGGGACAGTTAGCTTACGGGTGGACATCTCCAGCTGGTGTGACGTTGCCTGGCATCGTCCGCATTCCGCTGACTGACTGCAGTCATCCCCACCACCATTCCTGGCTACCTACCGCCACTAGAGATAAGTCGTACAGACATCTTTTATATTTCTTTAACAACTTTTATTTGAGGCACTGAAGACGTTGGAAAACTTGTTAACTTTAATTTTTGTTCATTTTTATTGTGCATTTAACTTTTGGAGTGCCTGAAAATTGGTTTAACCTTAGCTTCGTTCACTTTTATTTTGCACTCCCTTTTGGAGTGCAATATTATTTTTGGATTTTTCATTTATATTATTATTACTGTTATACTTATTATTGGATTGATTTGATCCAGTGTGCAACTTTGTGTTGTTTTTGGTTTTATTTATATTGTGCCTGGCACAGATTCGGCACTGTTGTAAGTACTTTGTTCTACGATACGTCGCGGACTATTCGTCCTCGCATATTCAACTGGCTGTACTTGCCCTGCGTTGTCGGTTGGCCAACTTCCTTCGTATAATTGTACTGTCGGGTCGGATATATCCGCGTCGTCACATTTATTTATATTCATATTTATACATTCTTCTTTACTTTAAAATTTACATTCATTAAAGTATTATTAATCTTAGCTTTGGGAGTATTCTTTTATTTGTACAAGCCTTTTCTCTCGTTTTCAGGCAATGTTTTTATATTCACGGTAGGTAAACTTTATTTAACACCTTTTCGTAATTTTCCGGACAAAAATTACGTGGCGCCCATTCAACCCCTTTTGGGGGTTGATCACCGAACTTAACCCGCTCCCACCTCCACTGTGTAAAGGCTAGCGGCCGCACACCGAAACAACTAGGGTGCGTTATGTAATAAATCGCATTGCGCGAAGCACGTTACAACATGTCATACTACTCACCCTTGAATTTATGACATTAAGTTCGTTTCCACCCTATATATATATATATATATATATATATATATATATATATATATATATATATATATATATATATATATATATATATATATATATATAGCAGAACCTATGAAACTAAGTATTCAATATTTAATATTGTTTATTTTTTGCGTAATTTAAATTGTTATTCTGACTATATCATTCATTAAGTTATAAACCAATAAGAATGCGTGATTTTCCTTAGTTACCACGTATTTCAGTGGTTATTATTAAGTAACCATGGTGAACGAATATACGAACCTTTGTATATTCGAATATACCTACCTTCGTATATTCACTTATAGGTGCGTTTGGTTATTTTGTTCTATGTACTCAGAACTGATAATGCCATTTTTAGTTATATTTACGGACATGATATTTTTCCTTCGAACACAGTATCGAGTGTATAAATGAATCTGTAGTTAGACTTTGAGGAGGAAAATCGTACGTTGTATGCTTTAAGTAGACATTTAAAATCACACTGACAGCTCCAAGTGCACCGAAACAAATAATTGAACGCATCTATTATTTGACAGCAAGACATTATTGAAGTAAAAATTTGACAAGTAAACAAATAATTATTTGGATCACAAATTTAGAAACTGCACTGTTGCTAGTTTATTTGAAATACAAGCATTTATTTTAAAATACGAGCATTTCAATATCATATTACATACTACTACAACGATATTCAAAAAGATAGGTTATGTAGCATACAGTTTGACATTTCTGTCAAAATATAGTAGACCACAGGTCTACGTTAAATTTACTATTTACTTTTTAATTTATTTTTTATTCATGATATAGTCTACCTGTATATAACTCGACAATAGAAAATTCTCGAAATACTCAACGAGTTGCCTATTGGAAATACTACTCGACCTTTGGTCTCGTGGTGTTTCCAGGCAACACGTTTCGTATAATCGAGAATTTTCAATCGTCTTGTTGTATAATATATGATTATATATTTTTTAACATAACTCTTTGACAGGTAACCCTAGGTAAAAAAAAATAAGAACCCTTTTTTGTACAAAAAATACGAGATTTAATTTTGCATTCTTGTAAACTTTTGATACGGTCCATTTTTTTGAGAAAAATTAAAGAAGGCGGCTTACGCTGACCCTTCCTAAGATCGAAAAATTGAATTTTACATCAGAGTCCCGACCCAAACAACATATATTAAAATCAGAACTACCCGACCTTTTGTAAGGCAAAGGTCTTTTTTGGTCTCCATTGGCTGGACTATAGTTTATTAGCTTGGTTTTTAGAAATGAAAAATGATCGAATGAACTTTTCAAATTTCTCAGAAATTATGATTGTTAGCCCAGCAACTAACACCCGAAGGGTTTTTAGGTAGAATAACTGTACTGTGTACCGTATTTCTAGGGGTTGAGATGGCAGATGGATGCGAAATTTTTGTTTCAACTGTTATTCTGTTGTCACTAGTCGCAATGATCACACTTGAAACTGAGGAAAAAATATATTATGTTGTATTTTTAATTATATAGAAACTAATTTTCTTCTTTTTTTTAGCAGCTCCACCTTGTTTTAGTGCGATACCAAATAACATACATGTAAGTTTGTTATCAGGATCACAAAAAAATAAAGATTGTGTCGATTGTAGAAAACCGTGGCAATTTGACAAACCTTGAAAAAATAACAACAGTTTTGAATGAAACTTTAATAAATAACTCTTTTGTTCGAAGTTTTAAAAAGAAGATCCAAGGAAACTGAAAATATTTGTCCAGGATCTGCAAAAATTGGAGCAATATCCAGTGAACGAGACCTGTTTTGAAGACATTCATACTTTATTTTATAAATAAATAAGGTATCGTTAATAATTATGACATATTCGTTTGTACCATGCAGGCGTTCAACAGGCGTCACCTCAAGGATGGAAAATAAAATACAGGGTCCGGCAGAGGAACCGGGTGATTTTGAAATGGGTAGTACTCGAAAATGGTGGGGATCTGAGGTCTCTATACCCGCGCGCAATACCTTCATAAAGGAATGCAGTTTTAGTTCCAACAAGACGGGGCAACAGCTCACACAGCAGGAGCATCAATGGAGGTGGTTCGTCGCATGTTTCCCCAACACGTCATCTCTCGCTTTGGAGATGTTGCATGGCCGCCTCGTTCCCCCGATCTTAGCATTTGCGATTTCTTTCTTTGGGGGTATTTAAAGGGGAAAGTCTACATTAGGAAACCTCGCACACTGGAAGAATTGAAGGATTCAATTCGCAGAGAAATTGCTGCGATCGACAACAACCTACTGCAAAGAATAATGCAAGACTTCAGGGAACGACTGCAAGAATGTGTGAGACAGGGTGGACACCATCTATCTGACGTTATCTTCAAAACATAAGTTCCGATTATGTAAAATGGCAACATATTACCTTCATCTTGGTGTAATAAAAATTTGTTTTGTATGATTTTTGGTATTTTTAATTGTTAATTGAAAAACTCCCGGTTCCTCTGCCCCACCCTGTATAACATATGTAACTGACAATATATATATAATTTTATTTATGTAATTATATTTTGTTTAATTAAGCGAATAAATTTATTATTATAATTATATATATAAATCAGTATTTTTAACAACCATATAGGCATTAATATTGCAGAAAATAAACTACGCAGTGTATGCTGAAACAGATAAAACCCCTAATTTGTATAAACCACTATAGGCATGTGCATCCCACTATATGAAGGGTCGCATCGTGTCTACCCGGGAGTGAGGCAGGTTTTCCTACCATAAACAGACATTGATGCATCGACCGATTAAAAAGGAAGGATTTTGCATATAGTGTCAACCCAAAAAGGCAACTGCAGCTACGTCAAAACTTTACAGTGCGTTATGTTGTTTATAGCGCCACCTTACACTTTATACAGGACTACTTCGTGAAAATTTGTCAAAAAAAAAACGGGGACAATATTAATATTTTGATCACAATTTTTACCTTCCGTCACCTCTAGGTAAGGAAGGTATTGTCTTTGATCAAAAATTTCGATAGTGAGTTTCTAATGAATATGCACGTTCTGGGGTCCCTAGAATATAAATTCACTAATTTGACGATGATATTTGTATGTATGTATGTATGTATGTATGTATGTATGTATGTATGTATGTATGTATGTATGTATGTATGTATGTGTGTGTGTGTGTGTGTGTGTGTGTGTGTGTGTGTGTGTGTGTGTGTGTGTGTGTGTGTGTGTGTGTATGTATGTGATGATCGTTTCGGATAGGTATAATTCCAGTACCACGATTCCAAAAATTCTAATTTTTTCGTGTTTCTAGATCCCTTTGCAGACGTGTTTAGATTTTGGTTATAATTGGTCCAACGGAAAACGGAAGTACCCTCATTTGCAACTTTTAACAGTTTTTCTTGAAAAATGCAGTTAAATATCATTTATTGACATTTAATGTTATTAGGATTTTTAAAGAACACATTATTCTCTATTGACAGATGTCAGTATCAATGAAAAGAAAATGAATGTAGCAGAGAAATGGATGTTGAATTAGATGTTGGGGAAGAGACGGAAATATAGGGTATGGAATGAAAGCATAAGGGAAATGGCTCAAGTTTCTAGAAAAATACTAGAGAGACGATTACATTGGATTTAAAATGTTATGAGGAGAGTTGAAGAGTATATTGGAAGAAGAATGAATAGTTTATTAACAGAAGGTAGAAGACTTGAGAGAAAAGGTATTGAATGAGGACGACACGCATTACAAAAATGAATGGAAGAAGAAAATAAAAAATAACTACCCCTAACGAATAGGAAAAGCTAAAGAAGAAAAAGATGTCAATGTCAAGTGTAATTTGCATAGTTTGTTTATGAAATAATTTTGCTGGAAATATAGAATCTTTTGCAAAAAAAATATGTATGGAATTTGTACATAATATAAAGGAATGACGGAACGTAATGTGCTGGCCACATCAGGTTTTTTGTATTGAAACATTTGCAGAAACTACAGAACTCTTTTAATTTGAATTAAACGTGGTAAGAAGACAAATTTTGCAGTAAGTTTTTCATGACTATATACGTAGATGACATTTTTCTAAATCACCCTCAAATTTATTTTGAAATGTCGAAATTAGTAAATATATTTAAAACGAAAAATGCAATTTCTTATTGAATACTCATAGACAAAGTATAATGTTACAACACTCGGATGCGGCAGTTTTCTTCGTGGTGAGTTAATCAACAGGTCTTTTGTATAATATACTCTTACTATTTTTATTTAATTTAATTTACTATTTTAAATGTCCATGGTAATAACATTCAGTGTTTGAAATTAGTATTATATTTACTATTAATAGAAATGTTGAAGTTTTCTTTCAGTACTTCTTACGTTACTCCTAAAATTATTTCTGTATTGTTATAAAAACATCGAACAATATCTTTCACGAAGGAAACATATTTTATGTAAAAAATCAAAGGTTTCGATGGAGCGTGATGAATAGTTAGTGAAATGCTACTAACAGCTGTGAAGATCTAGTGATCGGTGGTTTGAGCAGTAAACAGATGCCGACGCCGGCAATGTTATTTTGTTTCTGTCAGCGTCCATCGCCGCCATCTGCTGAATATTAAAAACAGCTTATTTGTTTTGACCCATTTCCACATTTCCATTATATGAGACATCGACATACAACGAAATCGGACATGATTATTTTTACTGCCTTTATTGCGTATCCATAGAAAAGATTTGCAGGAGATGAATTCGTAACGTACGATTTTGTTTAAACAGACTTTAACTGCAATTGATAGGAAAATAAATATTTCCCCGAAACCGTCAAGAAAATTGCATTTTCATAGCTATATTGAGTCTTGAAAGTTCATTATTTGCAGTACTTAGTTCAATTATAAACTGCAAATTCAAAATTTCCCTAATACAATCTATACGTTGATTGGCCACTGCTCAAACATGTTTACACCAAAACAAAAATATTTTTCCTTTTTGACATTTAGTCATTTTTTTTAGTTTCCGTCACCTTTAGGTAAGGCAGGTATTGTCTTTGGACAAAAAATTCAATGGTGAGTTTTTAATGAATAAGCAGGTTTTGGAGTCCCTAGAATACGAATACTAATTGAAAGATGTCAGTGTCAAATAAAATTTACATAATGTCTGTAAAATGATTTTACTGGAAATATAAAAATGTAAATAATTTAATGTGACAAAAACAAATCACATTAACAAAAGATTATAGCCACAAGCCAATTCAGCAGATTATGTTGTAAATATAATACTATACCTATGTTTTGATTTTCTATTTATTATACTGTTCTTTTTAGGAGTAGTTCAGTTCAGTTCAGTACGAGGTGAGATCAGTCCATTTTTCTCCTAAAAAGAAAACGCCTATACAATCGTTTGCAAAAACAATTCTGTGTGGAATTTGTATAAAATACGTATGGTTATGTGCTGACCACATAATTTTTTTTTAATTTAAAAACAGGTAGTTCTTACAAAAAGTAAGTACAGTAATTTTTTTTAGAGAAGTCCGATCAAGGTCATTTGTATCATTAACGAATTAACAAATTGGCATACATTTATCTTTCTCATTTGCAATGACTAGAAGCGTGTGCGAAAAGGATAGATATATCAAAAATTCATATTGTTTCGACTAGGGACATTCCATTTTAAAACGATGCTCGTTGTTGAATACTTTCGCTGTAACGAAGTTTATTAATTCAAAAATATTACCTTGATTCATAGTCATACGAATAACGTTATTTTCTGTCAGAGTCAATGATACTGTGCCAGTATCTTATTTTTCACATATTTGGTTTTGCATTTGCTAATAGACTCACCAGTTGACTTATTTTTAATTTTAAATTCTTTTACTGTAACATAAATAAAATAAATAAATATATCATCACGGCATAATATTACCCATTGTTGGGTGTGCCAATCTGCTTTGTAACGCAGATATCGGTAATGATGAAATATTTGTACCGTGCGGGCGCTTACCAGGCGTCACCTCACGGGCACTCATTTCTGGCGTGGAGAGTGCACCACAGGGGTTAATTTTGTGTCATTAATATTCGAAGTAATTTTTGGCTTCGGTCGGGATTGAACCCGGATCCCCAGATTCGCGACCAAACGCTCAGGCACACGGCCACGAGACCCCGTACTGTAACATATAATTTTATAATAATAAAATAACAATAGTATCGTATGTATCATCATAACAACTAAATAAACGATACTACTAAATTTGACAGAATGGGCGAAGCTAAAATCTTTATTCACATAAATCGTAGACGACCTTGATCGGACTTCTTTAATAGTTATTTACGTATAGAATCACAAAAGAAAAAGTTTACACTTGCGGACAAAATATGAAGCCCTACGCGTAGCGGAGGGTTTTTATTCATCCAAGGGTGTAAAATTTTTTCGGCCTTAGGTATGTATGTTATAGCTGCATCTAGCAGCCATGTATTTATATATGTTATAGCTGCATCTAGCAGCCATATTTTTATATATGTTCGATCAAGCTACCAAAAAACCAGTTGAATGTTGTAGAAAATAAATAAATAAAGTGTTTTTAGTTTTCTCCATTCCAAAATTCCAGTTCGTCGTTATTTTTATTATTTTACATTATACAAGTTTAAAGTTTAGGTTATACAGAGTATATCAAATATCATATACATATTTCCTATACTCTACATAATTGGTGACCCCGACGTGATTTGAACACGCACTGAGGTGAGTGTTATCAAAAATTCATTGTGTGAGAAACGACAGCAAAATCTTCTTACACTACAAGCTGTCAATAACTCAACCATCAAAACTTTCGGTACTAAAACATTAAAAATAGATCTCGGATTAACAATGCAGTTTACATGGAAGTTCATTATCGCGAATGTCAAACATTCAATTATCGGCGCGGATTTTCTTACGCACTTTAACTTGCTGATCGACTTATCCTCAAAACGACTATTGCAGACAAGCCAAAACATCCAAAACAATTCAAATCGAATATCTCATATTACTACTCAACATTCCACATGCTTCACCCAACTCTTATCAAAATTTCCTTCTCTATCTTCACCTTTTAATTCTAAACGTCAAATTAGACACAATGTCAGACATTGTGTCATCACTAACAATTCACCTGTTTTCGCACGGCCACGCCGTTTAGCTCCGGACAAATTATCCATTGCTAAAAATGAATTCGATAAAATGTTGAAAATGGGAACCATTCGCCCATCTTCCAGTAACTGGGCTTCCCCATTACATATGGTCAAGAAAAAGGAGATTGGCGAATGGCGACCTTGCGGGGACTATAGAGCTCTCAATGCCATCACTATTCCTGATCGTTATCCGATTCCCCATATTCAAGATTTTTCGACAAATTTATATAATTCAAAAATATTTTCAAAATTAGATCTTGTAAAAGCGTATCATCAAATACCGATGGACGAAGAGTCCATTTCCAAAACAGCTATAACCACACCTTTCGGTCTATTCGAATACTTAGTCATGCCATTTGGATTGAGAAATAGCGCTCAAACTTTTCAGCGGTTCATTGACAATGTCGTCAGAGGTTTAGATTTTTGCTTCGCATACATTGACGACCTTCTTATTGCTAGTAGTTCCCTTGAACAACATTTGAAACATTTAGAATTAGTTTTCCAAAGACTTGATAAACACGGCATATTAATCAATCAAAACAAATGTCAATTCGGAGTCCAAGAAATAGAATTCTTAGGACACAATATTTCAGAAAATGGTATTCAACCAGTAAAATCTAAAATCGACACAATAAATAAATTTCCCTTACCTTCAACTCAACAAAAATTAAGAGAATTCCTCGGCCTCATAAACTTTTATCATCGCTTTATCCCTAATTGTGCGACAATATTAAAACCCATTAATTGTCTCATAACAAATAAACCAAACAGCTCAAAAGAAATAATTTGGTCTCCAGAAGCAAACAAAGCTTTCGTTGACATAAAAAAACAATTAACAAATTTAGTAACACTCACATTTCCCGCACACAACGCCCCAATATCGATCATGGTAGATGCTTCAGACACAGGAGTAGGCGCAGTTTTACAACAGCAAATACGGGAAGACTGGAAACCAATAGCTTTCTTTTCCGCCACTTTCACCCCTACACAGAAACAATATAGCACATTCGGCCGTGAACTACTAGCTATGTATCTGGCAGTGAAAAAGTTTAGATATTTCGTAGAAGGAAGAAACTTCTTCATTCTGACGGATCATAAACCTTTGACCTTCATGGCTCACAAAATTTCCCATAACTACACTTCCAGAGAAATTAGACACATAGACTTTATTTTACAGTTAACAAACGACATCAGACACGTGTCAGGTAAAGACAACGCAGTAGCCGACGCATTATCCAGAATCCAAATAAATTCAATCCATACAGACAAAAACATCGATTACACCAAAATCGCAACAGCCCAAGAAACCGATAAAGAATTACAGACACTACAGACAAATAAAACAAACAATTTACAATTTAAAGACGTAAAACTTCCAAATTCCAATCATACTTTAATTTGCGACATATCTACCGGTAAATATCGACCGTACATACCAAAAGAATTTCGAATGGACATTTTCAACCATTTCCACTCACTATCCCATCCAGGAATTAAAACAACAATAAAATTAATAAACTCTAAATTTGTTTGGTATAAAATGAACAAAGACATACAATCCTGGACAAAACAATGCGTACACTGCCAACGTGCCAAAATAACGAAGAACACTCACGCTCCACTCAAACCATTTTCTGAACCAAACAGCCGTTTCGACAACATTCATATCGACCTAGTTCATTTACCTAATTCACAAGGATTTTCTCACGTACTCACGTGCATAGACCGGGTAACACGATGGCCAGAAGCAATTCCAATCAAAGATTGCAACACACAAACAATAGCTGAAGCATTAGTAAACGGTTGGATATCTAGATTTGGAGTTCCTTCTGTTATTACGACAGACAGAGGAAAGCAATTCGAATCAGCACTATTTAAAAAATTACTCAAATTATTAGGCGCACACCACATAAAAACCACAGCATACCACCCACAATCAAATGGCATGATCGAGAGATTCCATAGGCAGCTAAAAACTTCACTAAAAGCATATAATAATCCAATAAATTGGATAACTAATTTACCAATCATCTTACTAAGTCTTCGCACGACTTGTAAAGAACCTATTAAATGCAGCCCAGCAGAACTAGTCTATGGCACCAAATTACACATTCCAGGTGAATTCTTCACACAATCACCAATGATTACAGACCCTAACATACCCTACTATCTTCAACAATTAAAGAAGCAATCAGCAAATTAAAGCACACAGCCCCAATCTTAAAAAGCAAACCATATTTCATAAACCCAGATCTACTTCGCACATCCCACGTCTTCATAAAACATAATGCAATAGGCCCAACCTTGCAACAACCTTTCGATGGGCCCTACAAAGTAATTAAGCGGTACGAAAAATTTTTCAAAATTTTAATAAAAGATAAATTAGAAACCATATCAATAGACAGACTAAAACCTGCATATTTAAAACAAATGAATTTTTGATAACACGCATTCCTCCTCCACTTTAACTTATATCGTTTCTTTGTAAAATGACAAGTAACGAAATCCCTTTCATTACCTGTCATTAATTTTCTTCTCTCTAAGGAGGGAGATATGTTATAGCTGCATCTAGCAGCCATGTATTTATATATGTTATAGCTGCATCTAGCAGCCATATTTTTATATATGTTCGATCAAGCTACCAAAAAACCAGTTGAATGTTGTAGAAAATAAATAAATAAAGTGTTTTTAGTTTTCTCCATTCCAAAATTCCAGTTCGTCGTTATTTTTATTATTTTACATTATACAAGTTTAAAGTTTAGGTTATACAGAGTATATCAAATATCATATACATATTTCCTATACTCTACATGTATAACGTTTTATGTACAACTGTAATCAAATGATATGTTCTAAATTATTTTTTATATACATATATTCTCAATTGTATTTTTGACGTTTTGTGTACCAGTGAACGGGCTTTTGCCCTACTTTACCGCCCGCAAGTGCTACCTTACCGCCCGTATGTGCTACTTTACCGCCTGCATGTTTTACTTTATCGCCCGCATGTGCTACTTTACTGCACGCAGGGTGAAGAGACAGATCAACAATCTACGCCCATATGAGCACTGTAAACCAATATTAATAAAACTTGAGGGGATGTTGATGAATGTTAGTCAAGAATAGTTTGGGTGCCAATCTTCATAGCCAAATTGCGTTTTAAAATTAATAATATTTTTAACATTAATCATTGACATTTTATATTTTTGTACTGTATTTTGTTTTAATATACAATTTACTTTGTCAACTGTATACCACGCGTAAAACGAAAATGATATTGTAATGTGGTAAATTTTGTAAAAAATGATTATTAAAATGACGTGCTAGTAGTGAAAAATAATATACCTATAGGCAGGGACCTGAAACTGAACCCGAACCTGAACCGAAAACCTGAATTAACCCCGATTTTTGATAAACCTGAATCCGAACAGAACCTTTATTTGTCAAGGTTAATAAACCTGAGCCTAATTTAAACTGTTTTAAATTCAAATTCAGTTTGGATTTGTTATATATAAAGGGTGCTTTACAAATTATGCACCAAACGCTAATGTGTAATAAATAATTTGATCTAATTCTATCACAATTTTTTTTTTAAATTGGCAAATATACGGACATTTTTTATACCACTGAATTCCTATACTTCTTTTTTCCATCACTACTTTTTTGTGCTTGTCATTATTTACCGCCCACCGCTTTAAACCGAAATTCGAATCCGAACCCAAAACCGATGAACCGTTATAATTTTCGTTTTCTTGAACCGATACTGAACCTGAACCGATATTTTTTTGTGAACCTGAACGGAACTTCAACCATAAATACATTTCGGTTCACGTCCCTGCCTATAGGTAGGTACACCACATTTATGAAGAGTATTATTGTTTCTCGAATTTAATCCCTCGATTCCCGATACCCTTGGAATTATATTTTCGATTGGTCAATAATGATATTCTTTGTAATGTTGATATATGGTATTATTTGTTTATTACTATTACTGTTATTAAAATAGTTTCAGCGGGCTACATATTAATTTATTACCACATTAAATTATGTACATTATATACAATATATTTCTTCTCAACAATGTAATCTTTCCTTTCCTTGTGTTTGTTTATGTTTGGGGCCGTTGCCATGGATACCATGTACATCATTCTAGCATGGGTTTCCTTTTGCGATTGGGCAGGAAATAGCTCAATACTCCAATCACTGGAATAGAAATTTGGAGCTAAAAATACTCCACATACGCTTGTCTTATGTATATTTGTATGTGTACATTAAGTATGTTTTATTGCTCAGATGTGTTAAGTCGAAACAGAAATTCTCAAACTGTTACAAGAGATTATATTCCTTCCACTATTATTTTGAATGCACAACCATTTGAATATTATACTATCCTTAATTTTTTTAATTCTTTCGGTATTATTTCTGTTTGTGCTGTATGTTGTTTAGTATTTTTCTTTTTGAAATTATGTAAATATTTACCTAGTAAAAATGACCCAGTTACATAGTAATATGCTGTACATTCCATGTGTAGTAATATTCGGTAGCAAAATGTAATAAAACGTGGAAAAAATAGTACGATACCGTAACCAGTTGCTCTGAAATAAAAATATATTCAAAATTGCTTAAAGATTAAATTTATTTTTATAATAATAATTATAGAATTTAAATTCAAAAGGATTTAAATACCAAATATAAGTTGTTTTGTAACTAGTAATTAAAATGAAGGATTTGCAAATTTTCCTTCTCGTAAGAAAAACTACCGTAGTTACGAGTTGCATACAATTTTATTTTTACATCTACAATAGAAGCGAAAAAAGTGCCATAGCGTTTCCTTTTTACACTGCTTTGCGTTAAAATAGCGTTATTTTTATTATACAAAATATAAAAAGTATAAATATTTATTTTAATGACGAAAAGTGCACTGATTTAACGGATGAAGAAAAACATATTATTTAAGATTTTTATATGAAAAGCCAGAAATGGCACAAATGATATAAAATTCTAAAGCCACAGGTGGAACTCATTTAAAAAAGAATTGAGTAAGTAAAGAATTACAAATTTAAACTAATTTGTCTAATAAGTTGAATGGTTGTTATTTGTAAGTACCTATTTAAAAAAAAAATAGTAACAAAAATATTATTAAATATAAATTTGCAGCTATCGTTACTGTTTTCTATAAAACACTTTTAAAAACATAAAGTGGCACTTAGACCCTCTGAAACTTCAAATGATGTAGAATACCTTAAAAGAGTTGGTAAATTTTCAATAATTATAAGGTCTGCAGCTGAATTTGTTATACAAAATCCTAACATATAACCTGTTGCTAACATATAGCGAATAATAATTTTGTCTTGATAAATAAAATTTGTTATTGTTAGTCCAGATATAATTATAGGTATACCTACAATATAATCATATAAATTATAGAAATAGAAAATGATAGGAATTCGTTAGTTATTGCCCTCCATATAGAATCGAGGTTAAAAATTAAGCATTCTTTATTAAAATATCAAAATATTTTGTGATATAGTGTTAGCCTGTTGCTTCTATATGAAGTGCAACATTTAACGAATGTTACTTACATATTACATGTCTTCCTATTTTGTCTACTAAATAACTAAATAAAATTAATCCCGCAAATCCACTTAAACCAATAAATATAAAATCACGAAATGTTGAAGCATTTATAACATACATACAAGACGTAAATATTATGTCACTGTTTAAGAATAGGATATCTAAAGATGTAATACTGCAGTTAGGCACATTAATGTCTAGGTTCAGGGATTTTACTAGGAAGAAGTTTGTACTCAAAAATCTAAAATAAAAATAGATTGCAGATTACATAATTTTATAAAGAATTATCTAATTCAGTTTTCGTATGGTTACGAGATCTATAGTTTGATTCACATTCGATGACGATTCAAGGACATCTATAGGCAGAGCTGGGCAAATTATTTTCAAAATGTAATTGAGTACAATTACTTTAAAAAATAATTACTACTCGAGAAAAGTAATTAAATTACTATTTACTTTTGAATTATAATTGGCATTTTAATTACATTTTCAATTACTTTACTAAAAAAAATCATTCATCTTACATTAATAAAAAAAAAAACAAAAAAATAATACTACACTGTATAATATGAACTACAACAAAAATAAAAATAATACGAGTAATAAAACAAATTTATAAAGAATTGCTGACACAGGTAACGTATGCGTACACTGAAAAGTTTTGACATAATCGCAATTACCTTTTTGGGTTGAAACTACGAGCCCAACCCCAAATGTATTCTTACCCTCTGAAATAAATATATTAACAGCAATAAAAAATAAATTTTTAAGTTACAATAGTTTAGACTATATTTGGGCATTTTTTATTTAATGTATTAAAAAAGTGTACTGGATTTAAATACAAAGTTATTAACTAAATTTCTCATTTACTTAATATATGACAAAAGACAAGTCCCAAAATTTCCCGTTCCAACAGTAAATAACACAATACTTATGTTAGTATTATCTATAAAACTGGTACAGGTAACTGACAATATACTGAATAAATTGCTACCTTTAATTTTATTACTTTAATAAAAATTATTTGCGAATTATTAAAGATGAAAACATTGGTTACATGCAGATAATGGTTTATTTGCAAATAAATTATTATGAAACCTAAGCAATTTTATTATAAGCAATGTATTTAAGTTCTATACACTCTATTAATAATAGCATCCAGAAGTTTATTTATTCTTGTTTTTTATATAATTATTGTCGGTGGTACTTTAAAAAATAAATATTACTTTGCAAATAATTTTACTAAAAAAATAAAATTTAATAATAAATAAATATATAATCACGACATATAACCCATTGCTGGGTGTGCCAATCTGCTTTGTAAACAGATATCGGTAATGATAAAATAAAATATAATAAAATATCATAATATAAAATTTAATATAGTAATTAATTGAATATATTATCAGTTTCCTTTACTTTTAGTTTTATAAATAATACTAATATAAATATTGAATTATTTACTGTTGGAACTAAAAAAATTAGCACGTGTCTGTTGTCATATATTTGCCCGTAGGTTATTGTTAAAATGATAAATTTAGGTAATAACATTATATTTAAATCCAGTACACTTTATTAATGCATAAAATAAAAAATTGCCCAAATATAGTCTTAATTATTGTAATCTAAAAAATTATTTCTTCTTGCTGTTAATATTTTTTTTTTAGATGGTACGAATACAATTGGGGTTGGGCTCGTATATGCAACACCAAGGTTGAACAATTCTTTCATTTTAAAAGGTCGATGCACCAGTATATGTTTTGGGTAAGAAAACCGGCCTCATGCACAGGTAGACACGAAAGTAACCCTTCATACAGTGGAATTCAAATGCTTTAAAGTGATTTGGAATTTTCGTTACACAAGTTGCCTATATCCAGTATAACGATAGGTAACAAATGCAACTTATCATACGCGTTGGGACATATGACGTACTTTGAACTTTTACTTAAGTTATAATTTATTATTTTATCTGAATTCTAGTAGTAATAATATACTTTTCAAGTTTTTTGCAATGTCCTCATATAGGGTTACATATAAAGCATTTTTAACAACCATGTATATGTTCAAGTTGAGTGTGGGACGATGCCCCCCCCCTCCTCAACTTTTTATAGTAATAGAGAAAAATACTCATATAAAGGTTTTTGACCTCAAACAGACCCATCAAGTTACCGGCCCATAGCACTGTCAAACACAATGGGAAAAATCCTACAAAAAATGATCAGCAAAAGACTCATGTGGTACCTGGAAAAAAACAATCTCCTTTCCAATACACAAAATGGTTTTAGAAATGGACGATCAACTATGGACAACATAATAAGCATCACGGCTGACATCGAAGATACGTTCAAACGAAAACAACATCTCATTGCAATATTTCTGGACATGGAGAAAGCCTATGACATGACATGGCGATATAATATTATAAAATCACTCAAGGAAATGAAAGTAGAAGGAAACATATTACTACTTATAAAAAGCTTTCTTCAGAACAGGACTTTTAAAGTAAAGTGCAACAACACATTATCAGAAAGAAAAACCCAAGAAAATGGCGTCCCTCAGGGAGAGATCTTGAGCGTCACACTATTCCTGATTGCGATCAATAAAATGACAAGCACCATACCAACAAATGTAAAAGCAACACTCTTCGCAGATGACATTTTAATATATTGCCGCGGAAAGAACAGCAAAAGTGTAGGTACAAAACTACAGCAAACACTCAAAAACCTTGAAAATTGGACTTCCACAACCGGCTTCAATTTCTCAAGTCAAAAAACAAGCGCTATCCATTTCCGTAGAGTCAGAAAAGAAAACGAAAATCCCATTTTAATACTAAATGACAACAGTATCAAATACGAAAACACAAAAAAGTTCCTAGGAATGATATTAGATTCAAAGCTCACATGGGTACCACACATCACGAATCTAAAAAATCTGATGTGGCCAGCACATAACCTCTCGCCGTATATTTTACCTGGCTGTATGCATAAAGCAAAGAATATTTTTATAAATACAAATAATATATTCATATAAATCTATGACGTATAAACTTCTTTATTATTCAATAATAGCATGTCTCAACATAAAGATATTTACCATAAATTATGTTACAATAAATTACAAAGTAGAGTTTACCATATATAAATATTAGGCTGGTAACAGCAATTTTCAATTCGAACAACTTTGTTTACTTTCTCTTCATATTCTTCTAGTAAAAACATTAATTTTGGGCGGTCTAAAATGTATATATCTGGATTGTGCATCTATTCTTACATATCTTCTTTTACATTTTATTTTTTCATACTTGTTATATCTAAATAACACTAATTCCTTTTAATAAAGTGACGGATAGATTGCACTCCGATTATTCTTATATCGATGTGTAATTTTGTCAATATTTACAACTTACTTGAGAAGAATTTGATAGCTTTTTCGCAATTCAAAGTTACTCTAGTCTACAGTACTGGTGTACATTGTCCCATAATGTTTGAAACAAATTTAAGTCCTTCAACCTAGACTTGTCATCTCCATAATAGTCACAGATCAAGAACTAAGGGATTCTCCAAGTACATTTTTAATTCATTACTCATTATTTCTGACACTGACATTTATCTGTCAGTTACAAATAATTTAAATTATCAACTTTTTTCATGGCATCCTTTCGGTTGTAAAATTAATTACAACATTATTTTATATATTATATTCCTTTTATCTCTAAATCTATAAAATATGTATAAAAATATTTAAATGTATCAGAAAGAGAATTTATTTTTCTTTAATATTATCAAGAAAAATTTTCAAAAAATAATATTTAGAAGATTTTTTTTCAAGAATCTTCTACTTCCGGTTGTCCAATTGTTACCAAAACCTTATGTATCAGAAAGAGAATTTATTTTTCTTTAATATTATCAAGAAAAATTTTCAAAAAATAATATTTAGAAGATTTTTTTTCAAGAATCTTCTACTTCCGGTTGTCCAATTGTTACCAAAACCTTTTCAGATCTTCCCATGAATGTCCGATTGGGAAATACGTTGTTAAACAAATTTTAAGTCTTATAGTTTTTGAGTAACCGTCCTTCCAACATCCCACACACACACATCCACACACACACACACACACACACACACACACACACACAGATATCATCGTAAAAATGTTAAAATCGGATTGTAGGGACCTTAAAACGTGCTTATTCAATAAAATCTGGATATGCGATTTTTAGCATGAATCCAATACCTCTCTTAGCGAGAGGTAAAAAGGAATGCTACCAAAAACTAAATATACTAAAGGTACTAGGAAACACAAAATGGGGTGCACAAAAAGAAACATTGTTACTCCTATATAAATCTCTTATAAGATCTAAACTGGATTATGGATGCATAGCTTATCAAACAGCGAAACCAGCAAAGCTTAAGTTACTAGATCCAATCCATAACACAGGAATTCGTCTATCAACAGGAGCTTACCGAACGAGTCCCATAACCAGTCTACTATGCGAAGCAGGAGAACCACCACTAAAAACTCGCCGAAAGCAACTAATGGCATCATACCTAACCAAACTAGCAAGCAAACCAACATCGCCAAACTATAGTCAATTCTATAAAACAACAAACAACGTAAATACGGAGTTACTAAATTCATCACTACTACAAAATATCGCGCACTCAATTTTCCAAACAATAAACCAGCAAGATATAAAAATTAACCAAACAACACACCACAAAACCCCCCCATGGTTAATCAAACATCCAACTCCAATACAAACAATGACCCAATATCCCAAAACACATACCCCTCCAGAGCTCTACCACAACATATTTAAAGAATTCAGAAATAACCACACAGACTACGAATTCATATATACCGATGGTTCAAAGCAAGAAACCAAAACAGGAGCTAGCGTAGTACTAGGGAACTCAACATACAAATATCGACTACCAAACAACACCAGCGTATACACAGCAGAAACGTATAGCATCAAAAAAGCCACAGAGCTCATCATAAAAAGCGAAAAGTCCAAATTCATTATATGTTCAGACTCTCAAAGCGCACTGGAAGGTATAACAAACCCATACACCAAAAACAGCAACATTCAAGATATCCAAGAAAATCTTCACGAAGCAATTAATAACCAAAAAAAAGACATAAAAATAATATGGATCCCTTCACACATAGGGATCGAACAAAACGAAAAAGCTGACACCGCTGCAAAAGAAGCCTGCACACTACCAATACCACACACTACAAACATACCCCCAGAAGATGCATACAACATAATAAAAAAACGCATAAAAGAGGAAAGAAACAAGGAATGGCACGACATAACGAACAACAAATTAAGACTAATCAAAGAAGACACAACAAACTGGACAACAGCAGGAAAAAGAAGACACCAAGTCGTTATAACAAGGCTTCGAATCGGTCACAGTCGATACACTCACGAACACCTCCTTCGACGGACTGAACCAGAATCGTGCAACACTTGCAATACCCCCATCACAGTAGAACATATACTAACACAATGCACAAAATACACCCGAGAAAGACTGAACAACAACATACCAAACACACTACCACAAGCCCTAGCAAACAACAACACAGCTATAAACAACATTATCAAATATCTCGAAGACACCAATATAATAAATAACATATGAAATGTAAAACAACTATGTATACATATATACATACCTAAACAAAATTGTAACAAAAACTGTACCAGGGTGTTAATGATCCCAGATATCGAAACACCCCAAATACATACAATAAAAAAAAAAAAGGTTTTTGATTTATTTTAAATATAATATTTGATGGCAGATGTAGATATTTATTATGAAGTCACGTTTCCAAGATACAACTATCGACTTTTACTTTTTAAATGGCAACCTACAATAATTTTTTTAATAAAATATAAACCGCTATTTTTTCCCTTTTCATCGAGGTAAAAGTTTGTGTATCAAATATATGAAAAAATTCTAGAAAAATAAGAAAATTATTTTTATTCAAATATTCTAGGTGGCTATATGAAAATAAACAAAATATAACAATGGGAAAAACAAAATAAACATAGACATTTAATTATTACTTGTTTAACGAGTTTTTTAAATTGATAAATTAACTTTTAAATTAAATTTAGTGTTGCCACAAAAATTTTGTTGATCCAATAAGTTAAAATAATAAAATGTATTTTCTTAGATTTCCAAGCACTATTATATGTACAACTATAAACAATTTGTTGATTGACGCAGAGTCGAGAGTCTTGTCGAGACTCGAGACAAGACGAGGCTGACTGTAAGTCTCGTCTCGACAAGACCAAGACAAGACCAATGTAGTCGAGACTTAGTCAAGACCAAGACAAGACCGACCTCAAGTCTCGTCTAGTCTCGACTACATTGGTCTTGTCTTGGTCTTGTCGAGACGAGACTTGCAGTCAGTCTCGTCTTGTCTCGAGTCTCGACAAGACTCTCGACTCTGCGTCAATCAACAAATTGTTTATAGTTGTATATAATAATTTTTTTAATAACTATGAAGTATAGAATATCCATTTGTACTTTTTCAAAACATGTAGATATATTGGAAAAAAGCAAGATCTACATCTCTATGCCTGTAGACAGGAGGGAAATGAAAATAAATGAACGAACAAATAGGTATTTCTGTGTATTAAAATATACATACATACATGTATGTCTACAGAATGTTAAAAAGGGTAATTTTTTAAGAGTATATATATTTTGATATGCTGATTCTTGTTAATATATTGTATATTTTATTATTGTTTTCAGTGTAAATAGTTACGTAGTTATTTTGTTGCTGTTTTCTTTTCTCTTTCCCAACATTACGATTCATTAACAAATTCACGTACAACATCCCTTACAGACGCTTGACCTTGGTAATTCCAGGCATCAAAATTTCGCCTTTTTTAAGTTTTCCGAGAATTCGTACACGCCAACAATGTACGAGTCATTTTTTCTGTCCGATTTAACTGTTTAATTGTTTATTAATTTTTTTATTATATACGTACTAAAATCTATTAAATTAATGCAAATTTATTTCATTATTTCTGTACGTTATATATGATTAATAGGAATATTAAGCTTAGTTTATAATATTTACTATTTTTGGAAGTTTAAGTCAAATTTCAAGTATCGAAATTATTATATTCACTTAAATTAATGTTTTAGGAACACAATAAAAATACATAATTGTAAAATTTTAAAAATGAATCTCTTTTTTTACGAATTTTCAAACAATATTTACAGCATTACTTTTAGTTCATGAAGAACTTTTAGAAAATATGAAAGTATGAAAGCTTGTCTCTGATATGGTATTAACTATAGACCGATTTGCTCCTTAAAAGAAAATTTTATTTATTAATATCACAAACAATAACAATGATATTATAAACAATTCACATTATAACAATCATTATAAAATCGATTTTTACAGTCAATACACTAAGTACCTTTCAATTATATCACTGGAATAGAATTTAAAATAATTTAATGAAATTTCTTGTGAAAATCTGTTGACATTAATATGATGCTGTTTCCATAGCACCAAAAATGAGTATTTCATTTTTACAAATATATTTAAAAAAATACCTACGAACTGAAGTCGAGACTCTTGTCGAGACTTCAAGACTTTCTCGACAAGACTTGATACTGGTCTCGTCTCGTCTCGACTTTTCAGTCGAGACCAAAATGATAGTCTTGTCTCGACAAGACCAAGACGAGACGAGACAAGACCAAGACTGGTCTTGGTCTTGCGGCAACACTAATTAAATTATCACATAGCCACCTAGAATATTCGAATAAAAATAATTTCTAATATTTTTCAATTATATTGTTTCTCTCGATTTTTTTCATATTTTTGATGTATAAACTTTTACATTGTTGAAAAGAAAAAAATGGCGGTTTATAAGATACCATATTTTATTACAAAAAATGATCAATTTGTTATCACAGCCTACCTGATATGGCTTATCAGGTTAATTATTCATAATTTTCTCTTACGGTTTTCTAATTTATTTCTTCAATAAAAATTCACTTCAATCATATCGCTGAATTCGTAATTTTTCATAGATTCCGAATATATAAAAATATATAGTGTGTCCTATTTGAATTATGAAAGTTATTGTCATTTTCGATTAAACCGGAAGCGCACGACAAATACCGAGATTTTGAAAGCCCCTAAGCCTAGTTTACAAATATAGAATGAGAATTATAAAATAATTGTAAATAAAAAAGTTATTGTGAGTGGCCCGTTTTTCATTGTCACTCTGTGTAAATGTTATTTCACTTTGGTGTTGATTGCTGCACATAAAGTAAAAATTTCCTACATTCTACTAGACGTTATCATAGGAACGCCGATGCGCATATTTACTATATGTAACATGTTGATACGCACAGAAAAATGAAACTACAAGCGTCTCCCGGGGATTCCCTGACTTCTTGGTTCTAAACAGTAATTAGTTTTTGAAAATACTACTTTTTCAAATCTTTTTAAAATTTCCAAAAGTATTTAAGTACAATTACTTTTTGGGAAAAAGTATTTTAATTAGCAATTCATTATCAGAAGTAATTAATTATTGCCCAGCTCTGCTACCTACTTTAGTATTTCATTATGTTTCTCATAGATGTCTCACATAAATTTTAGAAACAACTAAAGTTGTAAATAACACAAATTTCAAAGAGTCACAATTTCAACTTTAAGTGCTAATTAAGTAGAGTCTTTTAAAACTTGGGCATCGAAACCACCAGAAACTGCGTTTGGTTCAGGTTCAGGTTAATTTGTTTTTTGAAAGATGGGTTCATGTGCGGTTCTGGTTCAGACATTAATAAAATTTGCGATTTTGTTCCGAGTTCAGGTATTGGTTTCAGGTTCGGTTCGACCTAATGCAAATTGAATTATTATTTTTTTGAATAACAATATTTATATATAAATAATTTAAAATGCGAGCCGGATTTTACGCAAGACAAGAAACAAACGCAATTTTCACGAAAACTCAACACAGGCAGCAACGCAGACGTCGATTATCGGCTGTAATACAACTATGCTTACGTTTCGAACTGAAAATGATCCTGAACCGGAGTTGAATCCTGAACCCGAATTTTAATACCCGGTTCAGTTCCGACTCGGATTCAATTGAAAAATATATCTAAGGTTCTGTTCTGCGTTTGGGTACGCTAAAATGTTACGGTTTGGTTCCGGTTTTGGTTCGGTTCTGGTTCGGGTTCGATGCCCTGCTTGTAAATGTACCAAGCAGATAGATCTCGTATTCATATTGTATTCTTAACTTAAATTATCTTACCCATTGTAGAAGCCACACTTTACTAGGGTAATTAAAACCATCGCTAGAATTGTTTTTAGTTTGCACATGCTTGTCATCATTTTAATAAGTTTAAATCTTATAAGAAGACAAAAATCTTTACAATTGTTCGAATATTCTCTATCCAGATTAATTTCTTGTATTAAATGATCTAAACTTGTCAATGGTATTCTAAAATTGTCCACATGGTCTGAATTATTAATGGAGAAAATATATCTGAGTAATATGAATGCTTCGCCTTTTCGTTTTGATGCTAGAAGTACTCTTGGGCTTGTCTAAAAAGATGAAATGAATAATACAAAGTTCCAGTAGAGTAAGTTTTTCTATACCTGTATAAGTCCGTGAAAACAGAGGCAAATAATACTCATCATAGAAGAAATTCCGTATAGTAATCTCCAGGATATATAATGATAATTACTTAATTCTTTTGGTGCTCGACATCTCATGATCCAATACGTACCTAAATAAAAATGTTTCTAATTAATGATACAGAAGAGTAGTAGGTATATTCTAGGATGATTACATGAAGAGAACATACATCCAAATATCCAAAAGACATCGACTAAGATTAAATAATATCCTCGAAATTTCATCGGCAATATTTCACTTAACTGTACTTTTGTGCACGCGTATATTGCACTTGCACTGCAAAATTATTAAGGGTTTCTATAAATAAATATACATGTATCATCATGTCGCCGTACACTAGGTTTAAGCCTAAAATATACCAGTGCAACGATACAAAAACGAACGGAAACATTCTTCAAAATAGAAACTATTTAATATTTCTTTTGGAAGATGCCAATGAATATGAGGCTGCTATAAGTTCTGTCAATATTTTGTTGAATATAGTTTATCTCACAATCAGTCGTTGCAGGGTACAGTTATATTTCCCTTAGTCCCGTCAACTACCTATTGCATGCGCAACGATGACCTTGGGAGTTCTACGAGATATTAACAGACATTACTTTAAGAATTAAATCTACAAATCGTCAAGATAGAAAAGGTTCATATAAACATTTCTTCTGAAGCATTGTTTTAGAATTTTAAGGTTTTTATGCCCGGTACTTTCATCTCAGGTTAAATTGTCTGTTAACTTTTAACTGTCAGTTATAAGAAAAATGTCACATCAGAAATTGACACGTGTAAATTTTACAACTTATACTATAATATCGATACAATAATTTTCTTTTAACTGATAGTTAACAGACAGTTTAACGGAGCTATAGTTCCTAAATAATATAAATACTAATGACCAGTTGTACCACTTGTGGTTAAATTTTAACTTTTAGTTAAATTGACAATATCGTATCGAAACATGAGTTGCTAAATGCTGTCAAAATTTCAATGCATTTTTTTAACCTGTATTTAAGGCTTTAAATATAAGGCTTGATCCTATCACTTTTAGTTGAAGTGACAGTTTATTAACCATTAGTTAAGAATTAAATTGAAGGTTAGAAGCGATACGAACAACAGTTTTAACTTCCAGTCAGCTCTAACAAAAGGTGGTAACAATAATTTTATAACATAAGTCTTGGTTACCACTAACTGTCACTTTAACTAGAGGTGGTGGGAGCGGACCCAAGCGGTGTAACTGGCTATAAAATTTTGATATCATAACTCGAAATCCACCAATGGTATAAATAATTGAATATTGTCATTTGAAAGAGCCTTTAAAGTGTTATAAATCTAAAATCCAGTAATTTTTCATACTTTTGGAAGTTATTGGCAAAAATCAAATTCAACAAAATTTTCTTTTTTGTTAATATCTAGTGACCTATATAAATGAATTTATCGAAAAAAAGTATCTAAAATGGTCTCCAAATGGTTTTTTTTTTGTCTAATTTAACCACGTATTTCTTATAGTTCTCGAAATTTCCAGTGCTTCAGAAGGTATGGCTTGTATAACGAACTCACTTGTATAGAGAGCTTTTATTAAGAAACGTTACACTTCATCAGAATAATTTAAATTTAAAAGTGCGCTTCATAGTAGCTCTATTATTATAAGTGCGCTCGTAATACGAGCTTATAAGTTTGTATCAACTCTTTTTTATCATCTTGATTTGTAGAATCAAATATGTATCATCATCTATTATAGAAAAAGTACAGCACAAAAGCTTTTTTATTAGATAAATAGTCGATTTTGATCGGATTCGAACCTGAGTCATCAAAATAGTAACTGCTGAAATAATGTTTGATATAATCTTGATTTTGTTAAAGTATTTTACCTCGCTCCCAGAATGAAACTAAAAGTAAAAAACATGAAGAATTCATAACAAAATCCACAAGCAAAACAACTTATTAAGATTAAAACCAAGTTAATCGTCAGTATAACTTTTCTTGACCATAAATCTGACAATAGTCCATACCATAAGAATCCTAGGGCTTCACCTGAAATGAATCGTTAATAAAATCGTTTTATAAACTTTTCTTAGAAGAGGCCATGACTTTTGACTCACTGATTTGTATAAAATTTTATGGAGTAAGCATGAAGAAATACTTAATGTAAAATTCCCAAACCCAAGTAAGTTTTTAATAAGTTTATTAAATATGTCTTGCATTGAATAGTTTGTCAAACCTTGCATATTAAAAAAGTACTTTATATCCACAAAATTTTACTAAAATTGGTGAGCACAAGGTCGCGACCTCTTTATGTGAGCTTGTCTACCAAGTGCTAAAATGCCGTTAATCCACATAATTTCCTTCTGTGTTAATTTATTTTCACATACGGCAACTGGAAGGGCGAAAGAATGAACAGTAAGGGCACAAGAAGCACTGAACGCGCACAGTAGAGCGAAAAAGACAACGTATCGGTTATACAGGCCCCATCCTGTCTGGCTTAGAATATCTTCAAAATTACGCATCGTACACTCAAACACATTGACATATGTCATACGTGTCATACTGAAGGCTGATTGTCGCCATGAAATTCGGAGCCTACTCAATAAGTTTTTATTCAAAGCGGTTACCTAAATGCTTGAAAGTTATTTAAGATTACTTGGTTACGGCATTTTATTGAACATTACAAGAGTAGTTTCGGTTACATAAAATAACATTGACATACAAGGTGTATCACAACTTCAGGTACCAACTTTAAGTGCATATAGTACTGACGAAAACGCGTAAAAGAATCTGTTGTGGCCAGCACCTCTCGCCACTTCCTTTTTTGGTTACATAAGTATTGTATTTAACATTTCTTGTACGCCTACAATCTACACCAAAAATTCTACTTATACCTATACTTTATATATTTAGATTTTTTAATTTCAAAATCATTCTATGAAGAAATTTTGACCTACTCTTCTAATTTTTCGAGATGTTTCCGATTCATTGTCGGCATTGACAGTATTTTTGAAGAGTATATGTAATATATCTATAAATTTAAATATTTAACTATTAATACATTAAGAAATAATATATGTACACTGGCTTGCAAAAAATCGTGTACACCTGTTTTTTGCTGTATTGAGTTGGTCTCGATTGTTAACTTGTCAATGTCACAAGTCAGTGTCATTAGTGTCAATTAAGATGCCAAAATTATCAGAAAACGAGAAAGTTGTAATACATTCTAAGTTAGAAGAGGGGTGCTTAATCAGATCAGTAGCAGAACATTAAGATTAAATAAAGTACTGGACCCTGATGGAGCGATGATAAATTACTAATGTTATTTCGTCCATAATTTGTTTCAGTCATAATTTTTACTTATTTATAATACATTTAAAATAAATACTTGGTTGTTCTTTAATTTTTCTAGAATATATTTGTAATTTAGTAGTAACTTAGCACAATGAAGAACTTGTTCCACGATAACTAAAATAATGACATGAGAGTGACAACGGTGACAACTTCAATGACAGTTGATATTAACCTATTTTAAAAAAATCGTGTTTACATAGCTAAAAAAAGGTAAAAACTCGGTTACTTGATTTTTAAGGTGTACGCGATTTTTTTGCAAGCCAGTGTACTTCCTAGAAAAAGTGTTCGGTAATGTAGCCGGATTTTTGACACTGACATTTATCTGTCAGTTACAAACATTTTAATTTTCAATTGGTTTCCATGACACTACGAGTATTAGCTGTTAGATTTATTACATTAGCGGCCGAATTCACCATTAATCCGTTGATTAATAATCAGTTGATTAAGGAATCAAGCTGATCTGTAGATCAACGTATGTTCTAATTCATCAACTTGATTTCTGAATCAAGGAATCATGATCAACTGATTCACAGTTTTGTTTTGATTTTTGACAGTTAATGTAACTGTCATGGAATTTTATTCGTGGTAATTGTACTTTCCGTTAAAAAGGTATTGATATGTAAGTTTTTCATTTATTTTTCTATTTTGGTTCTTTAATATGTACTTTATGAAACCCATTTGGATGTCATAAAGTACTTCTTAAAAGAACTCACCCCTAATTTCTGTTAGGTTGGTACGCAGTACCTACATTTCTAGACATTTGTCATTTGAAAGTAAATATTATTTAAATTGTAAACAATAACAATGAAACGTCATAGTTACGAATATCAATCACTGTTACTGTTACCAACAATCAAATAAAAATTAAAATATTCCTAAAAATGAAATCACGTAATTTTTTTTTGACAAAAGGACCAAAATAGAAAAAATAGTATAAAATACACGTTTCATAAGACATTTCAGCGCACTTGTCCCGTTAGAAAACTCGCGGCAAGCCGCTCGTTTCTAACAAAGACGCGTGCGCTAAAATCATGTCTTATGAAACTTGTATCTTAATGTACTATTATAAAATGTATTTTATAATTTTCCTATAATAATATTATATTTTTATTTTGATATAGGTAGAAATTACACTGATTCCAATAAAGGAGTGTTTTTAAATATAGTGGAAATGGAAGATGTAAAAGTATAGTTAAAAATAATAAAACCAAAGCGGTTCTAAATAAAGATAAAGAAGAAGGATGAGGTAAAGTTACACATGGGTACAACAGCCAGAATCCTAACATAGCTATAAATGTTAAAATTAGGATTCAAAGATGTGATCAGTCCTTGATTCATGGAATATGACGAATCAGTTGATCATTGATTTTGATTAGTAGATTAGCTTGATTTTTAATGGTGAATTGGATTGATTTAGGATCAGTGTTGCTCTGTAAATCAACTCATGATTAAGGAATGGTGAATTCGGCCGTAGATTACATATTTTATGTATTATATTTTTTTTTCTCTAAATCTATAAAAAATAAAATATTTAAATGTAAATAATACTTAGAAGAATATTTTTAAAAGTCTACTACTTCCAGTTGTCCAATTGATACCAAAGCCTTTTCAATTCTTCCCATTAATGACCGATTAAGAAATATGTACTTAAACAGATGTTCAGTATTATAGAAAAATCGTCCTTCCAACATCCACATACACACACACACACACACACACACACGCACACACACACACACACATACACATCATCATAAAAATGTTAAAATCGGATTGTAGGGACATTAAAACGTGCTTATTTATTAAAATCTGGATATGTGATTTTTAGCATGAATCCAATACCTCTATATTAGCAAGAGGTAAAAAGGTTAATCAACATGGTTTCAATCCTCAATAGCTTTCGAGAAGTAATAAAGTGAGAATTGAGTTTTTACGGGGTTAATCTCTGCGATGTCAAAATGGGACTTTTTGTTTACTTTTCAGAGGTCATCTTAGATGTAATTTTTTGTTAAAAAAAATAAAATAATTGTACTAAGTAAAATGTTGTGGCGACCTTGGCCAATATTTAATTTTCAAATAATTACTTACATATTAGAAAATGAGAAAAATATTTCAATTTCATATAAAAATTTATTGTGTTTTTACAGTCTACTGGTATAGATAAAATTTTGTTCCATCAATATCTTTGTCAGTTGTGGGCAGCACAATATCTCTCGCCCTTTCCATTATGGGATATATAAGTACATATTTTATATAACATTCCTTGTACACAAAAAATTCTAATTACATCTATTCTTTATATAGTTTGGTTCCCGAAAGATGACTTATTCAAGGTTACTTGTTCGAAGAAAGAATACTCTGCACTTTCTATATAAGTAACTTAGCAACATTTTGTATTAGAAAGAGAAAAATTATTTGACGTATGTCTATTTAATTTATGTTGTGTGATATATAGGTATACGTTAATGATGACATTACTTTCTAACACACTAAAACAGTTACAGATATGTAATTATCTACTACACTGCCCTCTGTGCGAATGTTTATCCAGTGACGATTAAATCAAATTAATAATCCATATTTTACGTCAAGTCTATGTTTTTGTTTCATACAAAATCATAAGTGAAGAAGATAAAACTTTGAGAAAACCATTATTTAAAAAGAACAACATTCTCAAATAAATTCCTTTTATTTTTTTCAGTTGAAATATTTCCATAGATATTTCATGTTGCACGCCTATGGGTACGAAATGCAATGAAGTTATCTGTAAGTAATATTATATCAGCCTGTTTATAAATGACCTTGAATAGTCATCTTTCGTGAACCAAACTATATTTAGGTATTATTTATAATTTTAAATTTATTCTATGAGTAAGTATTCTCTCTTCTTCGAGTTTCTTTCAAGTCATTGACGGGATTGGCGGTATTTCAGAAGGGTGTATGTGATATAACTATAATTTTAAATATTTAATTAATAATACAATAATAAATATTAAATGTCGTTCCCAGAAAAAGCCTTCAGTGCTCTCTCTGAATTTTTGACACTGACATTAGTGACATTTATCCATCAAATATAAATATTTTAATTTTTCAACTGGTTACCATGGAGTTGTTTGGGCTGAGAGATTTACTACAACAGATTATTTTATAGATTATATTTGTATATCTCTAAATCTATAAAAGATACAATAAAATTTTGAACTGTATCGGATAGAAAATTTTATGTTTTGTATTATTTGTAATAACATAAATTTTAAAAAAATAATATTTACAAGATTTTTGTTAAAATACTACTACTTCCGGTTGTCCAAATGTTACCAGAACCTGTTCAACTCTTCCTATTACTGTTAGATTGAGGAATCCGGAGTTACACAGGTTTTTAGTATAGAATTTGCGAAATTGTACCACCAACATCCACACATACACATACAGAAACGTCATTGTAAAAGTGTTATAATCGGAATCTAGGGAGCTTAAAACGTGCTTATTCATTAAAATCTGGGTATGCGATTTTTAGCATGAGTCCAATACCTCTCTTAGCGAGAGGTAAAAATGGCGTTTATATAATTTAAACACACATACCGGCAAAATTAAAAGAACACAAAAAAAACATTCTTTTGCGATATTGTTTGATTATTTATTTGACTGAATTTGGTAGCGGCAAATTCACACTGTAGAGACTATTTAAAAAACTAAATTTCCTAAATGATAATTTCCCATTTAATTTTTTTTTCCTTCATTTACTAACAAAATCAGAAATGATTGTTAACCCTTGATAGTAAAGACGAATTAATTACTCATATTAAATAAAACTAAACTCCGAGCAATATATAATTTAGGTGTTATATCGTCATCTGTTATTTGTAATACATATAGAATTGACAATTCAAACGTGAAAGTCAGAGGGTTCAATCCGGTTCAAACGTCCTTGAATACATAGCGGTTTTTAAGTTTCCCTAATTTTGCCGGTGTGTGTACTATATGTATATCTCTTTATTTTGCGTAAAAACAAAAATGATTTTATACATTGTGCAATTTGATGAATATCAAAGTGTTTGTTTTTTGCAGATATGTTTTTCAGGTATTTCTAAATGTTTACATAACACTGGAATATTTTCAAGTATAAAAACATAACGTTTATTATTCAAAACATTTAATATTTTCTGGGAAATATGTATAAATTAATTTATTGCTTTCGTTGTTTGTTTTTTGGTGTATAATGTAGATAATTACTAGATGAAAACAAATGTTTACGTACTCTAATATTTGATTTATTCAGTCATCTTATATTTTACTACTTAAGCATATACATGAAATTAAATAAGTAAGACGAGGTACTGCTACTGCTAGTTATGTTCTATCGTCTATATGGTCCTGGTCTAGGCCCGGAGCAATCGTTGACACAAACATAAGTTTGGGATTCTAATTGCCTCAACATGTGATTACAAATGTTCTTGTACTGTAAACAGAATATCATACATGAAAATAAAATCGTATTTATTCGCAATAAAATGTTTCAGTATATAAAAACAACGACAGGTTTCAAATTAATTTGTTCAGTACATGTTTTTCGGTATTTTTTTTTTAAATTTAAATGATGAATTTTAGCGTTTGTTACACATTCCAAATATGTATGATTATTGAAATATATATTTAAAACAATTCTATGAATTTCAGACTATATGACGCTATAGTCAGACTTTTAATCCGTGCGCTTCTTAGTGAATAAAACAATGGCTAAAGTTGTTTACAAGTGTAAACATTGACATCCAACCACTTTTTAGCAGTACGAAATTTTGAATAATATAAAATTATATTGTACTATAATCACTTTAAAGTTATGACATCATACCGATATAGCGCGAATAGTTTTTATTGAAATTATAAATAAATAAATTTTAATAAAAATTTGGAATAAAATTATTATATTTTGATATGACAAAAATTATGAATTTTTTTTAGTATCCTGGCCCTATTTATAAAAGTAGGTACTAGAGTGGATAAGAATAAATAAATATGGTTACTTACTAAAACGCTGGGACAACACTGAAACAGAAAAAATATTTTAGAATTGTATCATCAAAATATATATTCCAAATTAGAAAAAAAAACTTACAGGTCGGCAAGCAGGGGCACTAGGGGTAGTAGTTACATCCTAAAATAAAAAGAATAAAGTGAGATATGATTTACAGATTTTTTCTCAAATTTCTGTGAGTAAATTGAAACATAATAGTTTATTAAAATAATAGCGTTTTTCTTTTAGTGCGAAACTTTTTTGCATTAATTGCATAACTTGTGTTCCATTTATATAATCAGTACATACTAGCTGAGTTTTACATGTGAACTGAACCTTACTGAGTGCAAGAAAGAACTTCATGCACTCACTACTATCGTCAGTTCTTGCCAGTGCAGTCTGCCAGGTTCATATATTTTGAGTTGTAAAAAGTGTCTGTATAAGTACAATGGTGGATGTAAAAAATAAGTTTATTAATAATAGAAGAATTATTGAAAACGTATTTTTGTAAATATATACAAATAAAAAGATGCGATTGTACATAACCTCTCTATTTGCAGTGGCAGTTAAGAAAATTGCACTTATAACGTGTTTCACTTAAAATGTACTGCGAATGTGTTGTAACAACAACTAGTGTCCGGCACGACGTCATTAGATAGCTGCACTAAATGCAAAACTAAATATATAAATGGAAAACGCTATAAAATAAAAAAGAACCTTACTTCCGGTGTTGGTGATGGTTCAGGTGTTGTTGTTTCTCCTGTTTCGGAGCCAGGAAGAGTAGCAGGTGTAGAATCTGTAGGCTGTAAAATTAATTCTAGATTACAATCTTAGAAAATTGTCTATATTTATTATGTAGCAATACGTTACATTACTTTTTCGAGTACCTGGTTAGGGTCACTGAAATCTTTCTATTAAAGTATACATTGTTCCACTATAAAAATGTAGTAAATAATGCTGATCTGCGGCAAAATATATAATATTTATGTTAAAAAAAAAACTATCTCGGAGTAGGCTATGAATATGGAACAAGAAACGCAGGTCTTAATTTAAAAGTATTTAATTATATGGCAATTTGACACGAGACTGTCAAAAATGTTATCTAAAAACTCAAAACTTTTCTTCTTTAATCTTATTTTAGAAATTCATTTGTTCGTTTTGATAAACCGCTAACTGAAGATTAAAACGTTTGTTTAGTAATAAAGTTTCATTAGTCAAAAGTTGCCGATCAACGAGTGATTAAAATTTTTAAACACGCTAAATTTAGAAAATCAAGGTGAATATTTCGTTATCATAGCAAACTTCTCATTTAATATTGTGATCTTAATAATAATTATTTGTATACCTAGGCAATAAAGTATAATTTTTTGTTATGAGTATGGAATTCGACACAATATCACTCCGCAAAGTTAGCCAAAATAGTAGCTAAAGTAAAACTTTATAGACACTATATTACAATTTAACTTTACGTATTCATCTGTCATTCAAGTTTTACTTTAGTTACTTTGCGGAATGATATCCTGTACTTTAGTGTCGATTTCGAAAGTATTTTTTTATATTTCTTGAGTTATTAAATTCTATCGTAGATAAAATATTGTTCGCTCTTGTTTTAATTCTGACACATTCGTGACTAAAGACTAGATTTATGTACTTGGATCTCAAATAAACTCGTAAATAACTATTAATGATGAGTATGGTTAAAATATCTTTAATCACTAGTGTTTATACCTTTCGTTTAACTTACCGTCAGTTAAAAGAAAATTGTCGCAATGAAAAATTGATATATGATATTATATGTTATTTATATAACTTATGGTATAATTTTGATCGTATATTTTTGTTTTAACTGACAGTTAAATTAACAGACAGGAACCACCGATGAAAGTATGTACCGACCCTGAGGTAAATAAATATTAATAGTAACCAAAAAAATTGCGCTAGTAACGATCAAAATATTATAAAACTGCAAAAAAACCGCATTTTGCACGAATTTCCTACACTATTTTTCCACGCTCATATTCTAATTAAAAAAAGAAAATAAATTATATTAATTAGACCATGGTTGCATTAGACTTTTGGCAGTGTCAATTTTCTCAATCTATTTACTTAAAATCAGTCACCGCATCACGGCAGACGATTATATTGACATTTCATTTACAGTCGATTCTGCTTAATTGGGCAATCGGTTAATAGGGGCAGCGCTTATTTCAGCCAGATCCCAAGGAATCAGGGCATCGAACCCGCCAAAAACTGGGTTCGGTTCGGGTTCAGGTTAATTTATTTTTTGAGAAATGGGTTCGGGTGAGTTTCTGGTTCAAACATTAATAAAATTTGCGGTTCAGGTTCGGTTTGACCTAATGAAAATTGAATTAATGTTTTTTTAAATAACAATCTTTATATAGAAATGATTTAAAATACGAACCGGAATTTACGCAAGACGAGAACAAGAATACAATTTTCACAACCGTCGATTATCGGCTGAATTACGATTACGCTTACGTTTCGAACTCAAAGTAAACCTGAACCGGAGCTTAACCATGAACCCGAATTTTAATACCCAGTTCGGTACCGACTCGGGTACAATTGAAAAATATATTTGAGGATCGGTTTTGGGTTTGCCATGATGTTACGGTTTGGTTCCGGTTTTGGTTCGATTGAGGTTCGGGTTCGAAGCCTTGCAAGAAACAGAAACCAAATCAAGAATATAACAGTAATTTATATCGCTTAATTGGTACAAGTTTCTGCTTAATTAGGACAGTAAATTTAAAATGACAGCTGACATATATGTACATACATGTTGTGTTACACATAATCTCAAGAAAAAATATGCACAAACAATTTAATATGATGTGATTTCGTAGCCCGGTTAAAGCGTTATTTTATGTAGGAAGAACAATAAAGGAAGTCCTACATATGCATTGAATACCTATGCTGATTTTGTAGTGTAAATATTCAAAAACAAAAGATAAGTTACCCTTGATAATTTTTTGAAGAATTTAACTTTATGTAGCCACTTGTTACATATTTTATATTATTTTCTTATAACATATATTATTGTTCATGAATTTATTAAAGTATTGAAAAAAATGTGAAATTCACTTCATAGGAACAGCCGCTTAATTGGACCAAAATGTCCTGCGCCCGATGTGTTCCAATTAAGCGGAATCAACTGTATTTAGAATGTTAAAAAAAGGTAAATTGATATAATATCAATATTTATTTATACTTACGTCTTCTTGAGCAGCAGACATCTGAAAAAGAATAAAATCTGAATAAGATATACGACAATATTTATTTGTTAAAATATTACATCTGAATAAAAATTAACTATTGTAGGTATTTAAAAACTATTTACTAGTAAACATGATCTTGTAATAATTCTATATTAAATAATAATAAGAAAATGAATTAAAAAAAAACTTACGTGTGCTAAACAGGCTAGGACACCCACACTTAGAACGAGGAACTTCATTTTGATTTTGGTTACACTCTTGTTCTGAGAATGTTATTTCATTTCTATAAAAGTCCCTTATATACTAATTTCTGTTCCTTTTTATCAAAAAATACTTATTTGTGTAAAAAAAAATTGTTTATGTTTGGACACATGCTTAAAAATTCACACGTTTTAATCGTTTTCAAAAAACTGGACTATTTAAATTCAAAATACAAGATATAATAATTAAACACGTGTAGAAATAGTTTGTTTATTAAATATAAAATAAAAACATTAAAAATTGCAATATTAATATTATTTTATGTTATATCTCGAAATATAGATCATTTAATAATTATTTTAAAAACAACAAGATGAGCTCAATTATGTAAAATTATATTTATTATATTATCAACAGTATAAAATCATACATTTATTGGTAACTCGTACTAGTGTAATGGTATTTATATAAAACAATATATTTATGTAAGTATCATATTAAAAAATGTAAGAGTATTTTATTTGCCAGTAACAGGGGGAGGAGCAGCAGAAGTAACTGGTGGTGGTGGTGGTGGTGGAGGATTAGTAGAAGTAGTAGTTGTAGTAGTAGTTATAGCTACAGTAGCAATTCTTCTAGGAGGAAGAGTAGATGTATGTTCATCGGAATCTTCAAAATACTAAAAAAAAAGAAATACAGGGTCAATAGGAGAATCTGTGACATGGAAAACATTTTTTTTTCATGTATTATATGTCCCGTAGGAGTGATTTAATAGTACATTAAAAACAAGTTTCATAAGGCAATTTGTTAACGTACGAGTCCATGTTCTACAAAGGACCAATGCGATAACAGGCCTTATGAAACATGTTTTTTATATTATTTTTTCTATTGAGGTAATTTTATATTTTAAAATTGCGACTTGTCAAAAATATAACTTGGTGTTTTTTATCAATTATGTTGGTAGCGTTTCTCGCTAAATGATTTAATTTCACAGATAAAAATTCATTCTTGGGGTTATATGTCATTCATCTGTCAGTTTTGAAAGCAGTCATACCACCTCTAGAAAACGAAAAGCGCCAAAATCATTGCGTTTCAGATCTTCTTAATGACTTGTTTTCAGTGCATTTATAGACTCTTAAAGACACCAAAATAGAAAAACATAATCTATAAGAATAAAATTATGATTTTCTTTTCACAGAAACTTTAAAATATACCCCGAATAAATTTAATTTAAAGACTAAGGAAAATATATCTAATTTGCCATGTCTTTAATAATGAAAGATAAACTGCAAAAAAAAAAATGAGAATTGTTACTTCAACATACTAAATAAAGGAAAAGTGTAAAATTTTACATGGTACAAATATTCCATCATTACCGATATCTGTGTACGAAGCAGATTGGCACACCCAGCAATGGGTAATATGCCGTGATGAAATATTTATTTTATTTTATTTATCATTTCTATTTTCATGAAGCACATTATTTACACAATTTATCGCATAGAAAAGAATAATATACTTACATCATCGAAGTAATCAAGAATTGCTTTCTGAAAATGAAAAATATGTAATAAAACTTAAATTATCTATAAAACATATTTATTTCTTACCAGACATGGCTTGGCATCAATTTCCTCTGCCTGAAAAAAAAAACATTTTATTTTAATATAATACAGTAACTAGATACGTATCTTTTAACGATATTTTATTCATACCTGAATGTAAAACAATGTTACAACTAAAACTACTTTGTATATTAGAGCCATGGTTGAAATTTACTTACGGTATAAGTAATTTTTGATCAAATAACGCACTTATATACTGAATATTAACCATGGAAACTATTTTTTACGCATGATGATGCATAATTGCAGTAAAAAAACCCATTTATCGATTTTATGAGTTACGAGAACAATAATGTGTAATTTTTATTAATATGTTTTGTTCTTTTTGTTTACTAAAGGATGTACAAACGGGGTATTTATCAATGAAAACTTTAAAATATAATCACATAAATATATAATTGCTTATTTTAGACGTAACAATTCTGTCAATATAAGATATGGAATATGCACAATAAAAGAATAAAATTATATAAAATCGAATCTCGCTAGTTCGAAATAAAATTAGTAAAAAATATAGCTATTTATGTAACGAGTTACAATATAAGGGAGTTTTTAGCATTGGATGTGCGGCAACACGTTATGTGCGAAAACTTACTCATATTACAACTAGTTACAGACACGACTTTTTTATAATTTTGATAATAAATTTGTATAAAAATTGGAAATTAAGGTTATGACTTTTCCTTTGCATGCATTTACTATTACGAGTAGGAGACTATTTTTGTTGACAAATGAAATTTTACTGGGCAACTGTCAACAGTGTCAACCGAACTGTCAACATACAAAAAGTATTTGTCATTTAAAATTTAATTACTGTCAAATATTCAAATGTCCGATGATGCGGTTGTTTCTTAGTCAAATAATGTTCATTTCTCGTAATTATAATATCAATGTTGTTTCTAAATAATTTTTTTCAAAGTTACAAAATTGTTTTTACCTTCCGTCACCTTTAGGTAAGGAAGGTATTGTCTTTGGTCAAAATATCCAATGATGAGTTTTTTAGTGAATAAGTACGTTTTAGGGTCGATATAATACGATTTTTCCATTTTTACGATGATGTCTGTATGTATGTATGTGTGTGTGTATTTGTGTGTCTTTGTATGTGTGACGAAAGTTTCGAATCGCATAACTTCAATACCACAATTTCAAAAATTATAATTATAATAAATGAATGTGGGAGAGATGAGGATGTTGAGATAGATATTGGGGAAGACACGGAAATATAACGAATATAACTCTAGTGTAAGAAGTTTCTAGAAAGATACAAGAGAGACGATTACATTGGTTTGAACATGTCATGAGGAGAGATAAAGAATATATTGGAAGAAGAATGAATAGCTTAGTAAAAGAAGGTTGATGAAAAAGAGGAAGACCAAAGATAAGATGGAAGGACTGTATTGCGGCAGACTTGTTAGAAATAGGAACTGAATGAGAACGATACGCAAAACAGAAATGAGTGAAAGAAGAAAATAACAAATAGCGGACCCTAACGAATGGTAAAAGCTAAAGTAGAAGTAGAAGAAGATGTCAGTGTCAAGTGTAATTTACATAGTTTATTTATGAAATAATTTTACTGGAAATTTGGAATCTTTTGCAAGAAAATTTATGTATGGAATTTATTCATAATGCACAGGATTGATGGAAGGTATTGTGCTGGCCACATCAGATTTTTTCATATTGACAGTCAGTTGCAATATGAAATCTCATATTAGCACTTGTATCAATATATATCCACTATTTTGACATTTTAAATAATAAGAAGTTACTATATTTAAACAAAATTGCAGTAGTTATTTACACTACGAGCTAAGAAAGAAGGTAATTTCACACGAGTGTATAAAAATCTTTTTCTAGTTAGTTTTGTACTCTAAGGTCTCTCATATTAGTTGTCTAATCCACTGCAATCCGTTTTTGAGATAATCACATTCACGTTGTCTCTACAAGATTTATTGTGTAATAATATAGTCGAGACCCTTTAATCCGTTCCCACGTTAATCCGAAACAACGGGTAGAAGTAAAGTAATCCGAACAAGGACCCTTTAATTCGAAATGTGGCATAAAATTTCTCCGAACGCAACAATTTTGCTTTAGTTTCCACCCCTGAAGTGACGGAATGTGATAACCATTTCAGTCAGAGATTGCAAAAGGTCGATGTATGTACACACATCGTTTAATAATTTATTTATTTATTTATTCATTCATTTATTTATTTTAAAAAGTGGCCATACAACAAGATAAGGTCCCAATAAAAGTACAACACAGTTATAATAGATTATACAAAAAAAAATATTATTACAGACAACAAATATGGTGAAATTTAGCTAACATGGAAATGAAAAATAAACTCATAAAGAGGTAGATAAATAAGTGAAGCTATTTTTTAATAATAATATATAATGGAGATGGAACAGTATAGTCAAAACGTCGGCGTGAATAAATTTTATTATTGACTGCAAGACCGAGAAATTGTTGCTTCCTGTTTCCATCTCCATCCGAAAACACAGTCCAACATCGTTTTTGAATTCTAACAATATATAATACTTCGGCGACTGACAATTGAAGTCAGAATGAACGCCCGAAGACGATTTTTTTTCCAGAATTAATTGTTATTTATTATTTTTAATTCAACATGATGCTTAGATTCCAATTATAGAATAATATTACATAGCAATATGAAGCGATAATGTAAATACAAGTATAAGAAAAAAATTAAAACTTTAAAGATACGATAATAATTATGTTTTTGTTTCAATTTCTTAATTTCAGCGTTTTACCTCTCGCTAAGAGAGGTATTGGATTCATGCTAAAAATCGCATATCCAGATTTTAATGAATAAGCACGTTTTAAGGTCCCTACAATCCGATTTTAACGTTTTTACGATGATGTGTGTGTGTGTGTGTGTCTGTGTGTATGTGTGTGTGTGTGTGTGTGTGTGTGTGTGTGTGTATGTGTGGATGTATGTGTGTATGTGTGTCTGTATGTGGGATGTTGGTAGGACGATTACTCAAAAACTATAAGACTCTATATTTGTTTAACTACGTATTTCCCAATCGGACATTCATGGGAAGAGCTGAAAAGGTTTTGGTAACAATTGGACAACCGGAAGTAGAAGATTCTTGAAAAAAAAATTCTAAATATTATTTTTTGAAAATTTTTCTTGGTAATATTAAAGAAAATTAAATTCTCTATCTGATACATTTAAATATTTTATTATATGTATATTCTATAGATTTAGAGATAAAAGAAATATATATAAAATAATCTGTTTTAATAAATTTTACAGCCGAAAGAATACCATGGAAAATAGTTGAAAATTTAATTTTTTTGTAACTGACAGATAAATGTCGATGTCAGAAAGACATTACTGAAGACTTTTTCTGGGAAGTACATACATTATATTATTTCTGAATGTATTAATAGTTAAATATTTAATATTATAGGTATATTACACATACCCTTCAGAAATACTGTTACTCCCGACAATGAATTGGAAACATCTCGAAAAATTAGAAGAGTAGGACAAAATTTCTTCATAGAATGAATTTAAATTTAAAAAATCTAAATATAAGGAATAGATATAAGTAGAATTTTTGGTGTAGAGTGTAGGTATACAAGAAATGTTAAGTACATTAGGGCGCGAGGAGTCATGTGACTTTGTTGGTCTTGACAAGCAGATATGGGAGCCCATGTCAGAATGATAGCTAGTAATTATGTATATAGATGTCAAATATCATAATTTCTCATTCTAAATTTAGTGATTTTCCAATTCCATGTGGTTTATTTTCCTCGACAAGTAAATTCCACACTTCTGGTAACAAATTAACTACGTGAATTTAGAAAATCTTGAAATTTTTAATGACATTTGACATCTATGTATATAATTACTAATTATCATTCTGAAACGGGCCCCCACATCTGCTTGTCAAGGCTAACAATGTAACATGACTGTTCGCGCCCTATTCTTATATAACAAAAAAAAAAAGAAGTGGCGAGAGGTATTGTGCTGGCCACAACAGATTTTTTATTCTATGAAGTACTATAATAAATATTTAAAAACTTTCTAAATTGACGTTATTTACACTTATCCATACAAATTCAGTAATGCGAACAAATTGTTAGTTCGAATACCCCTTTACATTTAGCATTCCGGATTAAAGCGTCTCTACTATACTGTATTAACCATGTATTCATTGTTTTACATATGTTTAAACGATTCTAACCTCAAATCAAATGTCAAATAATGAAAAGTAAAAGGGAAGTGAACTGCCGAGTGAGGCAGTATTACCAACTGTTCTATTATAAGTGCTTCATCACAAATGAAATGGGTTAAATTTGCATATTACACTCATAGTCATTATTTATTTTCATACTTTGATATTTAACGATTTATTGTAAAAGACAAAGTCCAATTACCGGTCAGTTGGCAACACTTCTGTGCGTTATAATAACACACTAGTTTTTTATAATTTATCTGATACATGAACGACATTGTCAATTTTTATACCAAGGTAATGTTTCGTATGTGGTCGTGAGAAAATCAAATTTATTATCACTGTTAAATTAATTGATCGATATGTATAATATTGATGTATATTATGTTATCAATTTTATGTTGAACATTTATCAATCAATATTTTTGCAAACTATTGCTTTACATCACGTACTAAAATTATTTTAATCATGTTTAAAATTTAAATAATATTGTTATACTTTTAAATTATTTATTTAAAAAGTTGTTTGTAATAATATTAACGAAAAAGTTAAAAATTAATGTAAACATTATTAACAATTTGAATATAAATACGTGAAAGTGAAGTGAGAGAATTATTCTTGGTTGCACTCTTGAATTTCCCACAAAAATGAAGTACGCCATTTTGTTTTTGGTTGCAGTCGTCTGTACCGTACAGGTAAGGTAGATTTCAGTATGTTATAATGATCTATTTTACCAACAAGAATTGATAAAATGTTTTTACTCTCAAATGGTGTATCATTTTTTTCTTATACCTACCTTTAGGCAGTTTCTAACTAAAATTAAAAATTATATTTGACAATTTTGTTTAATTTACATAATTACCAACACAAATTTTATTGGTTGCTATAGATATGCATTTACTTGACCCATTAGTGCTTAAATAATTTTTCATCCATTTTAATTATTAAACTGTTACTTCAGTAAAAAGATTTCAGTGAATAAAGTACCACTTTATATATAGGTGTAGGATTAAAATAAATAAATAACGACTTTGATTCCCTTGAGAAATTAGTCTCATTATAATATTCTTTATTTAGATGGTTGCTGCAGTTGGTCCAGGAAGTTCGGGAGGCCAAAATGCAATAACTGGAGACGTAAGGCCTTATTTTTCACTTTATAATATGAATTATTAGAAAGTTCTTTTATCAATATTATTAAATTAATAACAATAAATTTCTTTTCAGCTATGTTGCACTGAAGGAGGGGTAAGAATTATTTTTATATTAATAAATAGTCATCATGGATATATTTTTATCGTATTTTCAATTTTATTTTTAAATTTTATTGTTTAATTTATCCAATTTTAAATTTAAAATTTATTATACAGACGTTATTAGGGCATCTGCAAATAAATAAAAACTGTTGCCTAATAGACCTTTTCAATTAAAAGCGAAAATATGCGCAATGGGATCTGCACATAGTAAGCTAACAAATGGCGGGAGTCATGGTTACGTGCTTGTCATATGAGATCCTTTGCGTTTATTTTTTTCATAATTTAGACGTAAAATATGAGAAAAATCTGTGACAACTTTAAATAACTTCTTGAAGGAAGTTACAAATGGCCGTTTCTTACCAAAATACGCAAAAAATCAACTAAAAATTTCGATGTGGCAAAAATAATTATTTTGTCTAAAATATTCATCTTATTACTGACCATTCCAGCTTATTCATATCGAAATAGATTACATTTGGCTTTAAAAAATAATATAAATAACAACCAATATACACGTACTAATAAAAACGAAAAACTATTTAAATAATAAAAAAAAAAATCATTAATCACAATCACAACCTTAATTTTTTTAATAATAGCAATAAAATATCTTTGACGACAGAGGGTGACAAACAAAAGACAAAATTGTACAATTAAGTGATTTTCCTGATCCTTCTATGCGTTGAGTGACATTTTCAAGCCGCATGTTTGGATGTCATTCTGCTCTCGATTCAAGCGCCTTATTCAAAAAGTCACTTTTTTCCTTATAAATATTTTATGACAAACAAAAGACAAAATTTTACAATTAAGTGATTTTCCTGAACTTTCTATGCGTTGAGCGACATTTTCAAGCCGCATGTTTACATGTCACTCTGCTCTCGATTCAAGCGCCTTATTCAAAAAGTCCCTTTTTTCTTATAAATATTTTATGGATCATATAAAATGTTTTATTTTATTTTTATTAAGGTTTCCCAGACGCCGTGGTAACGTATAATTAAAATTACATGAAATCGGAAAGTAGTAAAATAAATAAAACTTGTCAGTTTGCAGTCTCTGTCAATTTGGCGCTACAGGTAGGGGCTTGCTCGGCCTGTGCGTAACGGCCTTGATTACAAAAGTTTTTATTGAAGCTAAAATGTCAAATTTTCACCTGGAATACAGGTATTTTAGTGACTGCAATATTTTTGACGTTTCGTTTGACTTTGACAGCCCAGTAGGCAGTTGCAGACGCAGAGATAGAAAGAGATAGCTTTTAAATTGAAAAGGTTTATAAATAAACACAGAATCTGTAATTGCAATTTAAAATTTATCACAAACATAATTTTCATTACTGAATTTATTTTTTTGTTACTAGTGCATATAACTTCCAATTAATATTAATCAAAATTGTAATATTTAATTTATGTGAAATACCTTCTGTTTAATTTAAATCTTCTAAAATAATATATATATATATATATATATATATATATATATATATATATATATATATATATATATATACAGTGTGTTAATTAAAAACCTGGCCATAGGCGTTTAACATGGGAAATCAGTATTTCCTTGCGCAAAAGTTCCCAAATTATTTTATACAAAAATACTTCAAATAAATGTTGTAGAGAATTAAATTCTGCACCTGAGTTAATAATAAGATTTTATTTTAGACATTTAATAACCGAGAAAATCAATTTTAAATTTCTCTGGAGATAGCTGATTTATAGCAGTAGCCATGGAACTCAAACAAAATTACGAACAATTGTATGCCATCTTAATTGTCAAAAAAAGTTTGTGTTTTGTGATTTTCGCAATATCATATTTCTTTGAAAGTGTGGAACAGTTTTCTCATGAAGAAAAGCTTCAGATTATAAAATGTTGGACAAATTTTATTTGAGTTGCATGACTATCGCTGTAAATCAGCAATCTTCAAATAACTTTAAAATTGATTTTCTCGGTTATTAAATGTCTAAAATAAAATCTTATTATTAACTCGGGTGCAGAATTTAATTCTCTACAACATTTATTTGAAGTATTTTTATCTAAAATAATTTGGGAACTTTTGCGCAAGGAAAAACTGATTTCCCATGTTAAACGCCTATGGCCAGGTTTTTAATTAACACACTGTATATATATATATATATATATATATATATATATATATATATATATATATATATATATATTCTAAAATTTGTTGTTTCGCTCCAGTTTATGAGGCAAAACTTATACTTCGCAGTTGTTATTAATTGTAAATGATATTTTAGGTTCAAGAAATCTGTGGAGCACTTTTCGAACAATTTTATCAAATACAAGTGGATTGTCCTGAAAATGTACCTTCTTAAACTATTCAAATTAGTCAGATAATGAAGCAGTCATCTTATATTAGCTAGTTTTATATGTGTACATATTTATATTAATGTAAGACGAGGATTATATTAAACTGTAATGATTTTAAAACTGTCTTTTTATTTTATTGTTAAAAATATAATTGAAGAATTAAAGAGTATAACTGCAAAAAATGTGTAAGTTTATGCAAGGAAACGTTTTATAAGCCAAGTTGAATGTTTTTGAAATGGATGTCTCATAATATGCCAGGCGTGGATGATATGTACACAGAAAGCTTCAGATGAACCGTATCTTTCCGTGTCTTCCCCAACATCTACTTCAATATCCACATCTCTGCCACATTAATTTACTTTTTATTTATACTGACATCTGTCAATTTGAATTATATGAATATATTAGCAGTTTCCATGTTTATCATAGCTGGCTGATTTATAAAATTTAATTTCTTTAAAATTCTTTAACTCTATATCTATTGAATATGAAGTATAAAATGCAATCAAATCGTATAGAGAATAATATATTCTTTAAATTATAATAACGTTAAATGTCAATCAATCAAATTAAACTGTTAACTCTTCAAATGAGGCCACTTCCGGTTCACCAATTATAACCAAAATCTAATCAGTTGTTCTTCTGGATGTAAGTTTGAGGAACAAAAAAATTATAATTTTTGGAATCGTGGTATTGAAGTTATGCGATCCGAAACTTTCGTTACACACACACAGACACACACACACATACACACACACACACACACACACACACACATACATACAGATATCATCGTAAAAATGGTAAAATCGTATTATAGGGACCCTAAAACGTGCTTATTCAGTAAAACTCATCATTGATTTTTTTGACCAAAGACAATATCTTCCTTACTTAAAGGTGACGGAAGGTAAAAAGGATGAGGTCAATGATGTGTAAAAAAGAAATGGGCTTTTCAAAAATGTTAGTTAACAACCCTAACCCTGTACTACTTGACATAATATATTGAAGACAAAGTCAGACATTTATTTTAAAATTAATAAAATGAATGGTTTGATTCTTAAAATTTATATTTTTAGTGCCACTGGTTGACACGATTTTTTTTTAATAACAATAATTTATTTGTTATTCTACACTAGTTAAGTGAATAAGTAATTCATTATTATTTTTATTTAAATTTCATGTCGACCAATGAAACTACAGATCGACTCTTAACAGACAAGTTCGAGCTAATATTAGGACCGGTGTTTGTTGTCTATTATTGTTGTCTCTTGTCAGTGTATTTATTACCTACAAATGAGAATGTGTTCCGCTCGTAGTAAGTGCAATTCTCGTGAAAACTTTTGCTTGGGAGTTAAAATAGTGTATATTTGTGTCTGATAATATCAAACTAATTTTCGTGATATGATTTTTTAATGTGTGATGTGATGGTGATCAGTGGACTACATAGTGAAATAACTGGTTGCTGAAATCCTGAGATGCTGAGATCTGCGATGCCTCTGTTGGCCAAATTGGATTGATAGTAGGCTAGGTTGGTTCAAAATTTATCTCATTTTATTTTATAATTCTTCTACACCTTATTAATATTAGTTAATCTGTCAATAATATAATAGTTTATTTGTCTTAAATAATTTAACTATGTTTAAAAATGATTTCAACTGGCATCTAAGTACTTTTTGTACAGTGTGAATATTTTTACAGAATTTCCATTAGATAGTTTTTTAATATACTCGTATATGTACGTCGGTTGGTTTTCTCTCTGTCTGTATTATGAAATCTGTGGCGAATTGAGATACGCCACTTCGTGAAACTGAGAAGCTGGCAGGTCAACCAAATGGGTGACGTGTGAAATCTCATTTTTCGCATTTTACGTTACGTCATTTTATGATATTGACGACGATATATCAAAGTTTGTGTTTATAAAAGTAGTTGCAGTTGCAGCCACCTACCGTTATTATTTCGTGTGAAATATTCTTTGTTGAATAATTGTAAATTGTAATACATAAAAATGATATTTAGAACCTTTTGAATTTAAATACCTATTTGTGCAAATAAATGTTGAAATTTCTTTGTTTTATAATTATGTATTTAATTTATTGATCAGTCTTCGTCTTTCTTCTTTTAATAATAATAATAATAATAACGCTGTAACTATGGTGATTTTAAACAAATAAAATAGTACATAAGTTACTACTGAGTAAAAACTTTTTTTTTTTATCACTAGTGTTTTAAAACCAACAATAATATTAAATATTAACATCATAATACATAATAATATAAAGAAGTTTTGGATAAAATTTGATATGGTATGTTAATTACATAAGCAGGTCCTTTTTATCATATTTTCGGCCCCTAGGCCAAAAAATTTTTCGGGGCTCCACTCTTTCTTTACAGTAAAAATCTGTTGTGGCCATCACAATACCTTTCACATCCTTTCCATTGTGGTATATAAAAGTATTGTATTTAACATTTCTTGTCCACACAAAAAATTCTTATTACACCTAATCTTTATATTTACGTATTTTCTATAATTTTAAATTCAATCTATGAGCAAGTTTTCTCCATTTCTTCCAATTGTTCGAGGTTTTTCCAATTCATTAGCGGGCGGTATTTCTGAAGGGTTCATGCAATATACCTATAATTTTAAATATATAATTAATAATACAATAAGAAATATTAAATATCGTTTCCAGAAAAAGTTTCAGTACTATCTCTGAATTTTTGACACTGACATTAGTGACATTTATCTGTCAATTACAGATATTTTAATTTCTCAAGTAGTTACCATGGAGATGTTTGGGCTGTGAGATTTACTACAACAGATTATTTAATAGATCATATATCTATATCTATAGAAGGTATACTAAACATTTTAAATGTATCGGAAAGAAAATTTTGGTTTTTAATATATGTAATAACATAAATTATAGGGAACTTAAAACGTGCTTATTCACTAAAATCTGGATATGCGTTTTTTAGCATGATTCCAATATCTCTCTTAGCGAGAGGTAAAAAACAAGTACATGGCTTTATATATTTATAATGTATTTATTTATTAAAGAAAAAAAAAATATCTACAGATGGAAGAAGCTGATCAATTATACAGTGTGTCTCATTTAAAGCTGCCACCATTGGGATCTCGAGAACTATAAGAGATACGATGTCGGTTAAATGGAACTTTTTATGCACCTATAGGGGGCTATTTCAGATATACTTGTTTTTCCAAAAATTCTCATAGGGTAATAGATAATGACGAAAAACTGGATTTTGTTGATTTTTTTTTTCAAACTTCTAAACTATTAGTAATCGAGAAAAATGTTTTAAATTAAGAAGTTAGATATTTTTATTGCCTAACCAGTGGTATACGTAATAAATTTTTATATCCGTAAATTTACGAGATATAACACAAAGTTATATTTTTTTAAATGGAACCCATATCTGATTTAAGTCTCAAAAAATACTTATTTTTTTCTCTTTTCAATAATGTAAATGTTATTGTGTTTTGTAAAATTTTATTTGAATGCGCGGGACTCAAGTGTGCGCGGGTCCTTGGACAAAATTCCGAAAAATCGACGTTTAAGCCAAGCTCGTGGGCTATCATTTTACTCGCTTGACTTTATTTTGCAACAAAGCACACTTTTATCATATACAACTATAATACTGTAGCATGCGTGGACCCGACGTGGCTGAATTTAGGAGTACACGACCGCTGCCGCTGGTCGAACATTTCAGTTTGTCGATGATGTAATCGTCGCAGACACCGGGGAAGTAAACAAACCAGTCTCGAACTATTTAATTACGTATGGTCGGCTGAGATCCCTTTGTATTCGAAATTATTATCGCATCGAATGTTCCATAAAGGACGCCGGACTATATAAACACCGTCAGGGAAGCATAATTTTACGTAGATTCTAAATATATAAAAATATATAGGATATCTCATTTGAAATATGAAATTTAATATCACTTCCGGTTAAACCAGAAGCGCTACCATCATGCCAAATACAATGATTTGTGATTAAAAAATATTTATAAATAAGGAAGTTATTTTGAGTGGACCATTTTTCAGTGTCAGCCGGTATAATATGATTTCAATGGCAGGTGTAGATAAAATATCGTATTTTACTCGCATATAATGGCTATTACTCACAAGGATGATTTTAAAACACGAGCCGCAAAGTGTGTGACAATTCATCCGAGTTCATTCATCATAATACGCTCGTGGAATAATATAATATTAAATGAATAATCTTAGTGTTTAAGTATTTAATAATATTTTTAGTCTTAAATTAGTGTTTATAACTGTTTAATCATAGTGTTAGTTATTTTTATTATCTTTATCTTAATTATTTTTTGTTTAATAAACTTATTTTAATTAATAATATTTCTTTGATTTTTACACTTTACGCAAATAAATAAACATTACAATACATTTTAATATTGTTTAATATCTTTTATTTATTATATATTAAGTAGGTACATTTAAAAACATTAAAAGGACATTTTAAATAAATATTTGACACAATAATAGTATATAACAATATGTTATGAGAAATATCACAAATATAATTATAATTCTAATCATATTATAAATAGATTGTCAAAGTCTAAAAAGAAGAAAAGATTTAGAGTTAATTTGAAATTCTATCAAAAATAAAAGAAACAAGAGTATTATTTTTGTTTTCATCTAAGCACACTTCGTGTCAATGTCGTCCAATCGAGTTGTAAATTCATCCATTGCTACATTGTAACATATCTTAATATCAGATCCCAGTTCACTGATCTTCTTCTTTCCTGCATTAATTTTTTCTTCAATATCTTTCTCCTGCGCTTTAATTTGTTTGTTGATTTCTTCGATCGATGTCCGTACACACTTTATAATTGAATCTACATCTGTATGCGACTGAATACAACTTCTTGGTACTTCACCAACTTTGGTGATAAATTCGGAATATTTTGAAATTGCTGAATAGGCTTCAGAAAGATTAGGTTTCGAAACTAAGATGCAGTTATCGAAATTGGTTAAGGCTTGTTGGGTAATTTCTTGAGTAAACTTAGCGACGCATTGTTGGTTAGCTACAAAAAGAATAAATACATTAAACTCTCGCTAAATACTCGTATATGTTAATATAATTCCAAATCATTATTAGGTTTTTTGGTCGCTGATGGGGCAATGAGGTATTGCACGATTTTTTTTCATGAGAAAATTATTTAAAATTGCCGCCTTTTCTGTAGCCTGATGAGGTCCGAAAAATATTAACCAATGAGAGAGTGGTTTACATTTCCCGCCGACAGAATTTAAACGAGTGATAGCCGTGACAGTTGTCAATTATATACTAGCTACTAGTTCTATCTATATTACTGATTTTTATATTTTGTAAAGATTCAAATGTGGTTGTAGAAAAGAATTTTGTTCTAGTGTGCTCAAATAGAAGTAATAATAGTAAAAAATAGTTTTAGTAGTGCCTCAAAACGAAGAAAGAAGAATGAAATGGTTATCTCAAGTAAAGATAAAACCTTTTACAAAATCAAAGTTTCATTTTGTGAAGATCATTTGCTGTAAGCATTAATATTTTTATAATTATAAGAAATATTAAATATTTTTTAATTTTTATCTTTTCAATTCTGTCATTGGCTAGTATTTCTTGGACGTCACAAGCAGTGTAATTTGGCGCAAATTCAAACAATATATATTTTTAAATTACTACTATGTTTAATATAGGTATACAGAAATTTGAACAGAAAATCATATTTACCAATACTATAGAAGGGAACTTCAAAATAAAAAAAGATATGTTAAATTTTTTGTAACCCTCATTATTGTATTTTTTTAATGTAATTGATAATTTTATTTATAGTAGTCACATTCACTGATAGTATGAACAATTGATTGAGGTGATTAGAGGGGTTGACTAGCATTGTTTTTTTCTATATCAATTGTTTATGGATTATTTTAGAGAAAAATACTTCAAATAATAATTATAGAAAAATTAATTATATGCATCTTATATTTGAAGTTTTTTTCTCTAAAATAATACTTAAACGATTGATAGAGAAAAAACAATGCTAGTCAACTGCTCAGTAATCACGTAATCAGTAGTAATTAAAAGTTTTTTATGTAGGGATATAAACAAATGGACATATATTCATCAATTCACCAGGTTTTATATTAAATTTTTAAATACGCTAGCATGAGGCCACACGAAAATCTATCGGTAAAATAAAGTATGATTGTATTAATAGTCGCTTACCTTCTTTGATTTTAAGTTTATTAACATAACCATTAAGTTGTGATTCTAAATCAGTTCTAGCTTTATTGACAGCGAAACGAACATCATATTCCATTCCTTGAAAATTAGATTTGAGTCCTTCTAAATATGATCTAGTTGCTAGTTGCCTTTTTCCAATTATTTCATTAATTTTTTCTTTTGTATCATCGCTAACATCTTTACAATTTATATTCTGAAACAAACATATTTTGTTATTATTTAAAGAACAATAATATTGTTCTTATAGTATACAATGTAGTTTAAGGCGTACCCAAGGGACTTGAACTCCTCTTTCTTATTAAAATAATATTTAATGAACAAATAAAAAAGAACATTTATAATTTATTTATTATGATTATAACATCAATTTATCACTATAATTAATATACTTTTAAATCACGTCTTGAAAATTTTCTGTGTACGCCTATGATGCAGTTAATAACAAAACCTATCTTTTTTTAGATATGACAATATTGATTGACATGCTGTCAATATATGTCAACTTTTACTGAATAATAACCGATCGTAGAAAATATATCATTGTATGAATAATTATCAATCAATATTATTACCTTTTTCATTATCTCACATTTAGCAATTTTTATTTCAGTTATTAAGAATATTCGTTCAAATTTATGTCTGTATATAAAACAAGTTCATACTATGTTTGTTGTATAATATTATAATTATCAACTGTTTTGAAGCATGTACGTGTATTATATTAGCTAACGCAATTCTTATAAAATTCGAGTTTTTTTTTCACAAAGTAGTTATTTAAGACATTAGGCTGGTAATGAACTTTTACTGACATGCTGTGTAAAGTATTTTTGTATAATAGGCAAGAACCATTTTAAAAGCAAACTAACTTTGAAAGTAAATTTTAAGTGAAGATTAAATTTCTTTATAAAACCAACCCTAAGTCGTAAAGACTGGACGCTTTGCTAAGTGCCTAATATTTCCTACCCATACAGTGAACAAAAAAAAAAATGGATGGAAATTATAAAATAGACAATAAAAAAACGCAAAATGACAAATATTTTTAAATTTTTGTTACAGTGTTCCAATTATGAGAAATTATAACATGATTTCATTGTCAAAGCATCAAAATATAATTTTTAAATATTAATTGAATTAGTAATAAATAGTGATGTACCGACGACGGTTTTGGCCGACAAATCGACTACGGACTATTCGGCCATTTTAGAAGCCGATTAGTCGACCCAGCCGACTAATGTCAGTCTAAAATGTGCATTTGCCTAACATTTCTTCATCACAACTTGCCTTTGATTAATAAATAAATGAAATAATTAAATATTAATACCATGTAATATTTTCAATATATATAAATTTAGAAAGGAAAATTGCCGTATTTTCTTTTTTTGCTTTAGAATTTTTTTTGTTATATCAGACTTACGTATAGTAAATAATAGTATATTATTCAATGAGCATGTAGTGTATGCTATTACTCAATGATGTAAATCATTCGAGTGAGTAATAGCCATTACATGCGAATAGAATACTATACTTTATCCACAACTGTCAAATAATAACACACTGTACTTTTACAAAATCAGAAATAATCTAATAAATTTTAGAAAATTGTTTGTTTACAAACATAAACATAGTTGGCGTTGATCGCCAGGTATTTGTTGTAACAAAATTATGAGGTGATTTGACATTTAGCAGAAATTTTTAAACCGACTATTCAACTACTTTTTTAGCTTAAGAAGACAATAAAAGTATGAAAAATGAGAAAACTAGTGTAATTTTGGCTTTTTATGGGAAAAAAATACTTATTGAAAGTAATTTGTTTGTACTTTTTGAAAGGTAAGAATTGAATTTGACATAACGATTGAATAATATTATTCCATCAAACTGTCAATATTATTCAATTAGCAACAGTCGAAGTTCATTAATTGATAAAAAACGGTTGAATTATGGGTATATTATTTGAAAGTCGTGGATAAATATTTTTACTAATTAATTTACTAATAAAAATTGTATATTATTTCTATGCCTTACCATAGCTTATCAAATGCTATCGGTATTTTTTACTGACTAATAGTCGGTATTTGGTACATGTCTAGTTATAAATATAATTTTTCTTAACCGTAGAAATACGCCGTAGGGTCGAGGAAATAATTAAACGAAGAAAGAATATATGAAAAATTCATTCTTCGTTTAATTAATTATGTCCTCAACCCTGCGGCCTATTGCTACGATTAAAAATGTTACTATTGGTTACAAATTATTCTTATCATTATATTTTTTTTGTAAAATATACAATCCTCACTAATAAATAATGTTTTTGTTTTGCTCCCATGAGTTGTGACAACTATTGTGGAAACAAAATAGTAAAATATAAAATGTATTTACCTGACTTATAAACAACAAAATAACAAACACAAATAACTTGTTATAAATCGCCATGGTTACGTTGTTGACCAATATGTGAGAAGCAGTATACTGAGAGCGAAATCTACTCTCTTTACTTATATAGTGAAGAGATGAAAGTTCTCGGAACTGGAAGAAAAAGAGAACTTATCTACATAAAATTATGTAAGTATTCTTTTTTGTGTCAATGTTATCTGCGTTTATAGCACAGATTTAAGATTAATTTATGCTAAATGTGTTAATTTTAACGTCATTTTCTTCGTGCGAATACAATAATCTTCGTAGATGACTCATTGGGAATTACGGAATGAATTACATTACATGCTTATTACAGGTTTTGTTATTGTTAGGTGAAGCGTATAAGATTTATTATTTTATTTGTTACAGTATATACTTCTATGAGTAAATACGGATATAAAATTGGCGAAAACTGAAGTGTTCTTAGAAATTAAAACAATACATTTTCTTGCACACGACTTGAATTACAATGGACATGTGGGTGTGACCTCATTCAATGTCATACTGGTACACGTAATATTTCAATTCAATTTTTATATTATTTTTAATATAGAACAATGTTATATTCAGCTGATACTGGTGGGTAAATACGGTAATTGAGAAGAATTAGTACAATCGAATTTACAACTCCTTTTTTTTTACCTCCCGCTACCATTGGTAAGGGAGGTATATGGATCGTGTTAAATGTTGCATATCGAGATTTTGGTAAATGACCACGTTTTAACATTTTCACGACGATGTCTGTGGGTGTGTATGTGTGTGTGTGTGTGGATCTTCTAGCCACTCTAACTCAAATACTATTATTCAGAAACTTTTGAAACCATGTATTTCTACTTTATTCTAATATGGAAAGAAGCCATTAGATTTTGGTGTCAATCGGATAACCGTAAATGGCAGTTTACTTCAAGCTCAAAATAGTTTTTCCTCAAAAAATACCTTAAAATGTTATTTTTCCACAAGTTTATTCCATTTTCTACAGGTTTGTATTAATACTTTTTCTATATATTTTATGGATAAATTTATAAAGTAATATAAAAATTATATCTCGAAACTTATGCTTTAAACCAACTCCATGGTTACACAGTTCAGCTCTAATGTATGTAACTGACAGATAAATGTCACTGTCAAAAAAATAATGATTTCAAATTAATAAAAGTAACGTTTCAAAAGGAAAATTGTAAATAGAAGAATAGTTATATGGAAAGGAACTTAATATACATAATTTCTAGCATTAGTAAATATGCAGGTATGTATTTAAATAAAAAAAATGCATTATCACGGCATATTATCCATTGCTGGGTGTGCTAATATGCTTTGTGCACAGATATCGGTAATGATAACGGAATATTTATATCGTGCGACACAGGGAACAATTTTGTGCCAGTTAAAATTCGAAATATTTGGCGTTGATCGGAATCGAATCGGGTTCCCCAGATTCGCAACCAGACATCAGGCACGCGGCAACGAGACTCCATATGTATGTATTTAAATTAATAAGAATTAAATGGCGGGAGGTATTGTGTTGGTCACATCAGATTTTTTGAAATAAATATACATCTGCCTTTTATTTACCAAACATTTAATATATAATACGAGGGTCACGCTAAAATTATAGAGAAAATCAGCTAGGTCGTGGAAAACAAAATTTGCACTATCATTTTAAATAATGTATTTGTATTATTTGAAATTAAGTTTTGAAAGTTAATTTTTCTATTTTACATCTGTAACAAAGCTATTACAGCATCCATAGAGGTAGGAATGAATAACGAGGGAGCAAGTTCTGTAAAAGTGAAACCATTTCCCCCACTTCAAGTAGCGCCTAACTGTCAACCTTTAACAATGCCATTTTGTTTCGGTTGTTTATGTTTGTGGTGTGTCGTTTAAGAGTGTTAAGTTTGTTTATCATTTTTTTACTTGATGTAGTAACAATTATTTTGCAAAATTTTGTTAATACGAACATATTTTCAAATTTAACAAATCATTTCTTAAAGCATAGATCTCTAGAGAATCACATCACATTGTACATTAAATAAAAACTATTAGCATATTATTTTAAAGTAAGATTTCATTATTTGATTGAAAAAATCAGTAGATAAATCTCAAATATTCGACATTAAAAGTTTGACTGTATATATAGGGTTGCCACCTTTTAAAAATTGGTATGAAGGATATCGTAAAGAATCACAGAAAATTATGAACACAAAGTTACAATAAACAATTTGTATATCACCTACCTATCGATGAAGTACTTTCGCTTCCCGCATAAAATTTTGAAATAAAGACATAATCGTGTGCTTAACGGCTTGAGTCTTGCATCGTAGCATCTAACCCAATGTCTAGCGCAAAGTGCAGCGACTACTAAAATGCAGCGATGCAACCGATACTGATACCGATATTTCGGCAATATTTTATTTTTTAGCCGGTATGTCAGGATCGGCGATATTTATTTATTTATACATGACTCATAGCATTTCGTTTTCCCACAAAAAGTTGAGAGATATCTGAAAGTCCGTAATACTAGAAGAGAAGCAGATCCGTTGACTTTTTAGCGCTATGAAGTTCTTTACCCAAGACCTGAATATTAAAAAAAATCTGTTGTGGCCAGCACAATACCTCTCGCCACTTCCTTTTTTGGTTACATAAGTATAGGGCGCAAACAGTCATGTTACATTGTTGGCCTTGACAGGCATCACCTCACGGGCTTTTAAAGCTGTCGTGGAAATATTTTGCAAGGGACAAGTATAAATTTAGTTGTAATTGAATACGACATAAAAGTTAATAATGTTATATACAGGGTGTTCATTGCGACACCGAAACATAGGACTTTAACATGTAAAATCATATTTTCGTAAATTTTCTACTTCCTTAATTATTTTAGGTAAAAAGCTTAAAATTCTGTATCTGAATAAATAAACAAAATTTATTTAGCATTCTCTATACCAACAGAAATTTGGTATGAAAATGTTGAAAATCACCCTAAAAATAACGATCGTCATGGAATTGAAACTAAAAAATCTGATGTGGACACCACACGACTTCCTTGTACGATTATGAAACTATACATATTTTTTTAATAAATAAATTATAAAATATTAATTTTAACTTCAAAACAGTAAGATATATAGCGACCATAAAGGGAGTTTTTAAAGAGAGTTTTGATTACAACAAAGAAATATTTGATTACAACAATGAATATGACTAATTTCACAATAAAAATATAATATTTGTTATTGTATGAATCATAAAATTGCACGTATTTAACGTAATTTGACATGAACATTTTTTTTTTGTCCTAATCCATAGCAAGCTTTATTACAAAAACAAAAAAGTATATAATTTTTAAATTTACATATCTCGCTTATACAAAGGGATAATTTAATAATACTTGATGTGCTAGACGCAGAAATTAATTCTCTAAAACTATTATTTGAAGCATTTATTTCTAAAATCAAAATAAAATCATTTTATTCAAGAAAAACTGTTAACAACTTCAAGTAATGTACCACTTCCGGTTAGCCTATTTTAACCAAAATCTATTATGTTATTTCGATTGACATAAAAGTTTTGTATACCAAATTTGAAAAGTTTTGGATTATATTTTAAAACAGTTTTTCATTAAAATCTATTATAGGCTTCATGTAAAGTGCCACTTCTGGAAATTGTGTAATAACCAGAAAGGGAGGTGTACAACTAGATGTTATAGGAGTCCTAAAATTTTTCGCGATTACAATACTTCCTTTACTTACGTACAAGGAAGTAAAAATAACAAATGTTAGCGATTTATCTGTCAAGCTAGGTTAATTTATTTTTATTAATACTTGTAACTTCAGTTAAAGCGAAAAATTATTTATTTAAATTATTAGATAATTGTTCACTTGAACTGGTATTACAAACAAAATCTAATAAAAATATATTGACCTAAGTTGATAGGTAAAACGTCAAACTCTTGTGTGATTTTCGACTTTTTCGTACCTAATTTCTGCCATTAGAAAGCATGTTAAATTAATTTTGCTTATTATTCAGATGTAGAATATTAAGCTCTCTAACTTTTATTTGAAGTATTTTTACCTAAAATAATTAGGGAAGCAGGAAATTATGAAAATATGATTTTACATGTTTACAGTCTTATCTTCCGGTGTTTCGATGTTATTAATCAAAATTTAATATTTATCAAGAATGAGGTATTCAACCATTGCAAAGAAATATTCAACTTGAATAATTACATCGTAGCTTACTTTAAACTAAGAATTTTAGTAAAATGAAAATGATGAAATATTTCTTCGTTATAATAAAAATGCTTATTTATTGTGAAGGCAACGTCACTGACCCGAATCAATTATTGTCTTTAAATTTCGGATGAATTCGGTCGATCTAGACCTGATATTCGTTGTTTTTGTTTGAATGAAGAACTATAACAGCCTAACGACATTCTCAAAATGTTTTCATGAAATATATTGAAATATTTATTTTAAATATTTTTTCTGTATGCTCAACTGTAAACAACTATCTACGTTCTTAGCAACGAGTGCGGTAGGTACGTTTTTATGGCCTAGGCCGGTAGTACATAGCAACGGCTTTGACGACGTCCGGTAGTTATTTCAAAATTGACTATTACATAATTTGTAAATTGTAAATTAGACAAAAAATGCGTTTAATAATTTTTACCTTAACAACGCACCACAGCAAACATGACGCTTTTGATTAAATAATAATTATTTTAAATAAATTGCTTTCAAAATAGTTGCTGAGTATACAGAAAATATTATGCGACACACGACCGGTAGCTGCATTTTCAGTCTCGCTAGTTCACTTGTCTCGCCCTGTCGGGCTCGATTCGAGATTTACTAGCTCAGTCCTAATGGCATACATAGCTATTATTTATTTTTACCTCTCGCTAAGAGAGGTAATGGATTCATGCTAAAAATCGCATATCCAGATTTTATTGAATAAGCACGTTTTAAGGTCCATACAATCCGATTTTAAAATTTTTACGATGATGTCTGTGTGTGTGTGTGTGTGTGTGTGGATGTGTGTGTGTGTGTGTATGTGTGTGTCTGTGTGTGTGGGATGTTGGAAGGACGGTTACTCAAAAACTATAAGACTTTAAATTAGTTTAACTACGTATTTCTCAATCGGACATTCATGGGAAGATCTGAAAAGGTTTTGGTAACAATTGGACAACCGGAAGTAGAAGATTCTTGAAAAAAAATCTTCTAAATAATATTTTTCGAATTTTTTTCTTGGTAATATTAAAGAAAATTAAATTCTCTATCTGATACATTTAAATATTTTATTATATATTCTATAGATTTAGAGATAAAAGAAATATAATATGTAAAATAATCTGTTATAATAAATTTTACAGCCGAAAGAATGGCCATGGAAAATAGTTGAAAATTTAAATTGTTTGTAACTGACAGATAAATGTCAGTGTCAGAAATCCGGAGACATTACTGAAGACTTTTTCTGGGAAGTACATACATTATATTATTTCTTAAAGTATTAATAGCTAAATATTTAATATTATAGGTATATTACATATATCCTTCAAAAATACTGTCAATCCTGACAATGAATTGCAGACATTTCGAAAAATTAGAAGAGGACAAAATTTCTTCATAAAATAAATTTAAAATTAAACAATCTAAATATAAGGAATAGATATATGCGTAAGTAGAATTTTTGGTGTAGAGTGTAGGTATACAAGAAATGTCAAATACAATAGGGCGCGAGCAGTCATATGATTTTGTTGGCCTTGTCAAGCAGATATGGGGGCCCATGTCAGAATGATAGCTAGTAATTATATATATAGATGTCAAATATCATATTTTCTCATTCTAAATTTAGTGAATTTCCAATTCCATGTGGAGCAGAATTAAATGTTAAATATCTAAGGCATACGCCAAGTAAATTTTAAACTCCTGGTAATAAATTAACTACGTAAATTTAGAAAATCTTGAAATTTTTAATGTAAAATTCTGACATTTGACATCTATGTACATAATTACAAATTATCATTCTGAAACGGGCCCCCACATCTGCTTGTCAAGCCCAAAAATGTAACATTGCTGTTCGCGCACTATACTTATGCAACCAAAAAAAGGAAGTGGCGAGAGGTATTGTGCTGGCCACAACAGATTTTTTATTTCTATATTCAATAGTAATTTAATTTGAAAAAATCTGATGTGGCCAGCACAATACCCTCCGTCAATCCTGTGTATTATATAAATTTAATACATAAATTTTCTTGCAAAAGATTCTAAATTACCAGTATAATTATTTCATAAACAAAGTATGCAAATTGCACTTGACATTGACATCTTCTTTTTCTTCTTTAGCCTTTCCCATTCGTTAGGGGTCTATTTTTTATTTTCTTCTTCCACTCATTTTTTGCGTGTCGTTCTCATTCAGTTCCTTTTCTCCTAAGTGTTCCGCAATATAGTCCTTTCATCTTATCTCTGGTCTTCCTCTGTTTCTTCAACCTACTATTACTAAGCTATTCATTCTTCTTCCAATATATTCTTCATGTCTCCTCATGACATGTTCAAATCAATGTAAACGTCTCTTTTGTATCTTTCTATAAACTTTTAACACTTATTTCCGTTACTAATACATTCCTTGCCTTCTGATTATATGAAAAATAATATTAGATAGACAACATTGTTCAATTATAAATTTTTGTTTTAAAAAAAATCTGTTGTTAATTTATTTGTGTGAAAAACTATGTATTAATTTATAATTAGTATAAAATAATAAAGATAAAAAGTGCGAATTTCATATTGACGCTACTTCACAGACTATGTGTTTTTTAGTCCCGCAAACTTTTTAATCTTTTTATATTCTTTAATTTATCAATATCTTGTCCCAAATACAATTATTATAATCTTAAGAATATAATTCCTTAGTCACGTGACATGTTTTCCGCCAATCAACATTCAGAATCTCCCTAGCTATGCGTTTATCACAGCCATGATAAAAAACAAGGAAATTATCACCGTATTTATACTCGTTACTAAGGGATTTGTTTTCTTTATTTATGACATTGACAGTTAATTTTAAGTATAAAAATAAATAATAACAATAATTCAAACTCCGAAATATTAAATAAAACTCGTAAGTACCATGTTTTAATACAATATGAATATGTATATCAAAAGTTAGGTTAGGTTAGATTGAAAAAAATCATTATATTCTCTCATTAAATATAAGCTCGTGATATGATTAATAATCGAAGATATTGCTCGTGAAACCGAAACACCACATTTCAATTCGTCCTTCGCACTCGTGAAATCTGCAGCTCGGTTTCACTTGAGAATATCATCGATGATAATCATATCACTTGTTATATTACGTATGATAATATCATCATGATAACAAGAAAAAAACTTCGGATTAGTGGTGTCTGGTGTCTCCAAATGTATTCATATGTGTTTTAAAATGAAATGGTGTTTCCCAACAATAAAAGTTTTATCCGCAATAATCAATCTATGTATTGCAAAATTACAAAGTTGATCTTCAATTTACACATTAAAAATTAATTAATGACTAATTTTGTCAATGTTTGACTTACCATTTTGTTTATTTATAGTCTAAGAAACTAATTCATTTCAGAAATGAATATTTAGGGCCAAAGATTATTTTTTTGAAGTACTAGGTGTTTTTGATATTTGTCACTATCTTTTTCGGAGAATTTTATTTTTAACAAGATTATTATATAATGATATAAATTATTTCATCGTTCGACTAATGTACCTATATTTAAGTTCATAGTCAATTTATAAATATCTTTCTACGTTCCAATCGATCGAATAATGATTATTTGTTTTATTTTTAAATAATGAAATAGTTTCTGTGGGTAAAAATGATTCTGACACCAGTAACATTATTTGTAAAATTCTTATAAAATTTTTAGAATCGACTGATCATATTTCAATAGCCATACTTGGGTTATTGCCCAAAAATGAGCTTTTGTTTTTCCAAAATTTCTCATACGTTACTAGATGGCGTAAAACCGATTTTGGTAAAATATTAATTTTTAAGTAACTCAAAAAATGTTTCAAAAAAAAGTTTGATATTTTTACTGTGAATCCAGATGCGTACGAAAAAAAATTTTTAATGGCAATTTTTCGAAATATAACGCAAACTTACATTTTTTACCCATATTTGATTTTTGCTTCAAAAGATACTTCTTTTTCTCTTTCGATTGGTATAAGGGTTATCTTAGATTATTCATGAAATTTCTTATTTTTTCTCAGAAATTTCATTAGTTTTTTAAAATAGTATTTCATTTGACTTAAATAACTTATTCCATACCTACCCTGTTTCATAATTTTATTTTAACTTCATATTTTTAAATTTACGTAAGTAGGTATCCAGGTATGATCTAAAAAAATATTTAAAACATAATTCTTGGATTGGCTTCGAAATATGCCAAAACATTTATTTTATTAATTTCATCATTATGGCGTCTTCGTTTATTTATAAATGCAGATGTATTGGAACGTAAACAAATTTCCAACCTCCGAAAGTAATTATAAGCCGGCACTTGTCGCCCAGGATACTACTAGCTGTACATGTTTTCAGCTGCATTCGTTTTTTTCTACATAAAATGTATACTTCATACATGTCTACCTTCCCATTATGAGAAAAGATATTCATTTTGTTGTTATAATACAGTAATACAGAAATACATTTCATAAGTTTGACAAAAATAATATTAAAAATTGTTTTATTAATTTGTTTTCTTGCATGGCACTCTTTGTATAGGCATGTTTAAATCAAAATTATACATTTTTAATTTTTTAATTTTTCTCCAATATTTTGTAATATTAAAAAAAATATTTTTCAAGTTCCACTTACGATTTTACTAATGACCAATGCTTATTTAATTTGTATATCACGTTAATACGTAGTAAAATAGAATACTGTTGTATTGTCTGGAACCCATTCTATGACTACTTAGTAAAAAATATGATGTGGCCAGCACATAACCTCTCGCCGTATATTTTACCTGGCTGTATGCATAAAGCAAAGAATATTTTTAGAAATACAAATAATATATTCATATAAATCTATGACGTATAAACTTCTTTATTATTCAATAATACCATGTCTCAACATAAAGATATTTTACCATAAATTATGTACAATAAATTACAAAGTAGAGTTTACCATATATAAATATTAGGCTGGTAACAGCGATTTTCAATTCGAACAACCTTCTTGTTTACTTTCTCTTCATATTCTTCTAGTAAAAACATTAATTTTGGGCGGTCTAAAATGTATATATCTGGATTGTGCATCTATTCTTACATATCTTCTTTCACATTTTATTTTTTCATACATGTTATATATAAATAACACTAATTCCCTTTAATAAAGTGACGGATAGATTGCACTCCGATTATTCTTATATCGATGTGTAATTTTGTCAATATTTACAACTTACTTGAGAAGAATTTGATAGCTTTTTCGCAGTTCAAAGTTACTCTAGTCTACAGTGCTGGTGTACATTGTCCCATAATGTTTGAAACAAATTTAAGTCCTTCAACCTAGACTTGTCACCTCCATAATAGTCACAGATCAAGAATTAAGAGATTCTCCAAGTATATTTTTCTTTCATTACTCATTATTTCGATGAGATAAAATTTTCTCTATTTTACGTTGCAGAGTGGAGACCATCTTCACTTTCATCTTGTGTTTATAGCATTTAAATAACGTCTTCCTTCGAGCTGTATTCTCGCTTATATCTATTCTTTACATTTAGATTTTTTAAATTTAAATTCATTCTATGAAAAAAGTTTGTCTTACTCTTCTAATTTGTCGAGATGTTTCCAATTCATTGTCGGGAGTAACAGTATTTCTGAAGGGTATGTGTAATATACCTATAATATTAAATATTTAACTGTTAATACATTAAGAAATAATATAATGTATGTACTTCCCAGAAAAAGTCTTCAGTAATGTCTTCGGATTTCTGACACTAACATTTATCTGTCAGTTACAAATAATTTAAATTTTCAACTATTTTTCATGGCATTCTTTCGGTTGTAAAATTAACAGATTATTTTATATATTATATTCCTTTTATCTCTAAATCTATAGAATATATATAAAAATATTTAAATGTATCAGAAAGAGAATTTATTTTTCTTTAATATTATCAAGAAAAATTTTCAAAAAATAATATTTAGAAGATTTTTTTTCAAGAATCTTCTACTTCCGGTTGTCCAATTGTTACCAAAACCTTTTCAGTTCTTTCCACGAATGTCCGATTGGGAAATACGTAGTTAAACAAATTTAAAGTCGTATAGTTTTTGAGTAATCGTCCTTCCAACATCCCACACCCTTCATACACACATACACACATCCACACACACACACACACACACACAGACATCATGTTCAAAAGAAAAGTCAATGAATTAATTTGACATCATTATTTTTCTTTTTTTCCTTCATTAGAAATCTCATTTTACATTTATGTTAGTTTACTTTCATTTGGTATATATATTTTATGTAATATTATAATTGGGTAATCTTACATTTTATTTATAATCTCTGTATGTTACATATTAATCTATATTATTCTGTAATTAGGTTTTTTTTATTTCCTGTATAATAATTATTAAATATTCCATCATTACCGAAATCTGTGTACAAAGCAGATTGGCACACCCAGCAATGGGTAATATGCCGTGATGAAATATTTATTTATTTTATTTATTTAAATAAATAAATAAATTACATATGAATATCGTTGAATTCAGAAAAAATACTGAACCGAATAAGCAAATAAAAAAATCTGTTTTGGCCAGCACAATACCTTCCATCAGTCCTGTGTATTATGTATAAATTCCATACGTAAATTTTCTTGCAAAAGATTCTAAATTTCCAGTAAAATTATTTCATAAATAAACTATGCAAATTGCACTTGTCACTGACATCTTCTTCTTCTTATTTTTCGTCTTCTTCTTTAGATTTTCCCATTCGTTAGGGGTCGTAATTTTTTATTTTCTTCTTCTACTCATTTCTGTTTAGCGTGTCGTTCTCATTCCTTTTCTCTCAAGTCTTCCGCAATACAGTCCTTCCATCTTTGTTCTTCCTCTGTTTCTTCAACCTCCTATTACTAAGCTATTCATTTTTCTTCCAATATATTCTTCATTTCTCCTCCTTGTAACACTAGAGTTATTTTCTTACCGTATCTTTTCGTGTCTTCCACAATATCTACTTCAACATCCTCATCTCGGCCACATTCATTTACTTTTTATTGATACTGACATCTGTCAATTTGAATTATCTGAATAATTATCAGCAATTTTTATGGTTAGCATAGCTGACTGATTTATGAAAATTAATATCTTTCTAATTCTTTAACTCTACATCTATCGAATATGAAGTAAAACATGCAATCAAATCGTATAGAGAATAATATATTCTTTAAGTTATAATAACGTTAAATATCAATAAATCATATTTAACTGTTAAACCATCAAATGAGGCTATTCCGGTTCACCATTTATAACCAAAATCTAACCACTTGTTCTTCTGGATGTAAACTTGAGGAATACGAAAAAAATATATTTTTTGGAGACGTGGTATTGAAGTTATGCGATCCGAAACTTTCGTCACACACACACACACACACCAGACACACACACATACATACATACAGATATCATTGTAAAAATAGTAAAATCGTATTATAGGGACCCTAAAACATGCTTATTTACTAAAAACTCATCATTGAATTTGTTTGACCAAACACTATACCTTCTTTACTTAAAGGTGACGGAAGGTAAAAATAAGTTGCCATTTAAAATAAGAAAGTTGTACCCCGTATTTTGAAAACCACTGGTCTAAAAATATTATTGTTTCGCTCATTGTAATAGTTTTATAATATAGAAATTGTTTGCTAATTTAACTAACCTCGTTGCTCTTATAGTTCTCGAGATAGCAATAGTGTATCACTTAAAATGAACATTCTGTATACTGTCTTAAATACAGCAAATTTAGAAAGAATTTGAAACCTCTGTAATTCATTATTTTGGAAGCAAGCCCTGAATGGAGCAATAAACTAACATAATAAAACCGGGAAATACTTACATCAGTAAAACACACATTGATACTAAAGCACAACACGGTGAAAGAGCTCACAATACAATTTAATTAGTTATTTCACACAGAAATTTTAAGCTCAATCTAAGACACACAGTTATAGACATAAACAACAAAAAAATTGAAACAACAAGTAGTCACTAAGACAAGAAGCAGACCAAGCAATAAACTTCAAACAACAAGCAACAAGTTTCAAAACAAGAAGTCAGAGTCAAAACTCTGACTATATATTCTGTAAGAGTAGAAAAAAATGACTCTCAAACCCTTAATTTCGGCTCATCTCATATAGAAAACTCGAGAGAGTTTCCAGTTTCTTACGAAAACTTATTAGTGTTCACAGGGACACCAAGTAACGGACAAATACTTCTTAGAACTCACAGCTCTGCACAAAAGCTCTAACCTTGAGACTTTTTGTAACATCTGCCCGGAAATACAATTTTACCCTGTCTCATAAATACTTCAATCCAAAGAAATGCTCAAACGCAAAAATTCCTAAGAAACAAATATGCCGGATTATCACATAATTCAGATTTTTTCTGAAAAGGTAATATTTCAGTAATATTAGCTATTATTACTGTCTTAAATACAGCAATTTCAGAAATACTTTAAAACTTCTTTAACTCATTATTTTGGAAGTTCTGAATGGAACAGAAAACCAATTAAAGCGGAAAAGGATTAGGATATGTTCTTCAGTTTCAACATAATGAAAATACTAGTTTGTGATGAAACTTATATTTATTTAATCCATATATACATTGATACAATTGTTATAATAAAACAGCTTCTTAGTTTTGTGCGATACATTCCCTAACGTTGTCAATAATAGCCTGCAATTGTGGTGCGTACTCATTGTGGACTCCAACAAGACACTGTCTCAGGTTTTGTCCAACGTTTTCAACGACTTCGCGGGCGGCATCTACAACAGCTACGACTTGCTGTTGCAATTGTTGCAACTGTTCACGGATGGGGTCGATCTGTTCACGGAGGCATTGCACCAAGTTGGACGCATTGGGTAGGTTGTCACGGACGCAGGTCAGAGCACGGGTCACAATGTCCCCGCTGACGCTTTGGGCGACGGAAATCAGGGTACGGAGCTCTTGGATCAGTGGGTCGACTTCGCCTTCTGTGGCTTGGATACAACCCTAGAAGAAGGTGATTTGTTAGAAATCGAAGAAATAAATGCTCTTTACTACAACAATTTATTATCATTCTAAAGTACTAATGCAGTTATAAAATGTAATATTGGGAATATGATTGATAATAAAAAGGAGTCTAACAAGGTGTTAAATGAAAAACGGGCCATGGCATGGGAAATAAGATTTTGTTCAAAATTTTCTAATTAATTTTAGACAAAAAAGTTTCAATTAAAAGTTGCAGATAAATAAAATCTACGCCTAAATCACTAATGGCCGGTTGCACCAAACTTGGCTTCAATTTTCATTTTTTGTTTAAGCCAAGTTTAAAATTTAAGCCTTGTTGGTGTAACTGGCCACAAATAGATTTTATTTTGCACGTTTGGTAACTTATAAATCGAATTTTAAATTTTATAAATATTGTTCATTTGTAGCGATAGGCATGGAATTGAAACAGAAATATGTACAAAGCCAATGCATATCGTTTGAAATGTTTATATCTGAGTTATTAAACATAGCCCGATGAAGTTATAAGTATGTACTGAAACGTTGATTTTGTAAGAATAAATGCAGTATGACAGATTTCGTGTAATTTTTAATATGTAATTTTTCTCTAAATTTACAAATAAGATAGAACGAACGCTCTTGTTTTATTGTATGGCTATTCCATTAATTCACATCCGTAAACTGTCTTGGGGAAAAGTTTTTCTTTTTTCTTTAATATATATGAAAGTAAAAGTGATATCGACTTGCGGTTTGAAAATTTGAATTCAGCAGACGTTTATTTTATAAGTACTCTCTACCAGTTGATATATTCGTATGTAGCAGCGAAAAAAATCTAAAATTTCCCTTACTCTGACTCCGTTTCTGGCCCCTCCAATGACGGCATCAATTGCTTCCCTTTCAGCGCGAACGCATTGTAAAGCGCCTCGCCCTTCTTCGATGAGCTGTTGAATGCGGTCACGAATGGCCTGAGCGATGTCTGGATATTCCGCAATGATTTGTTGGATTCTGTCCCTGATGGCCTGGATGATTTCTGGCAAATTTTGGACGATCTTGTTGATAATTTCACGAATGCGTTCGATGGCGTTGTTAATGGAGTCGAACACATCCTTGTCGGAGGCCTTCTGCAAGTGGCTGGGGAAGTTTTTCTCCACGGGGCGGATTTGGAAGCCCTGGAAAAGAAAGAAAAAATATTAGTTTTAATTTCTTATTTTGAAGTATTATAAAAGATTGGTTGAGAGCTTAAAGAATTGCAAAGTGAACTACTTTGAACAAATAAAATAAAATTCTAATACATATGAACAAAGTGTCTTCTTTTCAATAATTGAATATTACTGAGTGTCTGGTCACGAATCTGGGAAACTAGTATCGATCCCATCCGACGCCAAATAGAAATATTTTAGAAATTTAAATGGCATAAAAGAGACGGCTGTGCTTCAATCTCCCAGCCAGCAATGAGTGCTTCTGAGGTAACGTCTGGTAAACGCCCGTACTATAAGAATATCATCATAATTACCGAAATCAGTGTATAAAGCAGATTGACACATCTATAATAGTGGGAGATTTATTATTTATTTTACTGGAACAAGCATGTGTCAAGAAAATTTAAAATTATAAACTTGTACATTTAAATTATGAAAAGTAAATATGATTAACAAGGTTTAAAAAGTAATTTCTTATAGAGTTTCTTACCTGGACGGCCACAATGGCACAGATGAAGAAGAGAACGTATTTCATTTTGCTGGTACACTACAGAACTGGAATGATGCTCCTACAACTTCTGCTAACCCTATTTATACTAATTTATTATCAGTTCGCCCTAACTAAAGACTATTTTGATATACGATAAGACGCACTTTTTTGATAACGAAGGACTTTGAATATTGCTATGATTGGCGTATTAATTAGGTGTCACCTATTAACAATTCTTAGAAAAGCTGGATACGGATAACAAATTCATTGAAATGGATTATATAAAAAATGAATTATTGTTTTATAATAATAATAAATAAATATGTCATTATGGATTATTATTCGGAATGATAATAATTTTTATCAAAGAGGCGCGCCTACCAGACGTCATCTCACGCCACGCCCTCTCAAAATTTGACTTGGAAAGAGCACTATAAGGATTACTTCTGTTTCAAGTGATTGATCGGATCCCGGTAATTAGAACCATATTAAGTAGCTTAAGATTAAAGCACTGAGTCATTATTTGAAAATAAATTTCAAAACAATGTAATAAAAATGATATATTAGTGGATGCAATAAATAATTGAAGTTGATATATTGATAAACATCACTACTATGAAAGTTCTTTCGTTGAGTAAGTTCGGTAAATAGTGTAATCTTCGGGTTTTGGGTACATAAAATTAGAGTGGTTAGCATCTATTCCATATATGCAGTATTTTTAACAACTTTGTTTCAAAAATAAGTTCTATTTGCCATTTACAATACCCCATTCGTTCCAAATGCCAAAAGCAAACTTTGAAAGTAGTAGCGCCATAATACGAGGGTCATTTCATAAACAAACAACAAATACGGAACAAAAAATGTTTTTTCATTTTTACTGAACAAATCAAAATCAAAAATAGAATTTTGAGTATTTATGAATTTAGAATTACATATTTTCAGGTGAAGTTAATTGGCACATATTATGCGTTGCTTATTATTAATTTCCGAAAAATGACCTGTTAATTAAGAGTATTTTACCTTCAACAAATAAGAGAAAACTCTTGGTGTTCAGACTCAGCGAGCAAGTTTAAACAAGTCATATCATGTGTAAAACACAAACAAATAGATGGCGGAACCATCTATTGTATTTCAAAATTTAAAATTGGAATTTCTTCAACAGCACTAAATAAAACCAAATAAAATCTGAGCAAAATTGAATAAAATAATGAACGTTTAAATACGGGCTATTTTTTTAACTTTTCATTCTTTATATATATATATATATATATATATATATATATATATATATATATATATATATATTATTTTTTACAAAATTGATAGAATGAACCTAGTCTTTAGTCTTGACTCCAAAGCTACTGCACCCTGGATTTTATCCTCCTCACAAGATCATTAAATAATAATTTAATTTGTTGCACATTCATAATTGCAAAATTTTCTTTTTACCTCTCACTAAAAGAGGTATTGGATTCATGCTAAAACTGGCATATCAAGATATTAATGATTAAGCAAGTTTTAAGGTCCCTACAATCCGATTTAAATATTTTTACGATGATGTCTGTATGTGTGTGTGTATGTGGATGTATGTGTGTATGTGTATGTGTGTGGGGACATTGGAAGGCCGATTAATATGTACTCTATATATATTGCTTCTAATCGTTAAGAAACAGATGGTCCTGCTTTTTAAAAAAAAAGTCTCAATTTTTTTGTTTTCTTCAGTACTTCCTTCTGTTTTCTTAATTTTTCATATGCAATGTTTTTGTATTGCCAGCCGTATAATTTTTTTCATCCATCTGCCATTGTGAGTATATATTTGCTAAAACAAGAATTATAAAATATGTAGTACGGAGTTACATGTGGAATATTCGAAATAGTCATAAATAAATTATAAATATTTCAAAACTCACCTATGAAACTCAAACACTTCTAAAATAAAGGAACAAACGGCCGAATTGCGAATTCACCATTCCTTAATTAAGGCTTGATCCACTGATCAACTAAGAAGCACAAATCGTCAAGAAACCTTCTGGTTTAGACACGTACGTGGACGATCGCTTATGTTAGATAGAATCATAGAATTTTAATTTAAATCAACGTATCACACCCGCAACATGGGTGGTCCATGAGCACATGTGCACACGTGCGCGTGCAAGCAGCATAGGGTATTCAGCCGAGAGAAATACAGTTTCCCGTCTAAATAAAAATTCATAAAAGCCTCAAAGTCGAAATTAGGTATCCGTCGAAAATTTGCCGCCGTTAAAAATTTGCCGCCGTAGGCTTCAGCCTAATAGGAAATCCGCCACTGCTAACAGTATGAATACACTATTTGTTTCTGATGTGTTCTGTTGTGATAAAACGTGTTAACACGAAATGTCAGCGTAGTCTGTAGCAACCGTAACACTGTGGTAAAGTACTCTTTATTATTTAGCCCTAGTCTTATGCTTATAAACAAGTTTAATAATTAAATGTTGGATTGAAATGGATGGAATATTTAATTATTAATTATTTTCTGTTATTTCAGTATTAACCTTCACTTAAAATAAATCTTCGGTATCTCTGATAGGAAGCGTTATAGCACCAATGTTTATTGGGATTTTTTCTCGTGTTGGTATCTAGAACACATACTCCGAAGTCTTATACTGTTAAATGAAACACCCTGTATAAGTTCACATTAACAATGAATTAATTTTTGAAATTATTAAAAATTGTATGAACGAAAGTATATCAAAATATTTTGAAAATGTTTTCTATAAAACAAGAATAATAAATAGTTTGTTCTAATTGCTAACCTAATTAACTAGGATGTATCGTCTCTGGAAATTCCTCCTTCATGTCAGTAGAAAACCATCCGCAAAACTCTGGCAGGGAAACGGCCTAGCTAAAATATATTTTTTCTAGAAAATAGCACTGTTGGGAGATGCTGATGTTGCTTTAACCAAGTCTTCTCGTTTGAATGGGCGATAGGTTCTATGGTTTAAGGAAAATATATTGAATTTGCTTATTACAACAACAATGGGGTATTTAAAAAAACAATATTAGATTTTTTTCGTTCAAAAAATACTCATTTTTTTCTTTTTCGATTGGTATAAGGGTTATTGCGCGTTTTAAATTTAGTTTTCCCTTAAAATCTTACAATTTTCATGAAATTTCTTATTTTTTTCTCAGCAATTTCATTAGTTTTTTAAAATAGTATTTCATTTGACTTAAATAACTTATTCCATACCTACCCTGTTTCATAATTTTATTTTAACTTTATATTTTTAAATTTACGTAAGTAGGTATCCCGGTATGATCTAAAAAAATATTTAAAACATAATTCTTGGATTGGCTTCGAAATATGCCAAAACATTTATTTCATTAATTTCATCATTATGGCGTCTTCGTTTATTTATAAATGCAGATGTATTGGAACGTAAACAAATTTCCTACCTCCGAAAGCAATTATAAGCCGGCACTTGTCGCTCAGGATACAACTCACTGTACATGTTTACAGCTGCATTCGAATTTTTTCTACATAAAATGTATACTTCATAGATGTCTACCTTCCCATTATGAGAATAATTATTTATTTTGTTGTTATAATACGGTAATACAGAAGTACACTTCAAAAGTTTGACAAAAATAATATTAACAATTGTTTTATTGAATTTTTTTCTTCAATGGCTCTCTTTGTTTAGGCATATTTAAATAAAAATTATACATTTTTAGTTTTGCATTTTTCTCAAATATTTTGTAATATTAGGGTATTACATATTAATATGGTTGAATTAAAAAAAAATACTGAACCGAATAAGCAAATAAAAAAATAGATTGCTATTTAAAATAAGAAAGTTGTACCCCGTATTTTAAGAACCACTGGTTTAAAAATATTCTTGTTTCGCTCATTTTAATAGTCTTATAATATATAAATTGTTTGCTAGTTTAACTAACCTCGTTGCTCTTATAGTTCTCGAGATAGCAATACTGTACCACTTAAAATGAACACCCTGTATACTGTTTTACAGCAAATTCAGAAAGAATTTGTAACCTTTGTAATTTATTATTTTGAAAGCAAGCCCTGAATGAAGCAATAAACTAACATAATAAAAGCGGGAAAGGATTAGCATATGTTCTTAAGTTTCAATATAATGAAAATACTAGTTTGTGATGAAACTAATATTTATTTAATCCATATACATATACACATTGATACAATCGTTATAATCAAACAGCTTTCTTAGTTTTGTGCGATACATTCCCTAACGTCGTCAATAATAGCCTGCAATTGTGGTGCAAACTCATTGTGGACTCCAACAAGACACTGTCTCAGGTCTTGTCCAATGTTTTCAACGACTTCGCGGGCGGCATTTACAACAGCTACGACTTGCTGATGCAATTGTTGCAACTGTTCACGGATGGGGTCGACCTGTTCACGGAGGCATTGCACCATGTCGGACGCATTGGGTAGGTTGTCACGAATGCAGGTCAGAGCACGGGTCACAATGTCCCCGCTGACGCTTTGGGCGACGGAAATCAGGGCACGGAGCTCTTGGATCAGTGGGTCGACTTCGCCTTCTGCGGCTTGGATACAACCCTAGAAGAAGGTGATTTGTTAGTAAAGAAATCGAAGAAATAAATGGTCTTTGCTAATCTATTACAAAAATTTATTATCATTCTAAAGTACTAATGCAGTTATAAAATGTAATATTAAGGACATGATTGATAATAGGAGTCTAACAAGGTGTTAAGTGAAAATCATGCAATGACATGGGAAATATGATTTTGCTCAAAATCTTTCAATTAATTTTAGTCAAAAAAGTTTCAATTAAAAGTTGTAGATACTTAAAATCTACGCCTAAATCACTAGGTCTGTTCGTTTGTCTTACTCTAAACATGTAGGAGTACTTTGATATTTTTCTCTTATTCGTTTAGATCAGATTTGAGCAATTACTCAGAGCGTGTGCAAACGAACGTAATTTTTGTCACAAAGAAATAAATGTTTGGTAAACATAGATCTTTTGATAGAAAACAAAATAATAAATGATGACGATGATATTTTGTAATGTTGTCGTACAATAGCAATAAAGATGATATTGTTCACAAAAAATTAAACTTATTTATTTGTAGATCATTTATATATATATATATATATATATATATATATATATATATATATATATATATATATATATATAACATAAGAAATTATATAGAAAATTATGTCAAAATATTTTATTCGAATCAAATTTTCGTACTATATTTTTTTAACTTTATGTTTATGGACGTTACGTTAACCATATTATTGAGATTCATCTAAACTCAACCCACCTGTGAAAATTACGAAAATTACCTACAATACTTGCTTGCTCTTTCTTACTCCTCCTTTCTATTTGGAGTAAGAAAATCATGATCTAAGCAGAGATGAGCAATTATTCGATTGAAACCGAACAAAATTCAAGTAATGATGTGTGACAAACGAACGCGTATTTCCGCATGGAGTATAGAAAGAGTAAGACAGACCTACTAATAGCTGGTTGCAGCAACGTAACTTAAATATTAAACTTGGCTTTAATTTTCAAAATTTCGATTTGCATTTTTTGTTTAAGCCTTGTTGGTGCAACTGGTCATAAATAGATTTTATTTTGCACGTTTGGTAACTTATATATCGAATTTGAAATTTTATAAATATTGTTCATTTGTAGCGGTAGGCATGGAATTGAAACAATATTACAAAGCCAATGCATATCGTTTGAAATGTTTATATCTCAATTATGTAGCATAGCCTGATGAAGTTATAAGTATGAACCGAATCGTTAATTGTGTTAGAATAATTGCAGTATGACAGAGTTCTAGTAATTTTTAATATGTAATTTTTCTCTAAATTAACAAATAAGATAGACTGAACGTTCTTGTTTTATTGTATGACCATTCCATTAATTCATCCGTAAACTGTCTTGGGGAAAAGTTTTTTTTCTTCTAATATATCTGAAACTAAAAGTGATATCGACTTGCGGTTTGAAAATTTGAATTCAGCAGACGTTTTTTTATAAGTACTCTTTGCCAGTTGATATATTCGTAGGTAGCAGCGAAAAAAATATAAAATATCTCTTACTCTGACTCCGTTTCTGGCCCCTCCAATGACGGCATCAATTGCTTCCCTTTCGGCGCGCACGCATTGTAAAGCGCCTCGTCCTTCTTCGATGAGCTGTTGAATGCGGTCACGAATGGCCTGGATGATGTCTGGTAGTTCCGCAATGATTTGTTGGATTCTGTCCCTGATGGCCTGGATGATTTCTGGCAAATTTTGGGCAATCTCGTTGATAATTTCACGAATGCGTTCGATGGCGCGCTGAATGGCGTCGATCACATCGTCTAAGTCCTTGTTGGAAGCCTTCTGCAAGTGGCTGGGGAAGTTTTTCTCCACGGGGCGGATTTGGAAGCCCTGGAAAAGAAAGAAAAAATATTAGTTTTAATTTCTTATTTTGAAGTATTATAAAAGATTGGTTGGGAGCTTAAAGAATTGCAAAGTGAACTACTTTGAACATATAAAATAAAATTCTAACACATATGAACCAAGTGTCTTCTTTCCAATAATTGAATATTACTGAGTGTCTGGTCGCAAATCTGGGAAACTAGTATCGATCCCATCCGACGCCAAATAGAAATATTTAGAAATTTAAATGGCATAAAAGAGACGGCTGTGGTTCAATCTCAGCCAGCAATGAGTGCTTGTGAGGTGACGTCTGGTAAACGCCCGCACTATAAGAATGTCATCATCATTACCGAAATCTGTGTATAAAGCAGATTGACACACCTATAGTAATGGGTGATTTATTATTCATTTTACTTGAACAAGCAAAGGTAAAGAAAATTTAAAATTATGAACTTGTACAGTTAAATTATGAAAAGTAAATATGATTAACAAGGTTTAAAAAGTAATTTCTTATAGTGTTTCTTACCTGGACGGCCACAATGGCACAGATGAAGAAGAGAACGTATTTCATTTTGCTGGTACACTACAGAACTGGAATGATGCTCCTACAACTTCTGCTAACCCTATTTATACTAGTTTTTTATCAGTTGGCCCTAAACAAAGACTATTTTGATACACGATAAGATGCAGTTTTTTGATAACGGAGGACTTTGAATATTGCTATGATTGGGGTATTAATTTGGTGTCACCTAATTATCTTAGAAAAGCATGATACGGATAAAAATTTCATTGAAGTGGATTATATAAAAAATGAATTATTGTTCTATAATAATAAATAAATAAATAAATATGTCATTATGGATTATTATTCGGAATGATAATAATTTTTATCAAAGAGGCGCCGCCTACCAGACGTCATCTCACGCCACGCCCTCTCAAAATTTGACTTGGAAAGAGCACTATAAGGATTACTTCTGTTTCAAGTGATTGATCGGATCCAGGTAATTAGAACCATATTAAGTAGCTTAAGATTAAAGCACTGAGTCATTATTTGAAAATAAATTTCAAACAATGTAATAAAAATGATATGTTGGTGCATGCAATAAATAATTGAAGTTGATATATTGATAAACATCACTACTATAAAAGTTCTTTCGTTGAGTAATTTCGGTAAATAGTGTAATCTTTGGGTGTTGGGTATACAAAATTAGAGTGGTTAGCATCAATTTCATATATGGAATATTTTTAACATTTTTTTTTCAAAAATTAGTTCTATTTGCCATTTTCAATACCCCTTTTGTTCCAAATGTCAAAAGCAAACTTTGAAAGTAGTTTGGCGCGCCATAATACGAGGGTCATTTCATAAACATAAACAACAAATACGGAACAAAAAATGCTTTTTCATTGTTTACTGAACAAATAATACTGAGCAAATATGAAAAAATACTGAACAAAAAATATATTTAGGGAACAAATGATTTAAAAAAAAGAATTCGGAAATTCAATCATTAAAATTTCGAATTTTAATCAAAAATCAAATTTTGAGTATTTATGAAATTAGAATTACAATTTTCAGGTAAAGTTAATTGGCAAATTTCATGTGTTGCTTATTATTAATTTCCGAAAAATATTTCCAGATTTTACTTCGCAGTGACATGTTAATTATAAGAATATTTTACTTTCAACAAATAAGAGTATTCAGACTCAGCGAGCAAGTTTAAACAAGTCATATCATGTGTAAAACACAAATAAATAGATGGCGGAACCATCTATTGAATTTAAAAATTCGAATTTCGTCAACAGCACTAAATAAAACCAAATAAAATACTGAGCAAAATTGGGATTTGCCCCTCCCTGGAAGTAACGTTCAACCACTATTTTCTCTCTTACTTTGTTCTATATTTTGAACATGTCATTACAGGTGGTATATGAATTTTTAATTTAATTACGTGTTAAAAATTACTCGAAATTTCAGTCAAACAGCATTTATTCTTACTATACCAACGTTTCGGTGCACTCTTGCACCTTCTTCAGGGTCTACAACAATTACACAACAAAAATGAAATACATACAAAATAACATGGACATTATCACACTTACAGTAAGATCTTACAGATTGTTACAATTCATGTACGCAAAATACATTCGTACAAAACATTCAGTTAATTTATAAAACATCGTACAAAAAATTCAAAGAGCACACACACGTCCATTTAGTCTAAAAAACGAAAACCAAATAATACGGAAAATAGCCGGAAATATCCTGCGTAAGGATTCTGGTGACTTCATTGATACGGACTCCTATTGGTCGTCTGTAGACCAATAATAATGTAGAAAGTAGGATTTTTAATAAAATGTAAGGAAATTAATGAAATTCAGTTTGGCCTGAAATTTGCCTTTGCCTTTTTGAACTTTTCCAATACACCAAAATATACGCAGTTAAGTCCGTGAATATTAGTTCTTGCATTGATGTTATTGCAATCATCCCTGATAAACATTTCAAGAAACATACGTTTGGAGTAATTCTGCTCTTTCCCCAAAATCTTGAAATTATCCAGATTAAAAGTGTGTTTTCGTGACTTACTGTAAGTGTGATAATGTCCATGTTATTTTGTATGTATTACATTTTTGTTGCATAATTGTTGTAGACCCTGAAGAAGGTGCAGGGATGCACCGAAACGTTGGTATAGTAAGAATAAATGCTGTTTAACTGAACTTTCGAGTAATTGTTAACACCTGATCCACAACTCAGTCGAGAAATTACCCACAATTATTTAATTTAATATTTATTAGTATGCAAAATGCAAGTGCACAAAATAAAGAGTTCAGGGACATAATACGAGTAATTTATTTTTGAAATTTTTCTAATAGTTCATGTGTCACATTGATATTCACTGATTTACATTAGCGATACGACTACGGTACAGTATAGTTTTGAAAAAATCGAGGAAAAAATATTGTATCATAGTGACTGCGTAGTATTTGCATGCAACGGGGAGTGGAAGGTTGCGTTTGAAGAATACGTGCACATCACGTTGATGTTCATACCAAAATCAGCTGAGTGGAAGTAAACAAATGCTGGTATGCGATTGACATCTGACATGTTTTTCACTTTTTGATATGTTTTTACCTCTCGCTAAGAGAGGTATTGCATTCATGCTAAAAATCACATATCCATATTTTATTGAATAAGCACGTTTTAAGGTCCCTACAATCCGATTTTAACATTTTTACGATGATGTATGTGTGTGTGTGTGTGGATGTATGTGTGTATGTATGTAGGATGTTGGACGGACGATTACTCAAAAACTATAAGACTTAAAAATTGTTTAATTACGTATTTTCCAATCGGACATTCATGGGAAGATCTGAAAAGGTTTTGGTAACAATTGGACAACCGGAAGTAGAAGATTCTTGAAAAAAAATCTTCTAAATAATATTTTTTGAAAATTTTTCTTGGTAATATTAAAGAAAATTAAATTCTCTATCTGATACATTTAAATATTTTATTATATATTCTATGGATTTAGAGATAAAAGAAATATAATAAATAAAATAACGTTATAATAAATTTTACAGCCGAAAGGATGCCATGGAAAATAGTTGACCAGTTGAACTGTTTGTAACTGACAGATAAATGTCAGTGTCAGAAATTCATAGATATTACTAAAGAGTTTTTCTGGGAAGTACATATACATTATATTATTTCTTAATGTATTAGTAGTTAAATATTTAAGATTATAGGTCTATTACATATATCCTTCAAAAATACAGTCAATCCTGACAATGAATTGGAAACATTTCGAAAAATTAGAAGAGGACAAAATTTCTTCATATAATGAATTTAAAATTAAACAATCTAAATATAAGGAATAGATATATGTAAGTACAATTTTTGGTGTAGAATGTAGGTATACAAGAAATGTTAAATACAATAGGGCGCCTTGACAAGCAGATATGGGGACTCATGTCAGAATGATAGCTAGTAATTATGTATATAGATGTATCATAATTTCTCATTCTAAATTTAGTGATTTTCCAATTCCATATGGTTTATTTTCCTCGACAAGTAAATTCCACACTCCTGGTGACAAATTAACTACGTGTATTTAGAAAATCTTGAAATTCTGAATGAAACATACTGACTAATTATCATTCTGAAACGGGCCCCCACATCTGCTTGTCAAGGCCAATAATGTAACATGACTGTTCACGCCCTATACTTATGTAACCAAAAAAGGAAGTGGCGAGAGGTATTGTGCTGGCCACAACAGATTTTTTAGTTAAACCATAATGTAGTCAAAATGAGGACTTGAGAAATTATTGCATACATTACATTATTGAACGAAAGTTCTCCGCTTATGACATAAACGTAAAATATACATCATTGATTATCACAGTAAGTACAAAACATTATAGTTTTGTAAAATTTTCTGGATTTTTTTCATTTTTTTCTTCTTCGTCAAGAGTAAGGACAATTATAAGCAAGTCGGTATTTGATAATTTTTTAAACATTGCACGATAATTTCTACTTTTGATAGACACATGATATATGCTCAACAAACCGTCATAATACGTAAAAGACAAAATTATATTGTCATGGTATTTTATTATGTTCGTACCGTCGTGGTACCGTCTAATGTAAATGCCTCTTGTAATTGACATACCGTCATTGTACCGTTATTGTACCGTAATCGTACCCTCATTGTATCGCGAATGTAAATCAAGCCTAATAGCACCAATGTTTATTGGGATTTTTTCTCCTGTTGGTATCTAGAATTCATACTCCGAGGCCTTGTACTGTTATATGAAACACCCTGTATATGTGTTTAGTTCTCATTAACAATGAATTAATTTTTCGAACTATTAAAAATTGTATAAACGAAAGTATATCAAAATATTTTGAAAATATTTTCTACAAAAACAAGAATAATAAATAGTTTGTTCTAATTGCTAACTTAATTAATTCGGACGTATCTTCTCTGGAAATTCTTCCTTCACGCAAGTAGAAAACCATCCGCAAAACTCTGGCAGTGAAATGGCCTAGCTAAAATGTATTTTTTCCAGAAAATAGCACTGTTGGGAGTTGTTGCTTTAACTAAGTCTTCTCGTTTGAATGGGCGATAGGTTCTGTGGTTTAAGGAAAATGTATTGAATCTGCTTATTACAACAACAACGAAGTATTAAAAAAAAAAAAATATTAGATTTTTTTCGTTGAAAATGTAATTTCTCAAAAATATTAAACTTTTCATTCATAATTTTGTCAATATGGTTCGTGGCATCCATTTATAACGTCACCGAACGAAGAGTCCTATTACCACCAAGTTGGATGATATAGCTCAGTGATTGTCAAATTGGGTTAACAGGAGGGGCACTGAAGGACAGTAAGTGGGCAATGAGATCTAAAAAGAGTTACAAGAAAACGCTGAAAAAAATTAATCGAACGAAATGTTTTTCAATATTTATCCTCTTGAATGTTTTAAATTTTCAGTCCCAAAGTGATTATTTCAGAACCATATTTTAGGAATTAAAATAAAACCGATAGTTTATTTCTTTACAAAGACTTAAAGTTATGACCACAATAATATAATTCGAAATAGAACCACTGTCTCTAGTTTCATGAATGGCTGCACACAGTTGGACTTTCTTATTATAAATATACATTATATTTGATTTTTATCGCCATTGCAGGATGGCTTTCAGCGAACATGAAATCAAAAATTCTTTTGAAAATATAACATCTCCGTCGGACAATACTGATTTATCTCTATTTATCAATTTTTCAATTCCTTTTCTTATTAACTATCGAAACTTACAGGAAAAAATCATAATCCAACAAATTTATAATTTGAATTCAAAGTGCCACAAATAGGGGGAAAACATCCAAACTTCGTATTTTGTACAAATCTTACAAGCATTAAGCAATTTTTGGTAAGCCTGCTAAGAGATTTCATTGTAGTTTTATAGCAAAGGTGCGTGTCATCGTTTTATGCCGATCCTTTAAGATTAAGTAGGGGGGGGGGGGGTATTGAAATATATATTTTTGTACTCATGCATTGAACTGTGTTGTTTCGCGTCGCCTAAGCCACGTCCGAAACTTCAATTTCCCAGGTTTCCACCAGATAAGTGAACAGGAACTTTTGGAAAAACATTATTTTATTTCTAAAGCATTTATTAAAGAACTAAATTTATAATAATAAAGTATAGTTTCTCAAACACTCTCTCGCTTAATAATAATAAGAGAAAATGGTGGCACATTGAATGAAATTTAATTTTAAAATAATGAATTTAGTACATTTGGTTCACTATATTGGCAACAATTTCTGCTCGGCGGAAGTCGGCAAGACAGAGTACTCGGGAAGTCGGTAACACATAATGTAGGGGAGGAGGGGGTGCATGTGGACAATGGGTGCATGTGGACAGTTGAAATTTTCGCGGTAAATGATTGAATTAAATTCCCTTCTTCATCTCACAGATGTCTCTATATGCAATAGTTATGGTAGTAAAATCTGAAGTTGTTAACTTATTTATTCATAGAGTAATCTCGTAAGGTATATTATGAGTCAGCAGAAGTAAAATTCTAAGACGTTTTGTTTATAGTTTTTTGAAGTGTTAAGGTAAGAATCAATATAAATATTTCATTAAAATCAATCTTCACCCTTTGTAGTTTGATATCCTTTGCATGAAATAATTTAATGTCTGTGTTCATAAATATTATTTATGTTAACCTCAAAATTCGTCTTTGGGGTACATATGGACAATGCCGTTTGGGGCACATTGGGACATGTCCACATGTACCCCACTTTGTATAATTATATTTTATTTTCTACCAGTGTTATTTTGTTTTTAGAATGGTCCGAACTTATGTTAAAAAGACTGCAAGAGCTGATATAGATGAAAAAAATGTTTCATTGGCTATAAGAAAAGTAGTCAAAGAGAAAGTGTCTATTAGGAGCGCAGCTATTGAATGTGGATTAACAAAATCCATGTTGCATAAGCGTATAAAAAAGTATAAAGAAAAGTTTCGCGAAGATTCTGGGGCGGAATCGGACGAGGAAAATTCTACTACATCTAAATATGCCAGCAAACAAGTGTTTTCGGGATCAGAAGAAAAGATGCTATGCGAATATTTGATTAAAACCTCATCCATTCATTTTGGACTCACCTATAGACAAACACGGCAACTTGCGTATGAATACGCTGTTAAATTACAAAAAAAATATCCTGCAAAATGGGATGAAGAAAAAGTTGCTGGTATTGATTGGATGCAATGTTTCATGCGACGACATAAAAATATCAGTTTACGGAAGCCTGAAAATACAAGTCTGTCGCGAGCAACATCATTTAACAAAGATAATGTTGCGGCTTTTTTTAACAATTATAAAGAAGTTATGAAGAAATATAAATTTGATCCAGGGCGAATATTAAATTTGGATGAAACTGGGATTACTACGGTTTTGGCTGCACCCAAAATTATTTCGGAGAAAGGAAAAAAACAAGTTGGTCAAATCGTGTCTGCAGAACGCGGGCAACTTGTAACATTTGTTGGTATAATAACAGCAACAGGCAATACATTGCCACCGTTGTACGTTTTTCCCCGAATTCACTACAAGGATCATTTTGTAAATGGTGGACCACCGGGATGTGTTGGTTTGGCACACAAAAGTGGTTGGATGACCGCTGAATTATTCATTAATGTTTTAAAACATGTAAATACACAAATGACAGCGTCAAAAGAAAATCCAATATTAATCGTCTTGGATAATCACGAATCTCACATTTCATTAGAAGCAATACTCTATTGTAGAGACAATGGTATCGTTCTCCTCTCATTTCCTCCACATTGCTCACATAAGCTTCAGCCATTAGATGTAGGTGTATACGGACCATTTAAAGCAAAATTACGTATTGCTTTTAATAATTACATGATTTCACATCCTGCAAAACCTATATCAATATATAATATTCCAGCGCTCTCTAAAGATGCATTTCATGTCACTTTTACTCCACATAACATCACAAAAGCATTTGAAAAATGTGGTTTGTGCCCTCTGAACGAACTGTGCTTTACAGATGATGAATTCTTAGGTTCTTACGTAACAGACAGAGTACAGACCGATACTACGAATATGCCCAGTACATCTCAAGAAAACTCATTATCTCCATCAGCTTTAACTACAATAGATATAGCAAGTAGTTCAATGATTCAAACTCCTAAATCTACACTTCTAAGTCCAAATATAACGCCCGAAGATATCAAGTCATTACCAAAGGCTGCAGAGAGAAAAACAACTGGAAGAAAAAAAGGAAAATCTGCAGTGTATACCGATAGCCCAGAAATGGAAATAATCAAAGAAAAAACTAAAAGAAAATTTCAGAATTCAAGTAAGAAAGTAGAAAACGTGAGAAAGAAACTTATTTTAGACAGTGATAGTTCGGAATCAGAAGAATCGGATTTAGGAATCGATTTGATGCATACAAGTGACGAAACCAATGATGGAATTTTGGATGATGATATTATAAATGTTGGTGATTATATTTTGGTGAAATTTGCAACGAAAAAAAGCATTATCCATTATGTTGCTATGGTAGAACGTGTGTATACAGAAGCAAAAGAATATGATGTTGAATACTTAAGAAGAAGCGGAACATCTTGGAATTTTTATTTTCCGGAAGATCCAGATCAAGCACTTCTTCTTCGGGAAGACATTGTATTAAAACTACCCCAACCTACAAAAGAAAAAGGAGGAACAACACGTAGAGCGTCATTACTATCCTTTAGTATGTCTTTAAAAAGATACAATGTACATTAATAATTTAAAATTATGTTTTTTTTAATGAAAATCGTTTTCATTTATTTTTATTAACAAAACATACAATATGTTACTTGCTTATGGCACTAAAATACTTTTCATATATTTTTATTAAAAAACATTTAATTATGTTTATTGTTTATGACAATAAATAAATAAATTTCAATTTATAACATGTGTCTACAAGTACCCCTAGATATGTCCATAACCACCCTACGTTGGGGCACATGTGGACAACGTGCACTTAAAAAGAAAAAAATCAAAATAATATTTAACTTTCATATTTAATACCCAAACTGTACATATTTTGTTTAAAAATAAACATAGCTATCATATCAAAAATAAACATTTATTTAAAAGGCAATTTTCTAAAAGTTCTAGGCAATTAAAATTTTGTGTCCGCATGTGCCCCCTTCTCCCCTAAATTGTAACAAAACAATAAGAAATTTAACAAGTTTATTCAGTTTAAATTTACTATATACTACAAGTGAAATACTTGGTAAGTAATAAATAGTTATTTACATACATGATTAACACAACATTACATAAAAATAAACATGAAAATAATTGGAATTTAAATTTGACACATCACTCTGAAATTATCTACAAAGCAGTGTATATCTAATGAAGTTTTAATAAATACAATTATTTGTACATAAATTACTAATTATTAGGTTTTATACTTTTCGTACAAAAAATATTGTACAAACCGCGTGTGTGAACTTGGTTCCCGGAATCGTTCTATGGCAGCGCTCGCAAAGTCGCAACGCCAAACACTCACCCGAGAACCAATCGTTCCCGCACTTGGTATGTAAATAATTATTTTGGAAACCGAGCGGTAAGCCCAATAAGTTTGAGAATCACTGATATAGCTGATATATCATTTACTTTTCGTTTCCATTGTTGATTAAAAATTCTTTGTGAACTATAAAAAATATCGTATTAAGTTTTCTTTTTTACTTTGTCGCTCTATACAAATGTTTATGAAATATCATATAGAGATCATACATGTCATATGTAACCAAATATTTAAATGTCAAGTCAAGTTTCGTCTTGGTTATCTGATTGTTTGACCATTGCTAACATGTAAAGTTATAAATTTATTATAATAATATAGGTAAATATACTTGTTCGAGGCAAAAATGGTTGTGAAATATTGTATAGTAGTTCCAGATTTGACCACTGGACAGTAATGCTGCCGCATCGTTAGGTGACGACACAAGAAAATTTAAATTATATTAAAATTTAAAAAAAAATCATAGTTTACATATTAAGTACGTCTAGAAATTAAAATATGAACCTATATTAATAACTTTATTTACATTTTCAGAAAAAAAAAAATAAAAAAAATATGGAAAAACCCCGTTAACATTGCTTAAGCTTAAACACATATTTAATATAGATCTAGTGACCAGTTTTCTTGTATACGACGAAGTTTAGTTCTAAGTCTTTGGCGAGTTTTAAAATTTATTACATTTTGAAAAATCATTCTCCTTAAAAAAATGTTTTCATCGTTGTAAATCTTTCTTGTAAGTAACGCCCAAAAAAATTCACTATAGAATTTATTTGTATAGTGAAAGCAAAGTTTTCAGATAAAATAATAATATTTGTTGCAATTCTGGAAGCAGCCGTCTCCATACAGTACACGTTGGGCGTGTTGGAGATACGTTTATACACAAAATTGCCAGAGCAAGTTATTTGATTTCATCAATTTACATGTAAACGAAGATATTAAGTTTTGGTCATACCTAGCTTCATGCAACTTTGCCCGAATAACAACGCAGTGCTTGGAGGCAAAAATAAACCATTTACTCCGCGAAAACAACCCTCCTAACGTACCCCACCGAGCCCTATTGAAACATTTTAGGCGTTACTTACCAGAAAGAACTACGACAATGTGTAGGAGCCCCAAAATGAAAACATTTAATGCGCAAGATTTTTCATAAAGTACGCAAATAAATAAATAAATATGTATGTGTATATATATATATATATATATATATATATATATATATATATATATATATATATATATATATATATATATATATATGTATGTGAGTGCGGATCCTCTGGGCGCTGTTACTCAAATACTATCATTCAGAAAATTTCTACCTTATTCTTATTTGGTGTAAATCGGATCTGCTTTGTACACAGATTTCGGTAATAATGATGACATATTTGTGTCATGTGGGCAATTACCAGGCGTCACCTAACGGCAATTCATTGCTGGCGTGGAGAATGCACCACAGGGGTCAATTTTGTGCAATTTAAAATTTGAATTATTTGACATCGGTTGGGGAAGATCCTGGTTCCCCAGACATTCAGGCATGCGGCTAGGAGACCCTATAGGTATGCATTTAATAAGAATTAAATAGCGGGAGGTATTGTGTTAGTCACATCAAATTTTTTATATTACTTTATGTATAAGTTTAAATTTTTCATTTAATTCTTGGCTTTGTTAAATTCATTTAACTGTAAGAATATTGTTCGTTTTCAACATCACACAACAATTACAATATTTTCAACATTCGTTACAAACTTTTAAGAAAGATCATGTAAGTAATCATTACTAAATAAAGCACCAATGAAATTAAGTATATTTTTTTTTTATAAAAAAACTCCTTATTTTGTAAATTTAGCCCCTGAAGAAGACATATGTGGTAACGAAACTAGTTAGGTATGACAATAAAGTTAACTGAAATCCAGGAATATCGTTATCTTTCATCATCGCATCCCAGTCAAGTAATTACCTAGATCCCTTAAATATGAGTGTTAAAACTTTAGTTTTGTTAATTGTTGTAGTAATAAGCAGATTCAATATAGGTATATACTGCCCTTAAACCACAGTATCGTCCATTCAATTTATTTCTGGAAAACTTATGTGACATGTTTGGGTTGTCTAAAGGTACTTATTGCAATAAATAAAACATATATTTGCTTCCTAAATCATAGAATACATTTTATAATTAACCTTCCTGTGGTGGTTGGTTTGCGTTAATACACTGACGAATATTTGTTATTAACTGTTCCTGCCTAATGAAAATCTCTTGCTGTAGTTTGGTAGAGCATTCAGTGAGGACGTTGGCAACATCAACGGCTGTTTCACGGGCCACTCTGATGGTGATCTCAATTTCGGCTTGCAAAAGATCGATTTGAGCTGTGATGAACTCTTCCTGTTCGATAAGACAACGCATGATAGCATGGTTGGTCGATTCTTGTAAGCATTCATCTACGCGATCGTTGATGTCGTTACGGAGGGCCTCGGCGCGGTTGAGCAACACGCGGAGTTGGTCTTGGAGGTTGTCGGTTTCGGCTTGAGCTGGACGATTACATGTCTGGAAAAGAACAATTTGTAAGTTGTTGTTTATAAACACGGCTGTAAATAAATATTGGATATTTTTGATCTCTTTTCCTTTCCTACTTATCATACAGAGAGAATTATAAAGGTCAGTTGTCCGTATTACGAGCTCACTTTTATAATGAAAGTGCTTTTATGGAGCGCGTTTTCACATTATATTCATATGAAGAGTGTGCTCCATAAAACATGTTTACATTTTTGGCGTCATAAACAAACACGTCTCGACCTGTTTAATTACTTCAGGTCGCATGATCCTTTGTATTCGATGTTGTTATTGTATGGAGTAGTGGAGAACATTCTAGAAAAAGGACGCCGGACTATATAAACACCGTCAGAGAACACAGCCGATCAATCTGATATAGACATGCATCATGAAATGAACAGTTGGTGGTATAAATAATTAGTCTACGAGTGGTGAGTGTTTAAGAATTTAATAATATTTTTAGGCGTTTATATTTGTTTACCGGTAGTGTTAGTTATTTTTATTATCTTTATCTTATTTATCGTTTAATAAACTTTTATTTTAATTAATAATATTTCTCTGATTTTTACACCCAAATAAATAAATAAACGTTACAATAACACTTGAAGTTGGCAATGTATACAGCGACGGCCCCAGGCTCGAGGATTGTACATCAACCGAGAGCGTATCATTATAACTCCCGTAGTCTATATATCTTACTATAATTTTTTAATATTCAACGGATTACGTATCAGAAAGTATTAATAAAATTTACGAATTAGGTAGGCTATGAATGCTTCTGATTCTTTTTACCTTCCGTCACCTATAGGTAAGGAAGGTATTGTCTTTGGTCAAAAAATTCGGTGGTGAGTTTTCATTGAATAAGCACGTTTTAGGGTCTTTACAAAACGATTTTACTATTTTTACGATGATGTCTGTATGTGTGTGTGTGTGTGTGTGTGTTCGTATGTGCGTGTGTGTGTATGTGTGTATGTGTGTGTGTGTATGTGACCGCTTTTTCGTGCACGATATCTCCAATACTAGAATTCCAAAAATTACAATTCTTGCGTATTCCTCTTCCTTACAACCATATGCAGACATGTTTAGATTTTGGTTATAATTGGTCAACAGGAAGTACCCTCATTTAAAGATTTTAACAGTTTTTCTTGAAAAACTCAGTTAAATGTTATTATAACTTAAATAATATATTATTCTCTATACGATTTGATTGCATTTTATATTTCATAATCAACAGATATAGAGTTAAAGAATAATAAAGATAAAAAATTCGTATAAATTTCGTAATTCAGCCAGCTATGCTAACATAACCATGGAAACTGCTAATATATTCAGGTAATTCAAATTGACAGATGTCAGTATCAATAAAAAGCAAGTAATTGAATGAAAAAATAAGGGAAGTAATTCTAGTGTTAGAAGTTTTTAGATATAATAGAGACGATTACATTGGTTTGAACATGCCATGAGGAGAGATGAATAAATTAATAGAAGGTGGGAGAAACATAGGAAGACCAAATATAAGATGAAAAGACTGTATTGCAGAAGACTTGAGAGAAAAGGAACTGAATGAGGACGACATGCAAAACAAAAATGAGTGAAAGAAGAAAATAAAAAATAGCGACCCCCTAGCGAATGGGAAAAACTAAAGAAGAAGAAGATGTCAGTGTCAAGTGCAATTTGCATAGTTTGTTTATGAAATAACCTTACTGGAAATATAGGATATTTTGCAAAAAAAATATGTATAGGGCAGTGACATGACTTTGCTGTCTTTGACAAGCAGATATGGGGACCCGTATCAAAATGACAGCAATTAATTATGTCCATAACTGACAAGTGTCATAATTTTTCATTCAAAATTTCATGATTTTCTTATTTCATGTGATTTGTTTGTTATCAGGAGTATGTAATTCCGTTGCCGAGAAAGGGAATCATAAAATACCAAAAATTTAGAATCTTTTGCAAGAAAATTTATGTAGGGAATTTGTACATAATACACAGGATTGACGGAAGGTATTGTGCTGGCCACATCAGATTTTTTAGGCTTAATCCCAGATCAATATCTAAACAACATTACTATAGCAACTACTCATAATGCCCTGTGATGCCCTGGGGCTGTTAACATTACGGGCCAAATTCAGAGACGCGACTCATAAGGCGATTTTCGGCGACATACCCGTTCACTTGGTAGGATTAATTACGATACGATGAGGTTAGTGTTGTCGCTAAAAAATCGCGTGGTTCATGTGTTGGTCATGCACATTCTGTGGTATTTAAAACTGTCACTACTGTAACAAGCATTTTCTTTGATAGTTTGCACGTATATAAGAAAATAAAATTGTGTTTATACTTAGTAGTGGAGGATGAATTAAATACTCCAGTGTTAAATAATAATTAATTATGTATTTACATAATTTTATAAAAAATATCGGATTTTAACAGTTCAAAAAATAACAAAAATATAATAAAAAGAAACAGCAATAGTGAACAGATTGCTGACCAAGTGATCCAAGCATATCGGGTAAGCTATTTCAAGCGCCCGAAAGTGTGAATGCACCTGATCGCAATATATCTCAAGTGAACGATTGTCGAAGAATGCGAATTTCATATTGCTGCTTCACAGTGACTATGTGTTTTTTTAGTCCTGCATACTTTTTATACTCCGATTTATCATTATCTTTTTTTGAAGTACTAGATGATTTTGATATTTGTCACTATCTTTCTTCTTCGGGGATTTTTATTTTTAGCAAGATTATTATTATACTGATATTATTATTATTTCATCATTCGTTTATAGTTATCTTTCTTTGTTTTAAGTAAATATTTTGAATTTCGTAGGTTGCAATCGATGCAATAATGATTATTTGTATTATTTTTAAAGTAAATAACAGAATAGTTTTTGTAGGTAAAAATGATTCTGACACCAGTAAAATTTTATTAGTAATACTCTAATGGAAACTTTTGAATCGAATGATCATATCACTATAGCCATATTTCGAGCTCTTTTAGGCAAAACTTTAAATGCAAAAATGTCTGAAAAGAAAATAGCGGTTTCAAAATTTGGAATCAGCGCGTTGAGAAATATCTGAATCAATAAAAATAGAATTTTGATTTTTTATAACTTTTTGGATATTTATGTCTTTTCAAGTAACTCAAAAATATGCAAAGGTGTATATTTGGTGGTAATATTAGCGAATTATATATACAAAAGTACGTAAATATACAAATTTTTATGAGTTCCTAACAAATATTTAAACCTTTAAAAGGAATATTTTACGAAATGTCAATCAAAAAATGAACTTTTAAAGACTTAAAGTGGGATTTATATGTATTCTAAATAGAAATGCAACGAATATCCGATTATTATTACGTATCCGGCTTATCCGGCCAATTTATTAATATCCGGTGAGCACCAAATAATGAAGAAATATATAAATTTATATAAAATAATAATAATTTTTATTTTAAAAACGACGCTATAATGGATGCTCTTATGAATAATAGCCATTATAGCATTATAGCAAGTTGTATACCCTTGCATAACAATTGAAAGAATACAAATACAAACAACATATTTGAAAAGGTCTTTAAGATTAGATAGGAATACCCCACAGTATATTGTTCTGGAAGAAACAAATAGGAAAAAGCTTAGAGTAGCAACAGGACTAAAAGCAACAAAATTCGAAACAAAAATTTGGAGTAGCATGCAAATCTTGGAAGAAAACTATAAATAAATATAACAAAAGTCTATCATTAATCAACTGGGAGGTACACAAAATAAAATACCATGAAAGAAACGGATACTCGCTATTGGAGGATGAACGGAAACATGAAGAAACCATGGCCATTAATGAGGAATTAGCAGGAAAGGACCAGGAAAACCAAGAACAAGATCAAGACAGCAAAATTAATAACTCTCAATACAACAAATTATATCGAAATATCAGTCCCATAATAACGCCGCAGTACCTTACTGACAAATCTGGTAAATCAATAAAAGTAACAGCAAAGATTGAGATGTGCGAACAAGGAGAATGAAAACAAATACTAGAAGAAGAAAGAAGATCGCGTATGTAGACTGTGCAACGAAGACCCAGAAAACATACGGGCATACGGACCTATTCTGTATCTCACTGGTTAATTTTTAAAAACTGGTTAATAATTATAACCATTCAAGTATGTTGACATATAGAAAAAAAAATCTGATGTGGCCAGCACATAACCTCTCGCCGTATATTTTACCTGGCTGTATGCATAAAGCAAAGAATATTTTTATAAATACAAATAATATATTCATATAAATCTATGACGTATAAACTTCTTTATTATTCAATAATAGCATGTCTCAAGATATTTTACCATAAATTATGTTACAATAAATTACAAAGTAGAGTTTACCATATATAAATATTAGGCTGGTAACTGCAATTTTCAATTCGAACAACGTTGTTTACTTTCTCTTCATATTCTTCTAGTAAAAACATTAATTTTGGGCGGTCTAAAATGTATATATGGATTGTGCATACATGTTATATCTAAATAACACTAATTCCCTTTAATAAAGTGACGGATAGATTGCACTCCGATTATTCTTATATCGATGTGTAATTTTGTCAATATTTACAACTTACTTGAGAAGAATTTGATAGCTTTTTCGCAATTCAAAGTTACTCTAGTCTATAGTACTGGTGTACATTGTCCCATAATGTTTGAAACAAATTTAAGTCCTTCAACCTAGACTTGTCATCTCCATAATAGTCACAGATCAAGAACTAAGGGATTCTCCAAGTACATTTTTCTTTCATTACTCATTATTTCTGACACTGACATTTATCTGTCAGTTACAAATAATTTAAATTATCAACTATTTTTCATGGCATTCTTTCGGCTGTCAAATTTATTACAACAGATTATTTTATATATTATACTTCTTTTATCTCTAAATCTATGGAATATATAATAAAATATTTAAATGTATCAGATAGAGAATTTAATTTTCTTTAATATTACCACGAAAAATTTTCAAAAAATAATATTTAGAAGATTTTTTTTCAAGAATCTTCTACTTCCGGTTGTCCAATTATTACCAAAACCTTTTCAGATCTTCCCATGAATGTCCGATTGGGAAATACGTTGTTAAACAAATTTTAAGTCTTATAGTTTTTGAGTAACCGTCCTTTCAACATCCCACACACACACATCCACACACACACACACACACACACACACACACACACACACACAGACATCATCGTAAAAATGTTAAAATCGGATTGTAGGGACCTTAAAACGTGCTTATTCAATAAAATCTGGATATGCGATTTTTAGCATGAATGCAATACCTCTCTTAGCGAGAGGTAAAAATGGATTTTTAGTTGTCAAATTGATATTTATTGGATAATTTTTTTAACCAATTGTTAAAAATTAACCACTTACCTAGAAAACATTGTTTCGTTATATGAATGTAACAAGAATGAAACAATAGTATATCTGCATTATATGTTATGTACCAAGTAACTTCCATTTAATTACATGTAAATTCTGTCAGACTTTTTTCTCTGCATAAGTACGTAGCAGCTATATTTCAGAAATACATCCATATTACATAACTAAATTATGTACAAAATTATGTTACTTACCTAAGAAGGACTTACTGGAATATCTACTCCATGTACTTAAAGTACATACATCGTACATTACAAAATTATGTACATTGTACAAAATTATGTTATTTACCTAAGAAAGACTTATTAGAATATCTATTGTACGTACTTAAAGTACATACATCCTACATACTTTATATATTTAGGATGGGATGTTTAAATAAAATAATTATTTATTGAAAATAATTTTAATTCCTTAAAAATTGTACTATACACTTTAATATAATAAAAATTCTGGTTATAATATCGTTATTGTTTTATCTTTTCGTTCTGGGTCTCTGCATTATAATAATAAAATTATACACTTTTTTGTGCTCGTGATAATCTCTGTTTAGCATGTCGGAGTCACTCCGACGCAGCATGCTCATAGTCCTTCTCACTAATTTTGTGTGAGCTTAAAATAATACCTAAAAACTTGCAGGAACATAAACATTCAAGTAAATATTGGGTTAAGTTATACAACACAAAAGAAAAGTTATTACAGTGAAAACAATAGTAAAAATAATAGTTATCATACTCACTCATAAATAATAGTTTCCACGTCCTGATCGAAAATATCAAACACAACTCATTTTTTTCAACCAGTTGTTAAAAATTAACTTAGTTACAGAATAGGCCCGAATATCCATTTATTTTACCATCGCAGAAACTTTTCTAGCAGCATGTTCCATGTCCTATGTGAAACTGGCAACGGAGAACCAAGGGCGAAAAGACTAAATAAGAAAAGAGAAGAAATTCGAATGTCTTAAAGCTGAATAATATGTATTGTTTAATGTAGTGTATCACTCAACAAAACATAATGTAAATAGTATTTGTAACAATTCAATGCCTATGTAGCATGAATTAAATGAAGGATAATAATAATAAGAAAAAAAAATACATACTTCATAGATACTGTTATACCAGATACGACTAATATCGAAAAGACATATTCTAAAAAAATTGAAAAGTGCATAGACTTGGCCTAGGAACTGAAAAACATATGGAAATAGAAAAAAGTCGTCGTAATACCAATAATAATTGGCGCGACATGTGAAATTCTAAATAAACTATTTGACGGTCTACAACAGCTCAAAATTGAAGAAAACTATTTTCGTATAATGCGGAAATCTGTCGCCTTAGATACATGCAATATAGTACGTAAAGTATTAAATCAGGACCTGACTGACGCTCTATTTTAAAGAAAGGTAGAAGGTGATGAATCCCTCCTACAGCCCACTGCTCCAGATGCAACCCAATGGCCTTTCCTTATTCCACTTATTAAACTATCTTTTTATGTATTGTTACTTTCTCTTGCCTTCAGAGGCCAATAGTGTTACAAAAATTATATACATATTTTTATAGTGAAAATAATAATAATAAAATAGTATACTTTATCTACGACTACTGTCGTATATATTTTACCATTTAAATTAGGTTAATATTGCGATGTTTTAATACGTAACTGGTATGGTGATGAAGATATGTAATGTTGAAATGCCAATTTTGTGTATATTTATTTTATTAGAAATATTCTGATTGGTGTATAATAAATAATAATAGTCATTATTCCCTGTGGGATTTATGCAGGCTGAGTCTGGGAAGACGCCCCCCCCCCTTAACTTAAATACGTTGTTGAAAAGAGAAAAAATGGCGGTTTATATTTCAGTAAAATAATTATAGGTTGCTATTTAAAAAATAAAAGTTGATAGTCATATCTTGTAAACTCCAATTCCTCAGGTTTTGTGTAATGTTTTTAGCGACTTCGCGGGCGGCATCTACAATTGCTACTACTTCCTGGAGCACTTGTTGGATGCATTGGGGTGGTTGTCACCGATGCAAGTCAGAGCACGGGTCACAATGTCCATGCGGACGCTTCGCCTCCACGGCTTGAATGCAGCTCTAGAGGAAAGTGTTTTGCTAGTAAAAAGTCTTTGATAATCTTTTAAAAAAATTGATTATCATTCTATAGTACTATAGTCCATTTATTAACTAAGGTTACTACATTATCAGCACGGGAGTGGAAAAACGAAACGCTTTTCTCTTAACATTTGGTAACCACTCAGCTAATAGATAACTTCAACTTGTAAAATTTATGATAAGTATATATAAGTAATTGAAATTTATGAAGATGAACTAAACACACGACATCTGCACGCAAATGCTCGTATATTTTATATTTTCTATGTGCTAATCTGTCATGCACCAAAATGTAATCGCACCACAAACGCCGATCTAGCGCGATTATATCTTGGTTACGGAAAAGTTTCCAGATCTTTCAGTAATCGTGTTCCGAAAGTACAACCGATTACCGAGAGAGTAACCACGGTTAGCGTGGTTCAAATTCGGAATCCATAAGTGTGTAATATCATATTAATTAGATTGATCGTTCAATAAATTAAATTTATTGTAAATATTTTATCTAGTTTTTTATTGCTGTAAATATGACTTTTGAATTTACTCGTCCTAGTTTAAAAACAGGGTATAATGCAGATAGATATCGTAATTTTACGATGGCCATGATTGAAAAAAAGAAAGGAGTCTAAAGTTAAATTATAACAAAAACAAATTAAAATTATCCCTTAACCTTAATAATAATCAAAAATAAATACCTAAATACTAAATGGAGTCACGTGGCCGCGTGCCTGAGTGTTTGGTCGCGAATCTGGGGAACCGGGTTCGATCCCGATCGACGCCAAATATTTTGAATTTTAAATTGCACAAGATTGACCCCTGTGGTGCACTCTCCACGCCAGCAATGAATCATTACCGAAATCTGTATACAAAGCAGATTGGCACACTATAAGCAATAGGTAATATACCGTGTTGATATATTTATTTATTTAAATATGTTCGTATTTCGAGCACTAAGTTTTAGTTTGAATTACATTATACTACGAGTATTTTCTCATATTCTCGAATTAGATTTTTCGTTCGATTTCCATGCGAGTTTAGTTCTATTTTTATAATATAGTCGTGCAGGATCGATTAATTCCGTAAATTTTCTTGTACGTATTGTATGCTTCCGTAAATGACAGCTTGACAAACAAAAATATATAAACATATATACAAGGTATTGTCTTTGGTCAAAAAATTCGATGGTGAGTTTTAGTGAATAAGTACGTTTTAGGGTCCCTAGAATACTAATTTACCATTTTTACGACAATGTATGTGTGTGTGTGTGTGTATGTATGTATGTGTGTGTGACGATTTTCTCATAGACAATAACTCCAACACTACAATTCTAAAAATTATAATTCTTTTGTATTCCTTTTCGTTACATCCATATGAAGATTAGATTTTGGTTATAATTGATCAATCAAAAGTACCCTCATTTGAAGATTTTAACAGTTTTCTTGAAAAAACGCTGTTAAATATCATTTTTTGACATTTAGTGTTATTATATAATTATTAAAGAATATTCTATTATCTATACGATTTGATTTCATTTTATATTTCATATTAAATGAATATATAATTAAAATATAAAGAAATTAAATTTCATAAATCAGCCAGCTGTACTGTTATATGAAACATCCTGTATATATTTTATGTTCACATTAACAATGAATTAATTTTTGAAACTATAAAAAATTGTAAGAACGAAAGCATATCAAAATATTTAGAAAATGTTTTCTAAAGTTTTCTGCAAAAGCAAAAATTATAAATAGTTTGTTATAATTGTTAACCTAATCAATTAGGATGTATCTTCTCTGGAATTTTGTCTTCACGCCAGTAGAAATCCATTTGCAATACTCTGGCAGAGAAATGGCCTAGCTAAAATATATTTTTTCCAGATAATAGCAATGTTTAGAGATGCTGGTGTTGCTTTAACGAAACCTTCTTATTTGAATGAGCGACAGCTACTGTGGTTTAAGGAAAATGTATTGAATCTGCTTATTACTTCAAAAATGGGGTATTTAAAAAAAATGTTAGATTTTTTTCGTTCAAAGTGTAACTCTAAGTAATTTTTATCATTTATCATACAATGTTTCTTAAATATAAGAGGAAAGGTTACAGCTGTACTAAAATATAACGCGAAAAATTTCTTAGTGTATTTGCAGATGTTTAATATTTTAGACGGGTGTAATATACGTTTGTATAAGTCATTAGTAACGCGCGACCTGCCCATTCGCAAAAATCGCTTTTAATATTATATGATAGAGAATTTCATGCTGAATTCAAATTTTTAAACTGCGTTATCATATATTTAACGGGATTAGAGTGGTGGCTGAATATGTAGGGGAGCGTTTACAAAAATTGTTTAAAAATCATCGATAATTCACTTTTTTCTATAGACTGTTATAAATAGTAAAATCTATTAGACTAGGTATTAAATATCTAATATTGTTAATTTTTTGAGGTTAGTAGAGACCCTTTAATCCGAAATGCTAAATGTGAGCGGGTGTTCGGATTAACGTGGGTTCGGATTATAGAGACCCTATTGTAATTATTATTTTTTCATAACTTGTTATTTTGGTTAACTATTTTTTAACATAACTTTTTAAGAGTTCAACGTAGGCAAAAAAATGTAAGAACCCTTTTTTATACAAAGAAATACGAGCATTTGAATTCTTGTAAAATTCTCATACGGGCTACTGTTTTTAATGAGATAGCTAAAAACAAAATAAAAAACTCATTTTTTGCACCTTTTCTAAGATGGCGGCTCGCGTCGATCCTCCCATGGTAGGAAAACTTTAATTTTTCATCCTCATCTCGGCCTAAACAATGTTAAAATCGTTTCTACCCCACCTTTTGTAGAGTAAAAATCTCTATTAACGACTATTTGGATTGTCTAGAGAAATAAACTTATTGCAGTAAATAAAACATATATTTGCTTCTTAAATCATATAATACATTTTATAATTAAACTTCTTGTGGTGGTTGGTTTGCGTCAATACACTGACGAATATCTGCCACCAACTGTTCCCGCCTAATGGCAATCTCTTGCTGTAATATGGTAGAGCATTCAGTGAGGGCGTTGGCAACATCAACGGCTGTTTCACGGGCTACTCTGATGGTGAACCTAATTTCGGCTAGCAAAAGATTGATTTGAGCTTGGATGGGCTCTACCTGTTCGGCAAGGCAACTCGCAACAGCATCAGGGTTCGAATTTTCTTCTAAGCATTCAGTTACGCGATCGGAGATGTCGTCACGGAGGGCCTCGGCGCGGTGAAGCAACACACGGATTTGGTCTTGGAGGTTGTCGGTTTCGGCTAGAGCTTGGCGAATACACTCCTGGAAAAGAACAATGTGTTAGTTGTTGTTTATAAACAAAGCTTTAAATAAATATTTGATAATTTTTCATCTCTTTTACTTCCTACTTATTATACAAGGAGAATCATAACGGCCCGTTGTCCGTATTACAAGCGCACTTTTATAATGAAAGCGCTTTTATGGTGCGTGTTTTTATCTCTCGCTAAGTGATGTATTGGATTCATGATAAAAATCGCATATCCAAATTTTAATGAATAAGCACGTTTTAAGGTCCCTACAATACGATTTTAACATTTTTACGATGATGTCTGTCTGTCTGTGTGTGTGTGTGTGCGTGTGTGTGTGTGTGTGTGTGTGTGTGTGTGTGTGTGTATGTGTGTGTGTGTGTGGGACGTGGGACTATAAGACTTTTTGTTTAACTACATATTTCCCAATCGGACATTCATGGGAAGATCTGAAAAGGTTTTGGTAACAATTGGACAACCGGAAGTAGCAGATTCTTGAAAAAAAAATCTTTTAAATTTTATTTTCTGAAAATTTTTCTTGGTAATATTAAAGAAAATTAAATTCTCAATCTGACACATTTAAATTTTTTATTACCTACATCTCGGATAGGTTTGGAGATATAGTATACAGGGTGTTTATTAAACATACGGCAAAAATAGAAGGGGTTATTCCCTGGACCATTCTAAGATGATTTTGTCCTTTGATAATTTTTGAAAACTCGCTTTGTTTCGAAGATACAGGGCGAAAAAAAATTCGTCAAAACCAATTTTAATATTTTTCAAATTATTAATCCAGTAACAGCAGGCAAGTTATGTGTCAAATTTGTTGAGACTGATTGACGTTTGGCTGTTTGACGTGTATTTTCTGTCTATAATACTTAAACTTGTTAATGAAGTCCTCTATCATGAATCGCTGACTGTCTAATTGGACCGGTATTTCTTCTACCAGAAAAACTTCCCGGCGAGGTGTATCGCAACTTTTTGGAACATACTCTACCTCAATTTCTGGAGGATGTACCATTGGCAACAAGAAATGCAATGTGGTTTATGCACGATGGTGCACCAACGCATTTTAGTGTGGTTGCTCGTGTTTTTTTAACAGTAACATACGGAGATCGCTGGATTGGTCGAGGTGGACCTCAGTTTTTGAAAGAGTTCGGCAATCAATGAGAAGAAGATTGGATTCTTGCATCGTAGCTGGACGTAGTCATTTTCAACAGTTCTTGTAGATTAAGAAACTTTACATGTAATTTTTGGTATTAAATGTTGTTATTGTCGAAATTTTTTTTCGCCTTTTTCTTCGAAACAAAGCGGCTTTTCAAAAATCATCAAAGGACAAAATATTCTTAGAATAGTCCAGGGAATAACGCTTTGAATTTTTGCTGTATGTTTAATAAACATCCTGTATAATAATATAGAATAATCTGTTCAAATTAATCTCGTTGCCCAAAAAACATGTTGCGATATTTAAATGTTTGTAATTGATAGATAAATGCAAAACGTCAGTGTCAAAAATCAGATTTTTCTGGGAAGTACGAGTACATTTAATATATATTATTGTATTATTAATTAAATATGTATTTAAATTATAGGTATGATAATATTATATATATATCCTTAAGAAATATCGCTAATACCGTCAATGAATTTGAAGAATTTTGAACATATTAGAAGAGTAGAATAAAATTCCTCATAGAACAAAAGAAGAGATACAATTTCAATTATTTGTATGTACAAGAGATGTTAAATTCGTTACTTATGGGGCACGAGCAGTCATGTGACTTTGTTGGCCTTGGCAAGCAAATATGTGGATCCGTGTCAGAATGACAGCTAGTAGTTATTTACATAGATGTCACAATTTCCATGTCATAATTTTTTATTCTAAAATTTCAAAATATTCTGATGTTTATTTGTCATCAATAGTATGTAATATATACTTGTCGAGGAAATTATCCACATGGATTTGGAAAATCATGATGTTTTGAATAAAAATTTATGATACTTGACACCTTACATGTACATTCTTAATAGCTGTGATTCTAACACGGGTCCCTATATCTACTTGCCAAGGCCAACAAAGTCATATGGCTGCTCGCGCCCTATGCAACATAAAATGAAAATGGCGAGAGGTATTGTGCTGCCCACAACAGATTTTAGTATTTATAACTGGGAGTGATGAAATTACGGATTACGTATCAAAAGGTTTTAATAAAATTTACGAAGTAGGTAGGCTATGAATGCTTCTGTTTTTTTTTTGGGCTTAATCCCAGATGAAAATCTAAACAACATTACTATAGCAACTATTAATATTGCCGCGAGAGACGCGACTCAAAGCGATATCAGTTCACTTGGTAGGATTCATTACGGTATGATAAGGTGAGTGGTGTCGCTAAAAATCGCCTGTTGTAACAAGCATTTTGTTTTATTCTTTTCAGTATTAAGTAGTAATGAATTATTTAGGTACATAATTTTATAAGAAAAATCTGATTTTAACATTTCAAAAGAGAAGGACAGAAATATAATAAAAAGAAATAGAAAACAAATAGTTGATCCAACTCTCAAACCCATTCAGCTGTGACTAGTGATCCAAGCATACCGGGTAAGGTGTTTCAAGCGCCCGAAAGTGTGAACGCCTGAACGCAACATATCGCAAGTGGATAATTATTCAAACCAATGGAAATATATTTTAATAAATTATTTCATTGTCCAATTGTTGATATTTTATTTTATTCTGAATCAGAAATTATTTTGTATTAAAATGTATTACGATTTTTTGGAATTTGTTCAGCAAGTACAAGATGAACAAGCTTTTCACGATAATAGTTAAAATTACGCGCATATTATTCTATATTTTTATTTTTCATTAATTTCTTTCATTTCAGTTAAATTTAGGAAATAATAGTAATCTACATATTATAAAACAATACCAAAACATAATTGATACAGACTGACTCATACGTTAGCTTCATTGAATACGAAATTGAGCAAGAAGTTAGTGTGGGCTCAAGTGAGTTATAACTAAGGTCCAAATTCAGAGACATTACTCAATGACCACTCAACGCAGACTTAGTTGTCACTTAGTTGCAACTCACTTGTGTGCTAACACTCACTTCTTACTCAATTTCGTATTCAAACGTATGTCAGTCTGTATCAATTCTGTTTTGGCGCATATTTATAGTGGATTACATCGTAAAATTTAACTGACACGAATTTTGGATAATGAAATAATTTATTAAAATATATTACTGTTCATTTGAGCAAGATGCAACACATTTTGAATTTACTCAATTGACACTTAATTTCAACTCACTGAAATTGGACTGGTCTAAAGTCTCTGAATTTTAAATAATGATATTTTGACCAATTGAGTGTAAGGTGAGTGTGAGTCGTGTCTCTGAATTTGGCCCTAGGTATTAACTGAGTCTAACTTGAGTAGTCATTGAGTAGCGTCTTTAAATTTGGGTTTACAATTATGTACCTGGTATTCAAGACAATAAACAATAATGTACTCGTACTAGTAAGACAAGAAATTTAAATGTATTGCAACAAACAAGAATTGTAATCTTAGCACCCAACTAAGCAAGCGATTAGTTAAATACTAAGTATACATGCATATATTATTTATTACATTAGGATAGTCAGGTGACAGCTAATCACTTGCTTAGTCAAATGCTCAGAATATTTAATTAATTTTCTTATTTTCATTTATTGCGGTAAAAGAAATTGTTAATTTTTGTTGTTTCACCGTTTAATACTACTGCCATTTAAATATTAAGTGTCCCCTAAATTTGAAATATATCAAAATGTTAACAATTTGCAGTTTTTGTTTAAGTTAAAAAAAAATTATCACGTACAGTTCGGGACACGAGTCATGAGCTAAGGTGAAATGCAAAGAAATGCTTTTTTCGTAGGTGTCGTCAAAAAATAATTATTTTAGTAACTCGAAATATATAAACTTATTTGGAGACTTTTATGATCCGAGTATAAACAAGATAGGACCGACCAATTTCATATTCACTGTCAATTTCAGAAAGGTTACTATTTACTATTTACAGAACAACGGACCAACGGTTCAAATAAATAATAAAATATTTATTATGAAATTTGTAACAAAATTATTACATTTCCCTTGTGAATATGACAAATTCACAAATTTTATCCCCACTACAGTACTCTGCACTCTTTACACTACCTCAGGAGTTAGTGCAAGTAAGTTGGGACTAGTTCGGAATGGATGTCAACGAACACGTTGCACGAAACTGCCCTATTTGTCAAAAAACACGCTAGTGTAAAAAAGTTAACACTAGTGTAACACAGTACATGTTAATGAACAGACAAATTATTAGGTAAGCACAACGTAAATTAACTTGTATTTCATGTGTATTTAACCGGAACGCGTATATTTGACAGTGATTCGTACTAACATTCTAAATTATTAAATTCAGTTAATACTTGTCTAAATCTAAATAGTTCTAGTATATTCTGCTATCAGTATATTTACTGCATAAATTGCAAACGAAAACAAAGATGGTAAACAATACATTATCAGATTCGATAAGTTATTTTTATTTGTTTTATCTTTCTTTCCCAATTTATTAATATTAATTAATCAATTTAAACAATCACTCAAGTCTATATTTAAATCAATGCAATATACATCGTAATCTATAAGTGTCCTATTTGAATATTGTTTTTATTTTAATCTATTATCATTGATTATAACCTTTCAAAACATATTCAGAAAAAGACCACCTCAATCAAAATATGTTATGATTAACTAAACGTTGTTTTTACACTAGGAGGGGTAAATTTAAAACACTAAAATGAATAAATAAATAATTTCAACAAATTCAAATTATATTTTATCTTCAAAACGATGATCGATTGTTTGCAGAATTGGAAAACTGGGAAATAATTGTACACGCAGTTTTACATGAATTTTTTTTTTTGGACAATACGATATCATACCGTAGGTTCTGGTACTATTTGTTTTTGATAGAAGTATATGCGTATGTAATTTTATTTCGTAAGTACCACATGTAAATCAAGGAAGAACAGAATAACTCACTTAAGAACTTAACATTTGTTGCACTCGGGCACTCCTGATCTTCCTGGATATAAAAAAATCTTTGAAGAACATCTCAAAATATCAAAACGTGAATCTTGGGAAAAAATGAGAAAAATATGTGGAAAGTTTTGAAATGTGGTATGTCGTAGTAGCGACGATTTGAAAAGATTGGATGAAGATAGAAAGTCAGAAATGAAGAACTGCTGAGGATTAAAAAGGAGTGAAGAAATTTGAGGAACAATAAAGGGAAAGATTATAACTGAAGGGAAGATACATGGGAGAAGAGAAAAGAGGAAGAAATGCTAACAGAGATTAAGGGGGAGAGAAGGTAATTAAGAGAGGATGAAGAGAGTATCTTACCTGTGATCCCTCATGGGTGAAATTAATGAGAGCATTGATCTGTTCTCTCTCGGCTTGAACGCATTGACGGGCAATTTCTCCTTGTACGATGATGTTCTCGATAGTGTTGTTTATTTCTTGGACGATTTGTTGAATACGTTCGAGAACTTCTTGAATTCGACTGGAGATGGATTCTACGATTGCAGAAATTACAGTAGTGATGTTATTGATGGCTTCAAGGAGTCGGGAAATGGCCTCTAAGATGTCCCCTAAAATACTCCTGAGACTATCTTTGGCAAGAGGTTCCACGGAACGGACCTCTTCCACCGAACGAGCTTGGGAGCCCTAGAGAAAAACGTACAGAAAGAGTTAAAATAGAGAGTTTATTAAGTTTTTTTTATACGATCGATAAAAATAGGCTTTTTGAACTGAAGGTGAATTCAGACCAAAGATCTTTTAAACGTTGCTAATGGTAACGAACTATGAGTAGGTACTTTGTAGGCCAGTGTTTTTTTTCCCTAGTTACTTACGAGTAGGTACAGTAACATTTTTTTGCTTTCCTAAATGTGATGCTCGTAATTGGAAAATTACATATTTTTTTTTTATTAATTACGTGTATTTAAATATTGAAGTTTACATATATCCATACGTACCATTTTTTTATTTTTAAGTTTCATTGTTGAATAACAATTAACTAAGAAAAACTTATATTTAATACAATATATAAACAAATTATCATGGCATTACAAAGCATGAAAAATTAATTTTTGGTGCCTCCGCCCAGCATAAGAAGTATTACATAACTCCAAATCGTCCGGAAACATTTATAATGTCTAGGCCGGCAAAAGAAGTTGGCATTACTGTTTTGGTGATAATGTCAATTTAGGACTATATTCAACACAAGAATTTTCGAAAATTTACAATTTTGAAAATTAAATTGTTAATTGTAACTTAAATGAATACATTTTAAGTTAAATGTAAATAAATATATTTGAAATTGCAATGCAAAATCGATAAAAAATGTTTATTGATTTTTGAGGTTATGTTTGTAAATATCTATATTGCAATTGAAATTCAAATTGATATTACCAACATGGAAAATCCCTAGTATTTCATATTTGGACACTATATGAAACTCATATAATATATTTAGAGAGAAGCCGGTATAAAAATATTTTTAAAGGGTGCAAGGTAAACAGTAGCAAATGTAATTTAAAATGTTTTTTTTTTTGTATATTGTAATTTTTATCAACAATGGAGTATTCAACTATTGCAAAAAAATATTCAACTTGGATAGTTACAAGGTAGCATACTTTAAATTAATAATTTTAGTAAAATGATGAAATATTACTTTGTTGTAATAAAAATGCTTAATTTATTGTAAAGGCAACATCACTTGCCTAAATCAGTTATTATCTTAAAATTAGGTCGATCTGAACCTGCTATTCATTGTTTTTGTATGAATGAAGAACTATAATAGCAACACTACTATCAGCATAATGACATTCTCAAAATGTTTCATGAAATAGTTTGAAATAATATTTATTTTAATTTTAAACATTTTTTATGTATGTATTCATTAGTAATTTAATATGGAAAGGGAAATAAATTTTAGTAAAAATGAATGAAAATATATGCCTAATGCAGACAATTCAGATACCACTTGAATTAAATGTTTGAGAAGCATAACCAACTCGGGCGTGTGATGTCATAAATAATTTTACACATTCAAAAATTCATATCTCCTTACTATTGCGAATTTTAACATCACGTTTTCACCAATACTCCTACATTTTTATATATTACCAGAAAAAAATGTTAAAAATTCGGTAGAATACGTATATGAGGGAAATAATTTGAGTAAGTACATTGATTTAAAAAAAAAAACACTAGCAGGTGTAGGTATCCATATTTTTTGAAGGTAGTGCACGTAAAAACAAAAACGGATTTTTGGATTCTGATTAAATGCAAAATAATGTTGATAGACAAACATTGATAGAAATTGATCAATTACACATTTTTTTGTGAAAAAAGTCCATTGTTAATTTATTAGTGCAAAACTATGTATTAATTTATAATTAGAATAAAATAATAAAGAAAAAATCTTTTTACCTGGAGGGCTACGAGGGACAAAATGAAGAAGAGTGCGAATTTCATATTGCTGCTTTACAGACTATGTGTTTTTTAAGTCCCGCATACATTTTATACTCTTTGATTTATCATTATCTTGTCCCAAATATAATTATTGTGATCTTGATATCATCATGATAACAAAAAAAACACACTTCGAATTAGTGGTGTCTGGTGTCTGCAAATATATTCATATGATAATAATATCTAATAAAATGGACAATATTTCAAAAGAAACATTGTTTCGGAACAATAATTGTGTTATCCCAAATAAACAAACTATTGCAAAATTACAAAGTTGATATTTTTTCAGAAATGAACATGTAGGACCAAAAAAAAAAACTTTTTTTAAGTACAAGACGATTTTAATATTTATCACTATCTTTGTAAATGTTTCACTTATCAAATTTAGAAATAAACATTAGGGCCAAAGTTTTTTTTTTTGAAGTACTTGATGATTTTGATATATGTTACTATCTTTCTTCATCGGAGAATTTTATTTTTAACAAAATTATTATTATTATTTCACTGATATAAATTATTTCATCACTCGTTTAATATACCTATATTTAATTTAATAACTAATTTCTATGTTTTAAGTAAATATTTTGAACTTCGTAGGTTGCAATCGATGGAATAATGATTATTTGTATTAGTTATAACAAATAAATAACAAAATAGTTTTTGTAGGTAAAAATGATTTTGACACCAGTAAAACTTTATTTGTAATACTCTAATGTAAACTTTAGGGAAAACGTTAAATAAAAAATGTCAGAATAGAAAACACTGGTTTTAAAATTTGGAATTAATGCGTTGAGAAATATCTGAATAATAAAAATAGAATTTTGATTTTTTTAACTTTTTGGACATGTATGTGTGGTGAGCACAAAGAAAAATCTGATGTGGCCAGCACATAACCTCTCGCCGTATATTTTACCTGGCTGTATGCATAAAGCAAAGATTATTTTTATAAATACAAATAATATATTCATATAAATCTATGACGTATAAACTTCTTTATTATTCAATAATAGCATGTCTCAATATGAAGATATTTTACCATAAATTATGTTACAATAAATTACAAAGTAGAGTTTACCATATATAAATATTAGGCTGGTAACAGCAATTTTCAATTCGAACAACTTTGTTTACTTTCTCTTCATATTCTTCTAGTAAAAACATTAATTTTGGGCGGTCTAAAATGTATATATCTGGATTGTGCATCTATTCTTATATATCTTCTTTTACATTTTATTTTTTCATACTTGTTATATCTAAATAACCTTAATTCCCTTTAATAAAGTGACGGATAGATTGCACTCCGATTTTGTCAATATTTACAACTTACTTGAGAAGAATTTGATAGCTTTTTCGCAATTCAAAGTTACTCTAGTCTACAGTACTGGTGTACATTGTCCCATAATGTTTGAAACAAATTTAAGTCCTTCAACCTAGACTTGTCATCTCCATAATAGTCACAGATTAAGAACTAAGGGATTCTCCAAGTACATTTTTAATTCATTACTCATTATTTCTGACACTGACATTTATCTGTCAGTTACAAATAATTTAAATTATCAACTATTTTTCATGGCATTCTTTCGGCTGTCAAATTTATTACAACAGATTATTTTATATATTATACTTCTTTTATCTCTAAATCTATGGAATATATAATAAAATATTTAAATGTAGATAGAGAATTTAATTTTCTTTAATATTACCACGAAAAATTTTCAAAAAATAATATTTAGAAGATTTTTTTTCAAGAATCTTCTACTTCCGGTTGTCCAATTATTACCAAAACCTTTTCAGATCTTCCCATGAATGTCCGATTGGGAAATACGTTGTTAAACAAATTTTAAGTCTTATAGTTTTTGAGTAACCGTCCTTCCAACATCCCACACACACACACATACACACACACACACACACATCCACACACACACACATAGACATCATCGTAAAAATGTTAAAATCGGATTGTAGGGACCTTAAAACGTGCTTATTCAATAAAATCTGGATATGCGATTTTTAGCATGAATCCAATACCTCTCTTAGCGAGAGGTAAAAAGGTAAATTTCTATAAAATAATAATTGATTTAATTTTAAAAACGACGTTATAATGGATACTTTTATTAGTGACTTTACAATATGAGCGAGGGAAGTAAGCAAGGGTTGAGTTGTTATCTTCCGCGGTAATAATAGTCATTATAGCTATATAGTTGTATACCTTTATCTAATAATTGAAAGAATACAGACAACATATTTGAAGTAGTCTTTAGGATTAGATAGGCATACCCCACAGTATATTGTTCTGGAAGAAACAACTAGGAGTAAAAAAAGGATTAAAAGCAGCAATATTGAAAACAATTTGAAGGTACACGAAATAAAATACCATGACACAAACGGAAACTCGCTATTAGAGGCTGAACGAAAACGTGAAGAAACCATGGCCATTAAGGATGAATTAGCAGGAAGAGACACCGAAAACAAAAACAAGATCAAGACAGTAAATCAGTACAACAAATTATATCGAAATATCAGTCCCATAATAACGCCGCAGTACCTGACAAATCTGGTAAATCAATAAAACTAATTGCAAAGATTGAGATGTGCGAACGAGGAGAATGAAAACAAATAGTGGAAGAAGAAAGAATATCGCGTTTGTAGACTGTGCAACGAAGGCCTAGAAAACATAAGGGCATACGGGCATATTCTGTAACTTAGTGGTTAATTTTTAACAACTGGTTAAAAATTATAATCAATCAAGTATTTATTTATTTATTTAACATAGACTGCTTAACAGATAAATCCAATTACAGAGCAGGATACAAAACATGAAATAACAATTATAATAAAGAAACCAATAACTGAAAAAATACATTTAAATAAGATAAACTGTACATCAGACAAACAGAAAAAGTGAACTAGCATCACAGAAAGTAATTAAAATTAAGTGAAAAGGGGCTACTTATATAATGAAAGAACGAAATTTCTTTGGAGAATATTGAAAAACATTTACATCACTAAATTTGTGTTGATAAATTAAACACATTTGGTAGATAGGCGATTTATAAAAAACGTTAGTACGGGCAGAAGGTAAATAGAATGTTTGAGAGTTTCTCGTGAACACAGAAGGAGTATGATAATTAATATGTGAAACACATTGAGGGTCATCCACTGTCCCGCGAATTAATTTAGATAAATAGTGAATACATATAACTTGTCGACGATGTAAAAGGCTACGAAAATTGAATGTATTAAGCAATTGATCATAAGACACTGATCTATCAGGATAAGCATTATTTGATTTAAAATATAAAAATGTAAGAAACTTAACTTTTTCCAGAAGATCTTGATGCACTTCATAAAATGGGTTCCAGATTACACAAGCATATTCAATTTTAGAGCGCACGAAAGAGTTATAAAGTGTTATTAAACAGGATGGATTTGCAAGTTGTTTTGAATTTCTAATTATAAAACCAAGCAATTTAAACGCATTTTTAAAAGTTGTTGGATTTGAGTAGTAAAAGTAATTTTTTTATCAAATGTTACCCCAAGATCTATTATTTGATCAATACTCAATAAAGTGGTATTATTTACTTTATAATTAGATTGTATAGGTAATAACTTTTTAGAAAATGAAACTACCTTACACTTACTAATATTTAAATGTAAGTTATTCTGTAAACACCATTGAAACAATTTGTCAAGATTTTGCTGAAGAAGAGTGCATTCAGAGTACGAGTTGACAGAGTAAAATATTTTTAGATCATCAGCGAAAAGTAAACTCTCACAATTTAAAACATTAGTTATATCGTTTACAAATAATAAAAATAATAAAGGTCCTAGATTAGATCCTTGTGGTACACCGGAAGTTGCTATAAAAGTGGACGATTTTTTGTCAATAAATTGGACAAAGAGTTGTCTATTAAGGAGGTATGATGATAGAAGAGAAATGAGAGGTTGAGAAATAGAGAAGGTATGAAGTTTGCGAATTAAGATACTGTGATCTATCCTGTCGAAAGCCTTAGCAAAATCAGTGTAGATACAATCGACCTGTCCCCTACTATCCAGAACTCGTGAAACATAGTGCGAAAAATACATTAGATTATTTACTGTTGATCTGTTACGCATGAAGCCATGCTGGGCTAGCGAAATAAAATGTCTGACTTTATTATAAATTGAGTGGTAGATAAGCCTTTCAATTTTTGTGCTAAAATTAGATAGAAGGGAGATAGGTTGATAGTTCGTAACATCCGTTGAATTACTACATTTAAAAATCGGCACAATTTTAGTTATCTACCAACTGTACACTTGTATTTAAACAAAGATTAAATATATGAAATAAGGCTTTCGACAAAGGATAAGCGCAGTCTTTAATGATTAGGGTAGGAACAAGATCTGGGCCACATGTAAGTTTGGACTTTAGTTGCTTAATTGTGTGTTCAATATCATCTACAGAAATATGATTGAGAATAAAAGAATTATTGAATACAGAATGAAGTTGGATGAAGGAGAATTAGTAGCAGTTGAAGAAATAGAGAAAACAGATTTAAAAAATGTAGCAAACGAATCGGCCCTTTCGCCGGATAAAGTTAATTCAGTACCGTTGAAATACATCGTTTTAGGAAATGTAGATGTTTTTCGTTTAGATTTAATAAAATTCCAAAATTTACTAGGGTCATCTTTAATTGTAGACTCACAATTCTTAATATAGTTACTGTAAGCTAATTTAATATCCGACTTTAGTTGATCTCTTAATTTGATAAAGTTGTTACAGTAATGTTGGTTATTAGGAAAATTATTATGTAGCTTTCTGTAATGCTCTTTGATACGAATGATTTGGATAATATCACGTGTAAACCAAAGTGGATACTGATTCCTAATATGGAAAGAACCCATTAGATTTTGGTGGCAATCGGATAACCGGAAATGGCAGTTTACTTGAAGCTCAAGATAGTTTTTCTTGAAAAATACCTTTAAATATAATTTTTTTGCAATTGGTTATTATAAAAATGAAAGATTATTCCATTTTCTACAGGTTTGCTTTAATACTTTTTTCTATGTATTTTATGGATAAATTTATAAAGTAATATAAAAATTATATCTCGGAGCTTATGCTTTAAACACATCTCAGTGGTAACATAGTTCAGCTCAAATGTATGTAACTGACAGATAAATGTCACTGTCGAAAAAATAATCATTTCAAATTAATAATAGTAACGTTTTAAAAGGAAAATTGTAAATAGAACAAAAGTTTTATGGACAGGAACTTAATATACAAATTTCTAACATTAGTAAATATGCAGGTATGTATTTAAATAAACAAATAAATAAATATATTATCACGGCATATTATCCATTGCTGGGTGTGCTAATCTGATTTGTACACACATTTCGGTAATGACGATGCCATATTTGTATTGTGCGGGCGTTTACCACAAGGGTTAATTTTATGCCATTTAAAATTCGAATTATTTCGCGTTGGTCGGGATCGAATCGGATTCTCCAGATTCGCGCATGCGGCAACGAGGTAAATGGCGGGAGGTAGACGAACTTATTTTGATATGTTATTCCTCTTTAAGATTTTCAACAATATGTTGTATTCTGACAATATTCTTCCTCTATTTCACATAAATGTTCCAGCTAAATGGACAAGAACTTATAATTTATTTAAGCTTCCTGCAAGTAACACTAATAATTACAAATTTTCTTGCATATATAGAATAATGGCAGTTTACAACAATCAATTCAGTCATCTTGATTTGTTTAGTTTATCTATTAATAGTTTTAAAACGTGTGTCAAAACTACTCTACGTTGAGCTTTACTATTGTAATTATTTTGTTTATTTTTATTAACTTTATTACTTTTTTACTATTTTATATGTAGTACTGTATTTAATAAGCGAGAACCTTTATTTGGTCTCTGTTTGAGCTGTTGGTTCTCCTATTTTCTTAAATAAATAAAATATATAAAGAAGTACATCCATATAATATAAAATTATGTACCTACATGGTACAAAATTATGTTACTTGCCTAAGAAGGACTTACTGGAATATCTACTGTATACTGTATATACTTAAAGTACATACATCGTACATTACAAAATTATGTACATTGTACAAAATTATGTTATTTACCTAAGAAGGACTTATTGGAATATCTATTGTACGTACTATACATACATCCTACATACTTCATGTATTTAGGATGAGATGTTTAAATAAAATAATTATTTATTGAAAAAAAAAATTCCAGTTATAATATCGTTATTGTTTTATCTTTTCGTTCTGCGTCTCTGCAGTATAATAATAATAATATAATTATACACTTTTTTCAAGTGATCGTGATAATCTCTATAGCATGCTCATAGTCCTTCTCACTAATTTTGTGTGAGCTTAAAACAATACCTAAAAAAATTATACAATAATACATTAATAATTGAATATTCATCATAATTCGTTAAAATTTGTTTATCAGAATCATTATCAATTATTATGCTCTCAGTCTCAGTAGTCCCATCAACATTTGTAGCATTATTGTCACTAATATCACGAATAGCATTTACGATTCTGCGACGTATTTGTCGATAAGAAATTTCACAAAAAAAGATTTTCTCCATTTATGTAAAATACTTCAAATTAATTTGCAAAACAACACAACTGATTAGACACTTCACAAAGAAATACCCGCCAAAACTTGCAGGAACATAAACATTAAAGTAAATATGGGTTAAGTTACACACACAAAAGAAAAGTTATTACAGTGCAAACAATAGTAAAAATAATAGTTATCATACTCACTCATAAATAATAAATTCCACGCACTGATCGAAAATATCAAACACAGCTCAATTTTTTTAAACCACTTAGTTAAAGAATAGGCCCGAATATCCATTTATTTTACCATCACAGAAACTTTCCTAGCAGAATGTTTCATGTCCTCTATGAATCTGGCAACGGGGAATAATAGGCGAAAAGACTAAATAAGAAAAGAGAAGAAATTCGAATGTCTTAAAGCTGAATAATATGTATTGTTTAATGTAGTATATCACTCAAAAAAATATAATGTAAATAGTATTTGTAACAATTCATTGCTATGTAGCACGAATTAAATAAAGAATAATAATAATAATAATAAGAAAAAAATACATACTTCGTACATACTGCTATACCAGCTGCGACTAATATCGAAAAGATATTCTAAAAAAATTGAAAAGTGCATGGATTTATCCCAGGGACTGAAAATCATATGGAAATAGAAAAAAGTCGTCGTAATACCAATAATAATTGGCGCTGCATCTGAAATTCTAAATAAACTATTTGACGGTCTACAACAGCTAAAAATTGAAGAAAACTATTTTCGTATAATGCAGAAATCTGTCGCCTTAGATACATGCAATGTAGTATGTAAAGTATTAAATCAGGACCTGGGGGCCAATTTTGTAACTAGAAAGCGACAGCGAATACAATTCATACTGAATAAGATTATCCCCACTACTTTTTGTCAGCCATGATGCCTTATTCCGACTGAATACCTATTCAGCTGATCCGGACCTCATGAATACGGTATGCGCTTACGAATAAGCATAAGTTATCGGCTCGTTTATTTTTCCTAATGTGTAGTTTGTTATTGATTGTATTATTATTTATTTTTTAGTGCCTTTTAATTTTTTTTTTTTATTTTCTTCTATTGGAAATTAATTAAAATACCTTATCTAAAAACATGTGTATGACGAAGGAAATATAACCACAAAATAAGTATGATACAATTTCAAATAACGCTACTTTTCAAATGAACTAAAATTTTCCCAGCGCGGGAATTTTGAACAAATGTCAGACTAGTACTGAATATGTATAGTGTACACAATACAATAGAAATCAGTCATATGAATAGAAAATAAGATGGCGCTTATTCAGTGACCCGCCATATTGCGTTCGTATTCGCTGTCGCTTTCTAGTTACAAAATTGGCCCCCTGACTGACGCTCTATTTTAAAGAAAGGTAGAAGTTGATGAATCCCTTCTACAGACCACTGCTCCAGATGCAACCTAATGGCCCTTCCAAACTTATTAAACTATCTCTTCTCTTGCCTTCACAGGCCAATATTGTAACAAAAATTATGAAACTATTTTTATAGTGAAAATAATAATATAATAGTATATTTGCCATTAAAATTAGGATAATATTGCGATGTTTTAATACGTAACTGGTATGGTGATGAAGATATGTAATGTTGAAATGTCAATTTTGTATATATTTATTTTATTAGAAATATTCTGATTGGTGTATCAGAGGGAATAATGACTATTATTCCCTGTGGGACTCCCCCCTTCCTTTAATTTAAATACGTCGTTGAAAAGAGAAAAAAATGGTGGTTAAATTTCAGTAAAATAATTATAGGTTGCTATTTAAAAAATAAGTTGATAGTCATATCTTGTAAACTCCAATTCCTCAGGTTTTGTGCAACGTTTTTAGCGACTTCGCGGGCGGCATCTACAATTGCTACTACTTGCTGGTGCACTTGTTGGATGCATTGGGGTGGTTGTCACGGATGCAAGTCGGAGCATGGGTCACAATGTCCATGCGGACGCTTTGGGCGAGAGTCAGTCTGTATCAATTCTGTTTTGGCATATTTTAATAATTGTTTATTATTATCTCATAAAATTTAACTGAAACGGAAGAAATTAATGAAACATAAAAATAATGGAATAATATAGAAGTAATTTTAACTCTTACCGTGGAAACTTTGTTCATATTGTACATGCTGAACAAATTCCAAAAAAATGTAATATATTTTAATAAAAAATACTTTCTGATTCAGAATACAATAAAATGGCAACAATTGGATGCTGAAATAATTTATTAAAATATATTTCTGTAGATAGATAGAGTAAGATTTAAGATACCTACAGACCACCCTCAGAATGTACTCAACTGACATTTAATGTGGACATTTAATTTCAACTCACTTGTCATTGAAATTCGATTGGCCTAAGGTCCAAATAATGACATTAAAAACCTCTATTGGCGACTATTTGGGTTGTCTAGAGATATAAGCTTATTGCAGTAAATAAAACATATATTTAATTTGCTTCTTAAATCATATAATACATTTTATAATTAAACTTCTTGTGGTGGTTGGTTTGCGTCAATACACTGACGAATATCTGTCACCAACTGTTCCCGCCTAATGGCAATCTCTTGCTGTAATGTGGTAGAGCATTCAGTGAGGGCGTTGGCAACATCAACGGCTGTTTCACGGGCTACTCTGATGGTGAACCTAATTTCGGCTAGCAAAAGATTGAGTTGAGCTTGGACGGGCTCTACCTGTTCGGCAAGGCAACTCGCAACAGCACCAGGGTTCGAATTTTCTTCTAAGCATTCAGTTACGCGATCGGAGATATCGTCACGGAGGGCCTCGGCGCGGCTGAGCAACACACGGATTTGGTCTTGGAGGTTGTCGGTTTCGGCTAGAGCTTGGCGAATACACTCCTGGAAAAGAAAAATGTGTTAGTTGTTGTTTATAAACAAAGCTGTAAATAAATATTTGATAATTTTTCATCTCTTTTACTTCCTACTTATTATATAAGGAGAATCATAACGGCCCGTTGTTCGTATTACGAGCGCACTTTTATAATGAAAGCGCTTTTATGGTGCGTGTTTTTACCTCTCGCTAAGTGATGTATTGGATTCATGATAAAAATCGCATATCCAAATTTTAATGAATAAGCACGTTTTAAGGTCCCTACAATACGATTTTAACATTTTTACGATGATGTCTGTGTGTGTGTGTATGTGTGTGGGACGTGGGACTATAAGACTTTATATTTGTTTAACTACGTATTTCCCAATCGGACATTCATGGGAAGATCTGAAAAGGTTTTGGTAACAATTGGACAACCGGAAGTAGCAGATTCTTGAAAAAAAAACTTCTAAATATTGTTTTCTGAAAATTTTTCTTGGTAATATTAAAGAAAATTAAATTCTCAATCTGACACATTTAAAAGTTTTATTACCTATATCTCGGATAGGTTTGGACATATAGTATATAATAATATAGAATAATCTGTTCTAATTAATCTCATTGCCCAAGAAACAGTTGCGATATTTAAATGTTTGTAATTGATAGATAAATGCAAAATGTCAATGTCAAAAATCAAATTTTTCTGAGAAGTACATTTAATATATATTATTGTATTATTAATTAAATATGTATTTAAATTATAGGTATGTTAATATTACATATATCCTTAAGAAATACCGCTAATACCGTCAATGAATTTGAAGAATTTTGAACATATTAGAAGAATAGAATAAAATTCCTCATACAACAAAAGAAGAGATACAATTTCAATTATTTGTATTGTAACGTAACCCCCGCGGCCGCCGCCGCCGCGCTACCAAGCGCCTCGGTGTCTGTGCGCAGCGAACGTGTTAGGACTAGTCGCGGTAATCTATTGTGTGATGTTGTTTACCTCTAGACCTTCTCTGGTGGGTCCTAGGAGGTTCCAGAAATAATCTAGACAGGTATATATAACCCACCGCCAAAGCCAGGGGACAGACGGTGTATTATACAAGCAACGAGTGCAGAAGTCTAATATAAATAAGTGTAGTGAATAGTTGGTGATATAAAGAACAGTCGACAAGTGAACATAAATAAATGTGATTAGGGACATAAACAGTAGTGTTAATTGTTTAAATAAATAATCTTAGTGTTTAATTGTCTTATAATAATCTTAGTCTTTAAATTAGTGTTAATATTTGTTCAACATAGTGTTAGTTCCTTTTATAATCTTTTAATTATATTTCTAATATTTATTTACCGTTTAATAAACGTATTCTTTTAGTTAATAATAATTGTCTATGTTTTACACTTCACCCATATAAATAAAAACGTTACAATTGGTGTCAGGTGTGGGGTTGTTAATAACTGTGAAGTGTAAATAAAAATAAATAAAATGGCGACTAAACAAATAAAATTAAGTGAGTTAAAAGTAAGTGATCTCAAGAGAGAACTGGAAGAACGAGAATTGGATACGACAGGACTGAAAAGCGTTCTACAATCTCGTCTGCGGGAAGCATTAGTCGCTGCTGGTGAAAATGCTGACGATTACTTATTTGATCTATCCGAATTTGGTAAATTAGAACAAAATTCCAGAATACTAGAACAAAAGTTGGAGGAAAGTTCTAGAAAGGCGGAAGAAAATTGTAGAACATTAGAGAACAAATTAGAAGAAAATTCTCGAACATTAAAAGAAGAATTGGCAGAAAATTCTAGAACATTAAAAGAAGAATTGACAGGAACATTAGAACAAAAATTAGAAGAAAATTCTAGAAAAACTGAAGAAGACCTGAAGAATTTAGAAGAAAAGTGTGACAGGAAGATAGAAGAATTACGAGAAAAAATCACTAAAATTACATCGTTGTCAATTCCGAATTTTGGTGTGGCTGAGCCAAGTCTAATAGAAGGAAGAAAAGTAGTAAAACCTGAAACTACTTCAAAAATGCACATAAAAACACCGGAATTTGATGGGAAGTCTTCGTGGCCCAATTATTTAAAACAATTTGAAGCGGCCGCAAAAGCGAATAATTGGACATCCGAGGAGAAGGCTACGGCGTTGACTGTCTCGCTGCGCGGAGAAGCTATCGACATCCTGCAAACGCTGAAAGAAGAAGAACAAGAAGACTACGACCAGCTAGTCAAACGATTGGATATGCAGTATGGAAATGCGCATCTGGAGCAGGTGTACCAGACGCAACTGAGGAACCGGTATCAAAGTTCAAAAGAAAGCCTTCAAGAATTTGAAGTTGACGTAGCTCGTTTAGTTCATCTTGCACATCCTACAGCTCCTGACAGCGTTTTGGAGTGCCTGGCCACTCAATCATTTATCTACGGAGTTCGAGACAGCGAAACTCAACAAGCACTGCGATTGGCCCGTCCAAAAACTTTAATTGACGCACTCTCATATGCATTGGAGCATGAAGCTGCCAAACAAGCTTCACGTAACCAATTGCGTGTGCGAAGTATGGATGCTGAGAGAAAAGAAAACACTGAAGATTTAGAAGAGACAGTGCGACGAATTGCAGGTGAAGTGTTTACCGGAAGAAAGAAACTCCGCTGTTGGAATTGCGGTGAACTGGGCCATCCGCAGAGACTTTGCAGAAAAATGCAAAAGAAGACGGAATCTGCAAAGGAAGAAAAGGAGTCGGAAAACTAAATCGGGTTGATGCGAAGGGGCAACTGTCGACCCGTAACCTAGTAGCTCCACAATCCATCAGTTATGTCGCATCTCTTCATCATAAAGCCAATAGCATCTATGTGGATGGCTCTATTAACGGAAAGCCAATGAAAATGCTACTGGATACGGGTGCGACAAAAACTATAATCAGACCCGACTTGATAAGGAAAACTGGCAAGACGCATCTTCAACCAACTAAGTGGCGATTACGCACAGCAACGGGAGAACAAGCTACCGCGTTAGGAGAAGTAGATGTCACCATCACTATCGGAAAAACCTCATTCAAACATCGTGCGCTGGTAGCTGAAGTTGAAGATGAATTAATACTCGGAATGGACGCAATGACAAAGCATTGTTTCAAACTTGACCTGAAGAAGGGCGTGATGATGGTCAATGAAGAACTCGTATTAAATCCACGAGATGACAAAGCTGTGCGCGTACTAATGGCTGAGGACGTTACCCTCCCAGAACGAAGTGAAACTATCCTGGAAGCACATTTAGATGGTAGTTTCTATGAGGGAAGTATCGTTATGCTGGAGCCCAAGAATGATGATGCCAAAACCGGCACTGGAGTTGTTGTCGGGAAATCACTGGTCAAAGCCAGCCAGGTAATACCAGTTCGGATAATGAACGTAAATTTTTATCCTATTGTTTTGAAGAAAGGAACAATTGTAGGAGAATGCATGGCAGTATCCTCGATTATCCGAACTGTAAAGGCCAAAGGGGACACATCTCAGAAAGTTCCGGACACGTTAATCAATCAATTGACAACATCATTTGAAGAATTGACCGCCGACCAGAGAACAAAGGCAAAGAATCTAATTGGAAATTTTAAAGATGTGTTCCAATTTGATGAGAAAACCAAAGGGAGAACTAATGTAGTTCACCATAAAATAGACACCGGAGACGCAAGACCCATTCGTCAACCAGCAAGAAGACTACCACTGGCGAAGCGTGAGGAAGCAGAAAGAATAATCGAGGACATGAAGATGGAAGGTGTGATTGAACCTTCAAGCAGTCCATGGGCTTCACCAGTGGTGTTAGTGAAGAAGAAGGATGGCTCTACACGATTTTGCGTCGATTATCGTCAACTTAACAACTTGACGAAGAAGGACAGCTACCCGCTACCTCGAATAGACGACACATTAGACACTTTGGCTGGCTCAAAAATGTTCTCCACTTTGGATCTAAAGAGCGGCTACTGGCAAGTGGATTTGGATCCAAAAGACAAGGAGAAGACAGCCTTCGCCATTGGTACAGGACTCTGGCAATTTACCGTAATGCCGTTTGGGCTCTGCAATGCTCCTGCAACGTTTGAACGACTCATGGAAACGGTATTGGCTGGGCTATCTTGGAAAACCTGTTTAGTGTACCTCGACGATATTATTGTGGTAGGTAAGACATTCGAGGACCACATGAAGAATTTGGAAGAGGTTTTCCAGAGATTGAGGAAGGCTAACCTGAAACTTAGCCCGAAGAAGTGTCACCTGTTTCAAAGAGAAGTTCATTACCTTGGACACGTGGTTTCCGGTAAGGGTATTGCAGGTGACCAGGAGAAGATAAAGGCTGTGAGAGACTGGCCAGCACCTAGGGACAAACACGAACTCAGAAGTTTCCTTGGTTTGTGTACCTATTATCGACTAAAACATGCTTTGACAAGCGCACCCGTCTTGAGTTATCCTTTACCTGAAGGAGAATTCATTCTAGACACAGATGCCAGCAACGTCGGAATTGGTGGCGTTCTTTCCCAGATACAAGATGGGCATGAGAAGGTTATTGCCTACTTTAGTAAGACCTTGTCAAAACCAGAAAGGAATTACTGTGTGACCAGAAAAGAACTCTTGGCAGTCGTGAAATCCGTGGAACATTTCTACAAATATTTGTACGGAAGAAAATTTTTGATTAGAACTGACCATGCTGCATTAAAATGGCTGCTACAATTCAAGAATCCTGAAGGTTAGGTGGCTAGATGGATAGAAAGACTACAGGAATATGATTTCAAAATCGAACACAGGATAGGTACCAGCCATCGTAATGCCGATGCATTGTCCAGAAGGCCTTGCCAAGATGACTGCAAACATTGTAGTCGACTTGAAGAGAAACAGTTTACCGTCGCCAGGACAACAGTAGTCGATGATAGTTGGCAGCCCGATGGACTACGTAAGGACCAAGAAAATGACCCAACTTTGAAAATCTTATTAAAATGGAAAGCAGAAGAATGCAAACCAATATGGGAAGACGTTGCACCACACTCACAGAGTGTAAAAGCGTACTGGGCGCAATGGGGCTCCATGGTGATTGAGGATGGCCTGTTGAAGCGTGTGGTAGAGAATGCTGATGGAACTGAGAAGAAAGCTCAGTTGGTCATTCCTAAGAGTAGAATACCAGACGTGTTGAAAGAGATCCATGACGGGTCTGGAGGCCATTTTGGAGTCACCAAAACCCTAGAAAGATTGCGCCAGCGGTTTTACTGGGTTAACTTCACTGAAGATGCTAAAGACTGGTGCAAGAAATGTGTGGTTTGCGCGGGAAGTAACGGCCCTCATAGACGACGAAAAGCTCCAATGCGTCAATACAACGTTGGCAGTCCATTTGAGCGCATTGCGATTGATGTGGCCGGACCATTCCCAGAAAGTAATGACGGAAATAAATATATCGTGGTTGTGATGGACTACTTCACCAACTGGGTTGAAGCTTATCCATTACCCAATCAAGAAGCCACCACGGTCGCTGAAACCTTAGTTAAAGAATGTATATGTCGATTCGGGGTACCACGTGAACTTCACTCCGACCAGGGAAGAAATTTCGAGTCTGCCGTTTTCCAAAATATCTGTAAGATATTAGGAATTAATAAAACAAGGACAACTGCATTACATCCGCAGTCCGATGGCATGGTTGAACGAATGAACAGAACGATCAACCGATATTTGTCGAAGGTAGTCTCCAACCACCAAAGAGACTGGGACCGACATCTTCATCTGTTCCTGATGGCTTATCGTTCATCCGTGCATGAGACAACAGGGCAAACTCCTGCGAACATCTTATTCGGACGTGAGTTGCGTTTACCATGCGACTTAGTGTTCGGCAGCAAACCTGGGGAAGACCTGGCCGGAGAAGATTACGTTACGGGCTTACGGAGAAGAATGGATGACATTCATGAACAAGTCCGTACGAACATTCAAACTGCCAGCGACCGAATGAAGGACCGGTATGATATCAAAGCCGAAAAAGGTGGATATCAACCTGGGGATTTAGTGTGGCTTTACAACCCACAAAGGCGCCGCGGGTTATCACCAAAGCTGCAAAAGAATTGGGAGGGCCCCTATGAGGAAGTCAAAAGAATAAACGACGTGGTATATAGAATTAAGAAACGACCTACCGGGAAGCCGAGGGTGGTACACTTTAATCGGCTAGCCCCTTTTGCTGGAGACAACCACGAAGACCATAATGGAGCAGCAGTTCGTCGGCGGATCATAGCTAAAGAACCGACTTTTGAAGATTTCATGGAGAACTATTCCTTTGGGCGCAAGGCGCGGTACGGCGTGATAAAAGAAGAACATCGAGATCTGTTTACCGTGTCTTCAGATTATTCCCTCGGCCACTGCGTATCAGAAGACTTAAAGATGTCCCGCGGCATAGCGTCAGTCTTTAAGGCGAAATATGGACGACTACAAGAACTGGCCAACCAACGTCCATCTGTTGGGAAAACGCTACGACTGAGAGATAGCAATTCAGACCATCAGCGGTACATCTACTACCTTGTTACAAAACCACGCTCGTACCAGAAGCCATCGTATCAAAGCCTATGGAACTCACTGTGCGATTTGAGGGATCATCTACTGGAGAATGACATTTTGAAGCTAGCAGTACCGAAGTTGGGTTGTGGTCTAGACGGTTTGGATTGGAGGATTGTAAGGAACATGTTAGAGATCCTCTTCCGTTTCACCGGCGTTGAAATACTCGTCTGCAGCTTTAACCCTAACGGACAGAAAGAAGAAGTCGAGCGGACCATCGACTGTCACTTCTTTAAGAACTCGAAATGCACCAAGGGTAGTACATGCAGGTTTCGTCACCGCGGACTGTTCCGGGACGAAACAGTCTTAAGGAGGGGGCAGTGTAACGTAATCCCCGCGGCCGCCGCCGCCGCGCTACCAAGCGCCTCGGTGTCTGTGCGCAGCGAACGTGTTAGGACTAGTCGCGGTAATCTATTGTGTGATGTTGTTTACCTCTAGACCTTCTCTGGTGGGTCCTAGGAGGTTCCAGAAATAATCTAGGCAGGTATATATAACCCACCGCCAAAGCCAGGGGACAGACGGTGTATTATACAAGCAACGAGTGCAGAAGTCTAATATAAATAAGTGTAGTGAATAGTTGGTGATATAAAGAACAGTCGACAAGTGAACATAAATAAATGTGATTAGGGACATAAACAGTAGTGTTAATTGTTTAAATAAATAATCTTAGTGTTTAATTGTCTTATAATAATCTTAGTCTTTAAATTAGTGTTAATATTTGTTCAACATAGTGTTAGTTCCTTTTATAATCTTTTAATTATATTTCTAATATTTATTTACCGTTTAATAAACGTATTCTTTTAGTTAATAATAATTGTCTATGTTTTACACTTCACCCATATAAATAAAAACGTTACAGTATGTACAAGAGATGTTAAATTCGTTACTTTTAGGGCACGAGCAGTCATGTGACTTTGTTGGCCTTGGCAAGCAAATATGTGGATCTGTGTCAGAATGACGGCTAGTAGTTATTTACATAGATGTCACAATTTCCATATGTCATAATTTTTTATTCTAAAATTTCAAAATATTCTGATGTTTATTTGTCATCAATAGTATGGAATATATACTTGTCGAGGAAATTATCCACATGGATTTGGAAAATCATGATGTTTTGAATAAAAATTTATGATATTTGACACCTATGTACATTCTTAATAGCTGTGATTCTAACACGGGTCCCTATATCTACTTGCCAAGGCCAACAAAGTCATATGGCTGCTCGCGCCCCATGCAACATGAAATGAAAATGGCGAGAGGTATTGTGCTGGCCACAACAGATTTTAGTATTTATAACTGGGAGTGATGAAATTACTCGTATTTAAATAAGGATACTATAGGTAGTAATGTATACATCGACGGCCTCAGGCCCGAGGATTGTACATTGACCGAAAGCTTATCATTATAACTTCCGTGATGCCTTCAACGTTTTATGTCTTACTATATTTTTTTAATATTCTACGGATTACGTATCAAAAAGTTTTAATAAAATTTACGAAGTAGGTAGGCTATGAATGCTTCTGCTTGTTTTTTTGGGCTTAATCCCAGATGAAAATCTAAACAACATTACTATAGCAACTATTAATATTGCCGCGAGAGACGCGACTCAAAGCGATATCAGTTCACTTGGTAGGATTCATTACGGTATGATGAGGTGAGTGGTGTCGCTAAAAATCGCCTGTTGTAACAAAAGCATTTTGTTTTTTTTTCTTTTCAGTATTAAGTAGTAATGAATTATTTAGGTACATAATTTTATAAGAAAAATCTGATTTTAACATTTCAAAAGAGAAGGACAGAAATATAATAAAAAGAAATATAAAACAAATAGTTGATCCAACTCTCAAACCCATTCAGCTGTGACTAGTGATCCAAGCATACCGGGTAAGGTGTTTCAAGCGCCGGAAAGTGTGAACGCCTGAACGCAACATATCGCAAGTGGATAATTATTCAAACCAATGGAAATATATTTTAATAAATTATTTCATTGTCCAATTGTTGATATTTTATTTTATTCTGAATCAGAAATTATTTTGTATTAAAATGTATTACGATTTTTTGGAATTTGTTCAGCAAGTACAAAATGAACAAGCTTTTCACGATAATAGTTAAAATTACGCGCATATTATTCTATATCTTTATTTTTCATTAATTTCTTTCATTTCCGTTAAATTTAGGAAATAATAGTAATCTACATATTATAAAACAATACCAAAACATAATTGATACAGACTGACTCATACGTTAGATTCATTGAATACGAAATTGAGTAAGAAGTGAGTGTGGGCTCAGGTGAGTTACAACAGGCCCAAATTCAGAGACATTACTCAATGACCACTCAACGCAGACTTAGTTGTCACTTAGTTGCAACTCACTTTAGTGTGAGTTAAGCTAACACTCACTTCTTACTCAATTTCGTATTCAAACGTATGAGTCAGTCTGTATCAATTCTGATTTGGCATATTTATAGTGGATTATATCGTAAAATTTAACTGACACGAAAGAAATTAATGAAACATAAAAATAATGGAATAAAATAAAAGTAATTTTAACTCTTACCGTGGAAGGTGTGTTCATCTTGTACGTGATGAGCAAATTCCAAAAAAAAAATATATAATTTTGGATAATGAAATAATTTATTAAAATATATTTCTGTTCATTTGAGCAAGATGCAACACATTTTGTATTTACTCAAGTGACACTTAATTTCAACTCACTGAAATTGGACTGGTCTAAAGTCTCTGAATTCTAAATAATGACATTTTGACCAATTGACAGTAAGGTGAGTGTGAGTTGAGTGTAAGGTGAGTGTGAGTCGTGTCTCTGAATTTGGCCCTAGGTGTTAACTGAGTCTAGCTTGAGTAGTCATTGAGTAGCGTCTTTAAATTTGGGTTTACAATTATGTACCTGGTATTCAAGACAATAAACAATAATGTACTTGTACTAGTAAGACAAGACAAATTAAATAAATGTATTGCAACAAACAAGAGTTGTAATCTTAGCACCCAACTAATTAGTTAAATACTAAGTATACATGCATATATTATTTGTTACATTAGGATATTCAGGTGACAGATAATCACTTGCTTAGTCGAATGCTCAGAATATTTAATTAATTTTCATTTATTGCGGTAAAAGAAATTGTTAATTTTTGTTGTTTCACCGTTTAATACTACTGTAATTTCAATATTTAGTGTCCCCTAAATTTGAAAAATATAAAAATATTAACAATTTGCAGTTTTTGTTTAAGTAAAAAAAAAACATTTATCAAGTACAGTTCGGGACACGAGTTATGAGGTAAGGTGAAATGCAAAGAAATGCTTTTGTCGTAGGTGTCGCCAAAAAATAATTATTTTAGTAACTTGAAATATATAAACTTATTGGAGACGCTCATGATCCGAGTATAAACAAGATAGGACCGACCAATTTCAGATTCACTGTCAATTTCAGAAAGGTTGTTTAGCTTAAGAATTTACTTGGCAACTGTTGTAAATCGTGTCAGTGTAGTGTAGTGCAGTGTAGAACAGTATAGTTAGCACCAGTGTACACTGGTAGTTCGGTGTCAAAAAACAAGAAAGTGCATGCTCTGTCAAGTAATGAATGCTGTCTGATTAGTTGCCCCTGCAAACGTTTTTCGGATGAAATTTATACTAACGTTTTTTGTATTATTTACAATTATTGTTATTTATTTTTGATTTTTTTGGTTGTTTCATTGTTATTGTTACTTATTGTTATTTGTGATGAATAAAGTCTCGCACGTAGAAATAAATATAAACTGTTTACAGAACACCGGACCAACGGTTCAAATAAATAATAAAATATTTATTATGAAATTTGTAACAAAATTATTACATTTCCCTTGTGAATATGACAAATTCACAAATTTTATTCCCACTACAGCACTCTGCACTCTTTACACTACCTCAGGAGTTAGTGCAAGTAAATTGGGACTAGTTCGGAATGGATGTCAGCAAACACGTTGTACGAAACTGCCCTATTTGTCAAAAAACACGCTAGTGTAAAAAAGTTAACACTAGTGTAACACAGTACATGTTAATGAACAGACAAATTATTAGGTAAGCACAACGTAAATTAATTTGTATTTCACGTGTATTTAACCGGAACGCGCAAGTTTGACAGTGATTCGTACTAACATTCTAAATTATTAAATTCAGTTAATACTCGTCTAAATCTAAATAGTTCTAGTATATTCTGCTATTAGTATATTTACTGCATAAATTGCAAACGAAAACAAATATGGTAAACAATACATTATCAGATTCGATAAGTTATTTTTATTTGTTTTATCTTTCTTTCCCAATTTATTAATATTAATTAATCAATTTAAAAAAATCACTCAAGTCTATATTTAAATCAATGCAATATACATCGTAATCTATAAGTGTCCTATTTGAATATTGTTTTTATTTTAATCTATTATCATTGATTATAACTTTTCAAAACCACCTCAATCAAAACATGTTATGATTAACTGATCGTATAACTATAAATTGTTTTTACACTAGGAGGGGTAAATTTAAAACACTAAAATGAATAAATAAATAATTTCAACAAATTCAAATTATATTTTATCTTGAAAACGATGATCGATTGTTTGCAGAATTGGAAAACTGGGATATAATTGTACACGCAGTCTTACATGATTTTTTTATTTTTTTTGGACAATACGATATCATACCGTAGGTTCTGGTACTATTTGTTTTTGATAGAAGTATATGCGTATGTAATTTTATTTCGTAAGTACCACATGTAAATCAAGGAAGAACAGAATAACTCACTTAAGAACTTAACATTTGTTGTACTCGGGCAATCCTGATCTTCCTGGATATAAAAAAAATCTTCCAAGAACTTTTCTCAAAATATCAAAACGTGAATCTTGAGAAAAATTGGAAAAATATGTGGAAAGGTTTGAAATGTGGTACGTCGTAGTAGCGACGATTGGAAAAGATTGGATGAAGATAGAAAGTCAGAAATGAAGAACTGCTGAAGATTAAAAAGGAGTGAAGAAATTTGAGGAACAATAAAGGGAAAGATTATAACTGAAGGGAAGATACATGGGAGAAGAGAAAAGAGGAAGAAATGCTAACAGCGATTAAGGGGGAGAGAAGGTAATTAAGAGAGGATGAAGAGAGTATCTTACCTGTGATCCCTCATGGGTGAAATTAATGAGAGCATTGATCTGTTCTCTCTCGGCTTGAACGCATTGACGGGCAATTTCTCCTTGTACGATGATGTTTTCGATAGTGTTGTTTATTTCTTGGACGATTTGTTGAATACGTTCGAGAACTTCTTGAATTCGACTGGAGATGGATTCTACGATTGCAGAAATTACAGTAGTGATGTTATTGATGGCTTCAAGGAGTCGGGAAATGGCCTCTAAGATGTCCCCTAAAATACTCCTGAGACTATCTTTGGCAAGAGGTTCCACGGAACGGACCTCTTCCACCGAACGAGCTTGGGAGCCCTAGAGAAAAACGTACAGAAAGAGTTAAAATAGCGAGTTTATTAAGTTTTTTTTTATACGATCGATAAAAATAGGCTTTTTGAACTGAAGGTGAATTCAGACCAAAGATCTTTTAAACGTTGCTAATAGTAACGAACTATGAGTAGGTACTTTGTAGACCAGTGTTTTTTTCCCTAGTTACTTACGAGTAGGTACAGTAACATTTTTTTGCTTTCCTAAATGTGATGCTCGTAAGTGGAAAATTACATATTTATTTTTATTAATTACGTGTATTTAAATATTGAAGTTTACATATATCTATACGTACCATTTTTTTTATTTTTAAGTTTCATTGTTGAATAACAATTAACTAAGACAAATTTATATTTAATACAATATATAAACAAATTATCACGGATTTTTACCCATTTCTGGGTGTACCAATCTGCTTCTATTCGCAGATTTTGTAATGACGATATATCTGTACTGTTGACAACGTATACCAGGCATCATCTCACGGGCTTTTAAATCTGTCGTGAATATATTTTTTATGGGATAAATATAAATTTAATCGGAATTGAATTTGACATTAGCATTAATAAAAGTTAATAATGTGATATACAGAGTGTTGACTACGACACCGGAACACAGGACTTTAACATATGAAATTATACTTTCGTAATTTCTTGGTTCCTTACTTATTTATTTTAGGTAAAAAAAACTTAAAATTCTGCATCTGAATCAATATGCAAAATTAATTTATCACATTCATATACCGGAAGAAATTAGGTACGAAAATGTCGAAAATTATCCCAAAAATAGCTATAGTCATGCAACTGAAACAAAAAATTAACAAATGTTAGCGATTTTTCTGTCAGGCTAGGTTAATTAATTTTTATTATTACTTGTAATTTCTGTTAAAATGAAAAATTACTTATTTAAAATAATAGAACAGGTATTACAAATAATACCTAATACAAATATATTAACCTAACTTGACAGGTAAAACGTCAAACATTTGTTAATATTTCTGTTTCAATTCCATGGTTATTGATATTTTTGGGGTGATTTTCATACCTAATTTCTGGCATTACAAAGCATGAAAAATTAATTTTTGGTGCCTCCGTCCAGCATAAGAAATATTACATAACTCCAAATCGTCCGGAAACATTTATAATGTCTAGGCCGGCAAAAGAAGTTGGTATTACTGTTTTGGTGATATGTCAATTTAGGACTATATTCAACACAAGAATTTTCGAAAATTTACAATTTTGAAAATTAAATTATTAATTGTAACTTAAATGAATACATTTTAAGTTAAATGTAAATAAATATATTTGAAATTGCAATGCAAAATCGATAAAAAATGTTTGTTGATTTTTTTATTTATGTATTCATTAGTAATTTAATATAAAAGGGAAAGAAATTTTAGTAAAAATGAATGAAAATATGTGTCAAATGCAGGCAATTCAGATACCACTTGAATTAAATGTTTGAGAAGCATAACCAACTCGGGCGTGTGCTGTCATAAATAATTTTACACATTCAAAAATTCATATCTCGCTTACTATTGCGAATTTTAACATCACGTTTTCACCAATACTCCTACATTTTTATATATTACCAGAAAAAAATGTTAAAAATTCGGTAGAATACGTATATGAGGGAAATAATTTGGTAAGTACATTGATTAAAAAAAAACACCAGCAGGTGTAGGTATCCATATTTTTTGAAGGTAGTGCACGTAAAAACAAAAACGGATTTTTGGATTCTGATTAAATGCAAAATAATGTTGATAGACAAACATTGATAGAAATTGATCAATTACACATTTTTTGTGAAAAAAGTCCATTGTTAATTTATTAGTGCAAAACTACGTATTAATTTATAATTAGAATAAAATAATAAAGAAAAAATCTTTTTACCTGGAGGGCTACGAGGGACAAAATGAAGAAGAGTGCGAATTTCATATTGCTGCTTTACAGACTATGTGTTTTTTTAGTCCCGCATACATTTTATACTCTTTGATGTATCATTATCTTGTCCCAAATATAATTATTGTGATCTTGATATCATCATGATAACAAAAAAAACACACTTCGAATTAGTGGTGTCTGGTGTCTGCAAATATATTCATATGATAATAATATGTAATAAAATGCACAATATCTCAAAAGAAACATTGTTTCGGAACAATAATTGTGTTATCCCAAATAAACAAACTATTACAAAATTACAAAGTTGATATTATTTCAGAAATGAACATTTAGGACCAAAAAAAAATTTTTTTTAAGTACTAGATGATTTTAATATTTATCACTATCTTTGTAAATGTTTCACTTATCAAATTTAGAAATAAACATTAGGGCCAAAGATTTTTTTTTGAAGTACTAGATGATTTTGATATTTGTTACTATCTTTCTTCATCGGAGAATTTTATTTTTACAAAATTATTATTATTATTTCACTCATATAAATTATTTCATCATTCGTTTAATATACCTATATTTAATTTAATAACTAATTTCTATGTTTTAAGTAAATATTTTGAACTTCATAGGTTGCAATCGATGGAATAATGATTATTTGTATTAGTTATAACAAATAAATAACAAAATAGTTTTTGTAGGTAAAAATGATTTTGACACCAGTAAAACTTTATTTGTAATACTCTAATGAAAACTTTAGGTAAAACTTCAAATGCAAAAATGTCAAAATAGAAAACACTGGTTTTAAAATCTGGAATTAACGCGTTGAGAAAATCTGAATAAAAAAAAAATAGAATTTTGATTTTTTTTAAGTTTTTGGATATTTATGTATTGTGAGCACAAAGAAAAAGGTAAATTTATATAAAATAATGATTTAATTTTAAAAACGACGCTATAATGGATACTTTTATTAGTGACTTCACAATATGAGCGAGCGAAGTAAGCAAGGGTTGAGTTGTTATCTTCCGCGGTAATAATAGTCATTATAGCAAGTTGTATACCTTTATCTAATAATTGAAAGAATACAAGCAACATACATATATGAAGTAGTCTTTAGGATTAGATAGGCATACCCCACAGTATATTGTTCTGGAAGAAACAACTAGGATTAGCAAAAGGATTAAAAGCAGCAATATTGAAAACAATTTGAAGGTACATAAAATAAAATACCATGACACAAACGGAAACTTGCTATTAGAGGCTGAACGAAAACGTGAAGAAGCCATGGCCATTGAGGATGAATTAACAGGAAAAGGGATACCGAAAACCAAAAACAAGATCAAGACAGTAAATCAGTACAACAAATTATATCGAAATATCAGTCCCATAATAACGCCGCAGTACCTGACAAATCTGGTAAATCAATAAAACTAATGGCAAAGATTGAGATGTGCGAACGAGGAGAACGAAAACAAATACTGGAAGGAGAAAGAAGATCGCGTTTGTAGACTGTGCAACGAAGGCCTAGAAAACATAAGGGCATACGGGCCTATTCTGTAACTTAGTGGTTAATTTTTAACAACTGGTTAAAAATTATAATCAATCAAGTATTTATTTATTTATTTAATACACTGCTCAACAAATAAATCCAATTATAGAGCAGGATACAAAATATCAAATAACAATTATAATAAAGAAAACAATAACTGAAAAAATACATTTAAATACGATAAACTGTAGATCAGACAAACAGAAAAAGTGAAATAGCATCACAGAAACTAAATAAAATTAAATGAAAAGAGGCTACTTATATAATGAAAGAACGAAATTTCTTTGGAGAATATTGAAAAACATCTACATCACTAAATTTGTGTTGATAAATTAAACACATTTGGTAGATAGGCGATTTATAAAAAACGTTACGGGCAGAAGGTAAATAGAATGTTTGAGAGTTTCTCGTGAACACAGAAGGAGTATGATAATTAATATGTGAAACACATTGAGGGTCATCCACTGTCCCGTGAATTAATTTAGATAAATAGTGAACACATATAACTTGTCGACGATGTAAAAGGCTACGAAAATTGAATGTATTAAGCAAGTGATCATAAGACACTAATCTATCAGGGTAAGCATTATTTAATTTAAAATATAAAAATCTAAGAAACTTCCTTTACACTTTTTCCAGAAGATCTTGATGCACTTCATAGAATGGGTTCCAGATTACACAAGCATATTCAATTTTAGAGCGCACGAAAGAGTTATAAAGTGTTATTAAACAGGATGGATTTGCAAGTTGTTTTGATTTTCTAATTATAAAACCAAGCAATTTTAACGCACTTTTAAAAAGTTGTTGGATTTGAGTAGTAAAAGTAATTTTTTTTTATCAAATGTTACCCCAAGATCCATTATTTGATCAATACTCAATAAAGTGGTATTATTTACTTTATAATTAAATTGTATAGGTAATAACTTTCTAGAAAATGTAACTACCTTACACTTACTAATATTTAAATGTAAGTTATTCTGTAAACACCATTGAAACAAGTTGTCAAGATCTTGCTGAAGAAGAGTGCATTCAGAGTACGAGTTGACAGAGTAAAATATTTTTAGATCATCAGCGAAAAGTAAACTCTCACAATTTAAAACATTAGTTATATCTTTTACAAATAAAAAATAATAAAGGTCCTAGATTAGATCCTTGTAGTACACCGGAAGTTACTATAAAAGTGGACGATTTGTTGTCAATAAATTGGACAAAGAGTTGTCTATTAAGGAGGTATGATGATAGAAGAGAAATGAGAGGTTGAGAAATAGAGAAGGTATGAAGTTTGCGAATTAAGATACTGTGATCTATCCTGTCGAAAGCCTTAGCAAAATCAGTGTAGATACAATCGACCTGTCCCCTACTATCCAGAACTCGTGAAACATAGTGCGAAAAATACATTAGATTACTTACTGTTGATCTGTTACGCATGAAGCCATGCTGGGCTGGCGAAATAAAATGTCTGACTTTATTATAAATTGAGTGGTAGATAAGCCTTTCAATTTTTTTGCTAAAATTAGAAGGGAGATAGGTTGATAGTTCGTAACATCTGTTGAATTACCACATTTAAAAATCGGCACAATTTTAGTTATCTTCCAACTGTCGAGAAAAACACTTGTATTTAAACAAAGATTAAATATATGAAATAAGGCTTTCGACATAGGATAAGCGCAGTCTTTAATGATTAGGGCAGGAACAAGATCTGGGCCACATGCAAGTTTGGACTTTAGTTGCTTAATTGAGTGTTCAATATCATCTACAGAAATATGATTGAGAATAAAAGAATTATTGGATACAGAATGAAGTTGGTCTGAAGGAGAATTAGTTGCAGTTGAAGAAATAGAGAAAACAGATTTAAAAAATGTAGCAAACGAATCGGCCCTTTTGCCGGATGAAGTTAATTCAGTACCGTTGAAATACATCGTTTTAGGAAATGTAGATGTTTTTCATTTAGAGTTAATAAAATTCCAAAATTTACTAGGGTCATCTTTAATTGTAGACTCACAATTCTTAATATAGTTACTGTAAGCTAATTTAATATCCGACTTTAGTTGATCTCTTAATTTGATAAAGTTGTTACAGTAATGTTGGTTATTAGGAAAATTATTATGTAGCTTTCTGTAATGCTCTTTGATACGAATGGTTTGGATAATATCACGTGTAAACCAAAGTGGATACTGATTCCTATAGGTAACTTTCCGTGGAACACATTCGTCAAACATAGCATAAAGAGAATTATAAAAATAATTGCAAGGATCATTAACGTTATTATATTGCTTAGTGTATCCCAATCAAAATCACCAATAAGACTATATAATTTATTAAAATCAGTCTTTCTAAAATTATTAGTGACACATTTTTTTTTACTTAAAAAATTTCTAGAGCTGTTGCTAAAAGTTGTTGTATCGATTTCTGCAACTAAAACGGGGTGATGATCATACTCAGTATTAAATAAAAATTCTTTGCTATGTTTGACAGTACAAGTGACATTCGAGACAACAACATCTAGGATTCTGTTATTTGAAATGAAACAACTTTTTGGGAAGGTGTCTCGGAAACTAAATCAGGTAAAATAAAATCACCAAAAATAACAAAATTTTCAGCTTGTAGAAAATTGAGGCAATCAAAAAATTCAAAAATTGTATTGTATTGTATTATTTAATACAATTTTTGCACAAATAATATCGACATTGACAGGAAGAATGTTTGTATAGTCACTAAGATCAATGGAACATCATGAAAATTTATTATTAATCATTAATAATACACCTCCACCGCGGTTAAGATTGCACAGTTTGAATTTTCTGTCGCTGCGATGAATTGAAAAACATTCGGTATGTATTTCTGAGTTTAATATACTATCATTGAGGCAAGTTTCAGTGAATTTATGTTGAGATATAACAAAAAAAGGATTTTTAGTTGTTAAATTGATATCTATTTGATATTTTTTTAACCAGTTGTTAAAAATTAACCACTTACCATGCAAACATTGTTTCGTTATATGTATGTAACAAGTATGAAACAATAGTACATCTGCGTTATATGTATGTACCAAGTAACTTCCATTTGACTTACATGTAGATTCTGTCACACTTTTTTCTCTGCATAATTACGTAGCAGCTATATTTCAGAAGTACATCCATATAACATAAAATTATGTACATAGTACAAAATTATGTTACTTACCTAAGAAGGACTTACTGGAATATCTACTGTATGTACTTAAAGTACATACATCGTACATACTTCATATATTTAGGATGAGATGTTTAAATAAAATAATTATTTATTGAAAATAATTTTTATTCCTTAAAAATTGTACTATACACTTTAATATAATAAAAATTCCAGTTATAATATCGTTATTGTTTTATCTTTTCGTTCTGTGTCTCTTCATTATAAGACGATTTAAAAATTTTCAGGCGTATCGAAACTTCTACAGATAGTGTAATATTACAAAATGACCTAGATATTGTTAATGCTTGGTGTCATAATAACCATCTCACATTAAATGTTGATAAATGTCATGTTATATCATACACAAGGAAAAAGAATAAATATATTCATGAATATAAAATTGATGAATCTATTATTACAAAAGATGTTTTAATAAAAGATCTCGGGATAAACTTTGATAGTATGCTCCATTTCACAAATCACGTCAATGTCACAGTCAATGGTGCATACAAAGCTCTTGGCTTTATACTGCGCAATACTAAAGATTTTAATAATATAAATGTGATAACATTACTTTTTAACACATATGTTCGTTCAAAATTGGAGTATGGTGCGATCATTTGGTACCCCATTTATAATAATCAAATAAAAAAATCGAATCTGTTCAAAAAAAAATTTTAAAAGCTATTACATTTAAATTTCTAAATATCTATCCACAATCCGGTTATGACTACAATATTCTTTTAAACCAGTTCGAATATAATTCCCTTGAAGATAGGCGCACTCATTCTTCCCTAATATTTCTATACAAATTATTAAATAATATAATAGATTGTGCACACTTATTAAGCAAAATATACTTTTTAGTACCCAGAATTTCCTCTAGAAATGAACACCTCTTATACTGCAAAACGCATAAAACCAATCTATTGCTTAAATCCCCTGTATTTATAATGTCAAAAAATTACAACAACCTAAATAGTAACATTGATCTATTTAACATGTCGCTTGCAACGTTTATTTTACATTTAAAAAATTAGTATTAATATTATTATATTTCATTATGTATTAGTTAATAATTGTATTGTTTTTTTCTGTATTTCTTACATTTATCTTTATTATCTTGTCCTGTAATTGGTATATATACTGTTGGGCAATAAATACTATTAAATTAAATTAAATACTATTATTAAATAATAATATAATTATACACTTTTTTCAAGTGATCGTGATAATCTCTGTAGCATGCTCTTAGTCCTTTTCACTAAATTTGTGTGAGCTTAAAACAATACCTAAAAATTTATACAATAATACATTAATAATTATTGAATATTTATCATAATTCATTAAAATTTGTTTATCAGAATCATTATCAATTATTATGCTCTCAGTCTCAGTAGTCCCATCAACATTTGTAGCATTATTGTCACTAATATCACGAATAGCATTTACGATTCTGCGACGTATTTGTCGATAAGAAATTTCACAAAAAAAAATTTTCTCCATTTATGTAAAATACTTCAAATTAATTTGCAAAACAACACAACTGATTAGACACTTCAGAAAGAAATACCCGCCAAAACTTGCAGGAACATAAACATTAAAGTAAATATGGGTTAAGTTACACACAAAAGAAAAGTTATTACAGTCAAAACAATAGCAAAAATAATAGTTATTATACTCACTCATAAATAATAATTTCCACGCATTGATCGAAAATATCAAACACGTTTAAACCAGTTGTTAAAAATTAACCACTTAGTTAAAGAATAGGCCCGAATATCCATTTATTTTACCATCACAGAAACTTTCCTAGCAGAATGTTTCATGTCCTCTGTGATTCTGGCAACGGGGAATCATGGGCGAAAAGAGAAGAAATTCGAATGTCTTAAAGCTGAATAATATGTATTGTTTAATGTAGTATATCACTCAAAAAAATATAATGTAAATAGTATATGTAAAAATTCAATGCTATGTAGCACGAATTAAATAAAGAATAATAATAATAAGAAAAAAATACATACTTCATATACATACTGCTAGACCAGCTGCGACTAATATCGAAAAGATATATTCTAAAAAAATTGAAAAGTGCATGGACTTAGCTCAGGAACTGAAAATCATATGGAAATAGAAAAAAGTCGTCGTAATACCAATAATATTTGGCGCTGCATGTGAAATTCTAAATAAACTATTTGACGGTCTACAACAGCTAAAAATTGAAGAAAACTATTTTCGTATAATGCGGAAATCTGTCGCCTTAGATACATGCAATATAGTACGTAAAGTATTAAGTCAGACCCTGACTGACGCTCTATTTTAAAGAAAGGTGGAAGGTAATGAATGCCTCCTATAGACCACTGCTTCAGATGCAACCTAATGGCCCGTCGCAACTTATTAAACTATCTCTTTTCTTGCCTTCACAGGCCAGTATTGTAACAAAAATTATGAAACTATTTTTATAATGAAAATAACAATAATATAATAGTATATTTTATCCACGACTACTGTCGTAGATATTTTGCCATTAAAATTAGGTTAATATTGCGATGTTTTAATATGTAACTGGTATGGTGATGAAGATATGTAATGTTGAAATGTCAATTTAGTGTATATTTATTTATATTAGAAATATTCTGATTGGTGTATCAGAGGGAATAATGACTATTATTCCCTGTGGGACTCCCCCCTTCCTTTAATTTAAATACGTCGTTGAAAAGAGAAAAAAATGGCGGTTTATATTTCAGTAAAATAATTATAGGTTGCTATTTAAAAAATAATTTGATAGTCATATCTTGTAAACTCCAATTCCTCAGGTTTTGTGCAACGTTTTTAGCGACTTCGCGGGCGGCATCTACAATTGCTACTACTTGCTGGTGCACTTGTTGGATGCATTGGGGTGGTTGTCACGGATGCAAGTCGGAGCACGGGTCACAATGTCCATGCGGACGCTTTGGGCGAGAGAAATCTGGGTATAGAGCTCTTGGATCACTGGGTCGACTTCGCCTCGACGGCTTGAATGCAGCTCTAGAAGAAAGTGTTTTGCTAGTAAAAAGTCTTTGATAATCTTTTAAAAAGTTTGATTATCATTCTATAGTACTATAGTCCATTTATGAACTAAGGGGAGTAAATTCCTTATTTCCCTAGAACATACTTTACGTTGATTGGCTACTGCTCAGGCATATTTACACCAAAATACAAATATTTTATTTCCATTTAGACATTTTGTCATTATCCCATAGCCTCTTTTATTCAAAACCACTGAAAATGGTTACGGTTTAATCGCGGTTACTATATTATCAGCACGGGACTGGAAAAACGAAACGCTTTTCTCTTAACATTTGGTAACTACTCAGCTAATAGATAACTTCAACTTGCAAAGGGAAGCGTTTATAAAATTATTTAAAAATCATCGATAATTCACTTCTTTCTATGCCAGGACGAATGTTATAAATAGTAAAATCTATTAGACTAGGTATTAAATATCTAATATTGTTACCTATTTTTTTGAGTTCAGTAGAGACTCTTTAATCCGAAATGGTAAATGTAAGGGGGTGTTCGGACTAACGAATTGTTCGGATTACTGAATTTGTAATGTACGTGTAAATAACGTCAATTTAGAATGTTGTGAAATATATTATTACGGTACTTTAGAGAACAAATAACCCTGAAATGAAGAAATAGAAACAAAGAAACATTATCTTATTTTTCTTGTTCTAATTTTTTTCGTGTTTTTCGTATTTACATTACCTCTCCATATTACTATGTAATATTATTATATAATTGGGATATAAGCGTCATGCTAAATTAAAAATAACAACTAAATTAATTCATTCCGGCTTTGATCGCCAGTCGCCAAAGTATTATGTATTATTATTTAATAAACAATTTATATACATACATACATCCACCATTCGTAATTTCGGGCTGAAATGATTATCACATCCCGCCAATTACGGGGTGGAAACTAAAGCAGAATTTGATAGTTTCTTTCAAGAATCACACGTGCTAGTTGTTGAGTCTTTGTTCGGATTACATTCTTTTTACTCCATGTTCGAATTACTGGATGTTCGTATTAACGTGGGTTCGAATTAAAAGGTCTCTATTGTAATTTTTTTTCATAACTTCTTATTTTGTTTAACTATATTTTTAACATAATTCTAAGAGTTCAACCTAGGCAAAAAATGTAACAACCCTTTTTTATCCAAAGAAATACGAGCATTAGAATTCTTGTAAAATTCTCATACGGGCTACTGTTTTCAATAAGATGGCTAAAAATAAAATAAAAAACTAATTTTTTGCACCTTTTCAAAGATTGCGGCTGGCGCCGATCCTCCCATAGGCGGAAAACTTGAATTTTTCATCCTCATCCTGGCCTAAACAACATATGTTAAAATCGTTTCTACCCCACCTTTTGTAGAGTAAAAACCTCTATTGATGACTATTTAGGTTGTCTAGGGAAACAAACATATTGCAGTAAATACAACATATATTTGCTTCTTAAATCATATAATACATTTTATAATTAAACTTCTTGTGGTGGTTGGTTTGCGTCAATACACTGACGAATATCTGCCACCAACTGTTCCCGCCTAATGGCAATCTCTTGCTGTAATGTGGTAGAGCATTCAGTGAGGGCGTTGGCAACATCAACGGCTGTTTCACGGGCCACTCTGATGGTGTACGTAATTTCGGCTAGCAAAAGATTGATTTGAGCTTGGATGGGCTCTACTTGATCGGCAAGACAACGCGCGACAGCAATAGGGTTCGAATTTTGTAAGCATTCAATTATGCGATCGGAGATGTCGTCACGGAGGGCCTCGGCGCGGCTAAGCAACACACGGAGTTGGTCTTGGAGGTTGTCGGTTTCGGCTAGAGCTTGGCGAATACACTCCTGGAAAAGAACAATGTGTTAGTGATGAAAATATTCGTATTTAAATACGGATATATAGGAAGTAATTAAGTTATCAAGGGAGTTATAAGGATGATAACACTTGATGTCGGCATTATATACATCGACGGCCTCAGGCCCAAGGATTGTACAATGACCGAGAGCGTATCATTATAACTTTCGCGGTGCCTTCAATGTTTTATGTCTTACTATAATTTTTTAATATTCTACGGATTACGTATCAGAAAGTTTTAATAAAATTTAGGAGATAGGTAGGCTATAAATGCTTCTGCTTGTTTTTATCTTCCGTCTCCTCTAGGTAAGGAAGTTATTGTCTTTGGTCAAAAAAATCGGTGGTGAGTTTTCATAAGCACGTTTTAGGGCCTTTACAATACGATTTTACTATTTTTACGATGATGTCTGTATGTGTGTGTGTGCGTGTGTGTATGTATGGGTTCGTGAGTATGTGACCGCGGTTTCGGCCGCGTTATCTTCAATACTAGAATTCCAAAAATTACAATTTTTACGTATTCCTCTTCCTTAGAACCTTATGCAGACTTAATTAGATTTTGGGTATAATTGGTCAACCGGAAGTATCCTCAATTGAAGATTTTAACAGTTTTTCTTGAAAAACTCTGAAATATTATTATAACTTAAAGAATATATTAATCTCTATACGATTTGATTGCATTTTATATTTCATATTCAACAGATTTAGAGTTAAAGAATTATAAAGATAATAAATTTCATAAATCAGCCAGCTATGTTAACTTAACCATGGAAACTGCTAATATATTCGTTCGCGTTATTATGTAGCTAAATCAGGTGTACCCCAAGGGTCAAATCTAGAGCCACTCTTATTTTTGCTTGTGATAAATGATGTTACTGATGACTTAAATTGCAATATTTTACTGTATGCAGATGACCTAAAGTTGTATACTGAAATAAAAACAGTCTTAGACTGTAATGTTTTACAAACAATATAAACAAAGTAACTGAGTGGTGCGTTAACAATCAGCTAATACTTAATAAAGAAAACTGCAAGACTATGTCATACACCCGTAAGAAAACTCCTATTATATATGATTATATGATAGACTCTGTAGTTTTATCTCGTTCCTCTATTATTAAAGATTTGGATGTTTACTTTGACCCACTTTTAACATTTATATACCATATTAATGAGCTAGTAACTTCAGCAAACAAAGTACTTGGATTTCTTATTAGAAAAAGTAAGAATTTTTCAAATACTAACGCATTAAAATCATTTTACTTTGCCTTTGTGCGATCTAAGTTAATCTATGGTATTATCATATGGTTCACTTACTATGAGATATCTGTTACTAAAATTGAGAAAGTGCAAAGATATTTTTTAAAATACCTATGGTTCAAAAGTTTCAACGTATTTCCTGATCGTAATATTGATCCTCAATTATTTTATGAACAATTTAATGTGATTAGTATTCAGCATTGTCACACAAACATTGCGTTAGATACTTTATCTAAAATTATTAATAACAGTATTGATAGTGAATACTTGCTTAATAAACTGCAGTTTTGTACCTCGACCTTCCTCTAGATGTAATTTAACTTTTTATTTGCCATCTTACAACTCTATTATTCTGTACAAATCACCATTATATGTGATGTGCAACTTATCTAATAATATTTGCTCGGATGTTGACATTTTTATTATGTAAATATTTTCTTATTGTTACATTTACTTGTATTGGGTATCTTACCTGTTAAAGTAATAAAGGATTATTATTATTATTATTATTATTATTAATAATAATAATATATTCAGGTAATTCAAATTGACAGATGTCAGTATCAATAAAAAGTAAATGAATGAAAGAATAAGGGAAATAACTCTAGTGTTACAAGTTTTTAGAAAGATATAAGAGAGACGATTATATTGGTTTGAACATGTCATGAGGAGTGAAGAATATATTGGAATAAGAATGAATAGCTTAGTAATAGAAGGTGGAAGAAACATAGGAAGACTAAATATAAGATGAAACGACTGGATTGTGGAAGACTTGAGAGAAAAGGAACTGAATGAGGACGAAATGCAAAACAAAAATGAGTGGAAAAAGAAAATGAAAAATAGCGACCCACTAACGAATGGGAAAAACTAAAGAAGAAGATGTCAGTGTCTAGTGCAATTTGCATGGTTTGTTTATGAAACAATTTTACTGGAAATATAGGATCTTTTGCAAGAAAATTTATGTATAGAGCGCGTGCAGTGACGTGACTTTGCTGACTTTGGCAAGCAGATATGGGAACCCGTGTCAAAATGACAGCTATTAATTACGTCCATAACTGATAAATGTCATAATTTTTCATTTCATGTGGTTTAAGTGTTATCAAGAATGTGGAATTCAGTTGCCGAGAAAAGGAATCATAAAATACCAAAAAATGAAATTTTGAATGAATAATTATGACATTTGTCATTAGCTTTAGAATTTACTTGGGCAACTGTTATATTTAGCTCTGTGCGTCGTAAATCGTGTCAGTGTAGTTTATTACAGTGTAGAGCAGTATAGTTAGCACCAGTGTTTCAGTATACTTGGGTCCGTGAAGTAAGGGTAAGACACAAATTATGAAACAAATAATGTTGGTTAGCGCCCAATTAGTGCCGTTTAGTGCCCTAAAAATTACTTTTGAATTATTTATGTTTATCGCGTTATTAACGTTTAGTTTTGTTTGGTGCTAACTTCACGCTAGCACCAAAAGTACATATTTCTTAAAATATTTTTTAATATTTCTTTAGTTACAAATTGGTGCCCATTAATGCCTATAAAATGCAAAATTAATTATTAATAGTTTCCGAGTTATTTTGATTTATTTGTTGTTCGTGTTAACTTCACGCCAGCACCAAAATTTTATATTTTCAAAAAAAAAATCATGTAATTATTTAGTGCCTAATTGGTGCCCTTTAGTGCCCTTAACAATTTTTTTAAAATGTTTAGGGCACTAATTGGGCACTAGCCAACAGTACATGTTTCATAATCCGTGCCTTATCCTTTTGGTGCCAACTTCACGGACCCCTGGTACTTCGGTGTAAAAAAACAAGATAGTGCATGCTCTGTCACGTGATGAATGCTATCTGATCAGCTAGGGTCAACTGATCAGATAACAAACGTTTTTCGGGCGAAATTTATACAGACGTTTTTTGTATTATTTGCAATTATTGTAATTTATTTTTAATTTTTTTTGTACTTTTTTTTGGTTTTTTCATTGTTATTGTTACGTAGAAATATAAACTGTTTACAAAACAACGGACAAACGGTTCGAATAAAAAATAAAATATTTATTATGAAATTTTGTAACATTTCCTTTGTGAATATGAGCATTTCACAGATTTTATCCCCACTACAGCGCTCTGCACGTTTTACACTATAGTTTCGTTCACGAAAGATGACTATTCAAGATCATTTATTGACCGTATGTTATAATATTACTTGCAGATAACTTCACTGTATTTCGTATACATAGACGTGCAACAGGAAATGTTTATGGATACATTTGAACTGAAAAAAATAAGTGTTATTTATTTGAAAATTTTGTTTCTTTTTAGACAATGCCTTTCTCAAAGATTTATGCTCTTCACCAATGTTTTTGCAAAACACAAAAACGTAGACTTGACACAAACCATGGAATAATAATTTTATTTCAATGACAACGTCCCTGGGTAAATATTAACCAGAGGGCAGTGTAGTAGATAAGTAGATATCTGTAACTCTGCGATATACGTCATTATTATTTGTAATGTGTTAGAAAGTAATGTCACCATTTACGTATATCTGTCACACAGCATAAACTACAGACATACGTCAAATAATCTTTCTGTATAAAGTGCTGTGTATTCTGTCTTCGAACAAGTGACCTTGAATAGTCATCTTTCGTGAACCAAAGTATACCTCGGGAGTTTGTGCAAGTAAGTTAAAACTAGTCAGCGAACACGTTGCACGAAACTTCCCGAAAAGTTAACACTAGTGTAACAGACAAATTATTAGGTAAGTGCAACGTAAATTAACTGTATTTCATGTGGATTTAACCAGAACGCATGTATTTGACAGTGATTCTTACTAACATTCTAAATTATTAAATTCAGTTAATACTCGTCTAAATCTAAATAGTTCTAGTATATTCTGCTATCAGTATATTTATTGCATAAATTGCAAACGAAATCAACGTTGGTAAACATTACATTATCAGATTCGATAAGTTATTTTAATTTGATTTATCTTTCTTTCCAAATTTATTAATATTATCTTAAGAAATTAATCAATTTTAACAAGCACTCTAGTCTATTTAAATCATCGTAATCTATAAGTGTCCTATTTGAATATTGTTTTTATTTTAATCTACTATCATTGTTATAATCTTTCAGAACATATTCAGAAAAAGACCACCTCAATCAAAATACGTTATGATTAACTGATCGTATAACTATAAATTGTTTTTATACTAAAAGGGGTAAATTTAAAACACTAAAATGAATAAATAAATAATTTCAACAAATTTAAATTATAAAACTATTATCTTGAAATCGATGATCGATTGTTTGCAGAATTGGAAAAATGGAAAATAATTGTACACGTAGTCTTACATAATTTTTTATTTTGGGACAATACGATACCATACCTTAGTTACTCGTACTATTTGTTTTTGATAGAAGTATATGCGTATGTAATTTTATTTCGTAAGTACCACATTTAAATCATGGAAGAACAGAATAAATCATTTAAAAACTTACAACATTTGTTGTACTTCTGATCCTCCTGGATTATAAAATAATTCTTTAAAAATCTTATGTCAAAATAACAAAACGTGAAACTTGAGAAAAATAGGAAAAATATTTGGAAAGTTTTGAAATGTGGTATGTCGTAATAGCGACGATTGGAAAAGATTTGATGAAGTTAGAAAGTCACAAATGAAGAACTGCTGAGGATTAAAAAGAAGTGAAGAAATTTGAGGAACAAGAAAGGGAAAGACTATAATTGTATAATTGAAGGGAAGATGCATGGAAGAAGAGAAAAAAGAGAAAGAAATTCTAACAGAGATTAAGGGAGATAGGATAAAGAGTGTGTCTTACCTGTGATCCCTCATTGGCGAAATTAATGAGAGCATTGATCTGTTCTCTCTCGGCTTGAACACATTGACGGGCAATTTCTCCTTGTGCGATGATGTCCTCGATAGAGTTGTTTATTTCTTGGATGATTTGTTGAATACGTGCGACAATTTCTCGAATTCGACTGGTGATGATTTCTATGATTTCAGGAATTTGAGCAGTGATGTTATTGATGGCCTCAAGGATTCGGGAAATGGCCTCTAAGATGTCCCCCAAAATACTCCTGAGACTATCATTGGCAAGAGGTGCCACGGAACGGACCTCTTCCACCGAACGGGCTTGGGAGCCCTAGAGAAAGACGTACAGAAAGAGTTAAAATAGCGAGTTTATTAAGTTTTTTTATACGGTCGATAGAAATAGGCTTTTCGAACTCAAAGTGAGTTCAGACCAAAGATCTTTTAAACGTTGCTAATAGTAACTAACTGTAAGTAGGTACTTTGCAGACTAGTGTATTGTTTCCCTAGTTACTTACGAGTAGGTACAGTAACATTTTTTTTTGATTTCTTAATTGTGATGCTCGTAAGTAGAAAATTACATTTTTTTTTTATTAATTACGTGTATTTAAAAATTGATTTAATCTTTCTAAACTTAAAAAAAATGTTGTGTATATCTCAGGCCTCAACTAGCCTCGATTTGTAAATAGCTACTTTCAATCCTTATTGGTACTCGTATAAACATAACTATTATGGTCTTAGTCAATCGCATTTTGAAATCCTATTTGAGGATTTGAAGTTTATATACATCCATATGTACCATTTTTTACCTTCCGTCACCTTTAGGTAAGGAAGGTATTGTCTTTGGTCAAAAAATTCAATGATGAGTTTTTACTGAATAAGCACGTTTTAGGGTCCATATAATACGATTTTACCATTTTTACGATGATGTCTGTATGTATGTGTGTCTGTGTGTTTGTGTGTGTGTAACAAAATTTCCGGATCCAATAACTTCAATACCACGATTCCAAAAATTATAATTTTTTCGTATTCCTCAAGTTTACATCCAGAAGAACAACTGATTAGATTTTGGTTATAATTGGTCAACCGGAAATAGTCTCATTTGAAGATTTAACAGTTAAATTTGATTTATTGACATTTAACGTTATTACAACTTAAAGAATATATTATTCTCTATACGATTTGATTACAATTTATACTTCATATTTAATAGATACAGAGTTAAAGAATTTTAAAGAAATTAAATTTTGTAATTCAGCCAGCTATGCCAAACTTGGGATCTAGTAATATATTCATATAATTCAAATTGACAGATGTCAGTATCAATAAAAAGTAAATTCATGTGGCAGATATGAGGGTGTTGAAGTAGATATTGGGGAATACAGGGAAAGATACGGTAAGAAAATAACTCTAGTGTTACAAGTTTTTAGAAAGATACAAGAAAGACGATTACATTGGTTTGAACATGTCATGAGGAGAAATGAAGAATTAAAGGAACAAAAATGAATAGTTTAGTTAAAGAAACAGAGGTAGACCAAAGATAAGATGGAAGGACTGTATTGCGGAAGATTTGAGAGAAACGGAACTGAATGAGAACGTCATGCAAAAAATAGCGACCCCCTAACGAATGGGAAAAGCTAAAGAAGAAGAAGGTGCGAGTATCAAGTGCAATTTGAATAGTTTGTTTATGAAATAATTTTACTGGAAATTTAGAATCTTTTGTAAGAAAAATTATGGAATTTATACATTATACACGAGAATGACGGAAGGTATTGTGCTGGCCACAACAGATTTTTTTATTTTTAAGTTTCATTTTTGAAAAAACAATTAACTAACTAAAACTTATATTTAATACAACATATAAACAAATATATCACGGATTTTTGCCCATTTCTGGGTGTACCAATCTACTTATATTCGCAGTTTTTGGTAATGACGATATATCTGTACTGTTGAGGACGTATACCAGGCATCATCTCTCGGGTTTTTAAAGCTGTCGTGGATATATTTTTCATGGGATAAGTATATATTTAGTCGGAATTGAAATTGGCATTAGCATTAATTCGCGCTAATAATGTGATATACAGGGTGTTTACTACGACACCGGAACATATGAAATTATACTTTCGTAATTTCCTGCTTCCTTACTTATTTTAGGTAAAAAAACTTAAAATTCTGCATCTGAATCAACATGCAAAATTAATTTATCATCCTTTATACCGGCAGAAATTAGGTACGAAAATTGCCCCAAAAATAGCTATAGTCATGGAGTTGAAACAAAAAATTAACATATGTTAGCGATTTATCTGCTAATGAAAAATTATTTATTTAAAATAATAGAAAAGGTATTACAAATAATACCTAATACAAATATATTAACCTAACTTAACAGGTAAAACGTCAAACATTTGGTGCCTCCGTCCGACATAAGAAGTATTACAAACTCCAAATCGTCCGAAAACACTTATTTATAATGTCTAGGCCGGCAAAAGAAGTTGTCATTACTGTTTTGGTGATATGTCAATTTAGGACTATTTTCAACGCAAGAATTTTTAAAACTTTGAATATTAAATTGTTATTGTACCATAAATTAATACATTTTAAGCTAAATGTAAATAAATATATTTGAAATTGCAATGCAAAATCGATAAAAAATGTTTGTTGATTTTTCAGGTTATGTTTGTAAATATCTACATGTCATTTGAAATTCAAATCTACTGATGTTATCAACATGGAAAATCCCTAGTATTTCATATTTGGACACTATATCAAACTCATTTAATATATTTAGAGAGAAGTCGGCAGAAAAAATCTTGTGTATTACACGTCCAGAAACTGCTTTGCGAGTGCTCATATTTAAAATATACTTGCACTCGCAAAACTGCAGTTTCTAGACTAGTGATACAAATAACTATTGCTTATTGATTCAGGTGGAGAATTTTAAGTTATTTTATTTGAAGAATTTTTATCTAAAATAACTAGGAAAGCAGAAAATATGTTTTAGATGTTAAATTCCTATGTTTAGGTGTTATATATATATATATATATATATATTTGACGCTTATTAATCACAATTTTAAAGGGTGCAAGGTAAACAGTAGCAAATATAATTTAAAATGTTTTTTTTGTATATTGTAATTTTTATCAACAATGGAGTATTCAACCATTGCAAAAAAAAAATTCAACTTGGACAGTTACAGGGTAGCATACTTTAAATTAATAACTTTAGTAAAATGATGAAATATTACTTTGTTGTAATAAAAATACTTAATTTATTGTAAAGGCAACGTCACTTGCCTGAATCAATTATCTTAAAATTTCGGATAAATTCGGTCGATCTGAATCTGGTATTCATTTTTTTTGTTTGAATGAAGAACTATAATAGCAACACTACTATCAGCCTAATGACATTCTCAAAATGTTTCATGAAATAGTTTGAAATAATATTTATTTTAAATTTTTTATTTATTTTAAACATTTTTTTTTATTTCTGTATTCATTAGTAATTTAATTTGAAAACGGAAAGAAATTTTAGTAAAAATGAATGAAAATATATGCCTAATGCAGACAATTCAGATACCACTTGAATTAAATGTTTGAGAAGCATAACCATTTCCGGCCTGTGATGTCACAAATAATTTTACACATTCAAAAATTCATATCTTGCTTACTATTTCGAATTTTAACACCGCATTTTCATCAATACTCCTACATTTTTATATATTACCAGAAAAAAAATGTTAAAAATTCGGTAGAATACGTATATGAGGGAAATAATTTGTGTAAGTACATTGATTTAAAAAAAAAAAAAAAACTAGCAGATGTAGGTATCCATATTTTTTGACGATACGGCACGTAAAAACAAAAACTGATTTTTGGATTCTGATTAAATGCAAAATAATATTAGATAGACAAACATTGTTCAATTACGCATTTTTTTTTGTAAAAAAAGTCCATTGTTAATTTATTAGTGTAAAACTATGTATTAATTTATAAGTAGTATAAAATAATTAAGAAAAAATCTTTTTACCTGGAGGGCTACGAGGGACAAAATGAAGAAGAGTGCGAATTTCATATTGCTGCTTTACAGAGACTATGTGTTTTTTTACTCCCTCATACATTTTATACTCTTTGATTTATCATTATCTTGTCCTAAATACAAATATTGTGATCTTGATATCATCATGATAACAAAAAAACAAATGTATTCATAAGACTCTTCAACAATAATTTCGAAATTGTATGAAATGATTTATCTTTTAAAATGGACAATAACTCAAAAGAAACAGTGTTTCTGAACAATAATTGTGTTATCCAAAATAAACAAACTATTGCAAAATTACAAAGTTGATATTATTTCAGAAATGAACATTTAGGAAGAAAAAATTTTTTTTTTTGAAGTACTATATGATTTTGATATTTGTTACTATCTTTCTTCATCGGAGAATTTTATTTTTAACAAGATTATTATTATTATTTTACTGATATAAATTATTTCATCATTCTTCTAATATACCTATATTTAATTTAATTACTAATTTATAGTTATCTTTCTATGTTTTAAGTAAATATTTTGAAATTCGTAGGCTGCAATCGATGGAATAATGATTATTTGTATTAGTTTTAAGTAAATAACAAAATAGTTTTTGTAGGTAAAAATGATTTTGACACCAGTAAAATTTAATTTGTAATACTCTAATGAAAACTTTAGGCAAAACTTTAAATGCAAAAATGTCAGAATAGAGAACACTGGTTTTAAAATTTGGAATTAACGCATTGAGAAATATCTGAATCAATAAAAAATAGAATTTAGATTTTTTAAACTTTTTGGATATTTACGAGTATGTATGGTGAGCACAAAGAAAAAGATAAATTTGTATAAAATAATAATTGATTTAATTTTAAAAACGACGGTATAATGGATACTTGTATTAGCGAGTTTACAATATGTGCGAGGGAAGTGAGCTAGGATTGAGTTATCATCCGCGGTAATAATAGTCATTATAGCATTATAACAAGTTATATACCTTTATTTAATAATTGAAAGAATACAAACAACATAGTTGAAGTGGTCTTTAGGATTAGATAGGAATACCCCACAGTATATTGTTCTGGAATAAACAACTAGGAAAAAGTTTTGAGTAGCAAAAGGATTAAAAGCAGCAATATTGGAAACAATTTGGAGGTACACAAAATAAAATACCATGACAAAAGTTAATAACGCTCAATACAACAAATTATATCGAAACATAGTCCAATAGCAACGCCGCAGTACCTAACTGACAAATCTGGTAAATTAATAAAACTAATGGCAAAAATTGATGTGGGAACGAGTAGAATGCAAACAAATACTGGGAGAAGAAAGAAGATCGCGTTTGTAGATTGCGCAACGAAGACCCAGACAACATATAACAAAAAATCTGATGTGGACACCACACGACTTCCTTGTACGATTATTAAACTATACATATTTTTTTAATAAATAAATTACAAAATATTAATTTTAACTTCAAAACAGTAAGATATATAGCGACCATAATCTAACCCGGTTTTTTTTTAAAGAGAGTTTTGATTACAACAAAGAAATATTTGATTACAACAATGAATATGACTAATTTCACAATAAAAATATAATATTTGTTATTGTACGAATCATAAAATTGCACGTATTTAACGTAATTTGACATGAACATTTTTTTTATGTTTTTGTCCTAGCAAGCTTTATTACAAAAACAAAAAAGTATATAATTTTTAAATTTACATATCTCGCTTATACAAAGGGTTAATTTAATAATACTTGATGTGCTAGACGCAGAAATTAATTCTCTAAAACTTTTATTTGAAGCATTTATTTCTGAAATTAAAATAAAATCATTTTTTTCAAGAAAAACTGTTAACAACTTCAAGTAATGTACCACTTCCGGTTAGCCTATTTTAACCAAAATCTATTATGTTGTTTCGATTGACATAAAAGTCTTGTATACTAAATTTGAAAAGTTTTGGATTATATTTTAAAACAGTTTTTCATTAAAATCTATTATACGCTTCATGTAAAGTGCCACTTCTGGAAATTGTGTAATAACCAGAAAGGGAGGTGCACAACTAGATGTTATAGCAGTCCTAAATACAAAATTTAAACTTTCTACGGCTTACCGTTTTTGAGTTATGCGAGATACGTACGTACGTACGAATGTACGTACGTACGTACAGACGTCACGACGAAATTAGTCAAAATGGATTCAGGGATGATCAAAATGGATATTTCCGCTGAAATCTGAAAACCGAATTTTTTCGCGATTACAATACTTTCTTTACTTACGTACAAGGAAGTAAAAAATCTGTTGTGGCCAGCACAATACCTCTCGCCACTTCTATTTTTGGTTACATAAGTATAGGGCGCGAGCAGTCATGTGACATTGTTGGCCTTGACAAGCAGATATGGGGGCCCGTGTCAGAATTAGAATTAGTAATTATGTAAATAGATGTCAAATATCATAATTTTTCATTCAAAATTTCAAGATTTTCTTGTCGAGGAAAATAAACCACATGGAATTGGAAAATCACTAAATTTAGAATGAAAAATTATGATATTTGACATCTATGCACATAATTACTAGCTATCATTCTGACACGGGCTCCCATATCTGCCTGTCAAGGCCAACAAAGTGACATGACTGCTCGCGCCCTATTGTATTTAACATTTCTTGTATACCTACACTCTACACCAAAAATTATACTTATATCTATTCCTTATATTTATATTATTTAATTTTAAATTCATTCTATGAAGAAATTTTGTCCTCTTCTAATTTTTTGAAATGTCTCCAATTCATTGTCGGAATTGACAGTATTTTTGAAGGGTATATGTAATATACCTAACATTTTAATATTTAACTATTACTTCAATAAGAAATAATATAATGTATGTACTCCCTAGAAAAAATCTTCAGTAATGTCTCTGGATTTTTGATACTGACATTTACCTGTCAGTTACAAATATTTTAATTTTATTCAATTGGTCTCCATGACTGTGAGATTTATTACAGTAATTATTATATATCAGATAGAGAATTTACTCTTCTTTAATAAGCAAAAACAAAAAAATTCAAAAAATAATATTTAGAAGAATTTTTTAAAAAATCTGGTACTTCCGGTTGTCCAAATATTACCAAAACCCACACACACACACACACACACACACACACACACACACACACACACACACACACACACACACACACACACACACACATACACACACACACACACACACACACACACACACACACACACACACACACACACACACACACACACACACACACACACACACACACACACACACACGCACGCACGCACGCACACGCACGCACACACACACACACACACACACACACACACACACAAACACACACACAAACACACACACGCACGCACACACGCACGCACGCACACACACACACAGACATCATCGTAAAAATAATAAAATCTGATTGTAGGAACCTTAAAACTTACTTAATTATTAAAATCTGGATATGCGATTTTTAGCATGAATCCAATATTTCTCTTACGAGAGGTAAAAATGGATTTATAGTTGTGAAATTGATATCTATTGGATAAAAAAATTAACCACTGAGTTACAGAATAGGCCCGAATATCCATTTATTTTACCATTGCAGAAAATTACCTAGGCAAACTAGCAGCATGTTACATGTCCTATGTGAATATGGCAACGGGGAACCATGAGCGAAAACACTCAATAAGAAAAGAGAAGAAATTTCAATGTCTTGAAGCTGAATAATATATATTGTATAATGTAATACATCACTCAACGAAACAGAATGTAAATAAAATTTGTAACAATTCAATACTATGTAGCACGAATTAAATATATAAATAAATAATAATAAAAATTATCTGGTATGGTGATGCAGATATGTCATTCTTAATTGTCAGTTTTGTGTATATTTATTTTATTAGAAATATTCTGATTGGTGCATCAGACGGTGTAATGACTACTATTCCCTCTGTATTATTCCCTATAGGATTTATACAGGCTGGGTCCAGGAAGACATCCCTTCACCCTTAACTTAGATGCGTCGTAGAGAAAGAGAAAAAATGCCGGTTTATATTTCAGTAAAATAATTATAGGTTACTATTTAAAAAATAAAAGTTCATAGTCGTATCTTGTAAACATGACTGTGTATATCAAATAGTATATTTAAAATAATATAACTTTTATATGAGCTATTTTTTTCTATTATTTATAACAAAAAAGTTAATAGGGAGAGTCTTCCCAGACTTACTCTGTATATGCAATTAAATAGCAAAAATTACATATTTAATAAACATATTGGCCCGTACTACGATCACGGTTTTAACTAAAACGCTGTTTTAAAAAATGTCAAATCCAAATTTCAACATTTAATTTTGCACGTATGTTTGAAGATAGATTTTTAAAAAAATATTTGTTTGAATACAAACTATGTTCTGCTTTTAAAACATATTTTGATAAATTCGATATTATGTATTATTGTTATTAAATAATGATAACTGACACTTCTTAAAACAGCGTTTTAGTTAAAACCGTGATCGTAGTACGGGCCATTATGTATTAGTCTTAGGTAAAATAAATTAACTAAGAAAAATTTTTGGGGGGAAAAAAATGACTTTATATGGCGAAGCGAGTATAATAGGTGTGATTAAAGCACAGAGGCTTCGATGGTTAGGACATGTTATGCGTTTACCGGAAGAAAGAACAGTTAAAGCAGTGTTTAAACGAGGTGTAGAAACAAAGAAAAGGGTTGGGCGACCAAAAGGGAAATGGAGTACAGAGGTTTTAAAGGATCTGGAGTTTATGGGCGTTCGGAACTGGGAGAAGAAAACAAGCAACAGGGTCCAATGGAGGAACATCACACAACAAGCCATGGGTCTAGTAAGCCTGGAAAGCTGATCAATATATATATATATATATATATATATATATATATATATATATATATATATTATGTATTAGTCTTAGGTAAAATAAATTAATCATGTATGTAATTGTAACAGATATAATAGCGGTGTTTCTATATCTCAGCATTGCCACCAAAAGTTGTAACAGATGTACTAGCGATGTTTTTACACCCCACTGTTGCCAGCAAAAGTTGTAACAAGAATACTAACAGTATTTTCATATCACACCGGTAACTACCAAAAGTTGTAACAGGTACGGTAATGACTACAAAAATATGTGAACGAGATGGGTAGCGTTTAATACTGCTTATTCCTGCACAATATGAAAATTTATTTGACCCTAGAGTAAAACACTAATTTTAACTAAAAACTATTAAGATCAAAGGTAACGGAATCGCTGCCACCACTATCCGTATTTTAAAAGTCCTTAGATAGAAAGACACGAGCAAAACGGATTAACCAAATCAATCAATCAAAATTCGGGTAGTGTCACTAAATAATTCAATTGATGCTCATGCGTTGTTCTACGGGTCACTAAGACACATGCTGGAAATGGGTATGAGGCAGAACAAACACGTATTTCCAACAATAATACAACTATATAATCTTTAATAATAATTCTCCGCGAACAAATAAAATTATATAAAACAAATAAAACTACAATGCGATCAATTGAATCTATATAAACTCTAAGTTCTTAATCTCTAATTCACAAAATCAATCTCACATCGATCTACAAATATTTCAATATCGATTCACAAAGAATAACACAAAATCAAATACAATTATGTACATGAGTAAAATACACAGTTATACTAAAGCACAACACGGTGAAAGGGCTCACAGTACAATTTAATTGGTTATTTCACACAGAAATTTCAAGCTCAGTCTAAAACACACAGTTATAGACATAAACAACAAAAAAATGTGAAACAACAAGTAGTCACTAAGACAGGAAGCAGAACAAGTAATAAGCTTCAAACAACAACCAACAAGTTTCAAAACAAGGAGTCAGAGTCAAAAATCTGACTTTATACTCTGTAAGGGTAGAAACAAACGACTCTCAAACCCTTAATTTCGGCTCATCTCATATAGAAAACTCGAGACAGTTTCCAGTTTCTTACGAAAACTTATTAGTGTTCACAGGGACATCAAATTACGGACAGATATTTCTTAGAACTCGCAGCTCGGCACAAAAGCTCTAACCTTGAGACTTTTTGTAACATCTGTCCGAAAATATAATTTTACTCTGTCTCATAAATACTTCAATCTAAAGAAAAACTCAAACTAAAAATTTATCGGAAAAATTCCTAAGAAACAAATACTTAATAGTCGCTATGCTGGACTATCACATAATTCAGATTTTTACTGAAAAGGTAATATTTCAATAATATTAGCTATCTTAATATAGCAATTTGAGAAATACTTTAAAACACATAATTTTGGAACAATAAACTTATTAAAGCGGAAAAGGATTAGAATATATTCTTCTGTTTCAACATAATGAACATACTAGTTTGTGATGAAACTAATATTTATTTAATCCATATATACATTAATACAATCGTTATAATCAAACAGCTTACTTAGTTTTGTGCGATACATTCCCTAACGTTGTCAATAATAGCTTGCAATTGTGGTGCGTACTCATTGTGGACTCCGACAAGACACTGTCTCAGGTCTTGTGCAACGTGTTCAGCGACTTCGCGGGCGGCATCTACAACAGCTACTACTTGCTGGTGCAATTGTACCAACTGTTCACGGATGGGGTCGACCTGTTCACGGAGGCATTGCACCAACTCGGTCGCATTGGGTAGGTTGTCACGGATGCATGTCAGAGCACGGTTAACAATGTCCTCGCTGACGCTTTGGGCGAGGGAAATCAGGGCACGGAGCTCTTGGATCACTGGGTCGATTTCGCCTTCGGCAGCTTGGATGCAACCCTAGAAGAAGATGATTTGTTAGTAAATAAATCAAAGAAATAAATGGTCTTTGATAATATATTCAAAAATTCATTATCATTGTAAAGTACTAATGAAGTTATAAAATGTAATATTATGGACATGATGATAATAAAAAGGAATCTAACAAGGTGTTAAGTGAAAAGCAGGCCATGGCATGGGAAATAAATTTTTTCTCAAAAGTTTTCAATTAATTGTAGGCAAAAAAGTTTCAATTAAAAGTTGTAGATAATTTAATCTATGCCTAAAACACTAAACAGATTTTATTTTACGAAGTTGCTTTTCATTGTGTCAAAAGTAAAGGTTTTCGGTAGAAGCTAAGTCTGGACTAGAAGATGACCCTTAAAATACCTGTCGAACTATTATCACCAGTCATTTAGTCCACAGTTTTTTAATTCTATATTTAAAGTAGCCGAAATAATTTTGTTGAAATTTCTAACTATTTGTGTAGATTTTATAATTTGTTGAAAATGTAAACCTGCTGAATTATTATGAGTTTAGGCTTGCATATCTTAGTTATACAGCATAGTCTGATGGAGTTATATGTGTGTACCGAAACGTTGGTTTTGAAGGATAAACGCCATATTACAGATTTCGTCTAATTTTTACCTCTCGCTAAGAGATGTATTGGATTCATGCTAAAAATCGCATATCCAGATTTTATTGAATAAGCACGTTTTAAGGTCCCTACAATCCGATTTTAACATTTTTACGATGATGTCTGTGTGTGTGTGTGTGTGTGTGTGTGTGTGTGTGTGTGTGGATGTGTGTGTGTGGGATGTTGGAAGGACGGTTACTCAAAAACTATAAGACTTAAAATTTGTTTAACAACGTATTTCCCAATCGGACATTCATGGGAAGATCTGAAAAGGTTTTGGTAACAATTGGACAACCGGAAGTAGAAGATTCTTGAAAAAAAATCTTCTAAATATTATTTTTTGAAAATTTTTCTTGATAATATTAAAGAAAAATAAATTCTCTTTCTGATACATTTAAATATTTTTATACATATTTTATAGATTTAGAGATAAAAGGAATATAATATATAAAATAATGTTGTAATTAATTTTACAACCGAAAGGATGCCATGAAAAATAGTTGCAAATTTAAATTATTTGTAACTGACAGATAAATGTCAGTGTCAGAAATAATGAGTAATGAAAGAAAAATGTATTTGGAGAATCCCTTAATTCTTGATCTGTGACTATTATGGAGATGACAAGTCTAGGTTGAAGGACTTAAATTTGTTTCAAACATTATGGGACAATGTACACCAGTACTGTAGACTAGAGTAACTTTGAATTGCGAAAAAGCTATCAAATTCTTCTCAAGTAAGTTGTAAATATTGACAAAATTACACATCGATATAAGAATAATCGGAGTGCAATCTATCCGTCACTTTATTAAAGGGAATTAAGGTTATTTAGATGTAACAAGTATGAAAAAATAAAATGTAAAAGAAGATATGTAAGAATAGATGCACAATCCATATATACATTTTAGACCGCCCAAAATTAATGTTTTTACTAGAAGAATATGAAGAGAAAGTAAACAACGTTGTTCGAATTGAAAATTGCAGTTACCAGCCTAATATTTATATATGGTAAACTCTACTTTGTAATTTATTGTAACATAATTTATGGTAAAATATCTTCATGTTGAGACATGCTATTATTGAATAATAAAGAAGTTTATACGTCATAGATTTATATGAATATATTATTTGTATTTATAAAAATATTCTTTGCTTTATGCATACAGCCAGGTAAAATATACGGCGAGAGGTTATGTGCTGGCCACATCAGATTTTTTTCTATAAGATAGACCGAACGCTCTTGTTTTATTGTATGACCAATCCATTGACTCATATCCGTAACCTTTCTTGTGGAAAAGTTTTTCTTAGTGTCAGACTGATAGATTTTGAAAAAATATTTAAAAAACACAAATACATGTTGCAAAATAAATTTATATAGCGGAATATGATCGCAGCAGACCTTAGTTTTAATTTAATAAAAAGTCATGTATTTATTAGATATTACAAAATGCTAAAATAAATACATTCTCATATTCGTATTTGGTTTTTAATATCTACATGTAATCAATATTCAAGGTTAAGGTAACATATATCCTGAAAAGTAACAGCTGAATAAGATGTTTGTTCTTATTGCGTTTCAGAATCAGTCAGAGTTGCTTGCTATACTTAAATTATGTTGAGGTTTTTGCAGGTCACTTGTATATTAACATTTTCTTATCCTAGTTCCTTTATTGTATCGTTTGTTTGTGCAGGTTACAATTGGCCAATTTGACACTGCCCTAAATTTTCTGGATTATCTACTTGCATTTTGTTTATCTTTTAGTAAAAATGATGGAAGAGCAGAGATTTATAAATACAAAGAGAGACACACGTATCATTTTACAGTATTTTACCTTGCAAATTTATGTTACCTAGTCCTAAAAATGAACAAAATAATATGGCTATATGTACTACTGCAGAAGGAAAAAGAAAAATAGCTGTTATACGTTTAACGTATTACGGACTTGCGCATGAATAATAAAATAACTAGAACTTGAACACTGTTTATGTGTATGTAATTAGACATTTTTAATTTAATAAAAAAAAATTGTAATTAGTTGACCGGCGGGCCAGTCCGACACTGGTTTTTTTAAAAATATATCTGAAACTAAAAGTGATATCGACTTGCGGTTTGAAAATTTGAATTTAGCAGACTTTTGTTATGGTACTCTCTGCCGGTTGATATATTTGTAGGTATCAGCGAAAAAATCTAAAATTTCCCTTACCCTGATTCCGTTTCTGGCCCCTCCAATGACTGCTTCAATTGCTTCCCTTTCGGCGCGAACGCATTCTAAAGCACCTCGTCCTTGTTCGATGAGTTGTTGAATTCGGTCACGAATTGCCTGGATGATGTCTGGAAATTCCGCAATGATCTCTTGGATTTTATCCCTGATGGCCTGGATGATTTCTGGCAAATTTTGGACGATTCCGTTGATGATTTCACGAATGCGTTCGATGGCGTTGTGAATGGCGTCAATCACATCGTCTAAGTCCTTGTTGGAGGCCTTCTGCAAGTGGCTGGGGAAGTTTTTCTCCACGGGGCGGATTTGGAAGCCCTGGAAAAGAAAAGAAAGAAAAATAATTAGTTTTAATTTAATTTTTTATGATTGGTTGGGAGCTTAAAGAATTGTAAAGTGCATTATTGTTCAGTGGAACTACATTGAACATATAAAATAAAATTCTAGAACATATGAACTAAATGTCTTCTTTTCAATAATTGAATATTAATGAGTGTCTGGTCGCGAATCTGTGAAATTTGGATCGATTTCAACCGACGTCAAATAGAAATATTTCGAATTTTAAATGGCACAAAAGTAACACCTGTGGTGCTATCTCCCCGTCAGCAATGAGTGCTCGTGAGGTGACGCGTGGCAAACGCTCGTACGGTACGAATGTCATCATCATTACCGAATCTGTGTACAAAGCAGATTGACGCATCCATAGTGATGGGTAATATACCATGATTTATTTATTCATTTTACTTTAACAAGCAAAGGTATAGAAAATTTAAAATTATGAAAAGTAAATATGATTAACAAGGTTTAAAAATTAATTTCTTATAGTGTTTCTTACCTGGACGGCCACAATGGCACAGATGAAGAAGAGAATGTATTTCATTTTGCTGGTACACTACAGAACTGCAATGATGCTCCTACAACTCCTACTAACCCTATTTATACTAATTTATTATCAGTTGACCCTAAATAAGCACTATTTGATATACGATAAGATGCAGTTTTTTGATAACAAAGAACTTTGAATATTGCTATGATTGGGGTATTAATTAGGTGTCACCTGTTAACATTATCTTAGAAAAACAGAATTCGGATAAAAATTTCGTTGAAATGGATTATATAAAAAAATTATTATTGCTTTATATTAATAATAAATAAATAAATATGTTATTACGGAGTATTATTCGGAATGATAATAATCTTTATCAAAGTGGGCGCATCTATCGGACGTCAACTCACACCACTGCCTCTCAAAGTTGACGTGGAGAGAGCACTATAAGGTTATTTTTATTTCAAGACGTCGGTCGGATTTGAATCCAGGTAATTAGTACCATATTCAGTAGCTTAGGATTAAAGCACTCAGTCATTGTTTGAAAATAAATTTCAAGACAATGTAATAAAAATGATATATTAGTGGATGCAATAAATAATAAATAAACATCACTACTATAAAAGTACTTTCTTGAGTAATTTCGGTGAATAGTATAATCTTTCGGTACATAAAAAATTAGAGTGATTATACCAACTCCATATATGATAGGTGGAATATTTTTAACAAAATTTTTGCCATTTTCAATAGCTCGTTCGTTCCATATGCCAAAAGCAAACTTTGAAAGTAGTTTGGCGCGCCGTACTGGATAGTGTTGGTTCATGTGTTAGGGCTTAGACTTGGGGGCATGTTATTTCCAAAAGTTCTATGTACCATCTTTTATTGAAAGCTTTTAAAACGGCTAGATAGACTGTGTGGTGTTTATAATATTCTTTCATAATTAGATTATAAAATGAAGAACAAAGAAGGGAAATAGTGTTTCTCTGTTTCGGAATAAGATTGAATTTAATTCTTAAACGATTTTTGGTGGCATTTCGTTATTTGAAATTGCCATGACTGCAATAAATATACAAAATACCTAGGCAACTGTTAGAACAAAAACCGCAAATCACTACCGCCAACCTTTATATTCTCATAATCTATAAAAGATCCTTTAATGTAAATTGTCATATATTTTTAATAAGAAATAATGAGAATGAAAGCCGAAACATAAAAAATAGTAGAAAACACTTGCTATAGAAGGCTATTCAAGCACTCTTTTGTTCATCCCCTAGCCCTTGCGCGCTCGTGTCCGAGTTTACAACTCGCGTAGTAGTACAGATATATAGAGTGACACTGAAAAACGGACCACTCAAAATAACTTTTTTGTTTATAATTATTTTTTAATTTTCCTGATATATTTGTAAACTAGGCTAAGGGGCTGACAAATGATGGTATATTTATATTTCAAATGGGTCATCCTATATATTTTTATATATTTGGAATTACGAATTCAGCGATATGCTTCAAGCAAATTTTTATTGAAAAAATAAATTACAAAAACTTAGAGAAAATTATGAATAATTAACCTGGTAAGCCACATCAGGTAGGCTGTGATTACAAATTGATAATTTTTATGTAGCAAATATATTACAAAAACAACTTACTCTTTAAACAATTAACTTAAATATTACTCAATAATATCTCAACTGTTTTGACAGCTTGCCTGATATCATGGCTTAGCAGGTTAATTATTCATAATTTTCTCTTAATTTTTTGTTATTTATTTCTTCAATAAAAATTTACTTCAAGCATATTATTGAATTCATAATTTTACGTATATTCCAAATATAGGGCGGTTACCGGCACAGCTGAACATAGGACTTTAACATGTAAAGTGAAGAAAAGTTGGTACCTAGATTAACCCATTATTCTAATCTAAATAATCTTTTTAAATATAATTGTTTTTAAAAAACATATTATAATTTATTTATCGGCTTTTTAAGATTAGTTATCGATAATTTAAATTTGTTACTAATCAATTTTATAAACATTAAAGGTTAAAACACTTGAATTTTAATGTCATAAAAAAGGTGTTTTCATTTTGAAGATAATTTTAATTAGATTTACAAAATACTGATAAATATAATTAAGTATCTACTTATGTTTAATTATAAAGTAAATATTACAACAGATGTCATAGGTTCATTTCATAAAATTTCATTTCCTCTGAAAAGTACACAATAGTATCAAGGTACTAAAGTTCAACTTTTTATCACGAATATAGAATTTGGTTGTCGGTGCCGTAGGGCCGAGGAAAATAAACCACATGATTGATAAAAAGGAATATTTATATTTATAGGTTATATACATTACATCTGGCAGTCTGACACTCAATGTTGCTAACGTTCGCATACTGGAGTTATCGTAAAGAACACTAAATAAATAAACAAATAAATAAAATAAATAAATAAATAAATAAATAAATAAATAAATAAATAAATAAATAAATAAATAAATAAATAAATAAATAAATAAATAAATAAATAAATAAATAAATAAATAAATAAATAAATAAATAAATAAATAAATAAATAAATAAATAAATAAATAAATAAATAAATAAATAAATAAATAAATAAATAAATAAATAAATAAATAAATAAATAAATAAATAAATAAATAAATAAATAAATAAATAAATATTACCCATTGCTGAGTGAGCCAATCTGCTTGTATACAGGCGTCACCTCACGGCCACTCAATACAAACCATGATGTCTGTGTGTGTGTGTGTGTGTGTGTGTGTGTTTGTGTGTGTGTGTGTGTGTGTGTGGGTGGGTGGGTGGGTGGTTGGGTGGGTGGGTGTGTGTGTGTGTGTGTGTGTGTGTGTGTGTGTGTGCGTGTGTGTGTGTGCGTGTGTGTGTGTGTGTGTGTGTGTGTGTGTGTGTGTGTGTGTGTGTGTGTGTGTTACGCGCTAACTCAAATACTATCGTTCAGAAAATTTTGAAACCTTGTATTTCTAGCTTACTCTTATATGGAAAGAGTCATTAGATTTTTATGTAAATCAGATAACTGGAAATGACACTTTACTGGAAGCTGAAAATAGTTTTTCTTTGAAAAGTACCTTTAAATGTTATTTTTTCGACATTAATGTTATATAAAAATTAAAGATTATTCAATTTTCCACAGGTTTGCATTAATACTTTTTCTATATATTTTATGGATAAATTTATAAAACTATCTATTCTATTTTAATCCTGAAGCCTACGTTTTAACCGCAACTCCATGGTTCCACAGAACTCAAATGCATGTAACTGACAGACATATGTCACTGTCAACAAATTAAGCATTTCAAAAAATAATAGTAACGTTTTAAAAAGAAAATAGCATATGGAAAGGAACTTAATACAGTTACCAGATAAGTAAATATGTAGGAAGTATTGTCAACAACGAGCATCGTTTTAAAATGGAATGTCCTAATTTAGTCGAAACAATATGAATATTTGGATGACATGTGTGTTGTATCCAACCTTATCGCACACGTTTGTAGTCTTTGCAAATGAGAGAGATAAATGTATGCAAATTTGTTAATTCGTTCATGATACAGTTGACCTTGATTGGACATATTAAAATAAATACTGTACATTTTTTTAAATAAGTAGGTACAACATAAAGAAACAATACTTTATTACAACTCATCATGATTACAAGCTTTCAGTCTCAGAACAACTCTTTCAGTATTTGTTGTCGTTTCAGTCTTAACATCTTTCAGGCATTCAGCTGCATCATTCGCTGCCTGTGCAGCAATATTTTCAGTAACATCCATACTTTCAGTGACAGTTTCTTTCAATATATTCAACATATATTTAATTTCATTGATTTCCTCTTCCAGACATAGCGACAATCCTGTAGCATCTTGTCCGTGTTTATTTCCACATTTATTTATCTTCTTTGTCATTTCTTGAGCAAGTTGGCCTGCTTTTTCCATTAACCCTTAAATTCCGGATGGGGGGACATTGTGGACCCCACCATAGTTTTCTTTGTTGCATTTGTGTAATATGTAAAGTTGGCTGTCCTGCTTTTATGTATGTGTTAGTTAACCTTTTAAGATTATATAGGTAGATCTTTTTTTTTTTTTTGGTAGTAATATTTTTTATGCGAATATTTTCTATTATTATTACAATATTTAAAGCTCTATTATATTATTTTTTTATTGTAGTTTCTATTACTTCGACAATATATTAACATATATATTATTAATTAGTCCATTAATCATGTGGGGTCCATTCTGAACCCTCATTCGGAAACAACGTTGATTTTATGGCACCGGAATTTAAGGGTTAATTCTTTGACCTTCCCTTGAATGCTTTTTGTTCTGTCTTGCGCTGTGGCAACGCAGTTGTTAATTCGGACTTTTGTTACTTCGTTGAGTTCTGTGAGTTCGTCTTCGGATCTTTCAGCACATTCTGAAGTAACAAAAGAAGAGTCTTTGACTATGTTTTCTATTTCTTCGCGAGCTGTGTCGAAGATATCGGCGATGTTGAAATCGTCTACCACATTTTTATGCTGGATTCTAATTTCTTGAGGACTATAGGTAAACGGGTTGATAGATCATCGACAATTGATTTTATATTGTTAGTTAGGTCTTCTACTAGTTTGACGATGTGGCTAATACTTGTTTTTTCTTGTGGTGACTTAAAATCTGCACGTATTATTTGAAAATTCTGGAAAGAAAAAAGTAATTTAATTATTTAAATCGTAAGGTAATTAAATTCAAATAATAATAGTGAGGCATGGGTCGCGAATTTTTAATCAGAATTGGGTTAAATATTTCTAATATTTTTTTTCTTATAAATATTTAGCTAAATTGAAAACGAAATATAATTCTATAAAGTCAAATGCTCAGTTGCACCACAGACACTTAAAATTTAAACTTGGTTTTATCGGCGAACTATTGACTAGAGAAAAATGTTACATACAAAAAAATGATCAAGAATAAGGGACTAATTAATCAGTAATAATAAACCGAAAATTCAACCACAAATGGAAGAATGCAATTTTTTTATTACATTATTCCTAATTTTGAATATCAATTTTTTTTAAATAATTATTATAAAACCCTATACAATATTTACATCGTTGAAATCAGAAAAAAATCTCTATTTAAGGCAGGGATGGAATAACGTTAACAAATTGTTAGTTATTTCATAACGTTATAAAAAAAATTCGTTACATAACGTTATAAATAGCTTAATAAAAAACAAAATAACGTTATGTAACGTTATAATAACGTTATTTTTGTTTCGTTATTATAACGTTACAATAACCGTATTTTTCTTAAGTTTGTAATAAAAATTCATTAAAAATTGAAAATAATGTATTAAAAAAACTTACACATATCTTATTCTAGAAAAGAAATAAAATGTTCAACATTTATATTTGACCACTAATGCCATCTATTTATTATAAAACACGAAAAAAATTGTCAGGATATTATACTTTCAAACGGCAAAAGTCTTGTAAAGTTTATAAACTTGGATAATATTATAGTGAAACGTTATTTGTTATGTTACGGTAACATAACGTTATTTTATAATTATAACGTTATTAAAAAAATAGTGAATGAAACGTTATTATACGTTTTTTATCCCTGATTTAAAGGGCTAAAAAATTGTATAGCGTGCTATTTAAAAAAAAATTGTTCTACCGTTTCAGAACCACTGGTTAAATTTTCGGTTTATTATTACTGATAAATTAGCCCCTTATTATTGATCGTTTTTTGTATATAACATTTTTCTCTAAAGTCATTAGTTCGCCCATAAAAGCGCTAGTTGTTTATATTGAATTAGTTAATTGAATAAATAAAATAAATTTTAAGGAATTAATGGTGCAACTGGGTATTAATTGTTATTCGTTAAGCCTTAATATATATATATATATATATATATATATATATATATATATATATATATATATATATATATATATATTAAAATATTCAGAATGGATGATATAATGTTATTTTGTTTGTATAATGTTTATATTGTATTAAATCCGATAATGGATGACATCATGCTATTATTGTTTTTCCTGTTTATATTATATTGTATTAAATGCTATAAAAGGCTGTAGTAACGGTAACCGGGGGGCATTGTTATTAAGACAGAGCAGCCGTAAAGTGTTGTTTGTGACGAATATACGATTTTTGACCAGAATATCTTGTAGTTATTTCTAACCCATCCGATACGATTACATATATACAGGGTGTTTCACAACTTCTGGATCAAAATAAAATGGAGGATACTACACGCTGTGCTGATCACGAATCAAAAGGAATTTTTTGAAAATTCAAAGAATTAGTTGCACTTATAATGGAGGGTGCATTTTTAGTGCCACTGGTTTATTTACTGTTTTGTAATATGACAGTAATGATATAAATTTAAAAATAATAGAAGCATCTGTTAAACATTACGCAATATAACTGGTAATATTAAAGTTGTTAATTTATTTTTATTTGATACCAGTGGCACTAAAAATGTACCCTCCATTATAAGTGCAACTAATTTTTTGAATTTTTAAAAAAATCCTTTTGATTTGTGATCAGCCCAGCGTTTAGTATCTTCCATTTTATTTTGATCCAGAAGTTGTGAAACACCCTGTATATATATTAAATATGATGTAGATGTTATATTAATTTTGTTCTCAAAAAAGGGGTTGTTTCGTTATTTTTTGAATTCATTTACTTGAAAATGGATATAGATATCAGCCGATATCAGTAGGTTTGAAAGTAGTAAGACTTTGAAATAAAGTATATGCGTGACATAGATGTTAAGGTGGGATTAAGAGCATTAAAACCTCAAATATTTTAAAACTAATAATATTATTTTAAACTTTGGCAGTATCTGTCATTCAGTTTTAAGGTCTATTTTTAATATAAATGACTGATTTTATTATTTGTTTTTTGTTGTAAAAAGGTCCTGAATTCTATTTCCAGTTTCGCCGGAAGTGATATAATATATTTTTTTAAATGGAATGATAGGGGAAAGTTTTCAAAGTCGTACTACCTACAGTAGCGTATCTAAGATTTAAATTTAGGGGGAGGGGTTAGTAATTATTTTATGAATATATTTATGTACAGGTGAAACATGTTCGAGTTCCTGATATGAAAAACTTTCTTATTAGGCACGCCAAAGAAAATTAATGTAGGTATTTAGGGGCCAACTTTTTGAGACATTAATAGGCACCACAGGAATATGCTATCGTCGTTTGTTTTTGAGCTACGGGCTAAAACTTGATTTTCGCTTATTTTAATACCTAATATTTCGTTTATTATAAAAGATTGAGATAAATTGCTTAGATAATTTTTATATAGTGTTTTACGTAGAATAACGTGATGTAATTAGAATTTTTTAAGTCAATAATTCTCGACCTGTAACACAAACATAATATTTTTTAAATAGGAACATAAGTTGAAAATAGTCTCATCTCTTTGTTTATTTCATAAGCTTTTCAATGATATATAAAACGTCTACATTCTTTTGTTTATGACTTTATACTCTGTAAGGGTAGAAACAAATGACTCTCCAACCCTTAATTTCTGCTCATATAGAAAACTCGAGACAGTTTCCAGTTTCTTTCTAAAACTTATTAGTGTTCACAGGGACACCAAATTACGGACGTCTTAGAACTCGCAGCTCTGCACAAAAGCTCTAACCTTGAGACTTTTTGTAACATTTGCCCGGAAATATAATTTTACTCTGTCTCATAATTACTTCAATCTAAAGAAAAACTCAAACTACAAATTTATCGGAAAAAATCCTAAGAAACAAATACGTAATAGTTGCTATGCCGGACTATCACGTAATTAAATTTTTTTCTGAAAAGGTAATATTTCAGTAATATTAGCTATCTTAATACAGCAATTTAAGAAATACTTTAAAACTTCTTTAACTCATTATTTTGGAAGTTAAGTCCTGAATGGAACAATAAACTAATTAAAGCGGAAAAGGATTAGGATATGTTCTTCAGTTTCAACATAATGAACATACTAGTTTGTGATGAAACTAATATTTATTTAATCCATATATACATTAATACAATCGTTATTATGAAACAGCTTTCTTAGTTTTGTGCAATACATTCCTTAACGTTGTCAATAATAGCCTGCAATTGTGGTGCGTACTCTCGGTGGACTCCGGCAAGACACTCTCTCAGGTCGTGTGGAACGTGTTCAACGACTTCGCGGACGGCATCTATAACAGCTAAAACTTGCTGGTTCAATTGTACCATCTGTTCATGGATGGGTTCGACCTGTTCACGGAGGCAGTGCACCATGTCGGACACATTGGGTTGGTTGTCACGGATGCAGGTCAGAGCACGGTTAACAATGTCCTCGCTGACGCTTTGGGCGAGGGAAATCAGGGCACGGAGCTCTTGGATCAGTGGGTCGACTTCGACTTCTGCGGCTTGGATGCAACCCTTGAAGAAGATGATTTGTTAGTAAACAAATCAAAGAAATAAATGGTCTTTGATAATATATTCAAAAATTCATTATCATTGTAAAGTACTAATGAAGTTATAAAATGTAATATTATGAACATGATGATAATAAAAAGGAGTCTAACAAGGTGTTAAGTGAAAAACAGGCCATGGCATGGGAATTAAAAATTTTCTCAAAAGTTTTCAATTAATTTTAGGCAAAAAAGTTTCAATTAAAAGTTGTAGATAATTTAATCTATGCCTAAAACACTAAACAGATTTTATTTTACGAAGTTGCTTTTCAGTGTGTCAAAAGTAAAGGGTTTCGGTAGAAGCTAAGTCTGGACTAGAAGATGACTTAAAATACCTGTCGAACTATTATCACCAGTCATTTAGCCCACAGTTTTTTAATTCTATATTTAAAGTAGCCGAAAGAATTTTGTAGAAATTTCTAACCATTTGTGTAGATTTTATAATTTGTTGAAAATGTAAACCTCCCGAATTATTATGAGTTTGGGCTCGTATATCTCAGTTATGCAGCATAGTCTGATGAAGTTATAAGTGTGTACCGAAACGTTGTTTTTGTAAAAATAAATTCTGTATTACAGAGTTTGTGTATTTTTTTTCTATAAGATAGACCGAACGCTCTTGTTTTATTGTATGACCATTCCATTGACTCATATCCGTAAATTGTCTTAGGGAAAAGTTTGTCTTAGTGTCGGACTGACAGATTTTGACTCCATGGAAAAAATATTTAAAAAACACAAATATATGTTGCAAAATAAATTTATATAGCGGAATATGATCGCAGCAGACTTTAGGTTTAATTTAGAAAAAGTCATGTATTTATTAGATATACAAAATGCTAAAATAAGTACATATATATTCGTATTTGGTTTTTAATATCTACATGTAATCAATATTCAAGGTTAAGGTAACATATATCCTGAAAAGTAACAGCTGAATAAGATGTTTGTCCTTATACCGTTTCAGAATCAGTCAGTGCTGCTTGCTATACTTAAATTATGTTGAGGTTTTCAGGTCACTTGTATATTAACATTTTCTTATCCTAGTTCCTTTACTGTATCGTTTGTTTGTGCAGGTTACTATTGGCCAATTTGACACTGCCCTAAATTTTCTGGAATATCTACTTGCAAGATAAAATTCAATATCTAATAATAGCCACTAAACCTGAACTCAATATGAGCATGTCATTTAATATTCTTGGCATACATATTAACGATGGACTTAATGGTAATGCTCATGTTATATCTATATGAAACCGTCTAGCCAGTATACTTTTTTTGTTAAAAAAACTCAAATCTCTCATTACTTTAAATAATATGAAAGTGGTATATTTCTCTTTATTTCACTCTGTAATATCATATGTTGTTGTACTTTGGGGAAATTCTACTCTTATTAATAAAGTCTTTATACTACAAAAAATCTGATGTGGCCAGCACATAACCTCTCGCCGTATATTTTACCTGGCTGTATGCATAAAGCAAAGAATATTTTTGTAAATACAAATAATATATTCATATAAATCTATGACGTATAAACTTCTTTATTATTCAATAATAGCATGTCTCAACATGAAGATATTTTACCATATATTATGTTACAATAAATTACAAAGTAGAGTTTACCATATATAAATATTAGGCTGGTAACAGCAATTTTCAATTCGAACAACGTTGTTTACTTTCTCTTCATATTCTTCTAGTAAAAACATTAATTTTGAGCGGTCTAAAATGTATATATGGATTGTGCATCTATTCTTACATATCTTCTTTTACATTTTATTTTTTCATACATGTTATATCTAAATAACACTAATTCCCTTTAATAAAGTGACGGATAGATTGCACTCCGATTATTCTTATATCGATGTGTAATTTTGTCAATATTTACAACTTACTTGAGAAGAATTTGATAGCTTTTTCGCAATTCAAAGTTACTCTAGTCTATAGTACTGGTGTACATTGTCCCATAATGTTTGAAACAAATTTAAGTCCTTCAACCTAGACTTGTCATCTCCATAATAGTCACAGATCAAGAACTAAGGGATTCTCCAAGTACATTTTTCTTTCATTACTCATTATTTCTGACACTGACATTTATCTGTCAGTTACAAATAATTTAAATTATCAACTATTTTTCATGGCATTCTTTCGGCTGTCAAATTTATTACAACAGATTATTTTCTATATTATACTTCTTTTATCTCTAAATCTATGGAATATATAATAAAATATTTAAATGTATCAGATAGAGAATTTAATTTTCTTTAATATTACCACGAAAAATTTTCAAAAAATAATATTTAGAAGATTTTTTTTCAAGAATCTTCTACTTCCGGTTGTCCAATTATTACCAAAACCTTTTCAGATCTTCCCATGAATGTCCGATTGGGAAATACGTTGTTAAACAAATTTTAAGTCTTATAGTTTTTGAGTAACCGTCCTTCCAACATCCCACACACACACATCCACACACACACACACACACACACACACAGACATCATCGTAAAAATATTAAAATCGGATTGTAGGGACCTTAAAACGTGCTTATTCAATAAAATCTGGATATGCGATTTTTAGCATGAATCCAATACCTCTCTTAGCGAGAGGTAAAAAGAGCTATTAGAATAATGTTTAATCTAAATTTTAGAGATCACTGTAAATCTATATTCATCGTAGCTAAAATTATGACGTTATAAGTTTAAACATTTGTTTAAACAAAATGGTGACTTTTATGAATATGAAACTAGATCGGCTAAATTAATACGAAAACCCAAATTTAGACGTACTTCATCAATTAAAAATTCATTAAATGTTGGTTTTTATAATGCTTTACCAAACAATGTCAAAAAATTAAATCTTAAAATTTTTAAAGTTGTAAAAAATTATCTTATAAATAATGGTTTTTACTCTACGGACGAATATCTTCACTCTAATTTTTCGTTCTTGTGAAACACAGTTGGGGATGTTTATTTATTATTATATATTAGATTATTATTTTAAGATGTACTGAAACATTTTGTAAATGTATTACAATTAATAAATATCTATTCATATTGTTTATCTTTTAGTAAAAATGATGGAAGAGCAGAGATTTATAAATACAAAGAGAGACATACGTATCATTTTACAGTATTTTATCTTGCAAATTTATGTTACCTAGTCCTAAAAATGAACTGCAGAAGGAAAAAGAAAAATAGCTGTTATATGTTTAACGTTTTACGGACTTGCGCATTAATAATAAAATAACTAGAACTTGAGCACTGTTTATGTGTATGTAATTAGACATTTTTAATTTAATAAAAAAATATTGTAATTAGTTGACCCCATTTGTTAAATTATTTGGTCACCGGGCATTGGCCCGGTTGCCCGGCGGGCCAGTCCGACACTGGTTTTTCTTTAATATATCTGAAACTAAAAGTGATATCGACTTGCGGTTTGAAATATTGAATTTAGCAGACTTTTGTTATCGTACTCTCTGCCGGTTGATATATTTGTAGGTATCAGCGAAAAAAATCTAAAATTTCCCTTACTCTGATTCCGATTCTGGCCCCTCCAATGACGGCTTCCAGTGCTTCCCTTTCGGCGCGAACGCATTCTAAAGCACCTCGTCCTTGTTCGATGAGTTGTTGAATGCGGTCACGAATTGCCTGGATGATGTCTGGAAATTCCGCAATGATCTCTTGGATTTTGTCCCTGATGGTCTGGATGACTTCTGGCAAATTTTGGACGATGCCGTTGATGATTTCACGAATGCGTGCAAGTGCGTTGTGAATGGCGTCAATCACATCGTCTAAGTCCTTGTTGGAGGCCTTCTGCAAGTGGCTGGGGAAGTTTTTCTCCACGGGGCGGATTTGGAAGCCCTGGAAAAGAAAAGAAAGAAAAATAATTAGTTTTAATTTAATTTTTTATGATTGGTTGGGAGCTTAAAGAATTGTAAAGTGCATTATTGTTCAGTGGAAATACTTTGAACATATAAAATAAGATTCTAAAACATGAACTAAATGTCTTCTTTTCAATAATTGAATATTAATGAGTGTCTGGTCGCGAATCTGGGAAATAGGGATCGATTTCAACAGACGCCAAATAAAAATATTTCGAATTTTAAATGCACAAAAGTAACACCTGTGGTGCTATCTCCCCGCCAGCAATGAGTGCTCGTGAGGTGACGCATGGCAAACGCTTGTTCGGTACGAATGTCATCATCATTACCGAATCGGTGTACAAAGCAGATTGACGCACTCATAGTGATGGGTAATATACCGTGATTTATTTATTCATTTTACTTGAACAAGCAAAGGTATAGAAAATTTAAAATTATGAAAAGTAAATATGATTAAAAAGGTTTAAAAAGTAATTTCTTATAGTGTTTCTTACCTGGACGGCCACAATGGCACAGATGAAGAAGAGAATGTATTTCATTTTGCTGGTACACTACAGAACTGCAATGATGCTCGTACAACTCCTACTAACCCTATTTATACTAATTTATTATCAGTTGACCCTAAATAAGCACTATTTGATATACGATAAGATGCAGTTTTTTGATAACAAAGAACTTTGAATATTGCTATGATTGGGGTATTAATCAGGTGTCACCTGTTAACATTATCTTAGAAAAACAGAATACGGATAAAAATTTCATTGAAATGGATTATATAAAAAATGAATTATTGTTTTATAATAATAATAAGTAAGCATATCATTTCGGATTATTATTTGGAATGATAATAATCTTTATCAAACGGCATCTCACGCCATGGCCTCTCAAAGTTGACGTGAAGAGAGCACTATAAGGGTTACTTTTGTTTCAAGTGGTCAGTCGGATTTGAATCCAGGTAATTAGAACCATATTCAGTAGCTTAAGAGCACTCAGCCATTGTTTGAAAATAAAACAATGTAATATAAATGATATATTAGTGGATGCAATAAACAATAAATAAACATCACTACTATAAAAGTTCTTTCGTTGAGTAATTTCGGTAAATAGTGTAATCTTTGGATCTGGGGTGCATAAAAAATTAAAGTTGTTACTATCAACTCCATATTTGATGGCTGGAATATTTTTTGCAGTCAAAAAAAAATTGTTTTCATAAATCAGTTCGATTTGCCATTTTTAATACCCCGTTCTCTCCAAATGCCAAAAGCAAACTTTGAAAGTAGTTTGGCGTTCCATAATAGTTAGTGTTGGTCTATGTGTTAGGGATTAGGCGTGGGGCTATGTTATTTCCAAAAGTTCTATGTACCATCTTTTATTGAAAGGTATTAAAACGGCTAGATAAACTGTGTGGTGTTTATAGTATTCTCTCATAATTAAGTTATAAAATGAAGAATAAAGAAGGGAATAGTGTTTCTCTGTTTCGGAATAAGATTGAATTTAATTCTTAAACGATTTTTGGTGATATTTTGTCATTTGGAATTGACATGACTGCAATAAATATACAAAATACCTAGGCAACTGTAAGAACAAAAACCACAACTCACTACCGCCAACCTTCATATTTTCATAATCTATAAAAAATCCTTTAATGGAAATTGTTATATATTTGTATTAAGAAATAATAAAAATGACCCCCGAAACATAGAAAATAGTAGAAAACACTTGCTATGGAAGGCTATTCAAGCACTCTTTTGTTCATCCACTAGCCCTTGCGCGCTCGTGTCCGAGTTTACAACTCGCGTAGTAGTACAGATATATAGAGTGACACTGAAAAACGGGCCACTCAAAATAACTTTTTTCTTTATAATTATTTTTTAATTTTCCTGATATATTTGTAAACTAGGCTAAGGGGCTCACAAATGATCGTATACATATTTATATTTCAAATGGGTCATCCCATATATTTTTACATATTTGGAATTACGAATTCAGCGATATGCTTGAAGGAAACTTTTATTGAAAAAATAAATTACAAAAACTTAAGAGAAAATTATGAATAATTAACCTGGTAAGCCACATCAGGTAGGCTGTGATAACAAATTGATAATTTTTTTGATGCAAATATCTTACAAAAATAACTTACTCATTAAACAATTAACTTAAATATTACTCAATATTATCTCAACTGATTTGACAGCCTGCCTGATATCATTCCTTAGCAGGTTAATTATTCATAATTTTCTCTTAAGGTTTTGTTATTTATTTCTTCAATAAAAATTCACTTCAAACATATTATTGAATTCATAATTTTACATAGATTTCAAATATAGGGTGGTTACCGGCACAGCCTAACATAGGACTTTAACATGTAAAATCCGACTTTCCTATTTCCCTGCTTCCCTAATTATTTTAGGTAAAAAAGCTTCAAATAAAAGTTGTAGAGCATAAAATGCATTTGAATCAATAAGCAAAAATAATTGTGTATGCCTTGTAACGGCAGAAATTAGGTATATGTCGAAAATCACCTCAAAAATAGCAATAGCCATGGAATTGAGACAAAATAAATAACAAATATCTAACGGTTTGTCTTGGTAGGGTAATTTATTTTTATTAGGTATTATTCCTAATTTCTGTTCCAATTAACAATTATCTGTAAATTTAAATTTATATGTGTTCACTTGAACAGAAATTACAAATAATAAAAATAGATTAACCTAGTTTGACAGGTAAATCGTTAAAATTTGTTAATTTTGTTTCAATTCCATAGCTATTTTTGGAGTGATTTTCCGCATTTTCATACCTAATTTCTGCCGTTACAAGGCACACAAAATGAATTTTGTTTATAAAATTGATGATGCCCAAGTATAAAATAGGTTTTTCGGAAAAGGTTTTTTAAAATAAAAACTTAAAATGTCATATTTACACTATTCTTTTTACCTCTCGCTAAGAGAGGTATTGGATTCATGCTAAAAATCGCATATCCAGATTTTATTGAATAAGCACGTTTTAAGGTCCCTACAATCCGATTTTAACATTTTTACGATGATGTCTGTGTGTGTGTGTGTGTGTGTGTGTGTGTGTGTGTGTGTGTGTGTGTGTGTGTGTGGATGTATGTGTGTATGTATGTAGGATGTTGGAAGGACGGTTACTCAAAAACTATAAGACTTAAAATTTGTTTAACAACGTATTTCCCAATCGGACATTCATGGGAAGATCTGAATAGGTTTTGGTAATAATTGGACAACCGGAAGTAGAAGATTCTTGAAAAAAAATCTTCTAAATAATATTTTTTGAAAATTTTTCGTGGTAATATTAAAGAAAATTAAATTCTCTATCTGATACATTTAAATATTTTATTATATATTCCATAGATTTAGAGATAAAAGAAGTATAATATATAAAATAATCTATTGTAATAAATTTGACAGCCGAAAGAATGCCATGAAAAATAGTTGATAATTTAAATTATTTGTAACTGACAGATAAATGTCAGTGTCAGAAATAATGAGTAATGAATTAAAAATGTACTTGGAGAATCCCTTAGTTCTTGATCTGTGACTATTATGGAGATGACAAGTCTAGGTTGAAGGACTTAAATTTGTTTCAAACATTATGGGACAATGTACACCAGTACTGTAGACTAGAGTAACTTTGAATTGCGAAAAAGCTATCAAATTCTTCTCAAGTAAGTTGTAAATATTGACAAAATCGGAGTGCAATCTATCCGTCACTTTATTAAAGGGAATTAAGGTTATTTAGATATAACAAGTATGAAAAAATAAAATGTAAAAGAAGATATATAAGAATAGATGCACAATCCAGATATATACATTTTAGACCGCCCAAAATTAATGTTTTTACTAGAAGAATATGAAGAGAAAGTAAACAAAGTTGTTCGAATTGAAAATTGCTGTTACCAGCCTAATATTTATATATGGTAAACTCTACTTTGTAATTTATTGTAACATAATTTATGGTAAAATATCTTCATGTTGAGACCTGCTATTATTGAATAATAAAGAAGTTTATACGTCATAGATTTATATGAATATATTATTTGTATTTATAAAAATAATCTTTGCTTTATGCATACAGCCAGGTAAAATATACGGCGAGAGGTTATGTGCTGGCCACATCAGATTTTTTAATTTGACTGACCGGTTTCGATCTTTTACTAGATCATTTTCAAAGTACGGTAGAGACTACAAAATACAAAAATAAGCAAATACGGTACAATGCACATGATAAAAATAAACACAATAATACATTTAAAAAAAAAACAAATACTTACAAATTACACACTATAGAAAAATTACTAGGCAAAAATGTATATGCATATTTTGGAAAAAAATATGACAAAGTAAATCGTCAGATACGTACAACTAGTAATGAAAGAATAAAGGAATCAACAGGATAATGCAGAAGGGAACGGAAACTTATCACGTAATAGCGTCGAGGTTTAATAAGATATTTATATTCGCGCTATTATTTAAGTTAGTTTTATAATAGCGCGAATATAAATATTCTATTAAACCTTGACGCTATTACGTGATAAATTTCCGTTCCCTTCCGTATTATCCTGTTGATTCCTTTATTACCCTTTACATTTTACATTTTAATGATAAAAGTAAAGTCTAAGAATAATTTTGTGCGCCACTGTATTTTATTCTGTTTTTTATTATTTTGGTATAAAAATAACTGTATAAAAACAATTTGTAATATAAATACTAACATGTGAAACCACTAAGTGTGTCATATGAGTAAAGCAAAAAGACAAGTGAAGATTTCAGTTTGACATTAAGCGGATTTCGGTGTTCAGTTGGGAGAGCACCCTGCTAAACAAAAAGAGGTCCTTCGTTCAAGTCTCAGTGAAGTTTATGAAATTTTCATAAAAATCTTTCATCAGTAAGTATACAGGGTGTTTATATACTTAAGGGACGATAACATTAGCTGTAAGTCAAAAAGTCATAATCCGCAAAGTCCAAATCTGCCAAAAATCAACTGATTCTTATATTTTGAGAAATTTTTGGAAAATTAAAAACACATCGTAGAAGACTTCTTATAGATAAACAAAAAACCTCATTTGGCCAAAGTTAATGTTTTTAAGATACTAATGGAAAAAAGACGAAAAATCAGTAAATTAGATGATCTATTAAATCTCGGAAGCAGTTGATAATTGGACTTTCCGAATTAAGACTTTTTGACTTAATTTTAGCTGGTTTACATTTTGTACAGTCTGTAAGTAGAGTAAAAATTACGCACGTGTTAAAAATTGAGTTAATTAATTTTTACATGTAACGAAAATGAAATCTTTACTAATTTAACACCACTCAACTATTTTTAACTCTGAAAATAGCGTAGACCTGACGGTGTATTAACCATACTAAGTCCGAAAAGTTGACTCTGTCGGGTCCAGAAGTAAAACTATATTTTTTTTCTAAATCAATTTGAATTTGATAATAAATAAATTATTAAATAATACGATAGATTGTGCACTCTTATTGAGTACAATTAATTTTCTAGTACCTAGAGAACATGCCAGACATGTACAGTCTTTTTATTACAATACTAGCAAAACTAATATGCTACAAAAATCTCCTATTTATGTAATGTTGAAAAATTGTAACAATTTAGATGCTGATATTGATATTTACATGTCCGTTGCTTCCTTTATTAACCATCTTAATATATAATTAGCTATTTGTTAATTTTTACCTAGTTTTAAATGACTGCAGTGTTTCTATATTTATGCTTGTTTATTTTTTGTCCCGTAATTGGTCATGTGACAGTTGGGCAATAAAGATTTATTATTCATATTATTATTATTATATAAATATCGTATTTATGATAAAGCGGCGTACCACTCACTGTTTGCATTCTAATATTGCATGCCAACGGGCCATTATTTGCCCCGCTCTATTGGAATGAAGACATGCATTGAATGGTACTTCTACCTGCTCTGAGTACTCTGTTTACTAATAATTTTTGGAACTACAGTTTTCGTTTTCATAAGAAATTATTTCAACAAAAATAGTATTTACGTCAAAGGAACAGTAAGATTAAATATTGAAAGAAGCTTTCAGAAACAATATTTAGGTTTAGTTCTGTAATGTTTTTAATTATTTAAACGACGTTTCGATAGCGAAGTGCTGTCTTAATCAGGTAAATAACAAAGTAAGATTATTTTACTATATTTCAACAGACCCGTTTGCATCTAATGTAATGCAAGCAGTGAGCGATAAGCCGTTTCGTCATAATTACGATATTTATAGTTTTATTGCTGGACCCGATAGAGTTAATTTTTCTGACTATAATGTGTACACTTTTTCCATGAAAAATGAACTTCTCTGTTAAAAAAATCAATCTACATTCATCAGTTTGACAAACATATATGATGAAATTTGAGAGACAAAAAACTCTGATAACGCATTGTGCTACAAAAACAGATACAGTATATTTTTTTAAAGATATATGATCAAGGTCATCTAAGAATTGTATAAATTAAGATTTTAGCTTCGTCCATTTTGTCAAATTCAGTAAGTAGTGTCGTTACTTAGTTTTTGTGACTACACATAAGATACTACAGTAGAGGCGTTTTAAACCGAACCAACGTTAATCCGAACATCCAGTAATCCGAACATTGGCACAACATCTAGCACCTGTGATTCTTGGAAAAAAACTGTCAAATTTTGCTTTACTTTTCACCACGTTTTCACCCCTGATGTGGCGGGATGTGATAATCATTTTAGTCTGATATTACAACTGGTGGATGTATGTAAATACATTGTTTACTAAATAATAAATAATACTTCGACGACTGGTCTCAAAGCCGGAATGAACGACCGAAAAAATATATTTTCTTCAGAATTAATTATTGATGTATTATTTTTAATTCATCATGACGCTTACATCCCGATTACAATATAATATTACTTAGCAATATGAAGAAGTAATATAAACACCAGTACATATATGTACCTACACGAAAAAATTTAAAACTAAAAATGTAAAGTAATAATTATGTTTTTTGTTTCCATTTTTAATATTAGCCTTATTTTTTATTCTAATAAATATTTCAAAACTTTCTAAATTGACGTTATTTACACTTATCCATACAAATTCAGCAATCCGAACAAATAGTTAGTCCGAACACCACTTACATTTAGCATTTCGGATTAAAGGGTCTCTACTATACTGTTTTATTATTATAAAAATATATGTAGAAGCATTCAAAATTCAAAACTAAGTCATCTGGTAAATTTATTATCAAATGTAAAACCAAATATGTGAAAAATAAGATAATGACTGGCTTCATGGGTGTAAATATTTTGTATTTCAAAAGTGTTTTATAATTTCTATTCATAATTGGGTTAGCACATATCCAAAATTATCTTATTAACAGATTTTACATTAGTACACTAAGTTTTTGAAAGATTTCCGATCAAGGTCATCTACGAATTGTATGAATTCAGATTTTAGCTCCGCCCATTCGGACAAATTCAGTAGGGTCGTTTACTGAGTTTTAATGAGGGTACATAAGATACTACTGTTATTTTAATATTATTAAAATATATGTTACAGTAAAATCATTCAAAATTTAAAACTAAGTCAAATGGTAAATTTATTAGCAAATGTGAAACCAAATATGTGAAAAATGAGATAATGATACAGTGTCAATGTAGTGATACTGACAGAAAATGACGTTATTTGGCTATGAATCAAGGTAATATATATCAATTAATAAATAAACTTATGTTACAGCGAAAGTATTGTCAACAACGAGCATCGTTTTAAAATGCAATGTCCTAATTTAGTCGAAACAATATGAATTTTTGGAATACAAATGTATTATATCCAACCTATCGCACACGTTTGTAGTCTTTGCAAATGAGAGAGACAAATGTATGCCAATTTGTTAATTCGTTCATGATACATACCTTGATCGGACATCTCAAAAAAAATACTGTATATATTTTTTTAAATAAATAGGTACAACATAAAGAAACAATATTTTATTACAACTCATCATGATTACAAGCTTTCAGTCTCAGAACAACTCTTTCAGTATTTGTCATCGTTTCAGTCTTAACATCTTTCAGGCATTCAGCTGCATCATTCGCTGCCTGTGCAGCAATATTTTCAGTAACGTCCATACTTTCAGTGACAGTTTCTTTCAATATATTCAACATATTCTTAATTTCATTGATTTCCTCTTCCAGACATTGCGACAATCCTGTAGCATCTTGTCCGTGTTTATTTCCACATTTATTTATCTTCTTTGTCATTTCTTGAGCAAGTTGGCTTGCTTTTTCCATTAATTCTTTGACCTCCCCTTGAATGTCTTTTGTTCTGTCTTGCGCTATGGCAACGCAATCGTTAATTCCGACTTTTGTTACTTCGTTGAGTTCTGTGAGTTCGTCTTCGGATCTTTCAGCACATTCTGAAGTAACAAAAGAAGAGTCTTTGACTATGTTTTCTATTTCTTCGCGAGCTGAGTCGAAGATATCGGCGATGTTGAAATCGCCTACCACATTTTTTAGGTTGGATTCTAAGTTCTTGAGGACTATGGGTAAACGGGTTGATAGATCATCGACAATTGATTTTATATTGTTAGTTAGGTCTTCTACTAGTTTGACGATGTGGCTGATACTTGTTTTTTCTTGTGGTGAGTTAAAATCTGCACGTATTATTTGAAAATTCTGGAAAGAAAAAAGTAATTTAATTATTTAAATCGTACGGTATTTAATTCAAGTACATAATAATAGTGGGTCATGGGTCGCGAATTTTTAATCAGTATTGGCGTCACTATTTCTATTATTTTCTTTCTTATAAATCTTTAGCTAAATTGAAAACGAAATATAATTCTATAAAGCAAAAGCTCAGTTGCACCACCGACACTTAAAATTTAAACTTGGTTTTATTCAGTAAATTCAACTAATTGTTCTCAAATGGAAGAACGCAATTTTTTATTACATTATTCCTAATTTTAAATATCATTTTTTTAAATAATTATTATAAAACCCTATACAATATTTATATCGTTGAAATCAGAAAAAATCTCTATTTAAGGCAGGGATGGAATAACGTTAACGAATTGTTAACGTTATAAAAAAATAATTCGTTACATAACGTTGTAAATAGCTTAATAAAAAACAAAATAACGTTATGTGACGTTATAATAACGTTATTTTTGTTTCGTTATTACAACGGTACAATAATCGTATTTTTCTTAAGTTTGTGATAAAAATTCATTAAAAATTAAAATTAAAAACATTGTATTAAAATAACTTACACATATCTTATTCTACAAATGAAATAAAGTGTTCAACATTTGTATTTGACCACTAATGCCATCTATTTATTATAAAACACGAAAAAAATTGGATATTATACTTTCAAACGGCAAAAGTCTTGTAAAATTTATAAACTTGGATAACGTTATAGTGAAACGTTATTTTTTATGGTACGGTTATATAACGTTATTTTATAATTATAACGTTATTAAAAAAATTAGCGAATGAAACGTCATTATGACGTTATCGGGTATCGTTACGTTAAGTTTTCTATCCCTGATTTAAGGGGCTAAAAAAAATTATAGCCTGCTATTTATAAAAATATGATGTAAATGTTATGTTAATTTTGTTCTCAAAAATGTGGGTTGTTCCGCTATTTTTTTAATTCATTTACTTGAAAATATCAGAAGGTTTGAAAGTAGTAAGACTTTAAAATAAAGTATATGCGTGATGTAGATGTTAAGGTGGGATTAAGAGCATTAAAACCTCAAATATTTTAAAACTAATAATATTTTTTTAATCTTTGGCAGTATCTATCATTCAGTTTGAAGGTCTAGTTTTAACATAAATGACTGATTTTATTATTTATTTTTTGTTGTAAAAGGTCCTGAATTCTACTTCCAGATTTTGGTAAATGACCACGTTTTAAGGTCTCTAGAATCCATTTTTAACATTTTCACGATGATGTCTGTGTGTATGTGTGTGGGTGTGGATCCTCTTTACGCTCTAACTCAAATACTATCATTCAGAAAGTTTTGAAACCATGTATTTCTACCTTATTCTAATACGGAAAGAAGCCATTAGATTTTGGTGGCAATCGGACAACCGGAAATGGCAGTTTACTTGAAGCACAAGATAGTTTTTCTTCAAAAAGTACCTTTAAATGTATTTTTTTCGCAATTTATTATTATAAAAAGTGAAGATTATTCCACTTTCTACAGGTATGCTTTAATACTTTTTCTGTATATTCTATAGATAAATTTATAAAGTAATATAAATATTATACCCCATAGGTAAATGGTGAAAGGCATTGTGTTGGCCACATCAGTTTTTTATAAATGGAATGATAGGCGAAAGTTGTCAAAGTCGTACTACCTAGAGTAGCGTATCTAAGAGGGAGGGGTAGTAATAATTTTATGAATATGCTTATGTACAGGTGGAACATATTCGAATTCCTGATATGAAAAACTTTCTTATTATGCACGCTAAAGAAAATTAACGTTGGTCTTTGGGCCAACTTTTTGAGACATTAATATTTCGTTTATTATAAAATATATAGATAAATTGTTTCGATAATTTTTATACAGTGTTTTACATAGAATAATGCGATGTAATAAATTTAAGACAATAATTCTCGAGATATAATACAAACATAATATTTTTTTAAATAGGAACATATGTTGAAAACAGTCTCATCTCTGCTTATTTCATAAGCTTTTCAGTGATATATAAGTCTATATTCTTTTGTTTTAAACATGAATAAAGCAAGAATTATTAAATTTTTGGGGTGAAAAAATCAGATCAATTGTTTCTTTTTTATATTATTTTCTCTATTTTCACTTATTTTTCTAATTTCTATATTTCCGAAAGCACATTAAATCATATTTTTCGAATTGTACAACTATAACGCCGATGAAAAATTAACTTATTCGAAAATAATTGACAAAAATAATTCTTAGAATTTATTTAATAGATATAGAATGAAAATAAACAAATGATGATATGTAATTGCATTTTTCATTTGTTTCTTAATAAATTTTATTTTTTATTTTACCCCATAAATTTAATAATTTTGTATTCATGTTTAAAACAAAATATTGTTGTTAAACATAATTAAAAAGCTTATAAAATAGGGGGAAAGATGAAACTATTTTTAACATTTATGTTCCCATTTTAAAAAATCTGTTATAACCAGCACAATACCTCTCACCACTTCCGTTTTTGGTTACATAAGTATAGGGCGCTAGCAGTCATGGGACATTGTTGGCCTTGACAAGCAGATACGGGGGCCTATGTTAGAATGACAATTATTAATTATGTACATAGATGTCAAAATCAGAATTTTTCATTAAAAATTTCAAGATTTTCTAAATTCACGTAGTTAATCTGTCACTACGAGTGTGGAATTTACTTGTCGAGGAAAATAAACCACATGGAATTGGATAATCACTAAATTTAGAATGAAAAATTAAGATATTTGACATCTATGTACATAATTACTAGCTATCATTCTGACAGGGGCCCCCATATCTGCTTTTCAAAGCCAACAAAGTCACATGACTGCTCGCGCCCTATTGTATTTAACATTTCTTGTATACCAACACCCTACACCAACAATTCTACCTACATATATTCTTTATTTTATTTAATTTTTAATTCATTCTATGAAGAAATTTTGTCCTACTCTTCTAATTTTTCGAGATGTTTCCAGTTCGTTGTCGGGATTAACAGTATTTCTGAAGGGTATATATAATATACCTATAATATTAAATATTTAACTATTAATACAATAAGAAATAATACATGTATGTATTTCCCAGAAAAAGTCTTCAGTAATGTCTCTACATTTTTGACATTGACATTTATCTGTCAGTTACAAACATTTCAAATATTCATTTGGTTTCCATGACATTATTGGGCTGTGAGATTTATTACAACATATTATTATATACCTTATATATCTTAATCTCTAAATCTATAAAAGATATAATAAAATATTTGTAAGTATCAGATAGAGAATTTACTCTTCTTTAATACAAGCAAAAATAAAAAATTAAAAAAAAATTTTTGAAGATTTTTTTTAAGAATCTGCTACTTCCTGTTGTCCAATTATTACCAAAACCTTTTCAGCTCTTCCCCTAATGTACGATTGAGAAATATGTAGTTAAACAGATATCAATTATTATAGTTTTTGAGAAATCGTCCTTCCAACCGACCCACATTAACACATACACACACACATACATCCAAATGGGATTGTAGGGACCTTAAAATGTCCTTAATCATTAATATCTGGATTTGCGATTTTTAGCATGAATCCAATACCTCTCTTAGCGAGAGATAAAAATATAATGTTTGTGTTGTCTCAAGAATTATTAAGTTTTGAGTCAATATGGCGTCAAATTGCTGTACGTTAGTAAACCTAGGGTCTTCAGTAACGAACAAAAAAATTATCAGGTACGATTTAGTTGACCAGTATGCATTAGCCAACTTTCCCGTACATATATTTTTGTATTCCCTGAAGTTATTTAAATGAACTGAATCTAGTTATTAATTTATCAAAATTATGAAAATATAATATATTATCAGTTTGTCATGACATTTTCCTGAGGAAATATTTTGACATTTACATTATGTATCGTTTGTTTTTGATTACTTGGAACTGCCAAAGAAATAGAAATCATATTTGTATTTAAATTTTAGTTATTTTGTGGGTAATGAATGCAATAATTGAAAAGTGCACCACAGCACACATTTTTGTGTTTGTTTAACTATTGAGATTAGAAGCATTAAATTATCAAAAAGATTCCAAAATACAAAATAATAGTTTAATATGCAAATAAAACAAAATCTTACCTGTGAAAAGCAAAGAATTACTAAAAATAATATGCAAAAATTGGCCATAGTTACAGATCTGTCACTTTTAACACGTATTTCACTTTTTATCAATAAAGTTGAAATGTCGCCATATCAACAATCTTATCTTATTTTTTTGAAATTATTTTTATTGGTACAAAAATACTTATCAGTTTATGTACATATCTATTTAACTGATTTTTAAAGATGATTAAAAAGTCTTGTAAACATATTGCATGTTTATTAGAGACAAATAGAATTGCTGGATTAAATAAATAGATTTAATTTCCGAAAATTAGAGATAAAACTAATTTAATTATTTCAAAGAAGCATACTACAATAAAATTAATCATTTGCATGTTTTATTAGTTTGCTATTAATAATATACTACCATTAATTTCTTATCTTTGTGTTAGAACTATAAAATAAATTAATTTAATATAACTGCCGGTTTTTACCTTCCGTCACCTATAGGTAAGGAAGGTATTGTCTTTGGTCAAAAAAATCGGTGGTGAGTTTCCATTGAATAAGCACGTTTTAGGGTCTTTACAATACGATTTTACTATTTTTACGATGATGTCTGTATGTGTGTGTGTGTGTTCGTATGTGCGTGTGTGTGTGTGTGTGTATGTGTGTATGTGTGTGTGTGTGTGTGTGTATGTGATCGTTTTTTCCTGCACGATATCTCCAATACTAGAATTCCAAAAATTACAATTCTTGCGTATTCCTCTTCCTTACAACCATATGCAGACTTGATTAGATTTTGGTTATAATTGGTCAACCGGAAGTACCCTCATTTGAAGATTTTAACAGTTTTTCTTGAAAAACTCAGTTAAATGTTATTATAACTTAAAGAATATATTATTGTCTATACGATTTGATTGCATTTTATATTTCATATTTAACAGATATAGGATTAAAGAATAATAAAGATAAAAAAAATCATATAAATTTCATAATTCAGCCAGCTATGCTAACTTAACCATGGAAACTGCTAATATATTCAGGTAATTCAAATTGACAGATGTCAGTATCAATAAAATGTAAATCAATGACAGAATAAGGGAAGTAACTCTAGTGTTAGAAGTTTCTGGATATAAGAAAGACGATTACATTGGTTTGAACATGTCATGAGAAGCGATGAATATATTAATAGAAGGTGGAAGAAACATAGGAAGACCAAATATAAGATGAAAAGATTGTATTGCAGAAGACTTGAGAGAAAAGGAACTGAATGAGGAAGACACGCGAAACAAAAATGAGTGGAAGAAGAAAATAAAAAATAGCGACCCCCTAACGAATGGGAAAAACTAAAGAAGAAGAAGTAGATGTCAGTGTCAAGTGCAATTTGCATAGTTTGTTTATGAAATAACTTTACTGGAAATATAGCATCTTTTGCAAAAAAAATATATGTATAGGGCGCGTGCCTTTGGCAAGCAGATATGGGAACCCGTATCAAAATGACAGCAATTAATTATGTCCATAACTGACAAGTGTCATAATTTTTCATTCAAAATTTCATGATTTTCTTATTTCATGTGGTTTGTTTGTTATCAGGAGAATGGAATTCAGTTGCCGAGAAAGGGAATCATAAAATACCAAAAAATTAGAATCTTTTAGAAGAAAATTTATGTATGGAATTTGTACATAATACACAGGATTGACGGAAGGTATTGTGCTGGCCACAACAGATTTTTTATTTTACTCTTGAAAAATCGGACCAGCCGATATGTCTAGAGTATTTACATAGTTTAGTTTATTTAGTGACTATTTTACATAAAAATGTTTATAGTACGTCATTACATAACAAATGAATATCTAACCTATGGTAACTTAGCTACATGCTACATGTGCGAAATCACAAAACGTTTTCAGAACGCTCTAGTTACAAAATAAATAACCGGTTGTAGAAACGTTTCATTGGTTAATGGACCATCAAAATGAACAAAATTCGAATCAGTTTCCTTGTTTTTATGATATTTTATTCGTTTTGATGATTTGTTTTAACTTCAAATATTAGTTTGTAATACAAATTTATGGATTACAGGCCATAATTTTTATTTTTGTAATCGGAGACTATTAAATTTGATACAAAGATGCTCGAAAAATAGGGTGTAACCTTTGGAAAATGTAACACGAATACCAAAACAAGAATAAAATAGTAGTAATCGATTTCTTTCAATATATAAAATAGTGTTAAACATCTGCTAATGTCCTTGTCCAATATCGGATATACAGCCACAACATGCTGTGGATTCATTTAAAGTTACAAAGACCGAAATTTATTTGCTATTATTTAATAAACTTTACCAGAATCTAACTTAATCATTACTAATATTCAATTCTGATTAAGCAATATCTGTTGAACTGAAAAAATTCGGATTTGGGTATTTTCAGGTGTTCAGTGCCCGAATTTGGGCTTAGACTGTAGTAGCATCGACATTATTATTAATAGAAATATTAAAGTCGTTCAAAATTTTAATTAATGTTATTTCATTTTCCAGGTACAAGAATGCATAACTTTTTGAAATATATTTGAATGGGGTAAGTGACCAAATTTTGATTTTTACGTTACATGTAGAAAAAAAATACCCGCATTTTTTTAAATTTATTAAGTATCAGGTATATGTGACATTGTGGCGTCATTGTGGTAGGACTGTGGAAGAAGACATATAGACTGGGAGGAATAGAAATAATTATAGCCAGCTGCAGTGGCGGGTTTAGCAAATAATGATGGGAGGGGGGGGGCACGAAATTAGGAAATATAAATTTTAAATATATATCGCATGATCACTAAAAAAATATTGAATATTAGTTCCTGTTTTTGTACGTCTGTTACGTCATTTTACAATTCGTATGCGGGTCATCTTCTAGTCCAGATTTATCTCCTACCGAGATACTTTACTTTTAGCACAATGAAATACAATTTCGTAAAAATGTAGTGCGTACAGTAAAACCTATCTTGCAAGACATATGTGACAATACTCACAGAAAAATGTGCAGGGCTTAGGATACAATGTCTAATAGAATTAAGGCTGGTATTACTAATAAAGGCGATGTAACCCAATATTAAATGGTGGAATACTTGAATAACATTCAGTTTTTGTAAGTTTAAAATCTATATTTTGAACCATTTGAATGAAATTTGTAGAAATTTCTCACCATTTGCGTAGGTTTTATAATTTGTTTGTTGAAAATGTAAACCGGCCGAAATATTATGAGTTTGGGCTCGTATATAATATGTGAATGATAATAATATTTTTTAAAAATGACAGGGAGTACACGTGCCCGTTTGCCTTCCCTCTAAATCCGCCACTGGCTATGCTATAAACCTACCATTAGCCGGTTTCCCACGGCACCTGGCTCGGTGAGCTTCGCGCCGCTCGTGACTTGGTCGAGCACGAGCTTTAACGAGCCTTGACAAGTCTCAGGGCGCCTGACTCGTGGCTAGTATGCGGTTTGTTTGTACTGGTTCGAACGAGTGAAACCGAACTATTCACGTCGGTATCTACGCGGTTGAACACAATCTAAAAATTTTGTCCATGAAGCATGAATATATTGGAACGTCGGAAAGGTGGTACATGCCGAGTCTGGGCAAGCGGCGCGTTTTCTTTGACTCCTGTTAAATTTACCAACAACGCCGAGCCAACGAGCTACGAGCCACCCCATTCACACGATGCGATTCTCCCTAAACTCAGGTAAAAGTTCGTCGCGTCACTCGCCGTTAACCTAATCGTAATGCTGACTATAACTATATTTTTCCCTCCTATATATAGTCTATCTGTCTTCTTCCACGATCTTACCATGATGATGTTACATACCCTTCTCCAAAACATTAACGGCGTGTTAACAAAAATTTAAACAGTGTTTAAGTTAAACATTTTAAAATAGTCAACGTTGATTATAATTTTGTGCATTCAGAAACACGGTAACTAAATATTTAAACATTGTTTATGATAAACACTAAAAAACCGAGACCGTAAAAATACAAATTGGGACACAAATTCATTTATTACATCTGTCATATTGCTGTCATAATTGGACAGGTACATGTTGAAATTAAATACGTAGCTGAAATTAAATAATTTGAAGTGCATTTACAAATTTGAATAAAAATAATTCGAAAAGGATACAATCAATTGACTGGCAACTTTATGATATTTTTAAAAAAACAGATGACGATATGAACGTAGACAACGAACTGCAACTAACACTAGTTCTAACATTAATTAAAGTTTAAATTAATATACTGTGTTCTAAAAACATCGCCTCTTAAATTTGATCAATGGGGTGCAATTCTAATACGATTTACATGTGAGTGTTCGCCATCATTTCATTTCTCTTCTTCATTTAATAAATAATACTATATTGTGTAAATCTGCCAATGCAAGTCTAATTCGCGTTACCGGATATTCATATTCATTCACTTCTTCAATATTTTCTAAAACCTCGTCAATTCCATTTATTTTGAAAAATACCCCAACACCTTGTTTAAATTTGCATATTTAAATTGCTATTTAGTTACGATGACTAAGAAAAAAAAATGTCTCTGAATGAGTAAAATGTGTTTAAACAGGATTATTTAAGATAAACACTGTCTAAATTAAAACAGTGTTTAAATATGTAAACAATGTCTAAAAAAATTAGTCTCCGAATACAAAAATGAACGAAATGTAAAAAAAACTGAATAGGCGTGTAAATTGCTATATTCGCCGTCAAATAAGTATGGATTGATGCTCAACCTTTTCTCTTCTCCGCACCCTGTCCCTTCCCATGTAGTGTTGTCGATTCTGCATAACTTAGCATTTTCAACATTGCCAGTGAAATGGCAACAGTGTAGAAATAATAATAATAATGTTTGTATTCCGTCGACAAGTCAATATACATGTGCAGAACAAGTCATAAAATTATATAGAAATAATAATAATTATAATAATAAAAGTGGAAATTCGACAGTAGATTAAATAAATTTATTAAATGGAAAAGTATTCATTGAGTGTATAACAATTGTTTTCCAGAAGAAAGTTTCTTAAGAAATTTTTAAAAGAATTTTTATTATTTTGACTTCTTATACTTACTGGTAGTTTGCTAAAAATATTTATACCTACAGCTACGAGTGCGGAGTTGAGTAGTTTATGCTTGATCTTAGGAACTTGAGGTAAATTATATTGTCTTGTACTGTGGGAGTGTGCACGTGAGTTATTCTGAAAATTGTCTTTGTTATTAAAAAGGTACAAGCATGTTTCAAAGATAATATAAAGAGGTCATCTCCAGTCCATATTTATGTGATGGCAATTCTAATAGCAATATTATCACAAACTACATATTATAATGTTTAATTTTTATTATTATAATGAGAATGATAAACTATAGTGGTTAGTTTTTATGTTTTATGACTTATGCAGGTGATCACGCGAGATTGAACCAGCAATTATCTCCGTTATTAAACGAGATATCGATTATCTTAAAATAAACAAATTTACTATAGGCAATATGGGCAATAAGATTTCGTATCATGAAGCGTTCTGTTACTTCCAGTTCCGGAGTATGTGATACCAACTTTGAAATTTCAAATGGAACATATATTTTTTTATATTGTTGAAAAGTACATAAAATTTTCTTTACAGTGGTAGTAAATTAGTAGTACGTTGTGTTACTAAAAAATAAAATGGCGGACGTTTGAAATATGAATATATTGAATGAAATAAAATCAAGTGTGTGAGATTTTATTGTTTTTTTTTTCATAGATCATGGTATTTTTTGAGATAAATTCATTTAAATCACGTAACCTAGGCAACAAATCCAACAGAACAAAATTCCATTGACTTATTTTGTAAGATATTTCACACGTCCGCCATTTTTCTTTTTAATAATATAACGTCCTACTTGTTTACTATCATTCTAAAGAATATTTTGTGTACTTTTCAAAAATATAAAAAAAATATAGCATGCTACATTTGAAATTTCAAAGTTGGTAGCACGTACTTCGGAACCGGAAGTAATAGAACCCTTTTTGATACGACATCTTATTTCTCATATTGCCTATAGTAAATTTTCTTATTTGAAGATATTCGTTACCTCGCTAAATAAGGGAGATAATTGCTGGTTCATTCTCGCGTGATCACCTGTATATTGAAATTATGGTCACGTACCCCCTTGAACTCATTCTTTTACAATAAAATTGACTATAGATTTTTAATACATTCGTGTTACAAAATTTTGAGAAAGATCTATCTTTTTTGTAAAATTTGTTTGAATTAGAGCACTATTATCCAGTAGTATGTGAACATTCTTGATAGCTCTTCAAAATACTCCTGCTTCTATTTTCTGTGTAATCTTCCGTCTCGGATACACATTCCGTCAAAACCGTCAAAATATCATCCGCTGTCTGTCTTGTCACTTCTAACATTCTTTGTATTTCAAATTCCAATTGTCCCACTGATTCTTGCACTGGAACAACTTGCGCTGCAAAGCAGAAAGCAGTTCCGATTTCATTAGCAACATTAGTACGGACACAGTTAGTTATCCTTCCTACAACATCTCTCTTCACATCGGTTGCTTTAAGCACAAGTCTTCCTGCTTGAATAGAGAGGGTCTCAATCTTCTTGATGGCGGCGTTCGCGCAGACAGAAGCTTCTTCTCTTGAAGAAAGGTTGAGTGAGTCGATGAGACTTCTAGCTTGACGAGTACATTGAGAAGGACCACGTGAGACTTGGGATTGTGTTGAAGATATAATGCGTGGAATCCGAGATTTTGAAGATACTTGATGTATGTTTGATTTGAGAGCCCGAGTCATTTGGGGAATGTGGTTTAAGGTACTGATGCTGGACTCTAAACGGTGTTGAAGAGTTCGAATGTGGGTTATTGTTGATCGGGCTTCATTGTCTGTTACTGATAAAGCTTTGTGGATTGTCTACAACAATAAATATTTCTGTAGTTATATGCCAAACGCAGACATGTTATGTTTTTAAATACTTTGGGAAATAAAATATAAAGTTTGTCAGTTTATAAAGAATCATATGTTTATTTTTTCCACAAATTTTGACAATGAGGTGTTACACGATTTTTTTTCTTTGCATTAATCGAAGGAATAAGAAAAAATATTTACCCGTATTTTTTTATTCATTCATGAGAAAATTTTCTGAAAATATAATTGTTTAAATTGCCGCTTCTTCTTTCGCATGATGACGTACGTAAATCTAACTAATGAGGGTGTAACTTATATTTGCCGCCGACAGAATATAAACGACTGACAGCCGTGACAGCTGTACTTAAAAATAGCGTTGGTTTAGATAGAGATATAAATTCTGCTCTTTGATTGGTCAGAATGCAAACCTTGTTCAGAAAAAACGAAAAAATATCACCCGTCAGTTGTCAGTTACCAAATAAAATCTACAGAATTAAATAATATTAAACCATGGTTTGTTGTAATTTTTAATATTCAGATTTTATACATTTTTACAGATAAAAATATTTATTATTCACAAAGTTTGGTTTCACGAATTTAAATTATTATTTAATGCATGTAAAAACTATTTTCTTACGTGAAATGAAGTATAGCTGCTAGTTCTATCCTTATTACTGATTTTTTTATTGTGTAGAGTCAAACATTGCAGTAGAATAGCGTTTCGTGCTTGTACCCAAATAAAAGTGATAATAATAATAAAAAAATAGTTTTAATAGAGCTTCTAAATGAAGAAAGAAATGGTTGTGTCAAGTAAACATAAAGTCATTTATAAAATTTTCATACTGTGAAGATTATTTTGATGTAAGCATAAACATTTTTATATTAAAATAAGAAATATTATATATTTTTTAATTTTTGTTTTCCAGTTCTGTCATTGGTTAGTAATGTTTGGACGTCACAGAGCAATTTGGCGCCAATTCAAAAAGTATTCTTTTAAATTGCTTATATATGTATATATAGTTTATTTCTTAAATACATTGTTTAATTTTAGATTACATAGCTGTCAACACATACAAAATAAAATAGAAATGAAAACAATAATAATGTATTTATTTAAAAGGACAGAAAACTAGAATGAATATAATTTCATATTAAATGTTCAAATAACCCCCCATTTTGCGCTAAGTAATACCCAAATCTATTCAAAAAGATATGTTATTGAACGAAAATCACAAATACAAACTTTTTTTGACAGTTAAGATGTCATACAATTGTTCGTAACTTTGTTTGAGTTTCATGGCTATCGCTATAAATCAGCAATTTTCAAAAAAACTTATGGCCGGTTGCACCAACGTAACTTAAATATTAAACTTGGCTTAAATTGACAATATTGCATCGAAATGAAATGTCAAATGTATTAAAATATATTGCTGTCAAAGTTTCGATATGCATTTTTTTTGTTTAAGCCTAGCTTAGAATTTAAGCCTTGTTGGTGCAACTGGGCATTAAAAATTGATTTTCTCGGTTATGAAATGACAAAAATTACATCTTATTACTAACTTGGATGCAGAATTTAATTCTCCATAGCACTTATTTGAAGTATTTTTGTCCAAAATAATTTGGGAACTTTTGCTCAAAGAAAAACTGATTTCCCATGGTAAATGCCTATGGCCAGGTTTTTAATTAACATACTGTATATATCACGGCGTATTGCTCATTGCTGGGTGTGCCAATAGAAATTTGATCAGAAAATCGTATTTAATAATACTATAGAACGCACTTATTCGAATTTCATAAAAAAAAGTTGATATTTTTTTGAATACCTCATTGGTACATATAGGAATTGAAATATAGAATAGTATTGTATTTAAATTTAATTTTACTCTTGCGCAGTTGCACTAACATGGCTTAAATTTTAAGCCACCTTTAAACAAAAAATACGAATCTAATAACGTTTTTCCATTTATATATGTAGTGCAAACTTATTTTCCATTGATATAAATCAGTGTGCGCTAGCTGAGTATAGTTGGATTCACGAAAGATGACAATTCAAGGTCAGTTGTTCAAAGAAAGAATATACAGCACTTTATACAACAGTAACTTAGCAACATTTTGTGTTAGAAAGAGAAAAATTATTTGACTTATGTTTATGTAATTAATGTTATTTGAGATATACGTAAATGGTGACATTACTTTTTTAACCCACTACAAATAATAATGACGTATGTCGTAGAGTAACAGATATCTAATTATCTACTACACTGCCCTTTGATTAATGTTTACCCAGTGATGTTGACGTTTATATCAAATTATTATTCCATGGTTTATGTCAAGTCTATGTTTTCGTATTTTAAAAATTATTTAAAAAGAAATATAATTTTCAAGTTAAAGTGTATCCATATACAGGATGTTTCAGGAGGATGTGCAAATATTTTGCGAGGTGATAATAGAGAGAAAAAACAAGAAATAAATTGTAATACACCGAGGTCCAATACTCAATGGTTTTCTAGGTAGGTATAGAATTTTTAAATTTTTATTTAGACCGTCAAACCTTAACGTGATATCGCGTTACCTAAATGCTGACTTTTGAATAAAACAAATGACAAATAATCGTAATTGACAGTTGTGACCATTGACAGTTGTAACCATTGTAAAGTATTATCAATTAAATTTATTTATTTATTTATCGAGGTTCGCGGTGGAATTTTTGAACAAATAAAGTAAAATTTGTTTAATTTTAATTGTTATTACATATTAAAAATCAACAATATTATTTCTGTATCTCAGTATCTATTAAAAAACGGACACATGTTCATATGAAATTTTGTACTCAAAATCATCCATACTATGACCTCCCAAAATATTTGCACTTCCTCCTGAAATACCCTGTATATTTCATGTTGCACGCCTATGCATACGAAATACATTGAAGTTGTATGCAAATAATATTATATCAGACGGCTTATAAATAACCTTAAATAGTCATCTTTCGTGAAACAAACTATACAACGCGTTTCATTTATACTTTTCGAGTGAAATGAACTTTACTGAGTGCACACTTTCTCATATATTTTGAGTTTTAAAAAGTATCTTTAAGAACAATGGCTGTAAAAAAATTAAGTCTTCACAGCCCGAATCTTCTGTCTCTATTTGACAGTAACAACTAAGAAACTTGCAATGAATTTTTGTAACATGTTTAATTTAAAATGCACTACGGTCAACAACTAGTATCGGATATGACGGCATTAGCTGCACTAAGAGTAAAATTAAATTTATAAATGGAAAACGCTATAAATTTTGATAGAAATGCATGCGTTCATTTGACATTTAATTTCGATGCAATATAGTCAATTTAAAGAAGACAGACGTTAAAATGCGAGACCTTTTTTACATGCTTTTTAACCCATTCACGATAGGAAGACAATTTTGAACAAGTCATTCTATTGGTCGAAAGAAAAGAATTTTCGAACCGAACCAATAGGATGACTTGTCTCTGTTCGCGAATTGTTCATAATTCTGTCGCTATCGAGAATAAATTATAAATAAATAATTATTTAAATTTGTGTAACAAAACTTTGTCAACATTAAATGATTTTATCTATAAAAATGTAGGTATCTTACCTGAATACTAAAAATTACAAAATCGAAATCAAAACCATGGTTAAATATTGTTTAATTCTGTCGATTTTATTTCATAACTAACCGCTGATATGTGATTTTGTTTTACTTTTGTGAACTAGGTGTGCATTCTGACCAAGCAGAGGGTTTTAATAATAAATAAAATTGCCATTTGTTTTTATTATTCCAATCAACCTTTATATTATGTTTGAAATAAATGAACGTAGTATAATTATACATCTTTGGAAAGCTAAAACTATTTTCTATTTAGTGGTATAACTATGGCGTTCATATAAAAATTATTACAACTTTAGTATCTTAACTCAAAATTATCGATATCAACAAAAAAAAATTTTTGTATTTATCTAGTAATCTATGTAGTTTTTGGGAGCAGCGTTGTCATAATTTAACCGACTTTGCATCTTTTAAGATAAATGAGTTCCTAATGGTAAAGATGGAAAAGCAGGCATCTTGTATTGTGAAGAAAATAATAAAATTTTGTAAATAAATTTTATAATATTAACAAAAAGTGTTCTAAAAGTATTTGTGAATTTTGTTAATGACAATGTACTTACAATAATGAGAAGATATATAATATGAATGTACACCATTTTGAGTCCTACGTGAAACTAAAAAGAAATCAAAACTCGTGTAGACTTCAATTTAACACAGGAAACCATTTCGCTTTACTCCAATTTTATATTATTACTTTACATTACATGATTGAAGAAAATTATTGAAATTATTGACCAAATTATGAATAAAAATGCGCAATGATTTCAAGGTGATTACTAGCTAGGTCAAAATTGGATTCTGAGATTAGATTAGAAAATTATTTAATTTTTTTAAGTAAATAACACTTTATTTTGTTGTGAATACATTACTTATCACAGATTTTATCGAAGACTTGACATATTAATAAATAAACAATTATGTAATTGTCAAAACACATTGTTCTACATCTTTAATGATGTGTTGACCGTTTCTGATTGTGTCGATTTGAACTTTATTTACACATTCAGCTAAATTTTTAATAACTACATCAGCTTGTTGGGCGATAGAAAATACGGCTTCATTAACATCATTTTGAAGAGCAAAAATCCTGTCTTTGTATTCTTCATAATGTAATTCAAGACATGAAACTAATCCAATAGGGTTTAGTATGTTTTCCAAATTGCAATCCAATAATTGTTGGTTCAAATCTTTTACCAAAGTCCACGCTCTATCTGATAAACCATTAATTTGGTCCCTAATTTCGTTTACTGCATCGTGTGATCTGTCCCTACAAGACATGACTATGTTCGTTGCATTTTGAACGATGTTGTCAAGACTTTCTTCAGCTTCTGGGCGGCATTTTTCAGCATTTTTACCGCCATCACTGATGACGTTGTCGATTTCTTTTTGAATTTGGCGAGCTATGATAGCTACATTTAGATGAGAAAGGATTTCTTGAATATTGTTAGGTATTTGTTCGATAAAACTGGGAAGATCTGTGATGATTTCGATGATTTTTTCAATTCTTTCCAAAAGTTCTTTAAAGAAGTCGAAGATGAGACGATTGGGAGATTCTTCTATGCCAGAACGTTGCTAAAAACAATATAAATTATTAATAATTAATATTGTAGCTTATATTTTGATTATGACTGGAATAATTTGTCATGGTAACGTATCTGGACAATATAGCGCGGGTAATTCGATGTCCAGTACTTGAACGCAAAAAAAATATCATTATAAAGGTTAGATTAGATTAAGTTAAGCTGTAAACAAGGGGCATTCTAAAATTATTGAGAATTAGATAATCAGGTACGCCGTGGAAAACAAAATTTGCACAACAATTTAAACAGTTATTTATATGTCATTTAGAATTAAGTTGCAAAAGTTTAGTTAGTACCTACCTACATAGTTAAACATTTTTTAAAAGCATTTTTTAATTTGAAAAAATATAATTTTTCAGAGAGTATTTTCGAATCATGATTTATAATTTGACAGTTTTAAGTCAGCATAAAATTAATTTGGCAGCTAAGTATATAAATATTAAATAAATAACGTCTAGTAACGAATTTGATATAAATTAAATTAAAATTTGATTACAACAATTTTCAACGATACTAGAAGAGTAAACATCTGGTAGAGACCAACTATGGCTGAAAATAGTGTATCAAAAAATGTATAAAAAAATTAAAAATGTACGATCAATTTGTTGAAGAAGTTTTAAATCGTTTAGAAGATAAAAAAAAAACATTAATAGCGAATACATTTTTTATTATTTTGTTTTATTGCTTTTGACGGGTCTTGGCCGTTTTCATACGATTCGACTTTTCGCCGTATGCCGTCGTTAAGCAAACGGCGAAAATAATAATATACGTGGCGCGGCATTTCGCCGTGTTTGTGATCATAAGTCCGCTCTCACAGGATCTGACTTTTCGCAGTGCGCCGTTTCCGGCGGTGCAAATTTGAGAACACACCGTGTTTCCGTCTGACAGTGACAGTTTTACTTTTGACAATGCCAATATGGTAATTATTAGTATTTATAATTAAAAAATAAAAAAAGTCCACCATGCAGGCAGTGGATCCATCCCATAACTCTGAAAAGGCCACTTGCTGGTGTTTCCTGATTTTATTTAACGATTTAAGACTTAAAGGATTCAACTTTTGTCCCAAAGAACAGGTCTGTCGAATACTAGAGAACAAAACAGATTGACACACCCAGCAATGGATAATATGTCGTGATGAAATATTTTTATTTATTTATTATAATCAAATATTCTATGTCCACTATATAATTTTCCAATTTTTAATTTGTGCGCGCTTTGGAACAGTTGTGGTTGATTTTATTAAAATAAAGTAAGCATGTATATTTCAATACATTTATTTTATGAAATAAGTAATATATCAGTTAATATCATCGAAATATGAATCACATTTATAGACTACTCTATTAAAATAACAGAAATAAACGATTATGCTATTTATTTGGCAGACGGCAAAATGCCGGCAAGGTTGAACACACGCTTCTAACTACGTGTACTTTTTGCGCCGTGAACGGATGCCCTGCCGGAATGAGATGGGCTCCTTTGGAGGCCGTACACGGTTTTACGTCTATGGCGCAAAGCTGTGTACGGCCGCCGTTGTTGCTACTGCGGCGTGGCAATTTGACGTTCACGGCATAAAAGTATACTTAGTTAATGTGTGTTGTGCCGACGCTGGTAACACGATTGTAAACACATATTATCGTGTTACAGGGCACACTCTATGTCTATATTTATATTTTGTTTTGGTAAATGTTTAATATTTTATATGGCAGCCTATGTTTATATTTATATTGTTTTTTGTTGTTATGTATTTTATAACAGAGAGTTGTCGTGGAGTTGTCATTTATATTCGAAAATAAAAAGTCGCAAATAAATTTCTCCTGAATGACTCGTTTAAATTCTTTTTTTCTTCGGTAATCCGGATTCGTAATGATGATGACATGCCGCGCCTTGTATGTTTTTATTTTCGCCGTTTACTAACGCCGCGAATTCAAATTTGCACGAGACCGTGTTGGAAGCGGCCTACGGCGAAAAGTTGGATCGTGTGAAAGCAGCCATATGGGTATAAACGTCTTGTATTTCAAAAGTGTTTGAACAACAAAAATTTGAAAAGTGACATCTAGAAAACATTAATTTCTATTCATAATTGGTTTAGCAAATAACCAAAATTATTGTTTTAATAGATTCTACATGCGTACCGATGATTATTATTACAGTTTCATAATAGTTATTTATGTCATAAGAATCGTAACGTTATTCATTATTTTACTAGTAATGCAGATTTGTACTATAATAAATGGTTACGCTCCATGTTACGTAGAAAATTTTATCTGCTGGCTAAATTGGTTTTAACCTAATAATCTATGCTGCTTATGATTTTTTTGTAAATAAGTATCTTTTTACCAATTATGAATATCATTAAATTAGTCAAATTCTTACCTGTATACATTGCAGCAAGTTGTTAAGAATAATCTTGCTCTTCAATTTTAAATCTTCTTTAATATGCTTCAAGCATACATTCAAACCATCAATACCATTTTCAGTCAATTTAAAAACATAATTTTTCACATCTTCAACTTCTTTTTTTATTTCTTCAGTATTTTTCTTCAATACAACAAGAAGATCTTGCAAACACTTAATATTTTCTTCATCTTTCAAACATTCATGCATTCCCGCAAGAATTTCTATCTTCAAATTAGTGGCTTTGCCATCCAAGTTCTTTAGAAGACCTTGTGTTTGGCTTGTAACAATTTTTGCTTCAGAAACGCAGTCATCCATTCCTTTCTTTAGTTCTCCAGTGGTAAGTATGGTCATCCTCAATGCAGAATCAATGCAGTTCTTTTTTTCTTGGGGTGTTTGAGAATCGATTTTGTTGATGGCATTCTGAAGATCTTCTAAAATTGGAAAAGTATTGGCATGAGAAACAGTGTCACTGATTTTGAGTTCGTAGTCTCTCGTCAGTGAAGAAAGATGAATGCCTATGTATGAAATTATTTGGTTGGATTCGTTTATAAGGGAAAGGTACTCTTGGAACATGTTGTCCTTTTGGTTTCGTAGTGGATGAATTGACGATCCTAAGGATCCCTGAAAAATACTTTATTAGTTTTCAACATATGTAAAATCTTATTTTAGTATGAATACATTTTAAGGCCCTTTAATCAAATTTGATCATTTTCATAAACATTTTTAACATATTTTTTATCAATCTGAATTTATAAAATCATTGGATCTGCTGTTAAATAACACTGTATAGGTGATTGAAAAAATAAAGACAAAAGGCTGTTTCCTTTGCTATTAATTTTAAACCTGTAGTTTAAATTATAAAGTTACAGGTGCAATTGCAATTTTTTGGTGTAAAAGATCTTGAATTCTACTTTCGGTTTCACCGGAAACGAAACCATCGTTGATTTTTTAATTGGAATGGTTTATATGCCTACATACGAGTACACGTATATTCATTGACGAAAAATAATATATTACGTACCATGAACTGTGTCAGTTTTTAGGTCGAAATGTAGTTTGGGAAGTCGAGACCCGTAGGTAGTATTAATAGTATTTGTAAATAAATGTTTTTATGAAGTAAATATGTTAATAGCAGCATCATATTTTAAATTATTTATGCCTATAAATTAGGTTGGCAGTAAAAGGAGGTATGTTTATATTCAAATTTCTATTTTAAAATTTTGTGTTCTAGTTTGATGCCAAAGTTTGATTTTTTTATTTTTACAGTATACTTACAATTTACCTACAATACTATTCCTACTTCTACAGTTACAGTATCATGCAAAAAGTTATGTGGAATGTATATTTTATATGATAATAATGTTGCTTCTTGTAAGATGTAAGATTAATTATGACTGTAACAATCTATTTTTATGATATTCGTAAGAAAATTATATACATACTGTGAGAAGAATAGAGAGGCACAAAACGAGTAATTTTTCCATTTTCTGACTATGTTGTATTAGGATCAACTGATTTTGGAAATTTATATAATACACGTGAAGGAGCTTATCTGTTTATAAAAACAGTGTACTTTGGTTTTCTGTGTATCAATTACCCCAGACACTCGTATATACAGAAACTTTATCTTATTTATCATTGATTGGAAATTTGGATTTATATGATTTTCCTTGAATTTTTGTAAAGAAGATTAAAAATAATCCTATAGATTATTTTATTTAATTGATAAAGAAATTCAAAAAAATAATAGAGTTTACAGTATTGTACAAAATTAAATTTGTTATACAGACAATTAGAACAGTGTTGTATAAAAGTGATCAAGAGAAAACAAATATATTTATTCCCAAAGTAAATAAAATTTGACAGTCGAATAAAATTCATTCAAATTTGTTAATTTTAATAAATTTATTCTGTCCTTTATAAAACCAGGGGTTACACATGTAATACTGTATCTTCCAATTGGTTTTTCATCTTAGGGCCGTTTTCATAATCAGAGTTACTTAAAGACTTTATCTCTAATTTATAGTAATGCTAAAGTGCTAGTTTTATTATGAAAACGAACATAAATTTAATTTTAATTTAAAGTGCTAAAGTGAAGAAAAAGTTTATTATGAAAACGGCTCTAAGTGTTAAAATGCCATTAATTGGACCAGCCTAAAATATTTTTAATCCCAATAAAATAATATATTTTTTAACGGTCGTCCATAAAATGAGCTGTTTCTGATCACTTTTTAGACCGGAAAATACTTCCATGGCGATCAGTTGTTTATTTATTTATTTATTTCGTATTCCCTCTCAATAAAAAATAAAATAATGCATACATACATTTTTATTTATTCTTTTTTACAGAACAGCGAAATATTCTTGTACCCAACACGACTTGAAAGTGTTTTTATACTGGTCTGAAAAGCTTCCAAAGCTCGTATGCGGCTCGTGCTCACCCAGTAAAGTATCACTTTCAGATCGTAAATTACTATAAATAAAATAATTAACATGTAATATGTAAATATTATACATACATAGGTAAAAATGAAAATTTATTTCATGAAAGAAAATTAATTACATTAACAATTTGATAGATGCCAATAATTATAATTTATTTGTATATTATCATTAATAAAAATACATAGGTTGAAGTCTTAAGGACAATTGGAAGATATGTGATTTTCATTCTGATAAGATAGCAGTAGTCTAACGCCTCGCTCTATTAGGTTTCTTGAAGTTCTTCATTTGACGATACTACATTCGACCGAAAATAGATATTATGATAGAAATGAAGAGGAAACTATTCAAGTAAATACGAGATCCAGCATTTTCCTGAAATAAATACAAAAATAGTACATACGCGTATAATAAGCATTGTAATAGTTATTTAAATAATCAGTTATAAAAAAAAGTGATATTGTTTGATGAACACAACATATGAGTCAAACAATATCACGTTTTCACAGCGTATTATATACAAATTTTTATCAAATTCCGCTAAAATTATTTTAAAATAAGCAAAATTTTAGGTGTTTCTATGACAGCTTAATATATATATTTAAAAATCAAATTACCAAAGCGTTGCCGACAAAATAAATGAACTTAATTTTTACCTCTCGCTAAGAGAGGTATTGGATTCATGCTAATAATCCCATATCCAGAGTTCTTTTTAAGGTCATTAGAATCCGATTATAAAACTTTTACGATGGCGTCTGTGTGTGTGTGTGTGTGTGAGAGAGAGAGAGTGTGTGCGTGCGTACTTGCTTGCGTATGAGTGTGTGTGTTGGAGGTACGATTTTCCAAATTCTATAAGACTAAATACATGTAAAACTACCTAACAGTACCAAATCTCCTAAAATCTTTTAAATATATATTTTTTTAATTTGAACGAGATTTATTACAACAGATTATTCTATATTATTATATCCTACATCTCCAAATCTATACGAGATATAATAATAATAAAAAAATGTGTCAGATTGAGAATTATCTTTATTATTTGTAGTAACAAATTTTCAAAAAATAATATTTTGATTTTTTTTTTAGACACTACCACTTCCGGTTGTTTAATTCTTACCAAAACCTATTCAACTCTTCCCATTACTGTCAGATTGAGGAATCCGTAGTTACACAAGTATTTAGTCTTATAGAATTTGAGAAATCGTATCTCCAACAACCTGACACAGACATAACCGTAAAAATGTTATAATCGGATTCTACGGACCTTAAAACGTGCTTATTCACTAAAATCTAGATATGAGATTTTTAGCATGAATCCAATACCTCTCTTAGCGAGAGAAAAAATATCGAAACCCGTTTTGTTTCTCAAAATCTTTTATAAAATGTGAAAAAGTGAACATATTTGTTATGTGTAAGTCACCCTATTTTCCATAATAATTGTGATGTTAATTTTTATATAAAGAAACAGATAAATGTTACGAATTCTGTATAGGATCATTCCTATTTTCACAAAGAAAAATGGAGTGGATGAAAGTATTTTCACTCACTGCTATCATCCTCCCGTTGCCCTATGAGTAAATAATACAAAAGGTTTCAAGTTCTGTGTTCCAGTAAGAAATAAATAACGGAAGTATGAACAATTGATTAAGGATAATTAGCGAGCAGTTGACTAATATTTTTTTCTATCAATCGTTTATGAATTATTTTACAGAAAAATACTTCAAATAATAATTACAAAATCTTTTAGAACTTATAATACAACCTTTTGGTTTATGTTCTGTATATTTTATTTAAACCCAACGTTTCGGCAGCAATCACTGCTGCCTTCTTTGGTGTAATGTGCCGAAACGTTTGTTTTTAATAAAATATATAGAACAAACTAAAATATTGTATTATTGTAGTTTTAGAAAAATTAATTGTTTTTTCTAAAATAATGCATAAACGATTGACAGAGAAAAAATAGTGCTAGTCAGTTGTTTACTAATTACGCTTAATCAATTGTTCATACATAGGGTCAATATGGTTCATTATCGTTAGCAGGATTAAACAAAACGTACATATTGTCAATCACCCTGCATTCATACTTGGCCAAACAATCCTATACACACTACTTTCGAGGTCTCTCTATTAATATTGGGGACCTCCACCACAGTAACAAGTTAAAGAATTACTCAATTTGTTATTTATATTAAAAACACGGTGTGTTTCGAAAACCGGAACGTAGAATTTAACATGGGAATTATGGGATTTTAAATAAGTGCGGAAATTGGCTCTTGTATAACTATTAGAGCAAAACTGTAAGAATAAAAAGTTGTTTAAAATTAAATTTTACATTAAATAAGTTTAAATTTGATGTAACAGCACATCTGCAGCACGGTTTTTTTAGAAATAAAAAATTATAATTTTGTTAAAAATCAGACGGTCATGGAACACCACTAGCAACATCCATCCACTTACATACCGGACATCCAAGTAAATGCGTACTTCAAATCACACGAGGGTCATACTATACCTTTTTAACTGCAATTTCAGAAAAAGTAACTTCAATTTAAGATAAAGCAAATTTATTTTCGCAAAAACTTTAATTTCAGAAAAAGTAAATTAAGTTTCAGAAAAAGTAACTTCAATTTTAGAAAAATTATAGCAAAATTTTACTTGTCGAAATTGAATTTACTTTTTCTGAAATCAGAGTTACTTTTCTGAAATTGAAATTACTTTTTCCCGAAATTGTATTTACTTTTTCTGAAATCAAAGTTACTTTTCTGAAATTGAAATTAATTTTTCCCGAAATTGAATTTACTTTTTCTGACAATGAAGTTATTTTTTCTGAAATTGCTTTTACTTTTTCTGAAATTGAAGTTACTTTTTCTGATATTGAAGTTACTTTCTCTGAGATTGAAGTTGAAAAGGTGTAGAATTATTGAGAATAAGAAAATTTGGTATTAGGTAGACCATAGAAAACAAAAATTACACAATCATTATAAACAGTTATTTATCTATCATTTGTAATTAAGTTTAGAAAATTAAGTTACTTAGAAATTAGTTTATCAATTTTTTAAAGCATCTTTATAACGTTGTTAGTGAAATTATGAAATTAACCATAAATTTTTTGGAATCCTAATTTATTATTTCATAACTTTGACAGTTTTTAAGTTAGCCTGAAACTAATTTGACAATTTGTAAGTCAAGTCGCACAGTAATTAGTTTGACAACTTTGGCAGTTTTCAAGTCACCGAAAGTTAATTTGACGGTTTTGACAGTTTTAAAGTCTCCCAGTAATTAGTTTGAGAGAATTCCAAAAGAAGAGTGGTTGAGAACTTTTAGGGGTTAAAGGAAAAAATAGTAAAGGTATGTACTTTGATCATATTTAAAGTAAAATTAAGGAAAAAAACATGAACCATGTGCCTTTTTATTTTCAATAATTCTAGATTCTGTGTGAAAATTTAAAAAAAAATGATACCTTAATACATGCATCCATGGTTTCAATGATTTCAGAACCGGCTTCCGTGAAATCTTCTTTCAGTGGTTTCAAACAATTTTCTAGTGCTTTTAAACTATTTTTTGCATCCGTATATTTATTATTAATGTCTGTGTTAATTTCTTTCAGGACTTTATTGAAATCAGCCAATTCTTTTAAACATTTCAGCGGTTCAGAATCTTCTTCGCATTTCTCTTCTTTCAATTTTTTATCAATATCATTAACTTCAGTTTTATAACCTTTTAATTTATTTTTGTTTGTGGTAGTAATTTTCTCAGCAGTTTTTTTGCAACTTTCTTTTTCAGAATCGTATGCAGCTTCAGCTTCGTTGGCCGCTTGCTTAGCATCAGTTACACAGAAAGTAGCCTTGCTGTCTTCTGCCAGGTTTGTTGCAGTGATTTTTTCTATAAGACCTTCTTGTTCTTCATCGATTACATAGGCATCAACAATTTCATTAATATTTTTGGGATGATTTATTTCGTAATATGTTGTATTTTCAGTAATTTTCTTATTCAGTGGTCCTATTTTTTCTGTTGCTTTTCCTATGTCAGTTACATACTGAAAAATATAAATGCAAATTATTATAAGTTATACATCACATAACTAATGAAATCGACTAATGGTAATATTTATTATTTTTATGGCCAGTTGCACTGCTTATAGTTAAATTTTACATGTTGGTTAAAATGACAATATCGTATCGAAACTAAATGTCAAATGAATTGTTAAATATTACTCTCAAAAGTTGGATGCCCACTTTATTTATTAACGGTTAACCTGTAGTTAAGATTTTAACTATGCGTGGTGCAAATGGTTTTTAATGGTGCATAGGGTGTTCATTTGAAATCTGTCATACAGGTGAACACTAAAAACCGTGACATAGGCGTTTAATATGGATAAACAGTTTTTATTTGCTCCGAAAAACATTATATAGTGCTTCATAGATACAGATTTATAGCAAAAAAATACGCTTTTGTGTCCAAGTAAACTTCATTTAAAAACGTGGTAAAAATGGATTTAGTATGGGAGTATTTCAAAAAATTAATGTCATGTAAACGTCAAACCAATTAACCTGTCAAAAATAGGTATCTGACAGTTTGTCAACGCTAATTTCTTGAAATAACGCATACTAAATCTATTTTTAGCACGTCTTTAAATTAAATTTACTCGGGCATAAAAAGTGAAAATTCAAAAATTTTGAAACCTAAAAATTCAGAATTTTATTCTCTAAATTTCTATTTTTAAATCACAACATAACGTTTTACGGGACAGATATTTGTAAAAAAACTATTTTCCCATGTTAAACGTTTATATTACGGTTTCTAATGTTACTCCTGAATACAATGTTATTGTTTTTATTTTTCTGTAGTTACCTACCTATTAAAAATATTTCAAATGAAAGTTGTGTTGTAGATACTAAATTCTACAGCTAAATGACTAAACAGGTTTATTTTGCATGTATTGCAACCTGTGAATTTGAAATTTTGTAAATATTGTTCATTTGATGTGACAGCCATGGTATTGAAATAAATTTACTAATATCTTTATATAATGTTTGAACTGTCAGAATAATACCATCGAATTTATGCAACTTTTCTTCCTGACGAAAACGTTATATTTATAAATCACAAAACTCAATAAATAATATTATAATGTAACGTTGATTTGGGTGAACTATAAAAATAAGAAAATTATTATTAATTGAAATAAAAGTTTATGAAACGACAAACTTTTAATGCCCGGTTTCATCAGCATCAAATAAATTTTCGAATAGCTTATTCCTCTAATAAGTGAAAAATATTGCATCAAAATATGACAGCTGGAATAAATACCGTCATTTGCATCATGGTTTCGATGCGGCATTTGTCTCATTCGACAAATAAGGAATTTAGAGATTTATTTGATGTTGGCGAAACCGGCTATAAGAAAAATATAACACAAATAGCGATCACTATGATTAACCAAATATCAACGCTAATTCAAGACTAAGAATACAATTAAACAGTTAAACACTAAGATTATATATTTAAACAATAACATGGGACTGTATTAACACGATATTTTTATTACTAATTATTTATTTCGACTCGCTTTTTTGGACTTAACTGAACTCTATACTGGAATCAACTGAACAGCCCGCTTGCACATAGCTGCGTCGCTTTTATTTCTCCATTATTCTAGAAAATTACAGTATATCCAGTAACGTTCCAGAAAAATAAAACAAAAGGATGAGGGGAGCAAGTGTAATTAAACTTATAACCTCCAACTGTTTATGCTCGCGTCAGCCGCCTGAGGCGCGCAGTAATTATTTTATCGCCTTCCGAGAAACAATTATGTTCTAGAAGCGTTCCACCAGCGGCGTCGGTCGCGTGCTCGCTAGATACAGTGGCATCGGGTGCATGCACACTACAATAATAATTAAGAAATCTCTTTTTATAATACAATTAAATTAGTATTTAGTCCATTGGACAAACATGCATTTATTTGTAATTTTATGTCAATTCCATGGCTATCACTACTAATTAACAATATTTATATAATTTTAAATTCGATTTTACAAGTTACAAAATGTGCAAAATAAAATCTGATTAATGATGTAGGTGTAAAATTTTAACATTAACAGATTTCAATTGCATACCCGGTATATTAACTTTAATTCATTTATAAAGCAAATATAAGGCGTTTCAAAATTTAAAAAACAAAATTTAAAAAACAAATGAAGGATCTAAAAATAAGTGGACAAGTTCATGTAAACATATTCTTACAGATGCTTCTAAGGATGTTACTGTATTCTTAACAAGAATTTCTAGTATTAACTATAAAATATTCACAAATTTCAGAAGTGTATTTTAATAAATGATAAATTACATACCATTTTAGTACATTTTTTAAAAATAATGACCTTGAACATGTAAAAAGAATATTTGGAATATATCATTTTATAAAATAAACTTTTAAATTTTATAAATATTTTATTGTTGAAATTAGAAATTCTCGTAGAATACAGTAACGTTTTTATATTAGCACTCAATTGCAATTATCTCTAAAACGAAATATCTGTGAAAATTTGCTTATATGAACTTATTTTTAAGATCTTGATTTAAATTTTAAGTTTTGTTGTTTCATTTTTAAAGATCCTGTATATAGAATAAGTAATAATATAGTAAATATATTATAATGATAAAATTTATCGTAAAGATAATAATCAGACAAATATATTAATACTCGTAGTTAATTTTCAAAGTGTGAATAAATAAACTACGTATTTATGTATGTTTAATTAATAATCAAATAAATACTGCAGCTCAATATATTTACGAAAAAAGAATAAAGATATGAATGAAAACATTACCTTTTTACATGTTCCCAGAGTACTAACAACAGTGCTACCTTCTTCTTTAAAATCGTCCTTAGATTTTAAACATGTTGTCAAAGTTTGTATGCTTGTCTCTGCGTCACCATTAACTTTTTTCAAATCTGTGTTAAATTTATTTTGAATGTCAGTGAGATTAGTTATGTAAGTATTTAAATTATTTAAACAATTTAGTTCTTCTTGTATATCAACTTTCGAGCAAGTTAATCTTTCTGATTTTAGGTCCGAGTTCAAATTTTTTAGATTATTTTCTGATTTTTGTAGACTTTTAACACTCTTTTTAACAAAAGAATTAGCAGTTGATGCACAACCTTTATTATGCTTGTTATGGTTTTTATAAATCTTTTTAGCTTCGTCTAAAGCATGATTCTTACAAAGTTCATCATAACTAGTGGATTTTTTTTCTTTATTTTCTATAAGGCTTACTAGTGTCTCATATTCTTCTTCGATGTCGTACTTTTTATTTTCTACAATATCGGTAATTGTGTTATCCTGTTTCGTTTCAAATGCACTTATTTCTCCTTTTACTTTTGACTGTGTAGTAGTTATATCTTTTTCTATTTTATCTAACTCAACATTGATGTCATCTAAATCTTCTATTACCTACAAAACAATGAAAGCAATATTGAAACATTATATTATATAATAATTTCTTAACAAGTATAGCAACCAATATGTTTAATATAATTGTCTCATTTAGTAAAATAATTTTTATTGAAATTAATATCTAATGTATAACTGTTGTGTTTATGATTGATTCTAAATAAGTAATAAATAGCAATACAACAAAGATTATGAATGAAAATATTACCTCTTCACATGTTTTGAGAGTACTATTAATATGTTTACTGTCTTCATTAAAATCATTCTTAGATTTTAAACATGCTGTCAAATTTTGTATGCTTATCACTGCGTCACTATTAATTTTTTCTAAATCTGTGTTAAATTTATGTTCTTTTTCATAGAGCTCAATTCTGTAAATAGGACTTAAATTTTTTAAACATGTGAGTTGTTTTTGGTGATCTTTATCTTTTAAGCATCCTGATCTTTCCGATTTTAAGTTCGTGTTTAATGGTTTAAGATCGGTTTCAGATTTTGTTAGACTTTTAACACTCTCTGTGACAAAAGAAATAGCAGTTGTTTTGCAAGCGAGATTATGCGCGGTTTGGTTATTATAAATCTTTGCAGCTTCGTCTAGAGCACGTTCCTTGCAAAGTTCATCATAACTAGTGGATTTTTTTCCTTTGTTTTCTATAAGGCTTACTAGTTTCTTATATTCTTCTTCGATATCGTACTTTTTATTTTCTACAATTTCGGTAATTGTGCGATTCTGTTTCGTTTCAAATGCACTTATTTCTCCCTTTACTTTTGACTGTGCAGTAGTTATATCTTTTTCTATTTTATCTAACTCAACATTGATGTCATCTAATTCTCCTATTAGCTACAAAACAATTAAAGAAATATTGAAACATTATATTATATAATAATTTCTTAACAAGTACAGCAACCAATATGATTAATATAATAGTCTCATTTAGTAAAATAATTTTTATTGAAATTAATATCTAATGTATAACTGTTGTGTTTATAATTGATTCTAAATAAGTAATAAATAGCAATACAACAAAGATTATGAATGAAAATAGTACCTCTTCAGATGTTTTGAGAGTACTATTATTTAAAGATTTTTTTTACTTAAAATAATTAGGTAAGCCGGAAATTAAGAAATTCTGATTTTACATGTTCAAGTAAAATTCGCTTGTGCCGGTCACCATCGTATAAATATTAATATAAATAAACATAAGTTATGGTTCGCTATTATAAAATAAAACTTTTTCGGAAATCCCTATTCACTTTTGAGTAGTTCAATTTGCCACATTCTTTCTCAAATACTACCACAGTTTTTAAAGATGTTTTCAAATTATTTGAAACTTTTTCTGCTTCATTTTTTTTATCGTTCTTTAATAAAATCGTTTTTGGTATTATCGATGTCAGTTTTGTATTGAGTATTAAATTTTATTTTATGTTACTACGTCCAGTAATTTTTTTAAAGATGTCCGATCAAGGTCATCTGTATCATGAACGAATTAACAAATTGACATACATTTATCTCTTTCCTTTGCAAAGGCTATATGCGTGTGTGATAAGGATGGATATAACACGCTTGTCTTTCAAAAATTCATATTGTTTCGACGAAGTTAGGACATTCCACTTTAAAACGATGCTCGTTGTTGATAATATTTTGTTGTAACGTAAGTTTATTTAATAATTCATATACATTACCTTAATTCATAGCCGTACGAATAAAATTATTTTCTGGCAAGAGTCACTGACACTGACATTGTGGCAGGATCTTATTTTTCACATATTTAGTTTTACATTTGCTAATAAACGTACCAGTTGACTTATTTTTGAATGCTTTTATTGTAACATATATTTTTATAATAATAAAATAACAGTAGTACCCTCATGAAAACTAAGCAAACGACTCTACTGAATTTGTCATAATGGGCGGAGCAAAAATCTGAATTCATACAAATTGTAGATGACCTTGATTGGACATCTATCATTTTTTTTTACTGTATTTATCATATTAACATTTGTAGGTACAGTGATACAAAGAAGTCGCCGTACGACAACAGTTTCAATCTATTTTAAATATTCTACTTTTAATTATTTATTAAGTTTTTTTCCAATGATTTTACCTGCTATCTAATCCATTTATATTGAACTTATTTACATTGTTAGACAACCTGATAAATAATTAATAGAATAAAATTTAAAAGCAACTGTTAAATACGGCGGTGACTGTCATGTTTTGGGGTATATTTAGTCGGCGGGAGTGGAAAAAGTAGCTTTTATTGCGACAATAATAACTAGTAAAGATTACCTCGGTATTTTTTAAGCAAATTTGAAGCTATTCGTCGAAAAATTGGGCTTAACAGACAATTTTAATTTCATAAATGATTCATGAGAACAACCTGACAAACAATTTGTGTATTGATAAAAAAAAAATTGGCTATTGTAGGTATAATTTATAACGGCATAAATAAATTGTATCATCCTCTACAGTTACCGGACTTAAACATGATTAAGCAAGTGCGGGAAATTCTTGAAAGAAACAAGAATATACGTATACGGAGTGGTGACCAGCACAGGCGAACTTTAACATGTAAAATCTAACTTTCGTAATTTTATTAAATTAATTTTGTATGCCTTGGAACGGCAGAAATTAGGTATGAAAATCGCCCCAAAAATAGCTATATCCATGGAATTGATTTAAACAAAAAATTAACAAATGTTAACGATTTTTCTGTCAATTTAGGTTAATTTATTTTGACTATTATTTGTAATTTGTGTTCAAGTGAATAAAAATCAATTTAAATTAACAGATATTTGTTAACTGGAACAAAAAGTAGAAATAATAACTATCATAATAAAAATAAATTAGCCTAACATGAAAGATAAACCGTCAGACATTTGTTATTTATTTTGTCTCAATTCCATGGCCATTGCTATTTTTGATGTGATTTTCGAAATTTTAATACCTAATTTCTGCCGTTACACGACATACAAAATTAATTTTACTTATTAATTCATGCTCTACAACTTTTATTTTTTTACTTAAAATAACTAGGGAAGCCGGAAATTAAGAAATTCTGATTTTACATGTTAAAGTAAAATTCGCTTGTGCCGGTCACCACCCTGTATACATGGTGTTTATTTTATTTTGTCCACTATTGTTATCTCAAGAACTATAAGAGCTACGAGGTCGGTTAAATTAGCAAACAATTTCTATTTTACAAGACTATTGTAATGAGCATAAAAACATTTTTTTCAACCAGTGGTTCACAAACTGTGGGTACCAACTTTGTTATTTTAAATGAAACTATATTTTTTATTTGCTTATTCGATAGAGAATTTTATTCTGAATTCAGTCATATAATATTTGTATACCCTTAGATTACAATTTTTATGAGAAAATTGCATGTTTAGATTTATATCAGTTATATTTTAAAATGGCTAAAGTGTGCCATGGACGATACAAATGAATGTGAAAACAATTACTTTGAAACAAAAACACAACAAACAAATAAATTTACAAATACTGCTCAAATTTATCCTCCATTTACGTTAATACATAATTGTATTCTTCGAAACAAATTACATCTTAAGGCCTATTTATAACAACGCAACGCAAACGTAATAGGTAACGTAAGAAGTTAAAACACATGCTTGTAAAACGGGCTATGTATATCACCACAATGCAGTAGGTAACGCAATGAACGACACACAAGAGATGGCCAACTTTCTGCGTGATGCCTTGCGTTCGCTTTAGCATATAACCAATCACTTGCCAGTATTATCACAAGAGGCTCGTGCGCGCAATGCTTCTTGGACGGTAGAGGTTATGTAAACGTCAAATTAAAAAGAAGTCTCGATTTGCACTATGCTATCTGATTGGTTACAAGCAGCAAATTTAGCGTGTTTATAAATTACACATTTCGCGATTGCGTTACCCACTGCTCTGCGTGCTTGTGTCGCGTCATGCGTTGCATTGATATAAATAGGCCTTTACTGATCTCAACATCCGGACATCAATATTATTTAAAATATTTTCAATGCTGTTTTTTAGAAGCTGTAAGTCTGGATACACATTGTTATAAACATTATCCTTTAAGTAGCCACATAAAAAAATCTAATGGATTTAAATGCGGCGACCTGGCGGGCCAAGGGGTCCATTGATTCGGAAACATTTCATTTAAATACTGCGTTACTCTTTGCGTATTGTGGGCAGGTGCATGGTCTTGTTGATAATATAAGTCTCTTACAACATTTAATGGCACATCAACCAGCATATTTGCTAACGTGTCTCTTAAAAATTGCAAATACCGATCATCTGTCAGAATACCTTCTTACATATAAAAAATATTTTATCTTTCAAAATAACACACCAAATTTTAACACTAAATTTTCTTTGAAATCCTTTCTCGCGCACAATTATAGGGTTTTCATTACTCCAGTAATGATTATTTCTTGCATTAAACATGCCATTATTTGAAAAATTTGATTCATCTGTCCAGATAATAAATTTTAAAAACTTACTTCCTTCATTTAACAACAAATGACAAAACACAAGACGTCTTTCATGGTCTCCAAGATGTAAATATTGGACTTTTTTAAGTTTAAACGCTTTGTATTTATTTCTTTTTCAAATTTTATGTACTCTTCCTGTACTACACGGGTACTAGGTAGGTACTAATAGATGCCCTTGGATTTGTTTCAAAATACGCCAAAATATCTGTATCAATATCATTGTTTATTGTAGTTCTTTGTTTTTCAATAAATGCATTTGTATTGGCACGTAATCTGGCTTCTAATCTTCGAAACTATCTATGTGAGAATATTTCTCCTGATACATTGTAACCGCGGCAAAGGTATTTTTTCTTCAAACGTCACAAAAGTAGCATCTTTTGTGACTTGATTCACAAGGTAGAAATAAAATAAATAAATATCCATAGAAACTATACAGAATCAACGAATAAGAAGTAACTTAATAAAAGAAACCTGTACTATCGCCTCAAATGTCACTATAACACACTCTAGGTAACCTAAGAATAAAGTTACTAAATACCACCAATAGCTGTCAAATTTAATTAAATAACCTATGAATTGAAATATAAACAGAGTTTACTTTTGAGGAAATAACATATTAAAGAATAGCAGACTTACAGATTACAATTACAGGGACGGTAATGAACGTAAGAATACTTAGAATTAAAGTGATATAAGAAAAAATTATATTGTTTTGCAGTGATTCCTAGACATATCTTTCCGCCACACTGTTAGTTTTTCATCCAATTGATCAACTTCAGGGGGCATATAATATAATACTTCAAATTCCGACATAATTGTACACAAGGAGGATATAAAATTGCACAGTTTTAATTTAAACGTCAAAACGTGAAAATTTTCACTTCAATGTTTATAAGAAAAAGTGAACAAATAAGTATCCATAGCTACAGGGCAATTGAAATCGCAAACGTAATTTACGTAAAATGTAATGTCAGTAGTAGATATTTTTCTTTAAATATCTACGTTTGAAGAAAAAATATAATGTGTCATTCGAAGTAAAAGTGTCTTTGTGTGCCTCGCGTGCATTTATCCGACTCGCTTCGCTCGTCGTTTAAACTTCCACGCTCGCCACATAAAGTGTCACCTCCACTCCTAATAACACAATATACTATTTTCTTGCCAAAATATACACTTCGTACATATCAATTTTCTCATTATGAGTAAAATTATGCATTTTTCTATTTTATTGAGCTTGTTCAGTATTCACACAAGAATAATTCAATAATAGCAACTGACATTTGTAAACAATAAAATAGTGCTATTGTTTCGGTCACAACACTCTAAAATCTGAATCCATATTCAACTTGTTTCATCCATGGCATACTTATTTTAGCTATAATAAAATAAATCTAAACACATTTTTCTCATAAAATTTGTTATCTAAGGGTATACAAATATTATATCACTGAATTCAGAATAAAATTCTTTAATAATTGCTGATTATTATTATAAACGCAATCAAATATTCTTCCTTTATATATATATATATATATATATATATATATATATATATATATATATATATATATATATATATATATATGCCATAAATACTGTCACATAGTTTATGGACTGCTAAAAATTTGTTAAAATAATAATACATTTTGTATTGCAAGTAACTTATTGACTAGAGTATTTACAGTACTAAATATATCTATTCAAAATGGCCGCCTTTGACTTCAACGCAAGCCTAAGACAGTCTGGTCATTTTGATATGTCAGCACGGACTATATCTATCGGTACTTCTCTCACTGCATTTTCCAAACTTCTCTTTAGCTGGTCTAAATTTCGGATGGTTAGTCTCGGGCCGCAATGAAGACTAGAACATTGGCCTGCAGCCAGGCCTGAGTCGTTCTGACATAGTCCGTGCTGCCATAGTAGAATGACCAGACCGTCTTACGCTTGCGTTATAGTATTTTACATTACAAACCAGGTAAAACGGTTTTTACTGCTGAAAGGAGGAAATAACTGACGAGCCTAGCAGGCGAGCCTGTCACCTCCGTGAGGCAGTGAAATAGTTATCTGGCGAGTATTGTACAATATTTTATTTGTTACTCACTTGCAAAACAAATTTAACTTTCTAACCTAAACCTGCCAGTTGCAATTAACACTTATTTTTAATACGTATGACAGTAACAAAACACAATTTTCACATGTCAACAACGTTACTAAGGTAGTAACTTATAAAATTTTAACACTTTAGCAATTTTACAAGTTAGTAACTAGTAAAGATTAATTTTCAAAAGTAGTAGGCGGTATAAATAAATGCTATTATATGAAAAGCCCGGAAATTTTTCATGTACTGCTTTAGGTAATTGCAAGATCTATTTTATTAACAGTGAGCAGTGGCGTAACTGACGTGTCCGCATTGCAGGCGGGCCCTGGGCTCAAATTTAAATGTATTATAATTTTGTTACTACTGTGTGGCATATGTTGTCATCAGATTTACTGAACCTATAATTTTGGATAGGACTCTAAAATAATTATTTTTTAGCAACGTGTTTATTTAAAGCTTTATATTTTTTAAATGTTGATTTCCAAAAATAATATTGGCTAAGGGCCCTCCTTTACATTTCGACCGTAGAATTTCGGTTTCTATTGGCGAATATTTTCCTTGGACTGATTCAAAGTTCGTAATTTATTTCAAATATATTTTTCCTTTAAATAACTCCGTAAAAAGAAGTCGGGGCTGTTAAATCGGGAGACCTGGCGGTCAATGTAAATGGTGGAAATGATTAGGCAGAGGACTCACGTCATCAACCTGACAAAAACCATGGAAAAAGAAATATAACTTGTAGTAATTATTAGTTGTTATTTATTTTTTAAAAAAAGAAGAAAAAATATGCTAGTATTAAAGAAACGTATATATTAATTAATTTACAATGATTTCTAAGTCAATCCTTATTCCTTTTACGGAATATAAAATTATTTGACACAATATGATCATTCTCAGTAGTGTCAATTTATAGTACGTAAATAAACTACAATTATATCAAATAATTTTATATTCCGTATAAGGAATAACGATTGTCTTGGGAATAATTGTAAATATCATTAATATATAAATTACTTAATACTAGTACTTTTTTTCTTCTTTTAAAAATAAATAACACCCAATAATTTCCACAAGTTATATTTCATTTTGTAAGGATCTTTTCAGGACGATGACGTGAGTTCTGTGCTTAATAATTTTCACTATATCACTAAAACGCGAGATTAAACGACAAGGGAATAATTTTCGCAAAATTGCTCTTATCTGTCCGATTGTGTATGATACTGATCTATTGTGCTTAGGGTTTCACCAAGTCAAGTAGCTTGATATTTTTGTAAATTACTTGACGAATCAAGCTTTTCAAAAATTCATTACTTGACTTGATCAAGCAAATTCAAGCTACTTGATAATGAACCGGTTATGTACGAAAACGCGCGAATCAGTAGCATCATAACCTAGCTGTGTGTACGGCGTGATGTGCCATATGCTGTGCTACTGCAAGTTAAAATATGTGCAGAGGTTTAAAAAATTTACTCAATATTGGAATATATACTAGAATGACCCGAAAATATTTCAAAAAAATTTGAAGTCCTAATCATTATTATTAAGTTAACTGTAGATGGTTAAACTATCGCACAAAAGCCCAAAAAGCTATACTCTAATCGAAATAAGAATAATAATTGGAACTTCAGATTTTGTCCACATATTCTCGACTCATTCTATTATATATTCCAATAATGAATGGGTTTTTTAAACTTCTTAATATTATAATAAAATAAAGTTCCAAAATGTACCAAAACCGAATGTTATTTAAATGGGAAAAAATCAAGTGCATTTAGGTACGGTCAAATATTGAAATTAAGCGGAATCATTGTCAGTATCAGTAATTTTTTTTTCTTCATTTTGAACCAGTTTAGGGGGTGGTCCAGTTAAAATTCGAATTACCCCCTTTTAAGGTCTACCATAATACATATACTATAAATAGTTTGTTAATTCATATAAATATATATATATATATATATATATATATATATATATATATATATAAATTTTTAAATTTGAATGTATGGTTTATTTTTATGAATAAAAGTTTATAATTCAAGGTATTATTGATATTGTTATAAAACATAAGGAACTATTTATATGAAAATGAAATGTTGTCTTGGAAAACATATAATAAATCAACTTTTAGAAAAATCACACAATTATAAACTCAAGTTATATATTGCGTTCATAGACTTTAGAAAAGCATTTGACTCCATAAACCATCAAAGTATTACTCAAGCACTTACAGATGCAAATGTTGACGGAAAATACATACGAATAATTCATAATATCTATGAAAATAGTACGGGTCAAATCAAATTAGAAAAATTGGGCCGCACATTCTTAATATTGAAAGGAGTCAAACAGGGAGACCCACTGTCCCCGGACATCTTCAACTGCGTGCTTCATTACGCAATGAAAAACTTAGATTGGGAAAATAAGCACGGAATAAAAATCAATGGAAAAAACCTATCAAACCTAAGATTTGCCGATGATATAGTTATATTTGCAGATAGACCAGAAAAATTGCAAGAACAACTCAATGAACTAAATTTGAACTGCGAAATGTTAGGCCTAAACATGAACCTACAAAAAACAAGAATAATGACGAACGATCAAAAAACACCTATTACGTTAGAAAATACAAATGTAGAATACGTAGAAGAGTACATATACCTGGGACAGCTAATTTCTTTCCATAATAGACTGAATAAAGAAATCGACAGAAGAACGACACAAACATGGAAAAAATACTGGTCCCTTAAGTCTATATTCAAAAATAGAAAAGTGAACATGCATACAAAGAGAAAAATCTTCGACACATGTGTTAGTCCTACGATAACATATGGTTCACAAACCTGGGCATTGACGAACGCCCAAGAAAATAAAATAAAAGTCTTGCAAAACAGAATACTACGCAGCATTTTAAATGTAACCTGGAGAGACAAACTACACTCGCAAGAATTATACGCGAGAACAAAAATAGCAGAAGTTACGTCAACCATTAGGTCTCTAAAATGGAGTTGGGGCAGGTCACATATTGAGACAAGAATCTGGATGGTGTCGCGAGATCACCGAGTGGACACCACTAGACAGAAAAAGAAGAAGAGGGCGCAGTAAAAAGAAATGGCATAATGATTTCAAAGCTATTGCAGGTAACTCATGGTCCACTAAAGCAAGAGATCGTACTACCTGGAATCAATTGGGGGAGACCTTCGTCCAAGGGGCATCCGTTCTCATTACCAGTTAAGAAGATTAGACTCAACTCAAAAATTTAAACTAATGTTTAATTGTACCAATTTGTAATATATTATCAATACTTTATACATACTGTCAAAGTTTATATACTAAATATCATGTAATTTTACTAATCTATAAAATCAATGTAAGTTAAATGGGAAAATGAAATGGAAATAAAGGTTATAATAATAATAATAATAGTATGGTTTATTTTTATGAATAAAAGTTTATAATTCAAGGTATTATTGATATTGTTATAAAACATAAGGAACTATTTATATGAAAATGAAATGTTGTCTTGGAAAACTTTTTCTGGTAATTAAAAAAATAATTATTGATTTTTTCAAGTAATTGAAAAATAACTACTTGAAATTGTAACTACTTGACTTGACTTGAATTTCGGCTACTATTACTTAACTTGAGATTGGCTTGATTTCAAGTCAAGTAACTTGAATATCAAGTCAAGCCGTGAAACTCTAATTGTGCTGTACCATATTTAGTCCCAACCATTTTACTTGGGATATCAAAAATGTCTGTACCAATTCTCTGTAATGTTCACCAGTTATAATTACGGTGGACTGTGCCACTATTTTTATTTTCAAAAAAATACGGCCCAATCACAATTTTATAGTAAATACCACAACATACTATGACTTTGATGGGACGTAAAGGCGCCTAATGATTAAATCTTGGAGTATCAGCCCCCCAATTTTGGTTATTTTGCTTATTAATATGTGTTTTCAGACGAAAGTGAGCCGTATCAGTTATTATTATTTTTCACTAAAATTTTGAGCAAAAATAATGACCATTTCTGCAAGTTTTTTGGTATGCAGGTATTCATGATAAATTTCATTTTACTTTGCTACACGCTCTTGAACAGTAAAATGACAGATGCTGCTTAAAAACAAAAAAAAAAAAAACGGCGTCACCTTTCATCGAGTGTTGACATTTGCGCCATCATGTATTACATTATTAATTTATTTATTTTCCATTTTTCTCCTCGTCACATTGTATATTTACTATATTTATTACTTTAAATTATACAAAAATAATATAAAAAATATAACATCACGGCATATTACCCATTGCTGTGTGTGCCAACCTGCTTTGTACACAGATATCGGTAATCGCTTACCAGGCGTTACTTCACGGACACTCAATGATGGCGTGGAGAGTGCACCACAAGGGTCAATTTATTGCCATTAAAATTCGAAGTAATTTTTGGCGTCGGTCGAGATCGAACCCGGGTACCCAGATTCGCGACCAAACACTTGGGCTTACGGTTATAAGACTCTATTTTAAATTATAACTTTTAAATTATAATTGTAAAATATTATATTTTTTTTCACTAGATAAATAAAATCTTCTATAATATAAAGTAAAATTATTACATTGTAGTTATTAAAAATTGTAAAATATTGTGTCTTCTACTAAAAGGATGTTATGAGTTTATTAATAAAAGTTTGTTTATTTTGCACCCCTTACATACGCGATAAATTTGTAAAGCGTCTTCATTAACACCATGTATATTGGAAAATATGCAGTAAAATTATTACTTATAGTTATTATATACACATTACTTGAACATTTTGTTCTCTATCTAAGAAATATAAGTCGTATTCGTAAATTCATTAACTGGTTTTCCATTGCAAAAATAACTTCTTCCATACATACTGACTGCACTGCTAATTCTGTGAAAATGTAAACAATTACATAATTCTCCAGTCTTGGTATATTCTATATTGTTACAGCTGGAATATCGCTGCGCTTGTGTTTAAATCTGACCTATTCGTGACTAAAGACTAAATTTACATACTTGTATCGTAAATAACTATTCAGTTTAATTAATTTATTTATAAAAAAATAAATATGTTTGGTTTTCGATACAATAATCAATGGGTTAGAAAAGATGCGAATTAATGCAATAATTTATAATTATGATAAATCTTCATCACCATAATTTTGCCTATATGTTCAAGTAATTTATAAAAAATAAAATAAATAAATATTTCATCACGACATATTACTCATTGTTGGGTGTGCCAATCTACTTTTATGGTATTTTAAATATAAAAAAAACTCACCGTAACGCATTTCTCAAGATTTGGAACTATGTCTTTAGTTTTCTCACAGAAATTAATTTCGCCCAAACAATTCTCTAAATCTTTTAAAGTGTTGTTCGCTGAGTGGTGTAATGTAGTTTTTTCGTCTTCAAATACGGCACTTTGATTGCGTACGTTCTCAGTGTTTGTTTTAATAATATTTTGTAAACATAATACAAGCTCCTCTGCCTTTGTTACTTCATTTTCTGTATATTGTCGACCCCTTATTGTTTTAATCTTGATTGCTCTACTTTCAGGAGAACACTTTTCTAAAGCTTCTGTTATATTCGTATTTAATTCTTTTACTTGTGTCTGTATTTTTGTTAGTTTTTTTGTACTTGGTGCTTTTGCTGTATTCTTACAGTTTTCTTTAGAATCTTTAACTGAGGTTTCAACGTCCTCTAAGTCTGTCTCAGCTGTGCTAACACACTCTTTGGCCGTGCTCTCAGGTGAAATTTCTTTGTCTATATTTGTAATCGCATCATTCAGTGCATTATAATCTTTATTGAGTTTATCTTCCACTTCCTCTGCAAATTCTTCATTGACATATTTTAATTCTTTACCAATATCGTTTAAAAGATTCTCAGTTTGTTTTATCAATTGATCCACTTCTTCTGTACATGCTTCGATGTCCTTGCAAGGATCTTCGCCCAGAATTAAAGGTAAATTCTGAAAACATATTAGCTGTAATATACACACATATGTTTTAAGAAACAGGCACAACACCATGAAAAATATTTATGAAACAATAACATTTATATTGCAGAAATAAAATACTTTGCAAGGCATGCAAAATAAAATTTTACAAACTACATTAGTACAAGAAAAACATTTGAGATATTTATACGTTCATAAGTGAGAAGTAAATGTATCTAAATTACTTATATATATATACAGGGTGTTCCGCGACTCGACCGACAAACTTATACGATATATTCCGGGGGTCATTATAAACAAAAAAAGTTATATGACCTATAGGTAAATTCCTCTTTGTTTCGGGAATATCGAAGAAATTAAAAAAAATGGTAAAAGAAAATTTATTCATCAATTAACACAAAATTACAGCAACTGTTCAAAATGAGAACCGCCATTTTCTAAACATACATTTATCCTTCGAGTCAGAATGTTGCCAGTTAATTACTGCCAATTCATTCTTTAGGGAATTAGTAGCTTCAACTATATGGTCAGTCAACTCTTCACCATTACTATACACACGAGATTTGAAGACACAGAAAAAAATCTAAAGGTGACAAGTCAGGTGACCGAGCTGGCCAATGTAAAGGACCAGCTCGTCCTATCCATCTTTCCAGAAAATTTTCATTCAGAAACACCGTCACTTGTCTCCCAAAATGTGATGGTGCCTCATCTTGCTGGAATCACATGCCACGACGAGCTTCCAGAGAAATATCTTCCATGTAATTCGGCAATTCTTCTTGTAAAAAGTGAAGGTAAGTTTCTGTAAGGAACAATGCGATCTGGGTATCGCCTGAGGTACTCCGCAGCTGCAGCACGTCCACTTCCATTGCAAAAATCATACACGAAAACCATATCGGCATATTATGCATTAGTAAAATGCGGGATGATGGCTTAAATTAATAAGAGAGTACAAAAATCATACAGCATTAACTACGATAATAAACACGTCAATAAAAACTGTTATTTGTCAAACATACGTTAATTCGTCAAGGCTAACTCAATTTTTTTTTAATTCCTTCGATATCTCCGAAACAAAGAGGAATTCACATATAGGTCATATAACATTTTTTGATCATAATGATCCCCGAAATATATGGTATAAGTTTGTCGGTCGAGTCGTGGAACACGCTGTATATATATATGATATGATATAATATAATATGATATGAAAAAACTACTTAAGTAAAATTAGAATTGCATTGCCGGGCAATAATGTACGAACTCGTATTTTTTAAAATGGACTAATTAATTTTTTGAGATTGACAATAATTATTTATTAAATTTACGCACATTTTACACCGCGTTTTTAAATTTTTAACTATAGTTAAACATGAAATTGCAAATCAAAATTGACACCACATTGTTACTTATATTTCATTACACATGAGAAAATATCGTTAGTTTAGATAGAGCCATTGTGCCCTTTGGTTAGTGTGAATGAACACCGAATTCACAAAATAAAAACAAAATATTATCTGTTTGTTGTCAGTTATCAAATAAAATTCACAGAATTATGTGATGTTTAACCATGCTTTTGAGTTCGAATTTGTAATTTTTAATATTCAGATATAATATATTTGTACCGATAAAAATATTTAGCAATGACTAAGTTTGATTTCACGATTTTAAATTATATATTTAAAGCGCGTTTGACATTTTAGTAACAATAATTTGTGATTGCGTAAGACAGATTTATAATGAAATTTGTCAAAACATTCGTTTCCAATTAAATCAAAGTTATTATCAAATTATTTATGATTGTTTCAAACAGGCCGTAATAATGACAGTCTTGAAAATTTTGTGAACTTTTAATTACAAAATTACAATCTGCCTTCTTCAGGGAAAATGTAATGTTATTGTGTTGAGGAAGGCAGATTGGCTGCCGAAACGTCGGATTTTGTAATTAAAAGTTCACAAAATTTTCAAGACTGTTTTTTCTTTATTTTATTTACTTATCTAGTCGACGAATTATTAAATTAACTTAATAATGACGTTTAATAGTTGTGGCATTTTAAATGTTGATTATTAATTGTCAATTAATACAGGCGTTAGTAGCTATAACCGTTAGTATAAACAAATGATTAAGTGTAATTAGTGAACAGTTGACAAGCATTGTTTTTTCTCTGTTAATCATGTATGGATTATTTTGGATAATACTTCAAATATAAGACGCGTACAATTAATTTTTAACTATTATTCGAATTATTTTTCTCAAAAATAATCCATAAATGATTAATAGGAAAAAAAAACAATTTTTGGGTATTATTAGTACCTATATTGTGTAACTTAACCGCGGTGACCAAGGTTCTGGTTAAGCGTTCCGTAATGTAACCAAAACATAATTTGAGGATCGCGGTTCCATTTTGGAATGTGGTTCTTGAAAGTTTTGGTTACTTTTTCGTATAATATAATAAATAAAATTGTGTAAATATATAATTATTATTACTATATGTACAGTATGTCCCCAGATTGAGTTTACAGGAGAGAAAAAATCTGTATTTTTGATTTTACAAAAAAATGTTATAGAAAGAACTATTTTTGCTTGACTTGAAACACTTCTGTTATTTTCACCTTTAATTAATAATATTTTAATTAGATGGAAATTAGCAAAGTGCCTTCGATACATGGTTTGCTTAATCCACTTGCAACATGTCAAGTGTCATGTTTAATCTGACATGTGTCGTTATCTTTTATATCGTTAAACTAATATCGCATAACTTATTTTTATTGTAATATTTGTATGTGGTTTAATGTGGAAAGTATTGGCAATATTTTTACAATCAAATGCTAACGTTACAAATGAAAATTTATATCCACCTTAATAGTTGAGGAAATCCACAATAGCTTTAAAGAGCTGCGTCGGAGGATTGAATTACGTAGCGACGTAGGTGGAAGATCAATAAAATAATTTAAGATTTCATTTTTATTTGAATTATTTAATAAAAAAATTGTAATATTTTTTTTTGTTTTTATGATTATTAATCCACCCCAAGTTATTATTGTAGTTTGAATTGCAGATTAGTTTATTTCAAGTGAAGCAAAAATTTTCTTCCTAAAACATTTTTTTTTAAATCAAAAATAAGGATTTTTTTCTCTTTTGTAAACTCAATCCGGGGACATGCAGTATACTGATATGTATAATATGTAAGTATAAAATAGACAAATAGAGTTATGTTATCACTTGTAAGATAACATCTTTAATAAAATGTCAATATGTACTGACACACTTTACATATCATATACTGTTGTTTAAATGTTAAAGAGCTGCCAATTTTTTATATCCGCTAACTGCAACTGATATAACGAAGAACATTCCTGCTTTACCGACACAAATTAACCAAGATGTTCAAAATCACAATCACTTTTCAGTACCCATAACCTGGCCACATGAACTACTAGAAAACCATAAGCACGGTCGTTGTTAAGTTACGGAATATACTATAATTGTTGACTTTTGATTGCTATTGTTTTCAGTGAGTGTGTGCTCAATTCATTTAAAATTTTGTATACACAATAAAAAAATTAAAATCTATATTAAAAAAAATATATTGTGTCACTATATTTTAAATATAAATTCGCGCATAATTTGAATTAAGAACAATTGCTATTATTTACATACCTGTAGGCTTAAGAGGCACAGACAATAAAACACACCAGTTCCCATTTTACTATTAGCAATGATGTTTAGGTGAAAAGGTTCTTACTTATATACTACACAAAAATAAAAATCAATATCTTTTTATCAATGCTAATGATAACAGTTGCTCAATAAACTACAGTTAGGGTGATCATGCGTCCTGGTTTGGCTGGGACAGTCTCGAATTTCACGGATTGTCCTTGCGTCTCGGCATGGTGTTGTTGTGTTGAGCTCATATATAAGGTGGGACCTAGACACTTCCTTTTTTTTAAGGTGAATAAAATAAAAAAGTATTGCTGATAGACAAAATTAATTTTTGAATAATGAAAGAACATAATTTCAAATTTTAAAACACATAGTTTTAAATAAAACATCTTCAAAGTGGTGACCACCGTTCTCTCTAATAATAAAGAAAATAATGGCGATGGTCCGTTTTGGTGTTAAACCCTGTAAAGAGAGAGAATTTCCAAGTATGAAGAGAAGAAGAGCATGTATGAATGCGATTATGAGTGTGGCCGAGGCGAAAGAAGTCTGCTTAGATAGGAATGTGTGGCGAAGGATGATTGTTTCCTAACTATTATTGTGATCCGGATGCGGTATTTCGCTACCGAAAATCGGTCACTTTAATATGTTTAAGAGTAAGGATTTGTTGTATGATGTTGATGTTGTTCTTATTATTATCGGGTTTGTGCGGACCCACTAAGTGGGACACGGGTGATTTTATGTATGTACGTATGTATGTATGTATATATTTCTGTATTTGAAGGAGTGTCTCGGTATAAGCCTTGAAAAATATAGTTACCCTAAGTACAGTGAAATTAAACGAAAAAATCTGATGTGGCCAGCACATAACCTCTCGCCGTATATTTTACCTGGCTGTATGCATAAAGCAAAGATTATTTTTATAAATACAAATAATATATTCATATAAATCTATGACGTATAAACTTCTTTATTATTCAATAATAGCATGTCTCAACATGAAGATATTTTACCATAAATTATGTTACAATAAATTACAAAGTAGAGTTTACCATATATAAATATTAGGCTGGTAACAGCAATTTTCAATTCGAACAACTTTGTTTACTTTCTCTTCATATTCTTCTAGTAAAAACATTAATTTTGGGCGGTCTAAAATGTATATATCTGGATGCACAATTCTTATATATCTTCTTTTACATTTTATTTTTTCATACTTGTTACATCTAAATAACCTTAATTCCCTTTAATAAAGTGACGGATAGATTGCACTCCGATTTTGTCAATATTTACAACTTACTTGAGAAGAATTTGATAGCATTTTCGCAATTCAAAGTTACTCTAGTCTACAGTACTGGTGTACATTGTCCCATAATGTTTGAAACAAATTTAAGTCCTTCAACCTAGACTTGTCATCTCCATAATAGTCACAGATCAAGAACTAAGGGATTCTCCAAGTACATTTTTAATTCTTTACTCATTATTTCTGACACTGATATTTATCTGTCAGTTACAAATAATTTAAATTATCAACTATTTTTCATGGCATTCTTTCGGCTGTCAAATTTATTACAACAGATTATTTTATATATTATACTTCTTTTATCTCTAAATCTATGGAATATATAATAAAATATTTAAATGTATCAGATAGAGAATTTAATTTTCTTTAATATTACCACGAAAAATTTTCAAAAAATAATATTTAGAAGATTTTTTTTCAAGAATCTTCTACTTCCGGTTGTCCAATTATTACCAAAACCTTTTCAGATCTTCCCATGAATGTCCGATTGGGAAATACGTTGTTAAACAAATTTTAAGTCTTATAGTTTTTGAGTAACCGTCCTTCCAACATCCCACACACACACATACACACACACACACATCCACACACACACACACACGCAGACATCATCGTAAAAATGTTAAAATCGGATTGTAGGGACCTTAAAACGTGCTTATTCAATAAAATCTGGATATGCGATTTTTAGCATGAATGCAATACCTCTCTTAGCGAGAGGTAAAAAATAAAACAAATAAAATAATGCTATGCAAATAGAACAGCGCCTATCTGTAAGTAATAAAATAATCTAGTCGTTCTTTGATTGATAAGAAGATAAAAATTTTGGTACATTCGATAAGAATGTTGTAATTCTTCATAGAAATTAGACTTTCTAATTATTACGCAATGATTTTTGTTCATTTTATATTTCTAGAAATATGTACAGTAGCAAAGATATTATCAATAAAGTAATATGAAGATGAATGCACGTAGCTGCATTATTATTCTGGAAAAATAAAACAAAGATTAGATAATAATTATTTGTGATCCTTCCTAAATGTTTAATTCGTAGAAATGGGCTTAATAGAAGGAGATTTTAAATAAACAAAGAAAGAAATTGTGAAAAATTCATGGACCTCGGCGGGATTTGAACCTAGGGGTAGTTTATTTAAAATTTCCTTTATATATTAGACCCATTTCTACGAATTAAAATCAAAGATTATATATATATATATATATATATATATATATATATATATATATATATATATATTATTTAAGGCTTAAATAAAGTAGTAGTACAATAAAAAAAGGGATTTGTACAAAACATTGTTAGTAGAAAATGGTTTATTTTGTCGATTAAGTTGAAATATATGAAATAGTATATTAAAGAAACGAATGTCATAATAGAGAAGTATCACAGTTTTTGAAAATTTTACGCAGGTAATAATCTACACGAAAATATAAGAGACACGTATTTTCAAATTGAAATAATTAGGCTACAGGACGTAGATTTGACATTTTTGTTTTACCAGTGTGTATACCTGTACCAGGGCCGGATACGTTATAACCATAGATGTTTACGTGTTGTATAAGCTAGATGCCTATCTCCGTGCACAAAAGTGAAGCCAGCAATTTCGTGTGGCGGCCATTTGTTAAAAAGGCATGTAAGATCTAAGTATTTTACGTCTATTCAGATTTGTGGCAATTTAAAAGTATGTACTGTACTGTAATATATAACTAATGTTTTGAAAGACAATTTACGATTATAAAGTGATCTACTTACGGCATATAATACACAATAGCCCGGAAACGAGAACGAGAACAGGAACGAAGATTTTGTCAATACATTATTTGTATTGTAAAGAACTGTTATTTTTTAGTTATTTACCATCGAATAGATTTAAAACGGGGGGAAAGGTGCAATTTTTTGGGTTTTTCAATCAATAATTATAATAATAATTTATTGCTCAACAGAATAATCCCATTACAGAGCAAATACATGAAATATACATGAAATATACATAAAATATACATAAATAAAGATAACCATTTTTTGTGGACGAACAATTTGGTTCAAAGAACAAAGATGCAATTTTACGTAACTCAGAGATTGAGCAACAAAAGTTGTCACATAAATTACATATTTGATTGTAGTGTTCACAACAAATGAAAATGGGCGACTTGAGCATCAAATTGTTTTTTGCAGTGTTATTGTAAAAAGTACAAATCTTACGGGAAGCGAATGATGGAACATGAAAATTAATTTCGGACAGTAAGGCACTACAGTCTATATGATTGTGTAACAGTTTGTATAAGAAACAAAGACTTTGTAAAATGTAACGGGCATGAATACTTGTTACTCAAAGGATGTTAGTAATGTATTCTGACTAAAGTTTCTCTCTGGGTATTTATTATAAATTTTGAACCAAATAAATTTCAAAAATTTTCTTTGGACATTCTCAATTGGATGTTTATGAATATAACGGATACCAAACAATGGAGGCATATTCTAAGATGGAACGAACAAGTGCATAAAAAAGTGACAACAAAGAATTTACATTTGTAAACTGTTTACAGTTTCTCATTATAAATCCAACAGCTCTATTCGCTGATTGGATAACACTGAGATTTTGATCAACAAATGATAATATTGGATCGAATATAACTCCAAGATCTCTTATTTTGTAATCACGTTGAAGTGGTTTCGAATTTATGGTATAATTATTTAATATTAAATTCATTTTACGGGAATACGATATGATTTTACATTTATTAATGTTTAATTGTAAACTATTTCTATCACACCAAGCATGTAAAATATCAATGTTTTGTTGTAATTGATTACAATTTTCTGTTGATGAGATTGAATTGTAAATTTTTACGTCATCAGCGAATATTAACACTTCACAGGTTAGAAAATTTGGGAGATCATTAATGAAAATCAAAAATAATAGAGGGCCAAGATTTGACCCTTGTGGAACACCGGACTTTGCTAAATACTGTTCCGATGTGCAACCGTAATATGAAACAATTTGTTTTCTGTCTGCTAAATAGGAGCAGAAGAATTTAAGAAGATTGTTATGGAAACCCATATCATCAAGCTTGGTTACAAGAATACCATGATCAATGCGGTCAAAAGCTCTAGCAAAGTCGGTATATACTGCGTCAACTTGACCTCGTTTATCTAATACATCTGTAACAAATTGAGAGAATGAACACAAATATGATGTTGTTGATCTATGCTTAATAAAACCATGTTGATATGGAGATACAAAAGGTTGAATTTGAGAAAATATTTTGTTGTAGATAATAATCTCAAAAACTTTAGCGAAATTAGATAATATTGCTATCGGCCTGTAGTTGCGGATATTGAATGGATCTCCAGATTTAACGACTGGACAAATTTTTGAAATTTTCCAGCAATCTGGAAAAGTACTTGTATTTAAACAAAAATTGAAAATAGTTGTTAAATTAAAATTAAATGGAAAATAAAGTTAAAATATTTGTATGTAGAATGTGAGTAATATAATTTATGTAAATACATTATTTTATATCTTTTAGATTTCCTTTGAAAAATAAACATATATTAAAATCTTGGATTCTAAATGTAAGGAGAAAAGTGTTTACCCCAACTAAAGCTAACAAACTTTGCAGCGATCATTTTAAAGAAAATGATTATTTAGTTAGGACGGGAACTTACATTCGAAAATTGAAACCAGATGCAGTCCCTACGATATTTTCCGCTTTTCCTAGCTATTTAAAACAAAAAGAAAATAGCAGAAGGGTTTTAAATAAAAAATCATGTAATTATTGCGCTGAAAACTGTTTAACATTGGACCATAATTACATTCACAAATATAATTTTTCAGTTTTAACTGATTTTAAAAATAATGGAGGATTAATTTCCCCACAGAAAGCGTTTTTAAAATAATTAAAGGTACTGAAACAGAAATTAATATTTTCACTAATAATTTAAAAACATTTTCAAATACAAATAATATTGAAAGAAAAATAATATATTTTATAATAATCTTTTTGCCAGTGAAAAAAATATTTTTTCTCATTTACATTGTGAGATTTCTTTGGATAATAATTACAAAATTGATCTAATTTGATATATTTGCAAGCAGTATATAAAAATTAGATTGCACAGTATTGCAAAGTGGTCCAATCAGAATCAAATTGTTAGCAAAAGACAAATTAAATAAACTAATATTATTTTCTAATCAATAAATAGTGTTTAAGAACAAGTATTGCGTTTTATTTCACCAATTTAATAACAATTTATTTGTGATAACCTTCATATATCAATTATATTCTAAGTTTTATTTCATATTTACCATATCATACATTACTATTTTGCCTTTTTAACAAATGGCCGCCTCTTGACCTTGAGGTTTCACTTTTACGTAGTTTGAAACATACGAAGTTGGGTATCTAAGTTATACATAAACATCTCTGGTTATAACCGAATTTTTGCATGGCTACCGTTTTAAATTTGTGACACATATTTCTAATTTCAATTTTTATTTACACGATAATATAAATTTGACTTTTATATTTACTTTTTGGCTATATGATTGACTCTTAATACGCATTATCAAAAATTTAAATTTCACATAGTGCCTACACCCCTATTGTTTACTTGTGAAAAGGAAGTTTGGAACATGATTTTTAAAAAATAATAATAATCAACAATAATTAAATGAATTCTTTATACTATAGTTGTCTATTTTGCGCCTTTTATGCCATTTTTAAATAAAAATTTAATTTAGGGAATTTTGTGTCAGTTGGTGTTAATAATGTGACGTTTGAAAATTCATTTGACACAACTCTACCTAACCATTTTTTGCAATACCAACTATCATTTTTTGCAATACCAACTATCTACGATATTTTCTATTTCTTTCTAACTTTACTACTCTATTTCTTCTCTTCTTCCTATTACAACAATTAAATACAAAATTATATAAAAATAAAATTCTTAACAACCGATTGTGTTACCAACCTTAAAAAATAAATTGTACTAATGTATTACTCGTACAGCACTCAAATGTGCTATTAAGTATTGGATTCTTGTGGGTGTAATAATAGCAATAGGGCGCGAGCAGACACGTGAATCGAGCGACCTTGAAGTGCTTGGAATCACCTGATTTGTGTGCGCTTGTTACTTAAACAAGAACAATGTCATTTTGACAATGACAATGTTGTGACTTATTTTGATTTTAAAGTGCTAAAAATTTATTATTTTACAATTTTCAGGCAGTAAAACTTGAAATTTAAAATAATAACGTTTAGCAGATCAAAATCATAATAAGTTAAAACATTGTTCTTGTCAAAGTAACAAGCGTACACAAATCAGCTGATTCCAAGCACTTCAAGATGTTTCCAGTCACGTGTCTCCTCGCGCCCTATTGGCAAGTATTGCTAAGCGATATGACATCTGGTGGCAAAATAATGAACTACAGATTGATTTGTTATTAAAGTATGTAATATTAGAAATTTGTTAAATATTATACGTATTTGTGTATCTAAATTGACATATATATTGTAATATGAGTAACAATTATTGCTGCTTACTTGTGTGCACATTGTCACGTTAGAAAGGTAATAAATTATGTTGTCATGAATTCCCGCCTAAACGAAAAGTTATAAATTAATATAGGTATCCATCTTATACACTTATATAAAATTTATTCATTATATTTCAAAGAAAACTTTGTTTCAAAACGAGGTTAGTTTTATAAATGTTCACAAAAATATCATTTAAGTTATCTTCACTTCCACGAATACATTCACAAGCGAATACGAAATATAATCATGAAATTTTGCTATTTTAATTATTTTTTTGAAGATATCATCTAAAAATCTGATGTGGCCAGCACATAACCTCTCGCCGTATATTTTACCTGGCTGTATGCATAAAGCAAAGAATATTTTTATAAATACAAATAGTATATTCATATAAATCTATGACGTATAAACTTCTTTATTATTCAATAATAGCATGTCTCAACATAAAAATATTTTACCATAAATTATGTTACAATAAATTACAAAGTAGAGTTTACCATATATAAATATTAGGCTGGTAACAGCAATTTTCAATTCGAACAACCTTGTTTACTTTCTCTTCATATTCTTCTAGTAAAAACATTAATTTTGGGCGGCTAAAATGTATAATCTGAATTGTGCATCTATTCTTACATATCTTCTTTTACATTTTATTTTTTCATACTTGTTATATCTAAATAACACTAATTCCCTTTAATAAAGTGACGGATAGATTGCACTCCGATTATTCTTATATCGATGTGTAATTTTGTCAATATTTACAACTTACTTGAGAAGAATTTGATAGCTTTTTCGCAATTCAAAGTTACTCTAGTCTACAGTGCTGGTGTACATTGTCCCATAATGTTTGAAACAAATTTAAGTCCTTCAACCTAGACTTGTCATCTCCATAATAGTCACAGATCAAGAATTAAGGGATTCTCCAAGTACATTTTTCTTTCGTTACTCATTATTTCTGACACTGACATTTATCTGTCACAAATAATTTAAATTTTCAACTATTTTTCATGGCATCCTTTCGGTTGTAAAATTAATTACAACAGATTATTTTATATATTATATTCCTTTTATCTCTAAATCAATAGAATATATATAAAAATATTTAAATGTATCAGAAAGAGAATTTATTTTTCTTTAATATTATCAAGAAAAATTTTCAAAAAATAATATTTAAAAGATTTTTTTTCAAGAATCTTCTACTTCCGGTTGTCCAATTGTTACCAAAACCTTTTCAGATCTTCCCATGAATGTCCGATTGGGAAATACGTAGTTAAACAAATTTAAAGTCTTATAGTTTTTGAGTAACCGTCCTTCCAACATCCTACATACATACACACACACACATACATCCACACACACACACACACACACACACACACACACACAGACATCATCGTAAAAATGTTAAAATCGGATTGTAGGGACCTTAAAACGTGCTTACACAATAAAATCTGGGTATGCGATTTTTAGCATGAATGCAATACCTCTCTTAGCGAGAGGTAAAAAAGAAGTGTTTATACAATTTAAGTTAAAGTTTTATAAAAGTGTACTTGGAATTTACATTAACTTACCCTTAATGGATAATATAAAACCTACTATAAAATAATATAAAAAGAAAATTAAATATAATACAGTACTATGAGAAATACACAATTCTATAAATTATGTGTTTGCCCATTTGACAGTAGGTTAACGTCATTTCTCGTTCGACCTGTAGTTCAAAACTTGCCACCCCAGTACTGCGATCTTAAAAATACTAGGGTACCTATGTACTCAGGGTATGGCAATGACGTGGCTCGCGTTTCGTCCGCCATTAGCGGGTCACTGTCATATTCGTTGTTGTTGCGCAAATTATTATGTATTTTCGTGGCTACTTGTTTTATTTTAATGCAAAACACATTTAAATATACTTCTAACATTTATTTAAAGCGTAAGTAATACTTTTATTATTTTTATTTGTGTATTTTCTTGAGATACTGACTACGATGACTGGCAATATTGAAAACACATAAAAATTACCAATATTAAGCACGAACATCTAAATTTTTAAAAGGTAAGTTTAAAATATATACTTATTATGCAAATAATAACTACAGGTATTAAATTTGACGTGATAATAACAATATATATCCTATGCTCTACATAATCTCTAAATCTATGTTATAATAATAATTGTGTATCTCTTAAATAAATGAATTTTTATTACCTTTTTAGATTCATAGTGTGATTATTTAATATTCCTGTATAATATATCACATTTCTTACAAATAAATAAGGAAATGAATTATCAATATGTTTGACATTGGCTCGCTTATGGCGGCGATCTTGCCCCATGGCCATACCCTGTATATAAAGGTACCCTAAAAAATACTAGAGTGCCTTCAATGAGAGTGATGCCAATGGTGGTCTTCATTTTCATTGGCCACAGCATTGATCGCCATATTTGTTCTATTCTGTTCCAGTATTAGTTAGCGTTGTATAGGAATTCGTGTGTGTTTGGTAGTTTTTATTGAATTTATTTAATTATTATTGTTTAATTTCATTTACTGTTAATTATTACGTCTTAATTTTTATGTACTTCGTAGTTTTAGTTTAGTTTCAGTGCATATAAGGACACAATTGGTGATAAGTGAATGCAAGTGACTGCATGAAAGATTATTTAATAATTAGATCTAAACTCTAAACAAATAATACCAAATGTACAGCTGGTTAAAAAATAATGTAATTGTTTAAAAGATATTTATCTATATCTAGTTATGATAAAGATGTAAGAGAATTTTTGTCAGACTTTTTGGACTTAGTAACAACAAATACTGCACCATGATATGATGAAGTCCGCTACCCGTCTAATTTTCAATTACAAAATGTTAATTTGAATATTTCAGAACAAAATTCCTACAATATTGCAGGATATTTAATTATGAGAATTAAAAAAAATCTTGAAAAATTTAAAAGATTTTTTATTGGGAAATTAAATGAAATATCAGAAGTCGATTTATATTAAAATATCATAATTTAAAACAAAAAGTAATAAAACGATTTGTTTTATTTACGTTTAAAATTGTAAGTAAAAAACTAAAATGTAAGAATATATTGCAGGCCAGGCCAGTAAATCATTAATGTCTTCCACTTTATAATTTGAGATTTTTTTGTTATTATAACCGTTTTGTACATATATTTACAGTAACAACCATTTTTCCTATATTTCAATAAGTATATGTACTTATATTACCTTGATAAACTTATTTTTGGTACAATAAATTAAATTTTCTGTTCATGTAAATTTTTTTGGTTTTTTTCGTTTATTAGTGCTCTTCTTTTTAAATTTAATATTAATTTTATACTCAAATGATTTGAAATGTGATGTTCATCTTATGCATGAAGTCTCTTCTGACGGTAAGTTTTCTTTTTATTTAAATATGATTTTACAAGCATTTAATTAGTATATATATTTTTTAAAATTTTCAAATATGTGTATGCTTAAAATTTATAAATAAAATATATATTAATTTCAAGTAATATGTTCGTAAAATAATATTTTCGTGTTTTAGGCCCGGTATTTTCACTTCCGAATAAAGTTTCGTATAAGTATTCGTTAAATAAATTTAGTCTATATATTTATTCAACGAATAAGTCCATTGAGTCTTTTTACACATTTGACAAAAACTGCTGAATAATTTTAACGTTCGGGAATTGGTAACCTTGGAGAGTGCATATGTGTCAGTAGAAAAGATGGAGTTTTGCGTAGCCACGTTAAGCCCTTTATTCGCTACTCAAGTACTGCAAATTTATTCCGCGAATAACATATGTTATTCTTTTGAATAAATATATTTGCAACTGAAAAGACAAAAAAAAAATATCCAAAAGTTAAATTTATTTAAAGCTTTATTCGCAAGTGAAAATACCTGCTCTTAGTCGTATACAATCCATATTAAATTGGAACAAATATGGCGGCCAGAATCGTATGACATCACTCTCAATTGTAGGCACTCTAAAAATTACATGCCAATAGGCGGTGTGCACAAAAGTAGCGGACAAAAATGACAACCTTGGATCGTTTTGATAAGGTGAGAAGGTTATGTTTTATGTCAGAATATTTTTGCAATTTCTATTGTATAAAATATTTGCCATGAATGAATGAAGTATCAAATTTTATAAATTTCCTAGAAGATTATATGAGCAATATGTGCTTAAGAAAATAGCTTCTCAACAGATATCTTTTACTAGCATGAAAAATTCTTTTAGGTTTACATATTTTCCCACTGTCAAAGATACTTATCGTATATCGTATGAATAAAAGTCAAACAATTGTCGTATTAATTGAAATAATGAATTGTATAAAAAATTGTTTCTTGAGTAAATATTTGAAAAAGATATATAGTAAAAATAATTAAGCAGGAGACTCACGTCATCAACCTGAAAAAACCTTATAAAATGAAATATAACTTGTAGAAATTTTTGATGTTATTTATTTTTAAAAGAAGAAGAAAAAAGTACTAGTATTAAGTAATGCATACATTAATGATAATTATTTCTAAGTCAATCGTTATTCCTTTTACGAAATATAAAAATATTTGAAATAATTGTAGTTTATTTTTATACCATACGTTGTCATTACTGAGAATGACTATGTTGTGTCAAATAATTTTATATTCCGCAAAAGGAATAAGGATTGACTTAGAAATAATTGTAAATTCATTAACATAAACGTTTCTTTAATATTAGTATATGTTTTCTTCTTTTTTAAAAAATAAATAACAAATAATAATTTCTACAAGTTATGTTTCTTTTATAAGGTTTTTTTCAGGTTGATGACGTAAGTCTTCTGCCTAATCATTTTCACTATAATACAAGAAGCAGAAAATTGTCTTAAAATTGTTTAATGTTTGCAGTTGTAAGAAATAAAAGTATATTTTTGACATAATTCGTCTATTTATTATAGATTTTGTACCATGTAATTTGATCAGGAAGAAATTTACAGATTCGTATTTTTCGTTTATTTTTCTTTCCGAGCTTGTACCACTGATTTCATTTAGAGCCTGGTACATTTTCAATGAAGAATCTTCTTCATTTATTGTGAATATAATAGAACGATATGCTATCATCAAAGTTCACAAACTCTTTAATTGTAATTTTCGCATATAGTGCATCTTGTAATATTTAACTAATATTATAAAATATAATATAAAACTAAATATGATAGAATTGTTTACATAAATCACATAATTATGTGAAAAATCATATTTTATTTGAAATCGTCACTAAAGTGCACAAAAATCGTGATTAAAAATTTTGAAATCGGCATTAAAGTAATCCATTATATGACGATTTCATTCAATTGATGTAGTGTTGTTAACATTATGGTAATTATTGTACATGTAAGATATTTGGCAAGTTTACGATATACAATAGTAAATTTGTACGTAAAATGACAAAAAAATATGTGCAAGAAGAACGAACTAAATATTTTGAAGAACAAGTTTGAGATTAAACATACAATTTTGAGTGTTCTCTAATTTCAAATAAAATTTAATATGTACTTCGGCATTGAAATTCCTTCTTATCAGTATTACTCATATGGTTTATTTTCCTCGGCCCTAAGGGCCTCTGCAAATAAATTCTATATTCGTGATAAAAAAAGAAAACTTTAGTGTCTTGATACATAAATAACTACAGTAAAATTTCTTAAAAGATGTCCGATCAAGGTCATCTATATCATTTACTAACTAACAACTTGAGATACATTTATCTCTCTCATTAGCAAAGAGTACACGCGTGTGCGATAAAGATGGATTTGACATGCTTGTCTTTCAAAAATTCATATTGTTTCGACTAAGTTAGGATATTCCATTTTAAAACGATGCTCGCTGTTGACAATACTTTCGCTGTGACGTAAGTTTATTTATTAATTCAGATATTACCTTGGTCCATAGCCGTACGAATAACGATATTTTCTGTCAGTATTACCGACACTGACTTTGCGTCAATGTATTATTTTTCACATATTTGGTTTTACATTTGCTAATAAACTTACCAGTTGACTTATTTTTAAAGTTTGAATGCTTTTATAATTTTACTACAGTATCTTCACTGGTATTTTGACTTTTTTAAATTAGTTACATTACAACGTAGCATTTTAAATCATTTCTTTATTCATTTCATAAATTATTATTTGGGAACCTTTGGATGGAAGAAGGCCTTTTGGTTCACATCGTTTATTGTACCATATAAATTAAATTATAGACGTTTCGGGTCCGTATCCACCCAACATCAGCTGAATTAAAATTAACAATGGCTATATATAAATAAATACATAAAAAGTGAGTTTTTACCTTCCGTCACCTCTAGGTAAGGAAGGTATTGTCTTTGGTCAAAAAATTCGGTGGTGAGTTTTCATTGAATAAGCACGTTTTAGGGTCTTTACAATAAGATTTTACTATTTTTACGATGATGCCATTATGTGTGTGTGTGTTTGCGCGCGTGCGTGTATGTGTGTGTGTGATCGCGGTTTCGGCCGCGATATCGCCAATACTAGAATTCCAAAAATTACAATTCTTGCGTATTCCTCTTCCTTACAACCATATTCAGACTTTATTAGATTTTGGTTATAATTAGTCAACCGGAAGTATCCTCATTTGAAGATTTTAACAGTTTTTCTTGAAAAACTCAGTTAAATATTATTATAACTTAAAGAATATATTATTCACTATACGATTTGGTTGCATTTTATATTTCATATTCAACAGATATATAGTTAAAGAATTATAAAGATAATAAATTTCATAAATCAGCTAGCTATGCTAACTTAACCATGGAAACTGCTACTATATTCAGGTAATTCAAATTGACAGATGTGAGTATCAATAAAAAGTAAATGAATTGAAGAATAAGGGAAATAACTCTAGTGTTATAAGTTTCTAGAAAGATATAAGAGAGACGATTACATTGGTTTGAACATGTCATGAGGAGAGATGAGTATATTGGAAGAAAAATGAATAGCTTAGTAATAGAAGGTGGAAGAAACATAGGAAGACCAAATATAAGAAGAAAGGACTGTATTGTGGAAGACTTGAGAGAAAAGGAACTGAAAACAAAAATGAGTGGAAGAAGATAATCAAAAATAACGACCTCCTAACAAATGGGAAAAGCTAAAGAAGAAGATGTCAGTATCAAGTGCCATTTGCATAGTTTGTTTATGAAATAATTTTACTGGAAATTTAGAATCTTTTGCAAGAAAATTTATGTATGGAACATGTACATAATACACAGGATTGACGATTTTTTTCTCCTGTATTTATTTATATGTAATTATTGTTAATTTTAATTCAGCTGATTATTGGTCGAAACGCACCTCAAACGTCCATAATGTAATTTACATGCTATAATAAAGGATGTGAACCTAAAGGCTTAACGAAATTTATTCATTTCAATATAGTATGATGTATAATATTCATATACAATTGTAAAAGCTCAAAATAAAGTTGTAAAGTATATTACTTTTTCGAAATATCAAAATTGAATCGTTACCTAAAGGTATCAAAGTAGTCGTAAGAGGCGCTAGCGCTCAAAATGTGCACATCACCTATAGCTTTGTTATAGACGCGAAATAGATAAATCAATTTTATTCATTTTATGGCATTTATAACAATACTGTCATTTGAAAGAATAAATTTTATTTACTTTGGAAGTAAATTTATCTGTCGTTTATAAAATCGGCCATTAAAGGGTTAACAACTATTTTTGATTATCTGTTAACAACTTTCTGAGAGTTAACTACTAGGCTTTACTGTTTAGAATAGAATACGATCATAAGTCTTACATCAACACATTTTTGAAATTCTTGTAAAATAATTTCCCGTTGCAGATAGAAGTTTCCCACATAATGTAGACAATCACTTATGTACTTTGCATTTGTTTCCATTTCTCTTTCAATGGTTTCAGTTTTGTTTGTAATTTCATTGTTAATTTCATTAAGAGCATCGCGCTCTTTGTAAACGTCCTTTAAACATGTATTAAGTTCTTCACTTGGATATGCATTATGTTTTGTACAATTATCGCTTCTAAGTAATATAGAATACAGTAAATTATTTGTTGTTTCTTCTGCTTCATGCAGATAAGTTATATTTGGATAAAGCTTTTTTGTTAGACATTTTTGTACAATATCCTTGTCTTCTTTTATAAAATCGGTAGATGTTGCAAGAGCTTGGACAGCACATTCAATGGTTGGACTTTCTGAAAGAAGAAATTGTATAAGTTTGTTAGCTCGTATGTGGTATAGGATATTTCACTAATTTTTAATTTTGTTATTCTTTACAAAAAAAATAATTTCATTGAAATTCGAGGATGTTACATTTCATGTTGTTTATTACATTTTTCGCGTTACCGGCGAATTTAGCTTAATTTTTACCTCCCGCACCCTTGGTAAGGGAGGTATAGGGATCGTGCTAAAAATCGCATATCGAGATTTTGGTAAATGACCACATTTTAAGGTCCCTAAAATCTATTTTTAACATTTTCATGATGATGTCTGTGTGTATGTGTTTGTGTGTGGATCCTGTATACGCTCTAACTCAAATACTATCATTCAGAAAGTTTTGAAACCATGTATTTCTACCTTATTCTAATATGGAAATATCTGATTAGATTTTGGTGGCAATCGGATAACGGAAATGGCAGTTTACTTGAAGCTCAAGATAGTTTTTCTTCAAAAAATACCTTTAAATGTAATTTTTTCTCAATTTGTTATAAAAATTAAAGATTATTCCATTTTCTACAAGTTTGCTTTAATACTTTTTCTATATATTGTATGGATAAATTTATAAAGTAATATAAAAATTATATACATAGGTAAATGGCGGGAGGTACTGTGTTGGTCACATCAGATTTTTTTTTATGAAATATAGCCTATTTTTACATCTGTCAAAAGAATTATTCATATATTATTATTTTATTTTAATCTAAGTTACCTACGTTTGTTACTATGTTAATGGAAAGTAAAAACAAGGATTTAAAAATATAACCGAACAATACTGTTGACATTGTTTTTTTTCTATCATTTATTGAATATTCCCTAACATTTATCTCAAATTTTTGCCTGATTTGTGCATTATATAAAGAAAAATTGATATTGATTAAGCCGCACCGAATTTATTATTATTTGCCGGTTTCAGGTGTACGGTAATATTATTGCCATACTGACAAAATGAAAATAAAATGAAAGTATAATGCTCTTTATTAAGGCCCGATTGTACATTGTGAGTTTAAGCCTGGTTTTGTCTTAAGCCGATGATAAACCTCAGTTTTTCAAAAATTTGAGTCGTACAATAAAAGTTTAGTCTTGCATTGGAGTTTAAGCCTGGTATAATTTGAACTTCTAAATTTGACGGCTTAAGCTTAGGTTCAGCTAACCTAACTTTTACATGTTATGATTATGAGAGAAGGGTAATAATAGTTTTTATTCTCGTATTTCGTAAAAGTATTATTGCTTTATAAAATATGGATACAGATGATGACGAAATGTTGTAACTTATAGATGTTATTGATCGACATCAGGCTCCCAAAGTATATCGACTTCGTGGCAACCAGTTTGAAAAATGAAATAATTTCGATTTTGTTCAAAGATTTAGTTTTTCAAAAAGACTATTTTAATGAGTGTAAAATTAATTTTTTCAACCAGTGGTTTTCACAATGTGGGGACCAACTTTGTTATTTTAAATGAAACTATATGTATATTTTCTATCTACTTGGTAGCTACAGAATTTTATTTTGAATTCAGTGATGTAATATTTACGTATCTTTAAATAACAGTTTTTTTTTTTTTAAATTGAAATGAAATTTTATATTAATTTGATTAAAAAATGGTTACAATAAGTGTGCCGCAAATATAAAACATGAATATAGTTTGGTTCACAAAAGATGATTATTCAAGGTCACTTTTTCGAAGACGAATACGCGTCCCTTTACACAGCAATGGCTTAGCAACATTTCATGTTAGAAAGAGAAAGATTATTTGGCGTATGACTTTGTAATATATGGTGTGTGACATATACGTAAATTGGTGACATTACTTTCTCACACTACAAATAATAATGACATATGTCGTAGAGTTACAGATATCTAATTACCTACTACATTGCCCTCTGAGTTAATGTTTATCCAGTGACGTTGACGTTTAAATCAAATTATTATTCCATAGTTTATGTCAAGTCTATGTTTTTGTATTTTGCAAAAATATGGTAAAGGACATAAATCATTAAGAAAGGCATTATTTAAAAAGAAACATCATTTTCACATAAAGTACTTTTTTTTTCATTTAAAATGTATCCATAAAGATCATGTTGCACGCCTAAGCATACGAAATGCTGTGAAGTTATCTGTAAATAATATTATATCATACGGTTCATAAATGTAATCGAATAGTCATCTTTCGTGAACCAAACTATATATGCTTTTTTTAAATAGAATTAGAGTGCTCTGACATAAACAAATGAATATTTTGTAAATTAATAATAAATGTCAACACAAACAAAATATCCACATATTTCCTTCATGACATCTATGTTAAAAATTAACAGCTATTCATTTTTTCCATTCGTGGCACTCTTGTTATAGCCATATTTTAATCAAGTTAATATAAAACTTTATATGCAGTTTACTCAAAAAAATCGTGATGTAAGGGTATAATAATATTATATCATTGAATTCTGAATAAAATTTTCTATCGAATAAGCAAATAAAAAATATGCATTTAAAATAAAAAAGTTGGTCTCCACATTTTGTGAACTACTTGTTGAAAAAAATAATGAAAATAGTCTAGTAAAATAGAAATTGTTTGCTAAGTTAACCGACCTCGTAGTTATTATAGTTCTGGAGATAACAATAGTGGGAAAAATAAACACCCTGTATAGCGCCATGTGAAAACGCCCTTACTGTTATTATTGGCCTAGGGATCTCAGTGTAATATGAAGTTCTGTCGTCAAGGAAAAATAGTAAACAAAATGTTATAGACAACTAATGGCCGGTTGCACCAACGTAACTTAAATATTAAACTTAAATTGACAATTGCATCGAAATGGAATGTTAAATGAATTATAATATATTGCTGTTAAAAATTCGATTTGCATTTTTTTTTTTGTTTAAACCCAGCTTAAAATTTAAGCCATGTTGGTGCAACTGGCCGTTAGATGTTTAGTAATAGTAACTATGAAATAGGAAATAGGAATAGCCCGAAAAACGATTTTATTATTTACGACAATGAGTGGAAAAACTGGATAGAGATCATTTTACCTTGATTAATACTGTCATGTTGAACTTCCAGCATTCTTTTACGAAACTCTTCAAATAAATGAGAAACATCATGGTCGTTAATGTCTTTTGTTATTTTTTTATTAATATATTCAAATCTTCTTAATTCCTTTTCAATATAATATATCAATTTTTTAAAATCTAATACTAATTTTTCGATGTTGTTGATATATTCTTCAGAATGGAATAGTTGTTGCTCTTTTGATAGCTTTTGTACTGATTCTGTAGAAGTAGAAGATATTCCATTTGTACTAGTAGAAATTGAATCGTCTTCCTCGTCATACGGTAGGAATCTTACATATTCTATTGAATTCTACAAAAATAAAAAATATGCTATACCGAGTGCCTATTTGTTTTTTTTTTTTATAATGTTAAAATTTGGAAGTGCTTTGGCTGCCGGCGCCGGGTGCCTTGAAAAGCTAAATTATAGTCGATGCCAGCTGTTTTAACATATGTAAGTTCATCGTGGCTGCAGATAAGGTTAACCGGTGTTTTGTACGTTAGATTTGTTTATTAGTTTATATTATCAGAGAAATAGATACATCACTCGGGTGGAAACATGTTCTCGACTTGGTAAATACCATTTTTTCACGGCATGCACAGAAAGCTCAACTTTCTTCTGCCGAAATAGTGAGGAAAATGTGAACATGAAAGTTATTTACAAAAAATATACTGCACAAATTATAAATAAATTCCTAATTTTATTGAAAATCCTTATTTTGGTGATATACATACTTTAAATTATCTTACAATTATATCTTATATTTTTCTTTTTCTAGATTAAATCACAATTTGACAACTTTAATTTAGATTTAAGATTGGTTCATTGGCAACACTGTTACACCGCCTTGTGTATGATAACCTAACTTTTGACGTGTCAGTTGTGTGTTGTATTGTCAAAGTGTAAATATAAATTATAAATAATAATATATATTGATTCATCTAAATACAATATTACCCTTATTCTACTAGTCATGTCAATATAAACTATTTTGATTCAAATAAACAAAATATTACCCTTATTCTACTAATATTTTCTTAAAGTGTATTTAAGGTCCGAGCAAATCGTTTTTAGAAACATGTGAATTTTTTTTTTTGCGTCTAACACGAGAAGAAAACTTCGAGCTCGAGTGGGAAAAAGAAGCGCTTTCCTCTCTAGTTTGACAAATAACTATTATCCCACTCATTGGGTGCGTTCGGTATTTAAATCTATCTAGCACTCTGAGCAATCTGATCACGTGACAGATTAATCTGCGATTTCCGATCTGTAGCTTGAATAACCGAACGGATAGAGCGTTTAGCTGCCATTTTGACACTTATTAATTTGCGTACTGTGCGCGGGTTATGAACGGTTTTTGATGATACTGATTAAGAATGTGGAAATGATTATGGACAACTTAAAGCTGAAAATTATGTGGAAAAATGTTTCCTAAAATGACTAATTTATACATTTCAAACATTTTTGATTGATATATGAAAACGACATTCATAGAATAGACACTGTTTGCATTGCCGGCGATAAAAAAAATTAATTTACGCTTAAATACGCATGCGCCAGACAACTGCTTAACATGGTTAGATAACGAGCGAACAGATCGTGCATCCGTGAGCTAATAACCGAATGTACAGCAGAGCAAAAAGATCGCTCAGTTGTAACTTGTAACTACCGAACGGCTTCGAGCGCTCAGAACGTAAAACCGAACGCAGCCATTATTGTATGTAAGGACTGTCAAATTCACGTCAAAAATTGCGTTTAAATGTATTTAATCGTGAAACATGAAATAAATACGAGTACGGTGTTAAATTAAAACACATTTAAGAATACAAATTTGACAATTAATTAATTAAAATAGTTAAATTTCAATGGCGATAACAACAATAACCTAAAAATTGTCATAACTGTCAGACAAACGAATGACAAGTAACGGAAATAAAGACAACAAATCGGAATTATGTATTGTTATCTCTGCCGATCTGGCCGGGTACATGTAAAGATTATACTTGCCGTCAAATAAGTATGGACTGAAGATTTCTACACTGTTGTTAATTCAGTACGACATTGTTGAAAATCTAAGTTATGAGAAGCGGCAACACCGCAGGGAAAGGGACAGGGTGCGGAGTAGGGAAAAGTTGAACATCAGTCCATATTTATTTGACGGTGATTATAACAATACACTATCCAATAGTTAACAAATCCCTGAATCTTCCATGGCCCCTTGCACCGCTTATGGTTAAATTGTTATATGCAATATCGTATCGAAACGAAATGTCAAATGAGTTGTTAAATATTACTGTCAAAATTTCGATACGCACTTTTTTTTGTTAACCTGTACTTATGACATATATAAACTGTACAACTGGTCATTGTAACTAAAATAGAAACAATAATTTTAATATAGTTGTGGGTTAATAAATTATTAAAGAACATTTTATTCTCTTGTTTAATATAAAAAATGATTTAAAAAAATTATAAATATTACAAGCTGCCCCTTGAAAATAGTTATTACCGTGGATATTGTTATTACAAATATTGACAGATGTCAACGTCAATCACAATTTATTCAAAGTATGTTCGAGAAATAATTTTACTGGAAAAAATAATTTATACATTTTTAATTCTTAAATTATTTTTACTTACTCAATGGATGTGTAATTGTATGACGGAAAACAACTAATTAATCATAAATTCTAATATTTTTATTGACAGGTAAGTACAAATGTCAAAGTATTTAATTTATAAAAATATACATTTCAGGTATTGTGTGTGCAATTACAAAATATCTAAACAAACTCGGAATGTATTCCACAACTAAAGCAGTAAAATATACTTGATAACAAGTTTAATACTTATAGACAAGAGCTAATCCCCTAGAACTGCCATATAGTACTTTTAAAATATATCAACATTGTAAAAATATTACATCGAAATACATTTTCATTGGAAAAATTTATGTAATTTTGAAATAATTTGTATGACTACTCACATTTACAAGTAGTAAAATTTGAAGTACAATAATAAATTTTGCCATTTGTGATTCCAATAAGACAAACCAGTTATTTTTATACCATTACCGAGAATTCGGAAAACAATTTTAAAACAAAATAGTATAGATATATACTTTGTTTTTAATTACAAAATATACATTAATTTTTAATCTTATCTGTGTTATATTGAACTGCATAAATAAACTGATAAAATTAATTATTTTTGAGTATTGATCGATAATATAAATTTTTATTAAGCACATTATTATAACTCAATACTTCACATAAAAAAAACGCGCGATATGGGGCACTTGCACATGACGTTTCAACATGGCGGCTAACAGGTGATTTTGGACAAGCAAACCTTCAGTTTTGATTTGAGAATATTTTTATTATTTAGTGAGTTCGTGGTTATTAAATTAAAACTAATCTAATCGTAGTAATTTGTGTATACTTTTATAACATATTAAACAATTTAAATATAATTAGATTGGAAATATAATAATATTTAAATATGTACAATTTTCTTTAATAATTTGTATAAAAAACATGAAAAATTATTTTCTAAATAACAAAATTAGGATGATTTTTTTTAGTATGCCACCTTTCTGTGCCGTTTGTAGGTTGCTCCAACAAGAATTATCTGGGAAACAGAAAAAAAAATCTGATGTGACCAACACAATACCTCCCGCCACTTACCTATGGGGTATAATTTTTATATTACTTTATAAATTTATCCATAGAATATACAGAAAAAGTATTAAAGCAAACCTGTAGAAAATGGAATAATCTTTAGCAAATTGTGAAAAAAATACATTTAAAGGTATTTTTTGAAGAAAAACTATCTTGAGCTTCAAGTAAACTGCCATTTCCGATTATCCGATTGCCACCAAAATCTAATGGCTTCTTTCCATATTAGAATAAGATATAAATACATGGTTTCAAAACTTTCTGAATGCTAGTATTTGAGTTAGAGCGTAAAGAGGATCCACACACACACACACATACACACAGACATCATCGTGAAAATGTTAAAAATGGATTTTAGGGACCTTAAAACGTGGTCATTTACCAAAATGTCGATATGCGATTTTTAGCACGATCCCTATACCTCCCTTACCAGGGTAGCGGGAGGTAAAAATATTTGTGTCTGTGTTTCCCACAAAGATTTAAAAATTAGATAATTAATTATTGATTTCATATTGATTTTTGAGAGGCATTTATAATCCTCGTCAAAAAAGTGTTAATGTATAAGAATCCACATTATTTATCCTTTTAAATTTATCATCTGATTAACGTACTTTGGCTTCTAACGATAAATTATTGGGGTACGAACTTATTGAGCTCATCTGTAATAAAAATACTAATAAAAATACATATTATAATAAGAAATAAGGACCCGAAGATAAATATCGTTATAGATATTTCAAATTTAATTTTCTTCCTAAATTAAAAAAAAAAATCTAATAGTTCACTTTATATTTATTTCAATATATATATTTTCAATTAACAATACACAAAAAATTCTTATAAAAACTCAAATGCAACCTGATGCTACAATCTACTAATATTTCTCAAAATATATTTACAAATACGACAGATTTGTTTTACCAGTAAATAATTCATACACATATTTAATTTGGCTAGTTACATTTTAAAGTAGCATGTATAAATTTGAGAAAACCGGAATTTCTTGAACAGAAAACACATTCGCTGTATAGGACGCAATGTTACATTGAAGTTTGGTTGTCAAGAATCAGCTGTTCACCCGCCATGTTGTGACGTCGGTACAAGTATCCTATTGTTAAAAGGCAGGTTTCTACATCTTTAAGAATAACTTGTCCTTCTTTAATTGTATTCAGTCTAACTGTATTCATGCAAGTAGCTAAAGTTGACACAATATTGCTAGCTTTTTCCATTCCAGTTTCAATAGCTACACCAACTTTTTCTTGAAGTTCAGAAATTCTATTTTCAAAATCACGTACGTGACTTTCCACACATTTGTAGAACCCTACTTGGTTGATTATGTTGTCTTCAAAGCATTGTCTGATCGTGCTTACAATATCCTGCAAAATCGTTCGTGCTTCATTTTCCAGAACATCAATCGAATTTCTGATTTCTTGAACTCCAACTTCTGCTTCTCTTAGACATTGGTTGGTGGTGTCTTCTGAAGATTTTTCAAGGGAGTGAATTCGTTTAGTGGCATAGGCTCGACATGTTTTGGTATTACTTCCACCACCATCGAGAAGATCGTTGACTTCTCGTTTGAGTTGGCGGATCACGCCGTGAATGTTGACGTGGGATATTACTTCGTTGATTGCTTCTTGCAGTTCTTCGATGTTTGTAGGGATATGAGTGAGAATGTATATGATGTTTTGTATTTTTTCTATTAGCTCCCTGATTATGTCTAGAATTGTACGTGGTTTGTTGATGGATTGGTCAGACTGCAAAATATTTATAAATATATTTATTTGTGTGTTTAACCTAGACATCTAATTCCGTTTAAATTCAATATTTATAAGAAAAATTAACGAATTGTCAAAAATGACAGGCTAACATTGATTGGCTGATTAGTGACAGATAAATGCATTAATGGGAAAATACTTATTCATGATATAAATGTTAAAAGTGACATTTTATTTTATGAGGAGGAAGTTTGGAACATGATGTGAAGCAGAGTGGTCCAAATATTCGAACAAAATAAAATCACTTCTAAGACGTACGAGTATATCATACACTATTTTTTCTATAAACATTATTTTTACCTTCCGTTACCTTTAGGTAAGGAAGATATTGTTTTATTGACATTATGAAATGGAATTAGAAAAAAATATTTTCTATTAACACGGTAGTTTTATTCGAGGTTAAACTGACAGTAAATAACAAAATATCACCAAAAATCGTTTAAGAATAAAGCACATTCTAAAATCGATATGAATAAACGTGCTAGAATACATCATTCTAATTCCGGTACAGAGAAAATATGTACAGTAATTTTTTTGAAAGATGTCCGATCAAGGTCATCTGTATCACGAACGAATTAACAAATAAGCATACATTTATCTCTTTCTTTTGCAAAAGCTATAAGAGTGTGGGATAAGGATGGATATAACACGCTTGTCTTTTAAAAATTCATATTGTTTCGACTAAGTTAAGACATTCCACTTTAAAACGATGCTCTTTGTTGATAATACTTTCGCTGTAACGTAAGTTTATTTATTAATTCAGATACATTACCTTGAATCATATCCGGACGAATAACGTTAGTTTCTGTCACACTGACTTTGTGTCATTATCTTATTTTTAACATGTTTGGTTTTACATTTGCTTATAAACTTACCAGTTGACTTATTTTTGAATTTTGAAAGCTTTTATTGTAATATATATTTTTTAATAATAAAATAATTATTGTAGTATCTTACGTACCCTCATAAAAACTAAGCAAACGACACTACTGAATTTGTCATAATGGGCGGAGCAAAAATCTGAATTCATACAATTCGTAGACGACCTTGATCGGACATCTTTCAAAATTTTTACTGTACATGTATTATCAATTACTGAATTTAGAAAATTGCAGCAATAATTGAGAAAAGTTTATGTGTTAATTTTATTTTACCTTATATTCTTGTTCGACATCTCTAAGATAATTTATAAGGGGAGGTCGAAACTCTACTTGGTGTGAAACCTGTAAATATTAAATATTTAAGAAAAAATAATCCTTGTAGGGTGCATGTCTTCTTTAAATTCAAGTGTCCTTGCAAAACGTTATCTTCAGTAATATAACATATTATTATATAACAATATGTGTCATAAAATATAAAAATTAAGCACTGCAATTGAATGTGTGGGAGAAGGGATATTAGGGATATGGTGACCTCAGTATGGTCTGTGTTTATATTTCTACCATTATGGCATATTGTTTGTCTTTGTCTAGCTGTCCAGCACACCCGGGCCATGGTGACATCATTTTACCCCTTCCCCAATTTTTAATAATCTATTTTTTGTAGACTACAAATAATCAATTTAAAAAAATCTGTTGTGGGCAGCATAATACCTCTCTTCATTACCATTGTAGGTTATATAAATATTGTATTTAACATTTCTTATATACACAAAAAAATCTAATTACATTTATTCTTTATATTTAGATATTTTTATATTTTTAAATTCATTCTATGAGTGTGAGCAAGTTTTTCTGAAGGGTATATGTAATACACCTATAATTTTAAATATTTAATTAATAAGATACAAAGAAATATTAAATATCCTTCCCAGAAAAAGCTTTCAGTAATGTCTTTCGATTTTTGACACTGACATCTGTTATTTACAAACATTTTTATAATTCCACAACTGGTTACTATGGAGTTGTTTGGGCAGTGATATTACAACAGATTCTTTTGTATATTATATTTTTATTATCTATACATCAATAGAAGACATAATGAAAATTTATATGTATCGAATAGAATTTTTTTTGAAGATACTACTACTTTTGATTGTCCAATTGTTACCAAAATCTTTTCAGCTTTTTCCATTAATGTCAGATTGAGGAATCCGTAGCAAAACAGGTTAAGTCATAGTTTTTGTGGCATAGCCTTCCAACACACACACACACACAGGCGCGCATACGCACATAAACACACATCGTAAGAATGTTAATATTGGGAACTTAAACGTGCGTATTCACTAAAATATTGATATGCGATTTTTAGCATGAATCCTATATCTCTCTTAGCGAGAAATAAAAATATGGATATTTTATTTTTTGTCTAGTACTATATGAATATGAGCCCAAAATCATAATAGTTAGGCCGGTATTATAATATTACCTTAATGACATTTCATATATAGTAGAATCCGTTTAGTACGACTTCGTTTATAACGGCTAAACGCTTTTAGCGATGTAGATGCAAACTCAAGTTTGTTTTTCATAAAAATAACTGTGTAAGTATATTCGTTTAGTACGACTCCAGTTAAAGCGACCAACCCCCTTGAGCGACTTAATTTACTAAAAATCGTCGGGTTAGACGGTTAGAGCGACGTTGCAGAAGTGTTATATGTAAATATTTGTGCATACAAATTACGATGTTGACATTTTGAAAAGTAGTATGTCTCGTCTTAACAATGCCGTGCGCGGTTCTTACTATCAAACAAAAAGCAAACCAAAATCACAGACTTTTTACACCAGTAAATATAATGTATTGTTTGCATTTTCTGTTACTAGTACATTATTACATATGTATATAGCTCTAAGTTGTTTGTTAGTTATAGTTATACTGGCTTTAATAAAATGTATTTCATTTAAATATTTGTTTTATTTCTAACAAACGTTCATTATACACGCATATTATTTTATAAGAATAAAAGAAACATGAATAAAAAATAAAACAATAAGGATTAAATAATCTGGCCGTTTTGTGCGTCGTCCGATTAGTACGACGTAATATCGCCGGTCCCTTGACGGTCGCTCTATCCGGATTCTACCGTGTTACAAAAGAACTCGATGAATATTTTATTATTACAAAAATTATATGTATTATTACCGTAAACTATACAATTTCATCTTAAATTAAGAACACAAACAAAATCGTTTCGATAACAATTAGGCTTTAATAGTACATTAAGATACAAGTTTCATAAGACATGATTTTAGCGCACGCGTCTTTGTTAGAAACGAGCGGCTTGCCGCGAGTTTTCTAACGGGACAAGTGCGCTGAAATGTCTTATGAAATGTGTATTTTATACTATTTTTTCTATTTTGGTCCTTTTGGCAAAAAAATATTTACAAATATACGTGATTTCATTTTTAGGAATATTTTAATTTTAAAATATAACAAAATAATTATTAATATATTTACTTATATGTATTATTACTTCATTTCAATAGTGGGGTCTTCTAGGCTAGAAATAATATTTACTTTCAAATGACATATGTCTAGAAATGTAGGTACTACGTATCAACCTAACAGAAATTAGGTTTGAGTTCTTTTAAGAAGTACTTTATGACATCCAAATGGATTTCATTAATTTAATAAATAATTAATAATTTAATTTAATTTAAAACCTAATTGTTACCGAAACTATTTTCTTTTGTTATTAATATATAGTATAGTGCTCGGGAAAGCTTAATTTTTCTCGAGAAAACCATCTGACTTCTGTGTTATACGGCCAATGTTTAATGGCTGAAATAATTCACAATTTTGTTTTTCTGCAAAAACTACAAATTTCATCTCCTACTATCAATGGGGTTACATCAATACAAATTGCAACATATTTTCATAAGATACAAAAAGTAATTTTGACCAGGTCTCACTTGGTTTATTCATTTTTAATTCATAAGCCACAGTTAAATTAATATTAACACAATAAGAAATAATATATGTATGTACTTCCCAGAAAGTCTTCAGCAATGTCTCCGGATTTCTGACACTGACATTTATCTGTCAGTTCCAAACATTTCAAATTTTCAATTGATTTCCATGACATTATTTGGGCTGTGAGATTTATTACAACAGATTATTATATACCTTATATATCTTAATCTCTAAATCTATAAAAGATATAATAAAATATTTACATACATATATCAGATTCAGATAGAGAATTTACTCTTCTTTAATAAGCAAAAACAATATTTTTTTGATAATAATATTTAGAAGATTTTTTAAGAATCTGCTACTTCCGGTTGTCCAATTATTACCAAAACCTTTTCAGCTCTTCCCAATAATGTGCGATTGAGAAATACGTAGTTAAACACATATCACGTATAATAGTTTTTGAGAAATCGTCCTTCCAACCGACCCACATACACACACACATATACATGCACATACACACACACGCACACACAGACATCATCGTAAAAATATTAAAATAGGATTGTAGGGGCGTTAAAACGTGCTTAATTATTAAAATCAGGATATGCGATTTTTAGCATGAATTCAATACCTCTCTTAGCGAGAGGTACAGAAATAAAGGTCTAAATAAATTAAAAAATCTGATGTGGCCAGCACATAACCTCTCGCCGTATATTTTACCTGGCTGTATGCATAAAGCAAAGATTATTTTTATAAATACAAATAATATATTCATATAAATCTATGACGTATAAACTTCTTTATTATTCAATAATAGCATGTCTCAACATGAAGATATTTTACCATAAATTATGTTACAATAAATTACAAAGTAGAGTTTACCATATATAAATATTAGGCTGGTAACAGCAATTTTCAATTCGAACAACTTTGTTTACTTTCTCTTCATATTCTTCTAGTAAAAACATTAATTTTGGGCGGTCTAAAATGTATATATCTGGATTGTGCATCTATTCTTATATATCTTCTTTTACATTTTATTTTTTCATACTTGTTATATCTAAATAACCTTAATTCCCTTTAATAAAGTGACGGATAGATTGCACTCCGATTTTGTCAATATTTACAACTTACTTGAGAAGAATTTGATAGCTTTTTCGCAATTCAAAGTTACTCTAGTCTACAGTACTGGTGTACATTGTCCCATAATGTTTGAAACAAATTTAAGTCCTTCAACCTAGACTTGTCATCTCCATAATAGTCACAGATCAAGAACTAAGGGATTCTCCAAGTACATTTTTAATTCATTACTCATTATTTCTGACACTGACATTTATCTGTCAGTTACAAATAATTTAAATTATCAACTATTTTTCATGGCATTCTTTCGGCTGTCAAATTTATTACAACAGATTATTTTATATATTATACTTCTTTTATCTCTAAATCTATGGAATATATAATAAAATATTTAAATGTATCAGATAGAGAAATTAATTTTCTTTAATATTACCACGAAAAATTTTCAAAAAATAATATTTAGAAGATTTTTTTTCAAGAATCTTCTACTTCCGGTTGTCCAATTATTACCAAAACCTTTTCAGATCTTCCCATGAATGTCCGATTGGGAAATACGTTGTTAAACAAATTTTAAGTCTTATAGTTTTTGAGTAACCGTCCTTCCAACATCCCACACACACACATACACACACACACATCCACACACACACACACATCCACACACACACACACAGACATCATCGTAAAAATGTTAAAATCGGATTGTAGAGACCTTAAAACGTGCTTATTCAATAAAATCTGGATATGCGATTTTTAGCATGAATGCAATACCTCTCTTAGCGAGAGGTAAAAAGTATATGTATATGTATATGTACAATAAAACTTATTTGTAGACAACATGAATGTGAATATCATAAAAATGGATTGCAGTGACAGCTATTTGGCTATAAAATATACACCATCGGGTGTCGTACAGGTGACAACTAATTTGAGGTTAAATTTTATTAAATTGTGCCATTTTTTCGAAGTCGTGAGAAAAATAATGCACAAAACTTGTTAGAAAGAGGTTTTCATACACTCGTGTGTTATTTAGAAGAACATGACATTCATTACGTATTTTTTTGCCGATTGACACTAAAAGTGCGATTTTTTAGACAGCTAGCACTCTATAAAATGTCACTTATTGTTGCTATGGCTATAGTAATTGCTCAACAAACGCATATCAACCGTTCAATAAATGGATACCAACATAACTTGATGGCGATAACTTTCAAAGTATGTACATATTAAATATAATCAATAAATTAAACTTAATTCTAAAAACGACAAAAAATGTGTTCAACACGGCATTTACAGCTTTGGCAGCATTCGTTGTCTCTGCTGTAAATCTAGTATTTTAGTGCCTAGTTAAACAAATAACTATTTACCTGAAGAGTCACAAATATTACACAAAGTACTAAAATTGTCTTCATTTTCCGTTGCAAAAAAGTATATTGATGAAGTAATTTATAGTAGGCTATATTAATTAAATTCTTATCTACACAAACTTTGATCTTAACAGATAGTAACAAGGAAAAAAAATGCAATATTGTTAGAGTTATAAGTTTTGTTTTTCTTTATTTATATTTTATAAAACTGATTAGATATTATTGACACACATAAAAAAAAAATATGTACAGTTATAATGCCAAGTGAGTTAAGATAATATTTTTTATGAAAAGAAAGTTTAAGCCACGAGCCCGTTGGGCGAGTGGGTTAAATTCTTTTAGTGAATAAAAATTCTTAACTTACTTGGTTTATACAATATTTTATAAAATTTCGACTAAATAATAATAATAAAAACCATTATAAAATTTATATGTGGGAAACTTTTCGACTGTGATGTGGATAAGGTATTAACAATACTCGAAATCTCTAAGAATAAATGATGTTTGACTGAGATTTCGAGTAATTGTTAACATCTTATTATAAAATGTAATTTTGACAAAATAAAAAACTAATCAGTCAGTAGGCTGTGCATGACAATCGTCGTTGATAGACGGCAAGTCGTTTATTTATAAATTATATACATGCTGTGGTGATTGTGTTATTTTTGTGCATGATGTTATTTTAAAATGTATAATTTGTTGCAGAGTGAGTTAAAATTCTGAGTGATGTATTTTTTTTTAATTCACTATACTCGCCGTCAAATAAGTATGGACTGTAGATTTCTTCACTGTTGCCAATTCACTGGCCATATTGAAAATGCGAAGTTATGAAGAAGTGGCAACACCACAGAACAAGGGACAGGGTGCGAAGAAGGGAAAAATTACACTTAAAGTTGTTGCTATGGAGTTAATAATAACAGTTTAAAACGTCAAATAAAATTGAATAAAAGTTATTTACGATAATGGGTGAGAGTTGGATACACATTTTTCAATGCTGGAAATAAGAATTTGACCTTTTTGAATAGTGTCCAGTTGAACATTATTCAAACACCTCGCGAAGATTTCCAACAGTTCTCTACCTTGTTGTCTCGTTTCTTCAACAATTTCTCCTACTTTCTGCTGAAAATCAGTGATCTTTATTTTGTATTCATCAACAAGATCATCAATACATTTAGCAAAACCAGTAGGATTAAGTTTATTATCCAACAAACAATTATTTATATTCTGGTTCATTTCAAATAGAAGATTGTTTGCTTCTTGGACTAAATTTTCAAATTTTGCTTGAATATCTTCAATCTGCCCTTCGCTTTTTATCATGCAGATCTTTTGTGAATCTTCAGCGTTCTGTGCAATAATGTTGAGTTGTTTATCAGCTTCTGGAAGACATCTTTGGGCTTCAGGGCCACCGTTTGATATAATGTCTTGTACTTCGATTTTCAGTTGGGTGTACAGAACTGAAATATTGACAGTGGAGATGATTTTGTTGAGCTTATCATATATTTCTTCAATATTAGAAGGGAGGTTAGAAACAAGATCGATGAGGGAATCTAATTTTTCTTTTAATTCTCTCAAGAAGTCGAACATTCCTCGAAAGGATTTAGAAGTGTCTTCTTTCAAAGAGTGTTGAAGTGTTTCAAGAATGTTCTTGAAGACGATTTCTTCAATATGGTTCATTTTGAGATCAGTGGAAAAACATCCCTAAAAATAATTAAATATAAATATTTCATTATGATCTTACATCCATTTTTGGGTTTGTTAATCTGCTTCTAATTTAAGGGCACTTTATCAAATGTCATCTCACGGACTCTTAAAGCTGTTGTACGAGAGAACACCACATTTGAATATTGGAAATATTTTTCAAATGCACTTAGCCATTGAACGATATAAAAAAATATTATAAATTTTTTAGTGGTAATTTTCTGATTATAAGAAAAAAAGTTCCGATAACAACGTCAAAAATAAAAATAAAATTCTAAGTGAACGGCAAATGGTTAAAACAGTATATCTGAATGGTACCAGTATCTTTTGGTCATTGCATACATTACATGGCTTAAGCGCAGTAGCAGCAATGCATCAGTTTCTGGATAAGGCAAACAAGACAGTACTACACCATCTTCAATGGTATTTTCCACGACCTCGACCATCTTAGGTTTTTCAAGTGTAGTACCAAGCTCGGTGACCTCATCAGAACAAGCGCAAATTCCAACTGCGACCTAGCCTAACAATAGTTTTTATTTTTACATACGCTAAATAAAGAAATATATGGTATAATGGTAAAGCTAACAGAATGCTTACTTGGATGGCTATTAGAGCAACGAAAAGAAATGCTATCTTTGCCATTTTTTGTTTATGGAACTTGTTGGTGAATTGGTAAATGATCTTTCTATAGAATTTGATTCATTTTTATATCGAGAAGAAATTTTATCTTATTTTATTCAAGTACTTATTTATTATAAGTATTGGACTTTGAATGTAAAATGACTTATCGTGAAACTATTATTGTCAAGTATGTTTTGTTTTCAAGGAAAATTTATTTTATATCCTATTACTAATGTTTCATGTGATAGGTGATTTTTAATTATTGATGTTGATTTATTTAATTGACTATATCATTCATAAGTTATAAACCAATAAGAATGTGTAATTTACCTTAGCTCCCACGTATTACAGCGGTTATTATTAAGTAACCATGGTGAACGAATATACGAACCTTTGTATATTCGAATATACCTACCTTCGTATATTCGCTTATAGGTGCGTTTGGTTATTTTGTTCTATGTACTTAGAACTGGCAAAGTCATTTTTAATTATATTTACTGACATATTTGACAGCAAGGCATTATGGAAGTAAAAATTTGACAAGTAAACAAAAAATTATTTGGATTACAAATCTAGAACTGCACTGTTTCTAGTTTATTTGAAATATAAGCGTTTATTTTGAAATACGAGCATTTCAATGTAATATTACATACTACTACAACTATATTTAAAAAGATGGGTTATGTAGCATACTGTTTGACGTTTGTCAAAATAAAATAGACACAAGTCTACGTTAAATTTACTATTTATTTTTTATTTTATTTTTTATTCATGATATAGTCTACCTTTATACAACTCGACGATCAAAAGTTTTCGAAATACTCAACGAGTTGCCTATTAGAGACCGAAGGTCGAGTGGAGTTTCCAGGCAACACGTTTCGTATAATCGAGAATTTTCAATCGTCTTGCATACTATATGAATATATAACGCTAGATAAGTTTTGATAAGCATCTATAGTTTCTAGTTTGTTGCTATAGCAATAAACACTCGGAAATATAATATTCATGTTATCGCGATTTTTTTCCTACAAATATTTTTAATATAAAATGTTTCTTTCTGATGAATCTGCACATATTACGTCTACAAAACTAAACGTCAAAAATACTGTAGTCGCTAAAATATTTATACCTTTAATGAATATTTGCATTATTTAACATTTTAGCTTAAAAAGCTTTGAATCAAAAGTCAAAAGTATGCAGTTATTTTTTTTTTCGTTATTTTTTTTTTTAAATGTATGTTTTAATCATTAAATAGATCCTAATAAATTTTAAAGCATTATAATGTGAGAGTCATAAATAGAAAATACTTTTGTAAACATCAGTTTTCCAAGAAAATTTGAATTGAAGAAAGGACACAAAGACATTTCTAGAACTTTTAGATAATTGTTTCTTTCTGACCTACATTATCAGATTTGTTTTTTTTTTAAATCAGGTCTGAATTATCAGGACTAGGTACACAGAATTTATTTAAACCTTATCGTAGTATTATCAATATTACTAATTTTAGATATTACTTTACTAATCAATTTTTTAAAACTATTTTATATATAATAAGTTTTGATATACAGGGTGTTAAAAAAGAGTAAAAAAAAATTGAAGGTATATACATTTCGATGTGCTGATTCTCAATCAGAAAGATTTTTTCAAAATTCGGAAAATTATTTATTATTTTTCATTTAATTCTTTTTGAAGTGCGCCACTGCCCACATGAAATTTTTATAAAAAATAATAAATTATTAATTAATTCGTAATTATTTCCTATTCAATGTCTGTTACGTGATTAGATAATTTAAATATTCAAATTTCATTATTTTTTTTGGCCAATTAATAAAAATTTTGTCAAAAGAAAAAATAGGGGTCGCAGGTTTTATCTACTCTTTAAAAATATTAAATAAAAAATGCACGCAAGTAGCCTGTTACAAAAATTACAATAGTGGTTATCTAACATTGATTATGTAAGAAATGGGTGACAACTCGTTTGATCCAAAAAATGAGATAGCCGATGTTGCCACTTAGGCAAGGATATAAATTTTATTAAAAACAAATAATACTTATTGGAAAATAATATATTTTTGAGATTTGTTGTCACAAAGTGTGTTCAAATACGTGGCCTCCTAATTGCGGGCAATTATTGGCACGATTTATCATGGAAGTATGAACGCTGACCTGCTTTAAAAATGTCCTAATAAATAATGTTCTCGTTTTTTACTTATTTGTATTACTTTGTCCTCCTAATGTATGGTAAACAACGACCTCATAATTTTATTCTTAAATAAAGTGATACAAGTGTGTTATGCTTTTATTATTTATTGTTACTATGTAAAAATTGCGATTTTATTCAGTTCGGAGCAGCAAAAAAAGTTATCCGTTTTAGGAGTGTACAATAAAGTCTACCTTTTTTGTTAAAAATAGTTGGTCACTAGTAAAAATGGTAATCAAACGCCATCTATTCTATTTCTGACTGAAGCATCAAATAAAATTTTCCATTCGTTTGGAGATAAAGATTGTTTACAGTTTGATATTGTGTGCCGTTGTGTGAGCAATTATGACTATTATAAAAAAGGATAAAGGGCGTCACGTAATTTTTGACCGGAAAGGCCGATACGAACGAGATATAATGTTTATATAACCTACCGTAATTGTTGTTGCCAGAAAACGACTGAGGTTCGAGAAATAAAACTCTTTTCTGCCCAGCATAAAACCTCTCGTCACTTTAATTTTTGATTACATAAGTATTGTATTTAAGATTTCTTGTATGTCTACACCACTTTACACTAAAAATTGTACTTATACATATTCTTTATATTTAGATTTTTAAATTTTAAATTCATTCTTTGAAGAAATATTGTCGTACTCTTTTAATTTTTCGAGATGTTTCCAATTCATTTTCTGGATTAACAGTAGTTTTGAAGGGTATATATCTATAATTTTAAATATTTAACTATTAATACTATAAGATATAATATAATGTATGTACTCCCTAGAAAAAAGTCTTCAGTAATGCCTCTGGATTTTTTACATTGACATTTATCTGTGAGTTACAAACATTTTAATTTTTCAATTGGTTTCCATGACATTATTTTGATCATGAGATTTATTACAACAGATTATTTTATATATTATATTTCTTTATGTGTAAATCCATAGAAGATGTAATAAAATATTTATATGTAGATTTATATTAGATAGGGAATTTATTAATGTTCTTTAATACTTGCAAGAACAAAAATTTTCAAAAAATATTTAGAGGAATTTTTTAAAGAATCTGTTACTTCCTGGTTATTACCAAAACATTTTCAACTCTTCCCAGTAATATCCGATTGAGAAATATGTAGTTAAACAAATATTAAGTATTACAGTTTTTGAGAAATCTTTCTTCCAACTTACACACACACACACACACACACACACACACACACACACAACGTGCTTATTCATGAAAAACTCACCGTCGAATTTTTTGACCAAAGACAATACCTTCCTTATCTATAGGTGACGGAAGATAATAGGTTTACTCGATTTTTTTGCAAACCAGTGTACATTATTTGATCCTCTAATGACTGGATATTCTTTTCCAATTATTTCTAAATTGTCTATTTCATCTAATTTAGCTTTCTCCCTGTAACCTAAATTAATTTCTTGTCTATTTTTTCCTTAAAAAGTACTACATGTTACGAAAGGTAATTAAATATTATAAACGAAATACGATTTGAACGCTTGCACCCGAGTTTGGTTAAAAAGAAAGGTTAATTAAGTTATTTAATTATGTGGTATTAAATAAATCGTTCAAAAATATTTTTTTCTCTAAGATTGCTGGAAGTATTATCTATCACAAAGAGTAGTCTATCATTAGTTAGTAATCCCAAAGAAACTGCAAAATCTTTAATTTCATTCCATACCAAACAGAATATATTTCTATTTTAATACAGCGTGTTCAATAAAGAAAAACCTAACTCGGAGTAGGCTATGAATAGAGAAACGTATGTCTGATCAATATTCAATTCAAAAGTCAAGTTGTCAAAATTCGTCTTGTAATGTAATTTTAAGGGGAAAAGATAATAAAAATCTGTTGTGACCAGCACAATACCTCTCGCCACTTCCTTTTTTTTTGGTTTTTTGGTTACATAAGTATAGGGCGCGAACAGTCATGTTACTTTGTTGGCCTTGACAAGCAGATGTGGGGGCCCGTTTCAGAATGATAATTAGTAATTATGTACATATGTCAAATGTCAGAATTTTTCATTAAATTTTTTAAGAATTTCTAAATTCACGTAGTTAATTTGTCACCAGGACTGTGAAATTTACTCGTCGAGGAAAATAAACCACATGGAAATGGAAAATCACTAAATTTAGAATGAGAAATTATGATATATGACATCTACATACATAATTACTAGCTATCATTCTGACATGGGCCCCCATATCTGCTTGTCAAAGCCAACAACGTCACATGTATGTGTAATATACCTATAATATTAAATATTTAACTATTAATACATTAAGAAATAATATAATCTATGTACTTCCCAGAAAAAGTCTTGAGTAATGTCTCCGGATTTCTGACATTGACATTTATCTGTCAGTTACAAACAATTTAAATTTTCAACTATTTTCCATGGCACTCTTCCGGCTGTAAAATCTATTAGGTACAACAGATTATTTTATATATTATATTTCTTTTATCTCTAAATCTATAGAATATATAATAAAATATTTAAATGTATCAGATAAGAGAATTCAATTTTCTTTAATATTACCTAGAAAAAATTTAAAAAAATTATATTTAGAAGTTTTTTTTTTCAAGAATCTTCTACTTCCGGTTGTCCAATTGTGACCAAAACCTTTTCAGATCTTTCCATGAATGTCCGATTGGGAAATACGTAGTTAAACAAATTTAAAGTCTTATAGTTTTTGAGTAATCATCCTTCCAACATCCCACATACACATACACACACAGAAACAGACATCATTGTAAAAATGTTAAAATCGGATTGTAGGGACCTTAAAACGTGCTTATTCAATAAAATCTGGATATGCGATTTTTAGCATGAATCCAATACCTCACTTAGCGAGAGGTAAAAAGGATACAGTATATTGCCATTCGCCATTTTATAATGTGTGTCCATTTCTAAAACACGATTCAAGAAGAAAAGCTGTGATTTCTTTAAATAACATTTTTCACAATATCTCGTGTCAAATTGGTATACGTTTCTTTATTCATAACCTGCTCCGAGTTAGGTTTTTTTAACACACTGTATATCCCGAAGGAAATTAACATTTTATCAATTATCTTAATTTATCTTTGATATATTGTCAGATTTTCGAATGACAGAGTGTTAGCGTGCTACAGCAATACGGCGTAGAAAGGACATGAAAGAAAAATATTTATAATTGCAAGTTATATCTTGCAATTAAGCCTAATTGCAGGATACAAGTTGCAATTAAGCGTAATTGCAAGATACAAGTTGCAATTAAGCCTAATTTACGAATTTTGAATGATTTACTGTGACATATTTTTATAATAATAAAATAACAGTAGTACCCCCATACAGACTAAGTTTTTCTATTTCAGTATTCTTGTTAGTCTGTAAAAGTACTGCAAACGCGTCGTTTAGAGGATCTATAAGCACACTGTTTGATACAATGTATTAATGTATACAATCAGACAAAATTCACAATACACAAAATACAAACTGTCAAATTGTGATATTTTAATTATTTAGCGGAAAGCGTACCAACATAACTGACATAAAAGTCACCAAGTCATATTTTTGATAAGATGCATTTTTAAAAAAAATATTGTAAAATTACCCCAATAGAAAAAATAGTATAAAAAACATTTTTCACGCACTCGTCCTTTGTAAAACGTGCCTCTTGGCTCGTTTTCCAAACTTGGACTTATATGTTAACAGATTACAGTCTGATATTTGTTTATAGACTCGCCGTCAAATGAGTACCTTGCTCTGCGGTGTTGTCGCTTCTTCATAACTTGGCATATTCAATAAAACCAGTGAATTGGCAACAGTGTAGAAATCTCCAGTCCATACTTATTTGACGGCAAGTAGAATGTACTATTTCGCACGATAGGCTTGATTTAATGTTTACCGATAAGATTTCCAAGGCAGCATGTTACCTTGTAAATTACTGATCGGTAAGTGATTACTTTCCGATCAGGAGGCGAGGGGGTAAGTAAAAATACAACGATTAGGTTTAATTTTAAAATGGCAACTATTTTTTTTAATGTCAAAATAATTTTCAAATTGTAACGAGCAGGCTGTGTGAGAAAGAATTATTTCTTAAAATATTAAACAACACTAGATTTTACGGAATAATGATGATAATACAACATGTCAATGATGATACGCCAGACGCCTGACAGCTACAGAATCTTGACTTCGTAACGATCTCCAAAATCATCCTCAATCCGTGGGAAGCTCTTACTGACGGTAATACTTAAATACCTGTTATTTAACTGGAAGTTACAATTTTAACTGGGCTTTGGTCTAAATAAATAAATAATTCATATATTACAAAAAGTTTATTGCAAACTATTTATATACATAAGCGCATCTCATCTAAATTATATATTTTATTACTGATTGATGATGGTATCAACGCAAGTTTGGAAGTTATCAATAATCTGCAACTGTCCATTGATAATATCTTTGTTGATACTGGCTGTACATTTAACCACGGTGATGCTGATATCTGCAGCCGTTATGGTGGCCGTAACCGTGGTTTGTGCCACTTGGACCGCTAAAGCGCTAGCCTCCTTGGTGACTTTGAATAGGAGAGTATTCAAGCAGCGGGTTAGCTTCAATGGATTTAAGGGATGATCCCGGAAACACTTAGGAACTCCTTCGGTTACTTCTCTCAATAAAGATAAAGCATTGGATATCAGACTTCTGAGTTCTTCTTCAAGTTGAATGGTACTAAAAAGAAGAAGAATATTAGAAGACTGTAGATGATGATGAGTAAATAATGTGGATGCAGTGCTGAATGGGGTATTCTAATGTAGTCAAATGTAAGGTAAAAATGTTAAAATAGTAAAGACGTTAGAGGATTAACTAAATCAACACTTACACAAAAACGCATCTTTATGTAAGAATGGCATTGCGTAATAAAAAGTGTATGATTCTTGACCACATACGTAATTAAGGAAGTTTCTTTTTGCCACTTAGGTTATACAATCTGTTCTTAAGGCGACGTATGTCGTAACATAGTTCGTATACATTCGTGTGTATTTTCACAATTTTGTGTCTCGTGTTTATTTACGTTTATCAATAATGTCAAAAAAACTATTGAAAAAGGCTATAATAATGGTCTTGTTTGCGTGTGCGTTTTTTTTATGTAGAAAAAGATAGTTTCCTACACTGTGTCAGAACAGATTATAGAACGAAATGAACTACCTACAAACGAAACATTATTATCCAATGCTATTCTTACATGAATAATACTACACATGTACACACATACAGAAAAAAAATTAAAGAAGTCCGCTCAAGGTCATCTATAAATTGTATAAATTTTAGTTCCGCCCATTCTATCAAATTCAGTAATGTCGTTTACTAAGTAGTTATGATGGTACATAAGACAATACTTTTACTTTATTATTATAAAAATATAGGTATGTTATAGTAAAAACATTCAAAATTCAAAACTGTCAATTGGTAAGTTAATAGGAAAAAAATTAACTGTATATGGCAGGTCGGACGATGACCAAATCCCCCATTATTTCAAAGTGTAAACATCGAAACGATTTATTGCAAAATATCATTTATTTTCAAAATAAACATTTATTTCGGTTTCATTTCACGTTGGTTTAGATAGCGTTATAAATTCTGCCCTTTGATTTTAGTATTCAGGTCTTGAACATATTTACAGATAAAAATATTTATTATTGACAAAGTTTGGTTTCAGGAATTATTTATTTAATGCACATAAAAACGATCGTTTCACAAGCGCCATCTACTATTTTCTTACGTGAAATAAAGTATACATCAATAAATGATAAAAAGTAATGTTTTCTCCATTTGTCACGTTCAAAAATCTCTTATTAGATGTCAGCTACTTTGATTTTTTCTCCAAGTAGCAAATGTAAAACCAAATATGTGAAAAATAAGATACTGACACAGTGTCAGTGACACTGACCGAAAATAGCGCTGTACGCACGGCTATGAATCAAGTTAATATATCCAAATTAATAAATAAACTTACGTTACAGCGAAAGTATTGTCAACAATGAGCTTCGTTTTCAAATGGAGTGTCCTAACTTAGTCGAAACAATATGAATTTTTGAAAGACAAGCGTTTTATATGCATCCTTATCGCGCACGCTTCTAGTCTTTGCAAATGAGAGAGATAAATGTACATCAATTTGTTACTTTGTCCATGACACATATGACCTTGATTGGACCCAGAGGTGAAAATACCTGAGTATCTGAATTTTTGTACGATGAAACCTAATTTTTATACCCTACTACTGGACTTCTACCTGAGCTAACTAGTAGTAGTACTAGTTTTATATGCTTTCTATCAGCGTCTCTCAACTTTTTGATCACCGCGACTCTATTAAACTTGGAATGAACAATGAAGGTATCCAAGATAACCCATGTAAAGAAGCCTTAAATATGGTGTAATTAAACTAAGATAATGCGTAATTATAGAGTATATTATAAAAAATGAAATTAAAAATTATTTTTTCTATTTCCGTGTTCTTATAGGTATAAAAGCACTGCAAATCGTCGTTTAAGATCTATAAGTGCACTGTTTGATACAATACAATGTATTAATGTATACAATCAGATAAAATTCACAGCACACAATATTCAAACTGTGGAAATGTGAAATTTCAATTCTTTAGCGAGAAGCGGCACCAACATAACTGACAAAAAATCACCAAGTCATATTTTTGACAAGTCAATTTTTTTTTAAATATCATTGTAAAATTACCTCAACAGAAAGAATAGTATAAAAAACTTGTTTCATAAGGCTCGTTTTCCGAACTTACAGTCGTATGTTAACAGATTGCGTTATGATACTTGAATTTCAATGTACTATAATAATATTGTGACGTCACGTTTCCAATTTCGCTAACTTTATATTCTTAGGACCTGCACGCATGCTCTGTTGTTATATTTGATTGTTTGTGCAGTGGCGTAGCAAAAACCAATGGGTCCATTTGCAAACCAAAAACAAAAATAAGCCATTGAATTTACAACTTTTAATAGGTTTTACGGCTTTCTACTGAATCTCCGATTGCTACGTCACTGTTTACGCACTTATACATACTAACCGATGTATTCGCTCTACTCTCTTTGTCATTCTACTGCAGTCTCACATCGGATAAGTATAGTATCTCTCTCTATTGGGGACGTAACGTCACAAGCAATTTTCAAAAACTTTATTATTTTTTCCCCGGTTATCTATACCAGTAATGTATTGATTTGCTAGAAAAAAAAAATACGGAACATTTTTATTATAGACTAACATAAAAAAATTAAGAATCTTGAAACGCATTTATGTGAATCTATATCACGAAGAATTTAGTTATTTTGGAAATAATTACATTAATATCTTCTTTTCCTACAATGCACTAAAATACAAATTTTAAATATTGAAAGAAAACAATATGAATATTTTTTTTATAATTGCATACATTTCGGAAAATTTTTAAATAAAGAATAAGTGGCGACCCAAAATAAATCTTTTGCGACCGTAAGGTTGATAATCACTGCTCTATATTACAAAAACTTTATTTTCTTTTTCATACTTCTTCTGTCTTACCTTTCTTCCGCGCGTATTCTGCAGTCGTCTATCTTCTCCAATGTTTCTTCTATCATATTAGTCACGGAAACTTTCTCTGCATCTATGCATTTTCTGGCGACTGAAACATCAATTCCTGCAGCGTTTAGGATAGCTTCGATCTTATCTTCTATGCCGTTGATGATGCCCGAAATGTCAATACTTTCAATAGCTTCTATGATCTTGTTACGCAGATCGGTAATCAAGTTATTGATAAAATTGGGAAGATCTAAGATGATGTTTTTGATTTCGGAAACTATTTTGTCGATTTTTTCCAAGATATTACCGATAGGGCCCCGGGATTCAGGGATGGAGACAGAGCTATAACCCTGCAAAATAAAAATGTTATTATGAACGATTGTTATTTTAAAAAATTAGTTTTTAAGATTTAGGAAGACTACTTGGAAATACAACAGGAGTGGGGAACCTTATTGCTGGCGAGAGCTATTTGAATACTTATATCATTCACGGGCCATACATAATTATTAATTTAAAAATTAGCCTCTTATATTTTGTCAAACATTTAATTATTTAACCACTAATGCAATGAATGCAACTACATCTCTAGTAAGGCGTGTTAAGATGTTTTTTTCTTTTATTGAGTTTTGAGTTTAGCCTGAGGGCCACATCAAATGGTGTTGCGGGCCTTATACGGCCCGTGGACGATTGGAATAGAACTAAAATGTAAATTAGGCAATCCGCTTTTAATTATATTCAAAATATTTTAGTTTTGTTCATCAGAACTCGCAATTGTCGCATCTGGGCTTCTAAAAATCCAAGGGCAGGTTAAACAACCATTACATTAATCTCGTTTCACTGTTTGGTATGCTTTTTGTGCTGTCATGTTAACCAATTTTTTATGGCTTATTTTGGATGATCTGGTATTGAATGTTGATAAATCCAAGGTGTTAGTATTTGAAAGGAATAAAATGGTGACTGAGTGCAATGTGTTGGTGGATGGAGAGAAACTGCAGCAGGTAAATGAGTTTGTATATTTGGGTAGCACGATGTCGAGGGATGGTCGAATTAATAAAGAGATAAAAGGAGAGTGAGTGCGGGATGTAAGGTAATGAGTGCTCTGAGTACGTTTGCACGAAACGTTAACGTATCAAGGGATGCTCAGTTCAGTGTATATAATGTGGTATTTACGTGGTGTATGTGGGTATGTAAGACGGAATCGCGTGAGGCATAATTTGGTGTATGAAGAATGTATAGTTAGGAACAATATTATTAAGATAGTTGGTGTGAGTCAGTTAAGATGGTTTGGTCATGTGGAGAGAATGGCGAGTGAACGGCTTGTATGTATATCTTGGTGAAGTTGAGGGTTTTCGATTGCGTGGCCGAACAGTGTGTAAGTGGATGGATGTGGTTGGTAGGGTGCTTAAAGAGAGAAAGTTTCCAAGTGGTAAGAGAAGAAGAGCATATATGAATGCGATTATGAGTTTGGCCGAGGCGAAAGAAATGTGCTTAGACAGGAATGTGCGGCGAAGGATGATTGTTTCGTAACTATTATTGTAATCCGGATGCGGCATTTCGCTATCGAAAATCGGTCACTTTAATATGTTTAAGAGTGAGATTTTGTTGTTTGATGTTGATGTTGTTGTTATTATTTTCGGATTTGTGCTAATCTACTAATTGGGACACGCGTGATTTTATATATGTATGTATGTATGTCGACGACTTGTGGTTTCAACAGGACGGGGGCAACTTGCTCACAGCTCAAGAAACAATCGATTATTGAAACCCAAATTTGATGGACGTTTGGTTTCGTGCACAGGTGATGCCAAATGGCCACCAAGATCATGTGATCTAACACCGTTAGATTATTTCTTGTGTGGGGCTACGTGAAAGATGAAGTTTATAAGGATAATCCAATAACAATTGCAGAGCTCAAAGCTAACATCGATTGAAAATTTTGTCAAAAGAAACGACGTCTACCATGGTCATTGTGGTGGGCATTTATCGGATATTGTTTTTCGTTCATAAATTTTCTCTACAACATATTTCAATTATAATATTCCGAGCTTTCATCCAAAATGTGTGTTTTGCTTAAAATTGCAAGTATGTATGAACATAAATGTTATTTTAAATAAATATGTATGCAGTTTCTCTTTATCTAAATAAATACATAACATACTTATTATTTTACATAATTTGATTATTCGAAGTCTTGATAACTCAAACTTTTGTTTTCGAAATGATTTAAATTATAGGCGTTTTATTAATATTACAGATATTTTGTCGTTTTAGTGAGACATATAAATATTTTATTACGGATAAAATTATATAAGTACACATATTTTCTCAATTTTTGTATAATGGACACAATTTCTAAAGTAAAATAACTGAAAATTGCCAAATATCGCATTTCAAAGATTTTATTTTTTTGGCTGTGTAAATTGAACTAATGGGACATATTTTGTAAAAATTCTTAAACTTATGTAATTGTTTCCGTAAAATCGAATGGTGTAGTGGCCAGGCTCGTTTCTCAACCCATTTTTGAGTCACAGTCCAGAAATGGGAAAATTGAATATAAATATCTCGAGAACGAAAAGCGATATTAACCATAAAAAAATTGGAATTTTTAATTTCCACTGGACGTCTTCAACACTCTTCTCCGGGACATAAATGAATCATTTGAACTCAAAGAATTAAAGCATATTAATATATGACGACACAGTACTGTTAGCCGAAACAAAGGAGGATATATAGGAATTGCTGCACTTAGTCGGTCAAACATGCGAAGATTGAAGACTTGAAATAAACGTAAGCAAAATAGTATACATGTAAGTGGGTAACAAAATGTAACGGGCTGTGAAGAAAACTTAAACGTGTAAAGCATTAAAAAAGCAGCAGAATTCAACTATTTAGGTAGCATAATTACGTCAGACGATCGTACAGAAAATATATTCAAAGAAGAATAATCGGAAATTTAAAACAATTACTACATAATAAAAATATAAATAAATATATCATCAGGCATATTACCCATGGCTGGGTGTGCCAATCTGCTTTGTACACAGATATCGGTAATGATGAAATATTTGTACCGTGAGGGCGCTTGCCAAGCGCCACCTCACGGGCACTTAATGCTGGCGTGGAGAGTACACCACAGGGGTGCATCGGTCGGAATCGAACCCGGGTTCCCAGATTCGCGACCAGACACTCAGGCACACGGCCACGAGACCCCATTTAAAATATTTTAAAAGGTAATAAAATTAGATTAATTAGGTTCTATTTATCGAGCATACTACTTTACGGGTGGGAGTGTTAGACATTAAGTAAAAGATGTGGGAAATTTCTCGACTGTGATGTGAATAGGGTGTTAACAATTACTCGAATCTCAGTCAAACAGAATTTATTCTTACAACACTTATGTTTCGGTACACACTTGCACCTTCTTCAAGGTCTACAACAAGTAATATAACAAAATAATACATACAAAATAACATGGACATTATCACACTTACAGTAAGATCTTTCAGATTGTTACATGTTACATATCATGTATACATAATACATTCGTACTAAACATTCAATTTTTTACACATCGTACAAAAAATTCAAGAAGTACACACACATCCATTTGCTCTCTAAATCGATAACAGATTAATTCGGATTTTTGCTATTATAAGAATAAATGCTGTTTGATTGAGATTTATAGTAGTTGTTAACACCCTATTAAGTAAAAGAGTTTAGCAAACAATTAGAGCTGCAGTAATGTGGGTTTTTCTAAAAGTGTTAAAAATAAGCTGGACACGAAAGTTAAAAATTTGTACTAAATTTAATGGGAACAAAAAGATATGTGAAATCAATCATTATAAAAAGACAATTAACGTTTTTGGGACATATAATTAGGGAAATAGGGAGGAAATGGGATTTGTGCTGCTGTAAAATAAACGGAAAAAGAAGGAGAGGGAGAAAAATACTCTAATACGAGTAGATTCATCAGTGAAAGTGATAGGGAAAAACTCTTTTATTGAACTAAGGACGATAACCGCGGATAGAAAACTTTGGCGTGATCTGGTAGCCGATGTCTGTAATAGACTTGGCACGTAAAGAAGAATATATGAGTACATGTAGATTTTTCCTTAAGAATAAAATAAAATATTTTTGCTCACCTGAACGGCGCAAAAGGCCAGAACGAAAACCAAAACGTATTTTCCAACCATGATGAAGTACAGAAAAATTCTTAACTATCTTCTTGTAAATTTCAATCACTATATATACTATTATTGAACTGTTATCAATGATAAAAATCATGTTTTTGAATATTTTTTTGTCCGTAAGTCAAAGTCAATATTTATTTTTTTATCTAATTGTGGGAAATTGGATGGACCGAAGATAATACAAATTAGTAATAATAAGTAGTATTAGGAAAGGATCAAGGTGGCATCAATTTGATCAACAAGACGTAATAAAGAGATATTGAAGAGTGGCGATATCTAAAATTAGATCTTTGTAAATTTCCGTTGCTCTGATTTAAAGTATCCTCATTGTTACCTTGGCTACAGTTATAATCAAAGTATGTCAACCTGATTAAGGACTTACTTAAGAAAAAGAATAAATAAACATATCATCACGACTTAATATCCATTTTTGCGTGTACCAAACTGATTTTATAGCTCTTAAAGGCTTTCGAGAAGAGAGCATAATAGGTGTCAAATTTATGCTATTTGAAAAAAAAAATTGACATCGGTCGGATTAGAACCTGGGCCTTCAAAACCATAACCAAAATGAAGAAGAAAAAGAATAGCAAGTATGTATTCCCTTTAATTTAATTCTATGGTTGCGACTAACACAAATAAAAAGTTAAAAAAATATATGTATCAGGCTTTAATAGAATCTTTCAGAACTCATAATATAACAATAAAACAACCTTTTTGTTTATTTTGTGTTTATTTTAAATTACACCAACGTTTAATTATTAATTCCACTATAAAATTCGAAAAACCAGCATTATTGCAAGTAGTGTTTCGGACGAGACGAGACATTCTCGAATATCGTCTCGTCTCGTCTCGAAATTTCTCATATCGACGAGACGAGAAAGCTATTTCAACTTACGAGACGAAACAAGACTTACATGTCGAGATTCTCGAATCTCGACAAATATTACGAGATTTCTCGACATTTTTTTTATTTTTAAAAATTCATTTTTTTTAAATATTGTTTTTTTTACTATAAATTTAAACAGGATCGTGCTAAAATTTCTTAAATAAAACTTTCGCCTTTTTTTCCTAACGTCACAGTGATGTATTAACATTCACTTACCGACAAAGTGTTACACCCTGTAATGGGTAAAAAGCGTCACTATTAATCATTTGTTCATGCTACCAACCATTGTGTTTTGTAAGACTTTAAATAAGTATTACTTGAATTTATTTAACCCTTTACATACAGGTTGTTCCAATACTTTAGGAAAAAAATAAATGGCAAATACCACATGATATATTGATCATAAGTCAGATATTTATTTTAAAATTCGTAAAATTAAAGGCTTGGTTCTTAAAGTTTATATTTTTGGAGCCACTGGTTGACACGATTTTTTTACATTTTTTAATAACAATAATTTATTTGTTATTCTACAATAGTTAAGTGAATAAATAATTTATTATGATTTTTATTTAAATTTCGTGTCGATCAGTGAAACTACACAGCGACTCCTAACAGACAAGTTCGAGCTAATATTAAGATCGGTGTTTGTTGTTTATTATTGCTGTCTTTTGTCAGTGTATTTGTTACCTACAAATGGGAATGTCTTCTGTTCGTATTAAGTGTAATTCTCGTGAAAAGCGTATGTTGGGGGAGTTAAAATAGTGTATATTTGTTTCTTTTAGTGTTAAACTAACAGTCGTGATATGAATTTTTAATGTGTGATGGTTTTTAGTGGACTAAATAATGAAATAACTGAAATTTTCTTCCAGTAAACATTCCTGGTGGCAGTGATTTCTGTTTTCTTGAGATGCTGAGAACTTTCGATGCCTCTGTTGGCCAAATTGGACTGACAGTAGGCGAGGTTGGTCCAACATTTATCTCATTTTATTTTATAATTCTTCTACAGCTTATTAATATTGGTTAGAATAGATAATAATTATAAAAATATATGATCAATTTGACAAAGTTTATTTGTCTCAAATAATTTGACTACGTTTAAAAATTGTTTCAAGTAACATATATAAATACTTTTTAACTATGTGAATAATTTTTCAATGATGATTATTAAATTAGTTCAACATAATACTTGTATACAAGACCCGTTCCATATCAGTTGGCCTATCCTCTTTAATAGGAAGTTATGTTTTCTAAAATATTCTGTTTGAATGTACTCAGTAATGGGTAATATATGCCGTGATGATATATTTATATATTAACATTTTGTTCGGATACGCTATATACATTTACCGTAAATATATAAATATTTTCTAACGTATTATTAACTATTTGTTATGTACGCTCTTTTTCAATTTAATTCGAATTTTCGCTCTCATAAAATAGCTCAAAAATATGAACAAAAAAACATCGAGAAATCTCGTCGAGATTCTCGGCCGAGACGAGACTCCATTGTTCGAGACGAGAAAAAATCGAGACGAGATTTAATTTCTTGTCTTCTAAACGAGACGAGACGAGACAATGTAGTTTCCCGTCTCGATCGTCTCGTCAGAAACACTAATTGCAAGTTCTACACACCTCAATAGCTTGACTTTTAACTTATATTGTAGCAATGCGCGTGGTTTGTTTAATTAGTTTATGTGTATCAATTTCAAGGATATTTATTGCAGAGAAAATTATAATTAACTTAGGGCAACAAAAGCTGGTTACTTAAACCGATTCAAAAACCAACTCACGAACAATAGCCATAATAAAAATTACGCTCTCAATATTACATAACCATCAGGGATGTGCGTCTACGCGTAATATGTATATAATAATAGTTTATATATTTACGTAAACAATGTAAAAAAGATGTCAAATGTAGACAATGCATAAAAAATGTAAACAATATAAACTTTGTTTCACATGCGCAATGGAGTTTTAACGAAATGAAAATAATTTCGTGCTTCAAAGTTAGAGATAATAAATAAATAAAAATCGGAAATAGAAGAGAAAACGAGAATTTTAACAAAATTTAATTATGCTTTGAAGCACTTAAACAACAAATAGTAATATTTTTATTCTATTTTAAGCTAAAAATTAAAAATAAATATAATCTACATGGGGGTAGTCAATATGCAAATTTTGATGCCGTAATATACATGACATAGTTTACGGGCACATTCCTGATAATCATTAATTGTTATTAATCTAATTTAACGTAACCCTAACCCACTCTAAACTAACTAACCTAACGTAACCTACACTAACCTAATCTAACCGATAAATTAGATGTCATTTCTTTTTACCTCTCGCTAAGAGAGGTTTTGGATTCTTGCTAAAAATCGCATATCCAGATTTTAATGATTAAGCAAGTTTTAAGACCCCTACAATACTATTTTAACATTTTTACGACGATGTCTGTGTGTATGTGTGTGGGACGTTCGAAGGACGATTACTCAAAAACTATAAGACTTTATATTTGTTTAACTACGTATTTCCCAATCGGACATTCATGGGAAGAGCTGAAAAGGTTTTGGTAACAATTGGACATATAGCGCAACTATATGTGCAACTAACCTGTAGATAGATTTACATATTTCAAGTTTATACAGGATGGTGGCGGTTGGAGTTGAACATATAGGGATTTAACATGGGGTTTTAATTTTATGCAATTTCCTGCTCTCCTGTTCATTTTATGGATACTTATTTGTTCACTTTTTATTATAAACATTGACTGAAAATTTTTACGTTTTGACGTTTAAATAAAAACTGTGCAATTTTATATCCTCTTTGTGTGCAATTGTGTCGGAATTTGAAGTATTATAATGTACGCCTCCTGATGTTGTTCAGTTGGATGGAAATCTAACAGTGTGGCTGAAAGATATGTCCAGGAATCACTGCAAAACAATATAAACTTCTCTTATGACTTTAATTCTAAGTATTCTTATGTTCATTACCGTCCCTATAATTGTAATCTACAAGTCTGCTATTCTAATATGCTATTTCCTCAAAAGTAAACTCTGTATATATTTCAATTCATAGGTTATATATTTAAATTTGACAGCTATTGATGGTATTTAGTAACTTTATTTTTAGGTTACTTAGTGTGTTATAGTGACATTTTGGGCGATATTACAGGTTTGTTTTATACAAATTACTTCTTATTCGTTGATTCTGTATAGTTTCTATGGATATTTATTTAATTTATTGTTACGTCGGCGGCGTAGAAATTAGCTACTTCTACTTCGGTGGCGTAGAAATTAAAATTCTACCTTGTGAATCAAGTCACAAAAGATGCTACTTTTATGACGTTTGAAGAAAAAAAAAATATTCATAACAAACCAAAATTGTAGGAGGTAAATTAAATAATAATGCGAATATAATTCCTTAGTCACGTGACATGTTTTCCGCCAATCAAAATTCAGAATCTCCCTAGTTACATGTCCATCACAGCGATGATAAAAACAAAGAAATTATCACCGTATTTATAGTCGTTACTAAAGGATTTGTTTTCTTTATTTATGACATTGACAGTTAATTTTGAGTATAAAAATAAATAATAACAATAATTCAAACTCCGAAATATTAAATAAAACTCGTAAGTACCATGTTTTAATACAATATGAATATGTATATCAAAAGTTAGGTTAGGTTAGATTGCAAAAATTCATTATATTCTCTCATTAAATATAAGCTCGTGATATGATTAATAATCGAAGATATTGCTCGTAAAACCGAAGCAGCACATTTCAACTCGTCCTTCGTACTCGTGAAATCTGCAGCTCGGTTTCACTCGAGAATATCATCGATGATAATCATATTACTTGTTATATTACGTATGACTATATCATTTATTAAGTTGTAAACCAATACAAATGCGTGATCTTTAATTACCACGTATTTCAGCGGTTATTATTAACCATGATGAACGAATATACGAACCTTTGTGTATTCGAATATACACTGGCTTGCAAAAAAATCGCGTACACCTGTTTTTTGCTGTATTGAGTCGGTCTCGATTGTTAACTTGTCAGTGTCACAAGTCAGTGTCATTAACGTCAATTAAGATATCAAAATTATCAAAAAACGAGAATGTAGTAATACTTTCTAAGTTAGAAGAGGGGTGGTCAATTTCCTCCATGCCTCAAAGATTAAATAAAGTACTGGACACTGATGGAGCGATGGTAAATTACTACTGTTACTTCGTCCATAATTTGTTTCAGTCATAATTTTTACTTATTTATAATCCATATAAAATAAATCCTTGGTTGTTCTTTAATTTTTATAGAATATATTTGTAATATTATAGTAGTAACTTAGCACAATGAAGAACTTGCTCCACGATACCTAAAATAATGACATAACAGTGACAACTCCATTGAGTTGATATTAACCTATTTTAAAAAAATCGTATTTACATAGCTCAAAAAATCTGTTGTGGCCAGCACAATACCTCTCGCTACTTCCTTTTTTGGTTACATAAGTATAGGGCGCGAACAGTCATGTTACATTGTTGGCCTTGACAAGCAGATGTAGGGGCCCGTTTCAGAATGATAATTAGTAATTATGTACTTGGATGTCAATTGTCAATTTTTCATTCAGAATTTCAAGATTTTCTAAATTCACGTAGTTAATTTGTCACCAGGATTGTGGAATTTACTTGTCGAGGAAAATAAACCACATGGAATTGCAAAATCACTAAATTTAGAATGTGAAATTGATACTTGACATCTATATACATAATTACTAGCTATCATTCTGACATGGGCCCTCATATCTGCTTGTCAAGGCCAACAAAATCACATGACTGCCGGCGCCCGATTGTATTTAACATTTCTTGTATACCTACAACTCTACACTAAAAATTCTACTTACATATATCTATTCCTTATATTTAGATTGTTTAATTTTAAATTCATTTTATGAAGAAATTTTGTCCTCTTCTAATTTTTCGAAATGTTTCCAATTCATTGTCAGGATTGACAGTATTTTTGAAGGATATATGTAATATACCTATAATTTTAAATATTTAACTATTAATACATTAAGAAATAATATAATAAATATACTTCCCAGAAAAAAACTTCAGTAATGTCTCCGAATTTCTGACACTGACATTTATCTGTCAGTTACAAACAATTTAAATATTCAACTATTTTCCATGACATTCTTAAAATTTATTATAACAGATTATTTTATATATTATATTTCTTTTATCTCTAAATCTATAGAATATATAATAAAATATTTAAATGTATCCGATAGAGAATTTAATGTTCTTTAATATTACCAAAAAAAAATTTCAAAAAATAATATTTAGAAGAATTTTTTTCAAGAATCTTCTACTTCCGGTTGTCCAATTGTTACCAAAACCTTTTCAGATCTTCCCATGAATGTCCGATTGGGAAATACGTACTTAAACAAATTTAAAGTCTTATAGTTTTTGAGTAATCGTCCTTCCAACATCCTACATACATACATACACACACACATACATCCACACACACACACACACACACACACACACACACACACAGACATCATCGTAAAAATGTTAAAATCGGATTGTAGGCATCTTAAAACGTGCTTATTCAATAAAATCTGGATATGCGATTTTTAGCATGAATCCAATACCTCTCTTAGCGAGAGGTAAAAAGGTGAAAACTCAGTTACTTGATTTTTAAGGTGTACGCGATTTTTTTGCAAGCCAGTGTACCTACTTTCGTAAATTCACTTATAGCTGCGTTTGATTATTTTATTCTATGTATTCCGACTCAGAACGGTCAATGTCATTTTGAATTATATTTACAGAGCATAAAGTATAAATAATCTTTTTCTTTCGAACATAGTATGGAGTACATAAATCAATCTGTAGTTAGACTTTGACGAGAAAAATCGTGCTTTTTATGCTTTAAGTAGACATCTGAAATGACACTGACAGTAGTCACAGTGGCAGCATAGTGGCAGCTCCAAATGCACCGAAACAAATAATTGAACGCTATTACATACTACCACAGACTACAGCTATATTTAAAAAGATAGGTTATGTGTTAAACAGTTTGACGTTTCTGTCAAAAAAAAAATAGGCTGTAGGTCTATGTTCAATTTACCTTTTACTTATTAATTTATCTTTTATTCATGACATAGTCTACCTATATAAACTCGACAATCGAATATTCTCGACATACTCAACGTGTTGCCTATAGGAAATACCAGGAAATTCCAGCCAACACGTAACACGTGTCATATAATCGAGATTTTTCAATCGTCTTGTTGTATAATATATGATTAATCGAATGCGGAACGGGTCTTTATCATAAAGAAATATTATGGTGCAAATAATTATAAAAGAATATGGGGTTTATTTTCCATTAGTTAGGTTGACGTTACACGTTTATAAATAATTAACAAAAATCAGAAAAAAAGAGCAAGTGCCATGACTGTTGCTACGAATTGACCGAACTTTTTAAATTTCTTTGTAAATTGTGATGAAATCAAACACCTAATAAAAAATCTGATGTGGCCAGCACATAACCTCTCGCCGTATATTTTACCTGGCTCTATTCATAAAGCAAAGAATATTTTTAGAAATACAAATAATATATTCATATAAGTCTATAACGTATAAACTATGACTCAACATAAAACAATTTTCACATATACTTACAAAATCTATAAGATATTTTACCATAAATTATGTACAATAAATTACAAAGTAGAGTTTACTATATATACCTGCTGGTAACACGGATTTTCAATTCGAACAACGTTATTGTTTACTTTCTCTTCATATTCTTCTAGTAAAAACATTAATTTTGGGCGGCTAAAATGTATAATCTGAATTGTGCATCTATTCTTACATATCTTCTTTTACATTTTATTTTTTCATACATGCTGTATCTAAATAACACTAATTCCCATTAATAAAGTGATGGATAGATTGCACTCCGATTATTTTCTTATAACGATGTGTAATTTTGTCAATATTTACAACTTACTTGAGAAGAATTTGATAGCTTTTTCGCAGTTCAATGTTACTCCAGCTACAGTGCTGGTGTGCATTGTCCCATAATGTTTAAAACAAATTTAAGTCCTTCAACTTAGACTTGTCACCTCCATAATAGTCACAGATCAAGAATTACGAGATTCTCCAAGTACATTTTTCTTTCATTACCCATTATTTCGATGAGATACATTTTTTTCTGTATTTTACGTTGCAGAGTGGAGACCATTAATAGTATTTCTGAAGGGTATGTGTAATATACCTATAATTTTAAATATTTAACTATAAATACAATAAGAAATAATATAATGTATGTACTTCCCAAAAAAAATCTTCAGTAATGTCTCCGGATTTCTGACAGACATTTATCTCTCAGTTACAAACATTCAAATTTTGAACTATTTTTCATGGCATCCTTTCGGTTGTAAAATTAATTACAACAGATTATTTTATATATTATATTCCTTTTATCTCTAAATCTATAAAATATATATAAAAATATTTAAATGTATCAGAAAGAGAATTTATTTTTCTTTAATATTATCAAGAAAAATTTTCAAAAAATAATATTTAGAAGATTTTTTTTCAAGAATCTTCTACTTCCGGTTGTCCAATTATTACCAAAACCTTTTCAGATCTTCCCATGAATGTCCGATTGGGAAATATGTTGTTAAACAAATTTTAAGTCTTATAGTTTTTGAGTAACCGTCCTTCCAACATCCCACACACACACATCCACACACACACACACACACACACACACACACACACACACACACACACACAGACATCATCGTAAAAATATTAAAATCGGATTGTAGGGACCTTAAAACGTGCTTATTCAATAAAATCTGGATATGCGATTTTTAGCATGAATCCAATACCTCTCTTAGCGAGAGGTAAAAATGTAAAAACAGTTTTGTATGCAACTTTTAATTCTTTAAAAGATTTTTCAAAACTGTTTCTGGTATATTATTTATAAACAATAATAATTTGTAAGTGCTGAAAGTGTTTCTTTGTCGAACCAAAACGAAAGTTGTAGCCTGAGCGAATCGCTTGTGTTCAACACATACACACTATTTTTCTACTCCTGCAAGATAAAAAAAAAAGAAAAATGTGAAATAAAGATTTTTTTTCAATAATTTGAAATTTATTATCAATTTTTGTATTTGTGATGCGTATCTATGACAACAACAAATATTGTGTACAACATTCATAAGTATAATTCATTGCTAGGATACCAAAACGTACTGCAAAGGGTCGCTTTCAGTATTAAATACAAACCAGAAAATTGCATTTTCAGAGCAGAAGTAGAAAAATAATTATTGTGTGTCTAATATTTGAAGTGTATTTTTTTTCTCCAAAATTTTGTTACATAGGTTGTTAATGTACTATGGGAAATTTTAGGTATTTTCTTTTGCAAAAAATATCTACTTATTAAATAATTAATGAAATTGAAGAAAAATAAATAAACTGATATACAAAGTAACAATCTGATTATTTTAAGCGTATATTTCCTTTCCTATTTTTAAATAAATACAATAAATAAATAAATAACTTAACACTAATTACTTTGTAACACATTTCTGAAAATCAGTCACTATTATCTCTTGTAATTTAGACACCTTTTCCATGAGTTTATTTTCACATTCTTGGTGTCCATTACATTGTCTAAGTCCTTCACTGACCATATACTCTAATTTTCTCAGAGCTGGTTGTCCTTTCTCTAAACATAGTACACTAGTCACTAGGTTTGCACCAGCCTTTTCAACTATGATTTCCAGTTGCTGTTCAATTTTTGCGAGCACCTGCTCTAGGCTCAACATTTTTGAAGAACTGGGGGATTTAAACTTTGTGAGTGAAGTCAAACATTTATAGTAGTTATTGTTGATATTCAATATTAAATTGGACACCTCCTCTAAGATTTTATATTCGCAGTGTTTTTGGTCTAAACAAAGTTTGGTTAGATGGTCCAACTCTTTCAAAGCTGGTTGTATGGGTTCTAAACATAAAACAGAAATCGATAAGTTTGCACCAACTTCCTCGGATACTTTTTCCAATTGGTGTTCTACTACTGTGAGAATATCCTCTAGATCTAAAATCTTTGATATATTAGGGGAGGATTTGGTGAATACTTTTGAAGATGTGAGTAAAATCAAACATTTCTGGTAATCATTGACGATGTTTTCTCGTAAATTAGTCACATCTTCTAAGATTTTATTTTCACATTCTTCTTGTTCATTACAAAAGTCAGATCCTCGACTTATAATATATTCCAAGTCTCTCAAATCTTTTTGGACACTCTCTAAACATATTATGCTTATCTTTAGGTTAGCACCCGTCTCTTCAGCAAGGATTTCTAATTGACGTTCTAATTCTGCCATCACGTTCCCCAATTCTATTATCTTTGAAGTTCTAGAAGATTCATATTGTGAAAGAACTTTTGAAGAAATGCGTAAAATCAAACATTTTTGGAAGTCGTTAACTATTTTTTGTTCTAATTTGGACACCTCTTCCAAAAGTTCACGTTCACATTTCTGTTTTCTCTGACAATTTCGTTGACCTTGAATGATGAGGTATTCCAGGTCTCTCAAAGTTGGTTGGACTCGCTCTAAACATCGAATAGAGTTTATTAAGTTGGCGCCTGCTTCGTCGGCGACTATTTCGAGTTGGTGTTCTAGTTTTGTAAGAATTTGGTCTAAGTCCAATGTTTTGTTTAAAGAATTAGAGTTTGTTTCAGATGAAATTGGAAACAGTGTTCGAGCATTCAAAATCTGCAAAGAAAAATATATATGAAGATCTGTTTATAAAATAAAGTGATAGTTTTGGTTTTTATAAATGAAGCATTTCAATTCAAAGAGTCTAAATGCCATTTTTGTGTTTAAAAGTTATTAAAAAGTAGCTGCAACTTTTATTTTTTATCCATCTTGTTTAAATACAAATTTAGGAAGCCTCAAGGTATGAGTCAAATTATTTGAATATTTATACAATGAATGGGGTCTCGTGTCTCGTGGACGTGTGCTTGAGTGTCTGGTCGCGAATCTGGGATCCCGGGTTCGTTCTCGACCGACGCCAAAAATTACTTCGAATATTAATGGTATAAAATTGACCCCTGTGGTGCACTTTCCACGCCAGCAATGAGTCCCCGTGAGATGACGCCTGGTAAGTGCCCGCACGGTATATCTGCGTACAAAACAGATTGGCACACCCAGCAATGCATATGACATGATGATGTATTTTTTTTTGTACAATGAATAACCCTTTGATCATAAATTTATATCTATCTTTCGCTTTGCATTTTATCTTACATATATTTTTTTTCAAGTAGAATAAATAAATAAATACATATATTATCGCGATTTAATACCCACTTCTGGGTGTGCCAATTTTTGTGTCTATTCGTAGATATTGGTAATGGAAATATCTCTCTGCGTTTACCAGGTGTCACTTCACGGGCACTTAAAGCTATTGTGGAGAGAACACTACCAAAGTCGTTATTATGCTATTTGAAAATTTCACATCGGCCAGAATCGAATCTTGATTGTTTGAATCACAACCGGTCAGTGTCAGACTGACAGATTTTGGCACATCGGGCAAAATATAATTTTTTGCCCCATGAAAAAAATATTTAAAAACAACACAAATATATGAAATAAAAACAATATTTGGGAATAGTTCTGTTTATTTTATTTAACGACGACGTTTCGACAGCGTAGTGCTGTCTTCATCAGGTACTACGCTGTCGAAACGTCGTCGTTAAATAAAATAAACAGAACTATTCCCAAATATTGTTTTTATTTCATAATTATGAGTTCTGAAAGCTTCTTTCAATATTTAAAACACAACTATATGTTGCAAAATAATCTCATAACACTACCCCAGTAGACTTTAGTTTTAATTTAATAAAAAAAATCATATTTATTATTACAAAATGCTAAAATAAATACCTTCTTATAATAATCGTATTTAGATTTTAATATCTATAAGTATTCAATATTAGGTAAAATATAAAACTCATTAAATTTTAAAAATAGGTAAATGAAAAGTAGTAAAAATTCAAAAATTGTAATTATAAAAGTATGTAACTTAAATTTTCGCAAAGAAGTTTCTTTGCGAAAATTGTTGTTTTTAAAATCATTATGTCGTATAGACAAATAATTGTGGTACAGTCTCTAGTCCTATAGTTCATTTGATAAACTATATTTATTTTTGCATTGAAAAATGTATTAACGACATATTTATTTGATGTAAACAATCATTAGTAATCTCCACCTCTTCATTACTGAAGTTGGGTTTTGCTTTACTGAAACATTAGAACAATTTTCTTTAGTCAGTAGTAGTTATGTTTAAGGTTAAGGGAACATCTATTTTGAAAATGTAACGGCTGAATAATATTGGCCAATTTGGCACTGTCCTAAATTTTCTTGAATATCTAATTTTGTTTATCTTTAAGTAAAAAATGATAGAAGATGTAGATCCCATCAGACATTTTATAAAAACAAAATGAGAAATATTATTTCAAATACATATCATTTTACAGTATTTTACCTTACAAATTTTTAAACATTAGTTATTAATGTGGTAATATTTAAGTGAGCTAATCCTAAAAATGAACTTGTGCATGAATAACAAAATTACTAGATCTTGAACACTGTATATGTGTATTTAGACAGTAAGATAAATATTTTTTTAGCAATAGTTAAATTTTTTAATTTAACAAAAAAGATTCCTAAGAAAAAAGTATTCAAATAATCAATTGACCCCCATTTGCTAAATTATTTGGCGCACCGGGCATTTGCCCATTTGCCCGGCGGGCCAGTCCGACACTGCAACCCGTCAACTAACGCGCACAACCACGCCACTGCAACCAAACCTTTGGAAGCCCACGAGGTGATGCCTGATAAACTCCTCCAACCATATAAGTATACTCGTATAGTTATTGGCGAAATTTGCGAATAAAATTAGATTGGCACACCCAGAAATGGGCAACAAGCCGTGAAGATGATACATTATATTACTACTAATATGAATATATAAAATATAATAATTTACCTGAATTGAGCAAAGAGCAACTAATACTGTAACGTAGACTCTTCCAATCATTTTCTATTATGTGTATTTTCTTTCTTACTATCTTCAAAACTAATGATCTCGTGCTATGATTCCACACTGAAAACAACAAAGTTATATACTATATTTTATCGCAATTTCTCGAAATTTCATGTTTATTCATATTATTTGGGCAATGATTGGACTGTTTACTTGGAAGAAGATAATAGATTATAAGAACTATAATAGGATGTCTATGACAAATTCAAGGATTTCTTAAAAAATAAAATTACATAAATTTTATTTGTCGATCTAGACTATTGCTGATAAAAATATAGTCAGGAATTGACCGGTATTTAAATAACGCCACCGAAATAAAATCGGTTTTAGATCCCTAATCAAATTTTAACATTTTTACGATGGTATAGAGTGTGTCCCATTTAGAATTGCCACCATTAGAATCTCGAGAATTATAAAAGATACGATATCGGTTAAATAGAACTTTTTATTAGACATTGGGGGGGGGGTACCTCAGATGGGCACTATATAATGACGAAAAACTGAATTTTGTTAAATTTTACCTTCTGTCATCTTTAGGTAAAGAAGGTATTGTCTTTGGTCAAAAAAATTGATAATGAGTTTTTAGTGAATAAGTACGTTTTAGGGACCCTAGGATACGATTTTACCATTCTTACTATGATGTGTGTGTGTATGTGTGCGAGCGTGCTTGTGTTTGTGTGTGTGTGATGATTTTTCCTTTTCTATACATCCGTATATAGATCTGATTAGATTTTGGTTGTAATTGGTCAACCAGAAGTATCCTCATTTGAAGATTAAGTTAAAAAAATATAAAGAAATTAAATTTCATAAATCATCCAGCGATGCTATAACCATGGAAATAGCTACTGTATTAAGAAAATTGTAACTGACAGATGTCAGTGTCAATGAAAAGAAATTGTATGTGGCAGAGAGATGAAAATGTTGAGATGGATGTTGAGGAAGACACGGAAAGATGGAATAAGGAATGAGCGGGTAAGGGAAATGAATTGGTTTGAACATGTCATGAGGAGAGATGAATAATATGTTGGAAGAAGAATGAACAACTTAGTAGTAGATGGTAGAAGAAATAGAGGAAGACCAAAGAGAAGATGGAAGAACTGTATTGCGGATGACTTGAGAGAAAATGAACTGAATGAGGACGGCAAACAAAACAGAAATGAGTGTTAGAAGAAAATCAAATATGCGACACCTAACGAATGGGAAAAGCTAAAGGAAAAGAAGACGAAGATGTGAGTGTCAAGTGCAATTTACATAGTATGTTTATGAAATAATTTTACTGGAAATATAGAATCTTTTGCAAGAATTTGTACATAATACACAGCATTGACGGAAGGTAATATACTGGCCACATCATATTTTTTAAAAATAATTTCTAAACTAATAGTAATAGAGACAAATGTTCCAAGTAAAGATGTGGCGTAATAAATATCCAGCGTGCAGCAGTTTCTGCTTGCCTTTAACTTCAATTTACTAAATAATTATTATTGCTCACAGACGGTGTGTTTATTGAATACTGCCTAAAATATATTGTTTATTAGTTAAAGTTCGTTTTTCTTAAAACTACGCGCGCATGACATTTATTGTTTTCTTTCGAGACTCTTCACTTATGCTAAATTTTTATTAACGTTATTCGTTGTAACCAGACAACGAAGTTACTGTGATGCAACCAGTACTACGCATGTGTAAAACAATATAAATCAGAGATTGTAAACGCGGACCTAAAGATAGATTTGAGATAAGATTTTAATAAGTTGAATTACGTTAACATATTGTAACAAGCAGCAATTCTTTTACTAGAAGTTCTATCACGTAACTTGCAATATCACAGATTGCTATGCTATCATATTTGCCATTTTTACATCAATTATAATATTTATTGTGGATGATGAAGCTTCTTGACTGGATGGGTACTCGTATATGGAAATAATGAATTACTGGATTGCAGTCAAAATATTTATTTAAATTTAAGGCCTCTACCGATTTCGGCATCTCCTATGCCTTCATCAGGAGCTACAATTGATACATTTTTTTTATAAAAACATTTTTTAAATACATAATCTTTTTATATAAAACTTACGTGAATTTTTTTCTATATTTGTATGTACACATTAAAGGAACACATTAAAAAAAACCAAAAACATAACAACACACGTAGGGCATCAAAACAGTTAAAAAAATAAATAAATAAATATAATAAAATACTTAAATAGTCGTCAAAATTTTGTAAAAATAAAATAAATATATATGTAAATTTTCGGCACCCTTATGGAAAAAATATAATTTGGTTTTAACAAGTATAGTTCTGAAGGTTGTTGTTTTACCGCTAAAAAAATTTAAAATATTTTATTCATTCTTCTTATAGTTTAGTCTTAAGTTTAATCATTTTTTTAAATTTATTATTTTTGTTGTATTTTAAAATGTTTGTATATATAGAATTTAATTTATCTATATCTGTTTTTAAATTAATATTGTTTTTATAATTATTATTCTGCAACATTTCAAGTGTTAACCGTTTTTGTAAATTACATTCTGTGGCTAAGATTTTAACATCTTCAAAATGTTTTTTACATGTGTTATTAGAGTACACTTTCCATTATTGTTGTTGTTATTCCTACAATTTCTTTTATGTTCCTCTAATCTTGTTTTTAAATATCGTTTTGTTTAACCTGCTCAGTATACAAGTTAAACAAAACGTTATTTAAAAACAAGATTAGAGGAACATAAAAGAAATTGTAGGAGTAACAACAACAATAATGGAAAGTGTGCTCTAGTAACACATGTAAAAAACAGAGACCACAGCTTTAATTTTGAAGATGTTAATATCTTAGCCACAGAATGTAACTGTTTGATGTCCTACATGTATTGTTATGTTTTTTTTAATGTATTTTTTTAATGTGTACATACAAATATAGAAAAAAATTCACGTAAGTTTTATATAAAAAGGTTATGTTTTTAAAAAATGTTTGTATAAAAAAAATTGTATCAATTGTAGCTCCTGAAGAAGGCGTAGGAGATGCCGAAACCGGTAGAGGCCTGAAATTTAAATAAATATTTAGACTGCAATCCAGTAATTCATTATTTCCATATAATACTTACATATATTATTTATGTTTCTTATTACAATTGATAGCCAGAATAGTTGTTAACATTTGGCGCTTTCATAAAATCTATCGGATTGATCCGATGTAATCCGAACCGTTCGCAAAGTAAATTGGATTAATCTGACGCGTTCGTAAACTCACTCCTATTACTCAAACCGAGTGATCCGATCAAAAATTTTCAACCCTGATCCATGTGCAGGGTTAGTACAGATTACGCGCGCAAATTTAAAATTGTAAATATTTGTGTTTCAGAAAATGTATTTATTTAAATATTTCCGATTATAAATATTACAGCACTATAGCAAGTTCTGAAGAAAATATGGCATTTCGCACTTTGTGAAGTTTTTATGAGTTATTTCGGACAAATAAATGATCACATGGAACAATATCTGACCAAAATAATATAAACACACGATTCAAGTGGCCTTTCAGTCTTACTTGAGTCGTCATATTTAAAATTATATACTTCTATAACTACAGCAACAAGCTCTATTTTCTTATCCATTTTAACAAGTTAAACTTCTTCTATAACCTCATCAGACATCAGAATCATATACAGATCTGACACATTTGTAAAAACTTCAATAATCTGATATATCTGTGAAGTCATCGAACACTCGAGCCGATCTGTCGGACAGATCCGACTGAGTTGCCTATAGAACATCGGAAAGAATATACAAATTCAACTTGCAAACTTCGAGATGAATAATTACAATTCAGAGTCGAAGAATTCTGCCAGATTTTTTTTTATTGTAAATATTAATCTTTGACTACATACATATGCTTAGCTCACAATAATTTTAAGCTATCTTTATTTTTCTATTTCATTATTATCGAAAATGAATTTGTGATATTGTTAATAATCACATTCTACATGTTGAGGAAGATATAAATCCTCAATGAAAATATATATTTAACACCTATATTGGACTATTTGAACTTCTAGGATGAATAGAATTATCCCCTTATAAAAAAGCGAAAGACATTAGCCATAAAATTACCTTAATTTTCAATTAAAACAAATTAGATCCATGTTATGCAATGAGTGCCCGTGAGGTGTCGCCCACACGGAACAAATACAAGGGCCGTCATAATATTCAAGATATATAGGCTATAAAAATCGAAAAAAGAAATTATTTTCAAAAATCATACTATTTGTCTACATAGTCCCCATTAATTTCATTGACCATCTGTAGGCGGAGCACGAGATTTTTTTATGCTAGTGTCGAATAAGTTTGCAACTTGCTACCTTATCCAACGTTCCACGTCCTCTTTTACTTTATCTTTGTTTTCAATTTTTTTTCCTGTCAGATCTTATGTTAATAAAGTAAGAGATGTGGTGGATGATCCACAATATCCCATCTAAAATCACCCAGTAAAACTTTGGTAACTCGCCCTGTTTTTATATTATATTATTAAATTTTATCCTCGTATATAAAATTCTATTTTTTTTCTATAACAGATTTTAAAAAAAATAGAAAATCAATTATAAACACAATTTTATAATTAAATATAAATTATGCTTCCACCTATTCTAAGAATAACTCTTTCTGATAACGTTAATTATTGTACAATTGAAATTGTTATTAACACAATCCTTCAAAGTTTATAAGTTTTATTATTATTATCTTTTTAAATCTCACTCTACCCTTACGGGTGTAGAGATTATAATTCTTTTTACACTATATTATTTATAAAGCCTTTCCATTCTGTCCTGTTCCTTGCTTTCCTGTTTGCTTCTTGAAGGTTTAAGTTGTTCTTATTTAGAATTTCTTCTATGTTTCTTTCCCAATTCTTCGCTGGTCTTCCTCTTTTCTTGTTAATCCTTTCTCTAGCGTTCCAGACTATTTTTGCTTGTTTGTCTTCAGGCATCCTTACTAGATGTCCATACCAGGCTAGCTGTCTTTTCTCTATTGTTTTTTGCGTGCTTTCTAGCTGTAGCTTTGTTCTTATGTCCTCATTTCTAATTTTGTCTAATCTTGTGACCCATTCTATTCGTCGTAGAAACTTCATTTCGGCTGCTTGTATTTTTGACTTTGTTTTCTGATTCATTACCCATGTTTCACATCCATACGTTAGCGCTGGTCTGTATACTGTTTTAAATAGAGTTGTTTTATAAGTTATTTAATTTAATTTAATAAAAAAAATTACCTTTCTGTTAAAGTATTATTTTATCTACCCTTACGGTATATTTATATATGTTATGCACTCTCCTCAACTTGAATTACCATAAAGTGATGTCTGTTAAGCGTATTCAACATTATAGATTACCGACACCTGATAACATAACCTTATAAACACAAACTAACACACCCAGATATGAGTAATACTTCGTAATGATATATTTATTTATTTAACATTTTTTTGCCTTACATTCACTATTACTAATAAACTATAAATTGCTATACTTAAGTTAATTTTTAAGGATTGTAAGCCGCAGTAGCCGCTTCAGAAGTTGTTTCAGTAGGTAGTTGATTCAGGAGTAGGTTCAGTTAGTAGTCGTTGAGTCCATATCGCTAACACATTTTCTGAGATTGTTGACGATGGCTTGTTGTTGGTTATTTGCATCAACAGCCTGTACACAGCGGGTGAGTTCTTCAACTAGTTCGTTGATTATTTTTCTGTTTTCTCCGATAGCTTCGCCGATTCTACCAGTTAAATCGTTGGTCAAAGAGTTAGCTTGTTTTTCCAAGTCTTTCAAACATTGTAACTGTTGTTCTGGATTGTTTTCGCTCAAGCATTGAGTAACTCCGTTACTGATGAAGGAGATGGTATCTAAATAACGAAATATTTTGAATTAGTAGAGGAAATACACCGATTATTTTTATCTTCCGTCACCTTTAGGTAAGGAACTTATTGTCTTTGATCAAAAATTCAATTCAGTTTTTAGTGAATAATCACATTTTAGGGTCCATATAATACGATTTTATTATTTCTACGATGATGTCTGTATGTATCTATGTGTGTGTCTCTGTGTGTGTGTGTGTGTATTTTTGTGTGTGTGTGTGTGTGTGTGTGTGACGAAAGTTCCGGATCGCATAACTTCAATACCACGATTCTAAAAATTATAATTTTTCGTATTCCTCAAGTTTACATCCAGAAGAACAAATGATAGATTTTGGTTATAATTGGTCAACCGGAAGTACCCTCATTTGAAGATTTTTAACAGTTAAATATCATTTATTGATAATGAATGTGGCAGAGACAAGAATGTTGAGATATATGTTTGGGAAGACACGGAAAGATACGGTAAGGAATGAAAGAATAAGGAAAATAACTCTAGTGTAAGAAGTTTCTAGAAAGATACAAGAGAGACGATTACATTGGTTTCAATATGTCATGAGGAGAGATGAAGAATATATTGGAAGAAAAATGAATAGCTTAGTAACAGTAGGTTGATGAAACATACGAAGTCTAAAGATAAGATGGAAGGACTGAATGAGAACGACACGCTAAACAGAAATGAGTGGGAAAAGAAAATAAAAAATAGCAACCCCTAACGAATGGGAAAAGCTAAAGAAGATGTCAGAGTCAAGTGCAATTTGCATAGTTTTTTCATGAAATAATTTTATTGAAAATTTAGAACCTTTCGCAAGAAAATATATGTATGGAATTTATACATAATACACAGGATTGACGAATGTCTGGCCACATCAGATTTTTTTAAATAAAAATATGAACATAATAATAATAAAATAATAATATATCATTACGGCATATTACGCATTTCGGTAATGATGAGGACGTATTTGTACCGTACAGGCATTTACTAGGCGTCACAACATGGGCAGTCATTGCTACCGTGGAGAATGCACCACAGGAGTCACTTTTGTGCCATTTAAATTTCGAAATATTTGTTTTTTGCGTCAGTCAAGATCGAACCCGGTTTCCTAGATTTCCGACCACACACTCAGGCATGCGGCCACGAAACCCCATACAAGATGTAGATAGATATCAGTACATACTTATGTGACGGCGACTATACTATACTACCAATGCGTTTACCTCACTGCTATAACGTTTTTGAAATCTGGAATCTATGTATATTCAAGTAAATAAATGCAGAAAATAACGAAACAAGCTTGGTCATAGATGGTTGATGAAACAGAGGAAGTCTAAAGATAAGATGCAAGGACTGAATGAGAACGACACGCAAAACAGAAATGAGTGGAAGAAGAAAATAAAAAATAGCGACCCCTAACGAATGGGAAAAGCTAAAGCAGAAGATGTCAGTGTCAAGTAGTGCAATTTGCATAGGTTGTTTATGAAATATTAAAAACATGTATAAGTATACCTGCTGCCTGAGGACTGAGTTCTGAAATCTGTTGCTGTAAGTGTTCCATAGCAGGCCTAATGGGTTTCGAACACTCACTGTGTCCAATGATTACACTCTCAAACAGATTATTAATAGGATCCCTGGCTTCGTCGATACAGTCAGCCGCTTCGTCTTCGGTAACACCGGCTTCTTGCAAGATATTCTTAATTTGGTTATCAAGGTCATCTAGGATTTGGAGAAAATCCAAATCAGCGATGGCCTCTGTCACACGTCGTTCAAATTCTACCATTAGATTTTTCAGTTCAGCAATGAGTTGACCGATCCTCGAGATGAGGATGTTCAGCTGGTGGATGATGCTGTTGATGTCATACCTGGTGAGGTTTTTGTTGAGGGGAACGGGCACGGATTTCGGAATGGAGGCAGGGTAAACCTATGAAAAAAATAAGTTGTAGTCATCACCAATATTAAATGGTAATCGGGATCAGCGATCGATTGTGTTTGCGCGCATTCTTTTTGTCAATGCAAATATGAAAAGATAAAAGTATGTCAACTGGTTTTTTCGAGATACAGATGACCCTTATAGGACAACTTTAAAAAATTAAACTGTACATAACGTGTACATCACACTGCATTTGAACAAAAAAAACTTTTTTAAATGTGTCACGGGCTCACAAGTGACCCTTAGCCTGTAGCCAATCCATGTTTGGGGTGAGATTGTCACTTTACGCTGGCGGCATTTGAATGTTAGTGTTCTGTGGGTGTAACCATCAAACACGTTTAAAATATTAAGTTGTTTTTACCTTCCGTCACCAGGTAAGGAAGGTATTGTCTTTGGTCAAAAAGTTCGATCGTGAGTTTTCATTGAATAAGCACCTTATAGGGTCTTTACAATACGATTTTACTAATTTTACGATGATGTCTGTATGTGTGTGTGGACGTGTGTGCGTCTGTGTGTGTGTGTATGTTATTAAAAAAAAACAATTACCTGTCCCACACAGAAAAGCACCAATAAAGCTACTGCAAGTTTTGCGCTCATGTTGACAACAGTAAGAATACTATTTACTAACAACGTAAAATTGTCTGTTTATATAGTTCTTTTTTATCATATTTTGCTTAAATTAAATAGGGTACTTGAAAATGTACATTAAAAACCAAAGTCTAATACTCCAAGGTTAACTGATTTGCCTGAAAGATAAAGAACTTAATGAAAAATTGATGGATAAAAGAAGGAGCATATTATTAAAAAAAATACTATCTACTTCAGAATTCACACGAATTTAATATCAAAAATATTATTTTTATACACCGACGTGTAAAGTTGGTACTTTACACACTGTTTGCGATTATCGTATTTTATTTACTTTACACATTACAGAGCTACCACCATCAATATACGTGTGGCCCTTTAAGTTGTCGTACCTAAATTTAGTTTTTTTATTTACGTAACGAGGCTTGACCTCATGTCATAACGCTTGTGTTTACACTCTTGTTGCATAAATAACTATTATTTTGTTGTGTTCTAATTTAGGTAAGTAATAAATAGATTTACACTCTATTTCTCCGAGTTTATACTGTCGACATCAATTTTTGCTGCAAGAATTACTAATCTTTTATCTAGCATCTTTGTCGCTTATACGAGACTTTTATTCGCTGTCTCATTATCGTACGTGAACGGCGAAAAATGAAATAGAAACAGTAGTGTAACCGCGGCAACGAATATCATTTTCAAATATCTGAATTCTTTGAATATTCATATCATTCCAGCATTTATGTGGTGAAGGGTGATTTTGGGGTTAATCATTTGTGTTTCATTGTATGTTGCAAGTTTTGTTAGTTCTTTTCTTGGTATTTTATTATGCTTTTTGCTATTGCAAAGACGACGTTTCTAGATTTATCGACAATTTTATTGCAGCATATTGCTTTTCGACAATAAAAAAGTTATATTTCATCCATTATATGTACTTCTATCGTATTTATTCAATTGGTTTATTATTGCTGAATAACTATGTATACTTCGATGAATAATAAAATTGATACAATATAGGTTATACAGTGTGTTAAAAAAAACTAGCTCGGAGTAGGCTACGAGCAAAGAAACATGTCTTAATTTTTAAATACTTAGTTGAATGTCAATTTAACACGAAATATTGTCAAAAATGTTATATAAAAAAATCAAAGTTTTTCTTCTTGAATCTTATTTTCAAAATGGAAACAAATTAGAAAACAGCAAATGACAAGATACTGTTTCCTTCTTTATCTTTTCTGTGTAAACTTACATTTTAAGATCGACTTTGACAACTTGACTTTTGAATTGAATAATGATCAGAAATTCGTCTATCTGTTAATAGCCTACTACGAATTAGGTTTTTTTTTACACACTACTATAGGTAATACTCGCGATTTAAGCCACAAGCATGCTTACAATTGATGACGTGCGAATCCTATCGGGGAAATGGACTTTTAAGTTGTTTATTATTGAATTTTTATTATATATTATATTTATTATAAGTATTCAATGGAAATATGCTCTCAAAGTAATTAGATATTATCTTTCTTTTTTTTAATTTGTTATCACTTGCGTTAATGCATTTTTAAACAAAATTTAAAAGGAAATAATCTCTTAGAACTTAAAATAATCAAATATTTAATCTTTCCTTTATTTACAATTGTTGTGAATAGTTTATTTATAGACATCATCAATTGGAACATAATAATAGTTATTTTTTGTACAAGACAATAAAATTCTGTTTTATCGGTGAGCGGATTCATCGCAAGTGATTTATTTTGTGTGTGTGTGTGTGTGTGTGTGTGTGTGTGTGTGTGTATGTGGATCCTCTTTACGCTCTAACTCAAATACTGTCGTTCAGAAAATTTTGAAATCTTGTATTTCTACCTTATTCTAATATGGAAAGAAGCCATTAGATTTTGGTGTTAAACGGATAACCGGGAATGGCAATTTACTTGAAGCTCAAAATAGTTTTTCTTCAAAAAATACCTTTAAATGTTTTTTTCGCAATTTGTTGTTATAAAAATTAAATATTATTCCATTTTCTACAGGTTTGCATTAATACTTTTTCTATATACTTTATGGATAAATTTATAAAATAATATAAAAATATATCTTGGAAGTTATGCTATAAACACAACTCCCTGGTTACACAGTTCAGGCTCAAATGTATGTAACTGACAGATAAATGTCACTGTCAAAATTAATAACACTAACAATTTCGAAAGAAAATTGTAAATATAACAAGAGTTACATGGAAAGGAACTTAATATACATAATTTCAAATTAATAATAATGTTTTAAAACGAAAATTGTGAATAGAACAATAGTTAAATGGAAAGGAACTTAACATATATAATTTCTAGTATTAGTAAATATGCAGGTATGTATTTAAATAAGAAAATAAATATATTATCACAGCATATTACCCATTGCTGGATGTGCTAATACACAGATTGTACACAGATTTCGGTAATGATGATGACATATTTGTATCGTGCGGGCGTTTACCATGCGTCACCCCACGGGTACTCATTTTTGGCGTAGAGAGTGCATCACATGGGTTAGTTATGTGGTATTTAAAATTTGAAATATTTGATAGTAGGGATTGAATCCGGTTCCCTAGATTCTCCACCAGACACTCAGGCACGCGGCCATGAGACCCCATAGGTATATTTATTTAAATTAATAAAAACTAAATGGCGGGAGATTTTGTGTTGGCCACATTAGATTTTTTATTGTAAATATCAATCTTTGACTACATACATAAGCTTAGCTCACAATCATTTTAAGCTATCTTTATTTTTCTATTTAATTATTATCGAAAATGAATTTGTGATATTGTTAATAACACATCCTACATGTTGTGGAAGATATAAATCCTCAATGAAAATATATATTTAATATCTATATTGGACTATTTTAACTTCTAGGATGAATAGAATTATTCCCTTATAAAAATCCGAAAGACATCAGTCAAGAAAATTACCTTAATTTTCAATTAAAACAAATTAGATCTATGTTATGCAATGAGTGCCCGTGAGGAGTCGCCCACACGTAAAAATTACAAGGGCCGTCATAATATTAAAGATACATAGGCTATAAAAATCGAAAAAAGAAATTATTTTCAAAAATCATACTATTTGTCTACATAGTCCCTGTTAATTTCATTGACCATCTGTAGGCGGAGCACGAGATTTTTTATGCTAGTGTCGAATAAGTTTGCAACTTGCTACCTTATCCAACGTTCCACGTCCTCTTTTACTTAATCTTTTACCTTTGTTTTCATTATTTTTTCCTGTAAGATCTTATGTAAATAAAGTAAGAGATGAAACTCAGACGGCAGGTACCAGATTGGGACTGTGTGGTGGATGATCCACAATATCCCATCTAAAATCGCCCAGTAAAATTTTGGTAACTCGCACCGTTTATTATATTATATTATTAAATTTTATCCTCGTATATAAAATTCTATTTTTTTTTTCTATAACAGATTTAAAAAATCTGTTGTGGCCAGCACAATACCTTCCGTCAATCCTGTGTATTATGTATAAATTCCATACATAAATTTTCTTGCAAAAGAAAAAATTTCCAGTAAAATTATTTCATAAACAAACTATGCAAATTGCACTTGACACTAATATCTCCTTCTTCTTTAGCTTTCCCCATTCGTTAGGGGTAGCTATTTTCTATTTTCTTCTTCCACTCATTTTTGTTTTACTTGTCGTTCTCATTCAGTTCTTTTTCTCTCAAGTCTTCCGCAATACAGTCCTTCCATCTTATCTTTGGTGTTCCTCTGTTTCTTCAACCTTCTATTACTAAGCTATTCATTCTTCATCCAATATACATTCTTCATTTCTCCTCATGACATTTTTAAACCAATGTAATCATCTCGCTTGTATCTTTTTAGAAACTTGTAACACTACCTTCCTTACTTATCTTTCCGTGTCTTCCCCAACATCTAGTTCAACATCCTCATCTCTGCCACATTAATTTACTTTTTATTTATACTGACATCTGTCAATTTGAATTATACGAATATATTAGTAGTTTCCATGTTTAGCATAGCTGGCTGATTTATAAAATTTAATTTCTTTAAAATTCTTTAACTCTATATCTATTGAATATGAAGTATAAAATGCAATCAAATCGTATAGAGGATATTATATTCTTTAAGTTATAATAACGATAAATGTCAATAAATCAAATTTAACTGTTAAATCTTCAAATGAGGCTACTTCCGGTTCACCAATTATAACCAAAATCTAATCAGTTATTCTTCTGGATGTAAACTTGAGGAATACGAAAAAATTATAATTTTTGGAATCGTGGTATTGAAGTTATGTAATATGGAACTTTTGTCACACACACACAGACACACACACACACACACGCACACATATACATACATACAGACATCATCGTAAAAATGGTAAAAAAATCCTAAACCATGCTTATACACTAAAAACTTATCATTAATTTTTTTGACCAAAGACAATACCTTCCTTACCTAAAGGTGACGGAAGGTAAAAAATTAAAAAATCAATTATAAGCACAATTTTATAATTAAATATAAATTATGCTTCCACCTATTCTAAGAATAACTCTTTCTGATAACGTTAATTAGGTATTGTACAATTGAAGTTGACACAATCCGTTAAAGTTTATAATATATTTAATTTAATAAAAAAAAACATCCTTTCTGTTAAAGTATTATTTTATCTACCTTTACGGTATATTTATATTTATTTATGTTATGCACTCTCCTCAACTTGAATTACCATAAAGTGATGTCTGTTAAGCGTCTTCAACATTATAGATTACCGACACCTGATAACATAACCTTATAAAAACAAACTAACACACCCAGATATGAGTAATAGGTACTTCGTAGTGACATATTTATTTATGTTTATTTAACATTTTTTTGCGTTACATTCACTATTACTAATAAACTATAAATTGCTATACTTCAGTTAATTTTTAAGGATTTTAAGCCGCAGTAGCCGCTTCAGAAGTTGTTTCAGTAGGTAGTTGATTCAGGAGTAGGTTCAGTTAGTAGTCGTTGAGTCCATATCGCTAACACATTTTCTGAGATTGTTGATGATGGCCTGCTGTTGGTTATTTGCATCAACAGCCTGTACACAGCGGGTGAGTTCTTCAACCAGTTCGTTGATTATTTTTCTGTTTTCTCCGATAGCTTCGCCGATTCTACCAGTTAAATCGTTGGTCAAAGAGTTAGCTTGTTTTTCCAAGTCTTTCAAACATTGTAACTGTTGTTCTGGATTGTTTTCGCTCAAGCATTGAGTAACTCCGTTACTGATGAAGGAGATGGTATCTGAATAAAGAAATATTTTGAATTAGTGGAGGAAATACGCCGATTACTTTTACCTTCCCCCACCTTTAGGTAAGGAAGTTATTGTCTTTGATCAAAAATTCAATGATGAGCTTTAGTGTCCATATAATACGATTTTATTATTTTTACGATGATGTATGTATGTATCTATGTGTGTGTGTGTGTGTGTGTGTGTGTGTGTGTGTGTGTGTGTGTGTGTGTGTGTGTGTGTGTGTGTGTGTATGTGTGTGTGTGTGTGTGTGTGTGACGAAAGTTCCGGATCGCATAACTTCAATACCAAGATTCTAAAAATTATAATTTTTCGTATTCCTCAAGTTTCCATCCAGAAGAACAAGTGATTAGATTTTGGTTATAATTGGTCAACCGGAAGTACCCCCATTTGAAGATTTTTAACAGTTAAATATCATTTATTGATATTTACCGTTGCTATATCTTAAAGTATATATTATTCTCTATACGATTTGATTGCATTTTATACTTCATATTTAATAAATATAGAGTTAAAGAATTATAAAGATATTAAATTTCATAAATCAGCAAGCTATGCTAAGCATGAAAACTTCTAACATAATCAGATAATTCAAATTGACAGATATCAGTATCAATGAAAAGTAAATGAATGTGGCAGAGACAAGGATGTTGAGATAGATGTTGGGGAAGACACGGAAAGATACGGTAAGGAATGAAAGAATAAGGAAAATAACTCTAGTGTAAGAAGTTTCTAGAAAGATACAAGAGAGACGATTACATTGGTTTGAATATGTTATGAGGAGAGATGTAGAATATATTGGAAGAAAAATGAATAGCTTAGTAACAGTAGGTTGATGAAAGAGACGAAGTCTAAAGATAAGATGGAAGGACTGAATGACAACGACACGCAAAACAGAAATGAGTGGGAGAAGAAAATAAAAAATAGCAACCCCTAACGAATGGGAAATTTTATTGAAAATTTAGAACCTTTCGCAAAAAAAATATGTATGGAATTTATACATAATACACAGGATTGACGAAAGGTATTGTCTGGCCACATTAGATTTTTTTAAAATAAAAACATGAAGATAATAATAATAAAATAGTAATATATCATTACGGCATATTACGCATTTCGGTAATGATGAGGACGTATTTGTACCGTACGGGCGCTTACCAGGCGTCACCATATGGACAGTCATTGCTGCCGTGGAGAATGCACCACAGGAGTCACTTTTGTGCCATTTAAATTTCGAAATATTTCTTTTTTGCATCAGTCAAGATCGAACCCGGATTCCTAGATTCCCGACCACACACTCAGGCATGCGGCCACGAAACCCCATACAAGATGTAGATAGATATCAGTACATACTTATGTGACGGCGAGTATACTATACTACCGATGCGTTTACCTCACTACTATCACGTTTTTGAAATCTAGAATCTATGTATATTCAAGTAAATAAATGCAGAAAATAACGAAACAAGCTTGGTCATAGATGGTTGATGAAACAGAGGAAGTCTAAAGATAAGATGCAAGGACTGCAATTGCATAGTTTGTTTATGAAATAATTTTACTGGAAAGCATAGAACAATATTAAAAACATGTATAAGTATACCTGCTGCCTGAGGACTGAGTTCTGAAATCTGTTGCTGCAAGTGTTCCATAGCAGGCCTAATTGGTTTCGAACACTCACTATGTCCAATGATTACACTCTCAAACAGATTTTTTATAGGTTCCCTGGCTTCGTCGATACAGTCAGCCGCTTCGTCTTCGGTAACACCGGCTTCTTGCAAGATGTTCTTAATTTGGTTATCAAGGTCATCTAGGATTTGGAGAAAATCCAAATCAGCGATGGCCTCCGTCACGCGTCTTTCAAGTTCTACCATTAGATTTTTCAGTTCAGCAATGAGTTGACCGATCCTCGAGATGAGGATGTTCAGCTGGTGGATGATGCTGTTGATGGCATACCTGGTGAGGTTTTTGTTGAGAGGAACGGACACGGATTTCGGAATGGAGGCAGGGTAAACCTATGAAAAAAATAAGTTGTAGTCATCACCAATATTAAATGGTAATCGGGATCAGCGATCGATTGTGTTTGCGCGCATTCTTTTTGTCAATGCAAATATGAAAAGATAAAAGTATGTCAACTTGTTTTTTCGTGATACAGATGACCCTTATAGAATAACTTAAAAAAATTAAACTGTACATAACGCGTATATCACATGCATTTTAACAAAAAAAAAAACCTTTTTAAATGTGTCACGGGCTCACAAGTGACCCTTAGCCTGTAGCCAATCCATGTTTGGGGTGAGATTGTCACTTTACGCTGGCGACAATTTGAATGTTAGTGGTCTGTAGGTGGAACCATCAAACACGTAAAAATATTAGGTTGTTTTTACCTTTCGTCACCTCTAGGTAAGGAAGGTATTGTCTGGTCAAAAAGTTCGATCGCGAGTTTTCATTGAATAAGCACCTTATAGGGTCTTTACAATACGATTTTACTAATTTTACGATGATGTCTGTATGTGTGTGTGGACGTGTGTACGTCTGTGTGTGTGCCTATTCCTCTTCCCTACAACCATACGCAGACTTGATTAGATTTTGGTTATAATTGGTCAACCGGAAGTATTCTTATTTAAAGATTTTAACAGTTTTTCTTGAAAAACTCAGTTAAATATTATTATAACTTAAAGAATATATTATTCACTATACGATTTGATTGCATTTTATATTTCATATTCAACAGATATATAGTTAAAGAATTATAAAGATAATAAATTTCATAAATCAGCCAGCTATGCTAACTTAACCATGGAAACTGCTAATATATTCAGGTAATTCAAATTGACAGATGTCAGTAACAATAAAAGTAAATGAATGAAAGAATAAGGGAAATAACTCTAATTTTTCTAGAAAGATGTAAGAGAGACGAATACAATGGTTTGAACATGTCATGAGGATAAATATATTGGAAGAAAAATGAATAGTTTAGTAGTAGAACGTGGAATAAACATAGGAAGACCAAATATAAGATGGAACGACTGTATTTCGGAAGACTTGAGAGAAAAGAAACTGAATAAGGACGACACGCAAAACAAAAATGAGTGGAAGAAAAAAATAAAAATAAATAAAGAAGAAGATGTCAGTGTCAAGTGCAATTTGCATAGTTTGTTCATGAAATAATTTTACTGGAAATATAAGATATTTTATAAGAAAATTTATGTGTAGGGCGCGTGCAGTGATGCTGACTTTGGCAAGCAGATATGGAGACCCGTGTCAAAATGACAGAAATTAATTATGTCCATAACTGACAAGTGTCATAATTTTTCATTCAAAATATCATGATTTTCTTATTTCATGTGGTTTGTTTGTTATCAGGAGTATAGAATTCAGTCGCCGAGAAAGGGAACCATAAAATACCAAAAATTTAGAATCTTTAGAAGGTTGAAGAAACAGACTAAGACCAGAGATAATATGGAAGGACTGTATTGCGGAAGACTTAAGAGAAAAGAAACTGAATGAGATCGACACGCAAAACAGAAATGAGTAGAAGAAGAAAATAAAGAATAGCGACACCTAACGAATGGGTAAAGCTAAAGAAGGAGAAGAAGATGTCAAGTGTTAAGAACAATTTGCATAGTTTGTTTATGAAATAATTTTACTAGAAATTTAGAATCTTTTTCAAGAAATTTTTTTGTGTATGGAATTTATACATACTACACAATCCTCGGCAAGTATATTTCATACTATAGATGACAAATAAACATTAGAATATTTTGAAATTTTGAATGAAGAATTATGACATATATCTATGTAAATAACTACTGGCCGTCATTCTGACACGGAGCCTTATATCTGCTTGCCAAAGCCAACAAAGTCACATGACTGCTCGCGCCCTATAATGAATTTAACATTTCTTATACACACAAATAATGAATTTGTATCTATTCTTTCGTCCTAGAAGAATTTTTTCCTATTATTCTAATATGTTCAAAATTCTTCAAATTCATTGACTGTATTAGCGGTATTTCTTAAGGATATATCAATATTACCATACCTATAATTTAAATACATGTTTAATTAATAATACAATAATATATATTAATTGTACTCGTACCTCCCAGAAAAATCTTCCAGTAAAGTTATTAAAACTGCTGATTTTTGACACTGAGATTTTGCATTTATCTGTCAATTACAAAAATTTAAATATGTCAACTGTTTTTTGGGCAACGTGATTTGCTACAACAGATTATTTTATATTATTATATACTGGCTGCGTTCGGTTTTACGCTCTGAGCGGTCTGAGCGCTCGATGCCGTTCGGTAATTACATCTGAGCGATCTTTTTGCTCAGCTATACTTTTGGTTATTAGCTCACGGAGCGCACAGAGCCCGATCTGTTCGCTCGTTCTCTAACCATGGAGCATGTTGTGCAGTTGTCAGGTGCATGCGTATTTAAGCCTAAATTTTAAATGTTTGTCGCCGGCAATGCAAACAGTGTCTATTCTATGGATGAATGTTATAGTTTTCGTATATCAATCAAAAATGTTTGAAATGTATAAATTAGTCATTTTAGGAAACATTTTTCTACATAATTTTCAGCTTTAAGTTTTCCATAATCAATTCCACATTCTTAATCAGTAACATAAAAAAACGTTTATAATTCGCGCACAGTACACATGTTAACAGTTCTTTATTATTTTCCCTTTTTATTCTTGCGGAAATTAATGTGTCAAAATGGCAGGTAGACGCTCTATCCGTTTCGTTATTCAAGCTACAGATTGGAAATCGCAGATGAATCTGTCACGTGATCAGATTGCTCAGAGTGCTCGACAGATTTAAATACCAAACGCGCGTTCGGTATTTAAATCTCCAAACCTATACGAGATATAATAAAAAAATTAAATGTGTCAGATTGAGAATTTAACTATCATTAATATTTGTAGTAACAAATTTTCAAAAAATAATATTTAGATTTTTTTTTATAAACTACCACTTCCGGTTGTCCAATTGTTACCAGAACCTATTCAACTCTTCCCATTACTGTTAGATTGAGGAAACTGTAGTCAAACAGGTCTTTAGTCTTATAGAAATTGAGAAATCGTATCTCCAACAACCTAACACACACACACACACATACACACATCCACACACACGCTCACACACACAGACATCATTGTAAAAATGTTAAAATCGAATTATATGGACCTTAAAACGTGCTTATTGAATAAAACCTGGATATGTGATTTTTAGCATGAATCCAATACCTCACTTAGCGAGAGTTAAAAAACTTCAAGCGAATAAAAAAAATCTGTTGTGGCCAGCACAATACCTCTCGCCACTCCTTTTTTTGGTTACATAAGTATAGGGCGCGAACAGTCATGTTACATTGTTGGTCTTGACAAGCAGATGTGGGGGCCCGTTTCAGAATGATAATTAGTCATTATGTTTCATTCAGAATTTCAAGATTTTCTAAATACACGTAGTTAATTTGTCACCAGGAGTGTGGAATTTACTTGTCGAGGAAAATAAACCATATGGAATTGGAAAATCACTAAATTTAGAATGAGAAATTATGATACTTACATCTATATACATAATTACTAGCTATCATTCTGACATCAGTCCCCATATCTGCTTGTCAAGGCGCCCTATTGTATTTAACATTTCTTGTATACCTACATTCTACACCAAAAATTCTACTTACATATATCTATTCCTAGATTGTTTAATTTTAAATTAATTTTCTGAACAAATTTTGTCCTCTTCTAATTTTTCGAAATGTTTCCAATTCATTGTCAGGATTGACAGTATTTTTGAAGGATATATGTAATAGACCTAAAATTTTAAATATTTAAGTATTAATACATTAAGAAATAATATAATGTGTGTACTTCCCAGAAAAACTCTTTAGTAATATCTACGAATTTCTGACACTGACATTTATGTCAGTTACAAAAAAAAAAAAATTCAACTATTTTCCATGGCATCCTTTCGGCTGTAAAATTTATTATAACTTTATTTTATATATTATATTTCTTTTATCTCTAAATCTATAGAATATATAATAAAATATTTAAATGTATCAGATAGAGAATTTAATTTTCTTTAATATTACCAAGAAAAATTTTCAAAAAATATTATTTAGAAGATTTTTTTTCAAGAATCTTCTACTTCCGGTTGTCCAATTGTTACCAAAACCTTTTCAGATCTTCCCATGAATGTCCGATCGGAAAATACGTAGTTAAACAATTTTTAAGTCTTATAGTTTTTGAGTAATCGTCCTTCCAACATCCTACATACATACACACACACACACACACATACATCCACACACACACACAGACATCATCGTAAAAATGTTAAAATCGGATTGTAGGGACCTTAAAACGTGCTTATTCAATAAAATCTGGATATGCGATTTTTAGCATGAATGCAATACCTCTCTTAGCGAGAGGTAAAAAACTTAACATTTTAAACGTTAGTTTGATGGGTACAACCACAGAACACTAACATTCAAATTGCCGCCAACGCAAAATGACAGTCTCACCCCAAACATGGATTGACTATAGACTAAGGGCCACGTGTGAGCCCGTGACCTATTGAAAAATGATGAATGTTTGAACTTTTAATAAACTTTATAAACTAAACATTATTACAAAAGAGATAAACAAGAAGACTGTAAGAAATCTGAACATATTTAATTCAATATTAAAAAAAAAAACAATTACCTGTCCGACACAGAAAAGCACCAATAAAGCTACTGCAAGTTTTCCGCTCATGTTAACAACAGTAAGAATACTATTTACTAACAACGTAAAATTGTCTGTTTATATAGTTCTTTTTTATCATATTTTGCTTAAATTAAACAGGGTACTTGAAAATGTACAATAATGTACATTAAAAACCAAAGTCTAATACTCCAAGGTTAACTGATTTGCCTGAAAGATAAAGAACTTAATGAGAAATTGATGGATAAAAGAAGGAGCATATTATTAAAAAAAACACTATCTACTTCAGAACTCACACGAATTTAATATCAAAAATATGATTTTTATACACCGACGTATAAAGTTGGTACTTTACACACTGTTTGCAATTTTCGTATTTTATTTACTTTACACATTACAGAGCTACCACCATCAATACACGTGTGGCCCTTTAAGTTGTCGTACCTAAATTTAATTTTTCTGTACATTGATGTTGGTAATACTGACTGAGTACTGCAGTATTTAACTTCTGATCTGTTATCTGTCAATTTTCTCTAATTTGCTTCAGAAATGTTATTTAAGGTCGTATAAAAATCTTGTATGCAACTCGTGTGTAAACAAGCTTTATGACATTCGGTCAATAATTTCGTAACGAGGCTTGGCCTCATGTCATAACGCTTGTGTTTACACTCTTGTTGCATAAATAACTATTATTTTGTTGTGTTCTAATTTAGTTAAGTAATAAATACATTTACACTCTATTTCTCCGAGTTTATATTGTCGACATCAATTTTTGCTGCAAGAATTACTAATCTTTTATCTAGCATCTTTGTCGCTTATACGAGACTTTTATTCGCTGTCTCATTATCGTACGTGAACGGCGAAAAATGAAATAGAAACAGTAGTGTAACCGCGGCAACGAATATCATTTTCAAATATCTGAATTCTTTGAATATTCATATCATTCCAGCATTTATGTGGTGAAGGGTGATTTTGGGGTTAATCATTTGTGTTACATTGTATGTTGCAAGTTTCGTTAGTTCGTTTCTTGGTATTTTATTATGCTTTTTGTTATTGCAAAGACGACGTTTCTAGATTTATCGACAATTATTTTATTGCAGCATATTGCTTTTCGACAATAAAAAAGTTATATTTCATCCATTATATGTACTTCTATCGTATTTATTCAATTGGTTTATTATTGCTAAGTAACTATGTATACTTCGAATTTTGATGAATAATAAAATTGATACAATATAGGTTATACAGTGTGTTAATAAAAACTAGCTCGGAGTAGGCTATGAGCAAAGAAACATGTCTTTATTTTTAAATACTTAGTAGAATGTCAATTTAACACGAAATATTGTGAAAATTGTTAGCTACAAAAATCAAAGCTTTTCTTCTTGAATCTTATTTTCAAAATGGAAAGAAATTAGAAAACAGTAAATGGCAAGATACTATTTCCTTCTTTATCTTTTCTCCGTAAACTTACATTTTAAGATCGACTTTGACAACTTGACTTTTGAATTGAATAATGATCAGAAATTCGTCTATCTGTTAATAGCCTACTACGAATTAGGTTTTTTTTTTACACACTACTATAGGTAATACTCGCGATTTAAGCCACAAGCATGCTTACAATTGATGACGTGCGAATCCTATCGGGGAAATGGACTTTTAAGTTGTTTATTATTGTATTTTTATTATATATTTAACTTATTATAAGTATTCAATGGAAATATGATCTTAACATAATCAGATATTATCTTTCTTTTATTTGTTATCACTTGCGTTAATGCATTTTTAAACAAAATTTAAAAGGAAATAATCTCTTGGAACTTAAAATAATCAAATATTTAATCTTTCCTTTATTTACAATTGTTGTGAATAGTTTATTTATAGACATCATCAGTTGGAACATAATAATAGTTATTTTTTGTACAAGACGATAAAATTCTGTTTTATCGGTGAGCGGATTCATCGCGAGTGAATTATTTTTCGCTATACTATAATTAAATTTTATCCTCGTATATAATTTTTTTTCTATAACAGATTTTAAAAAAAATAGAAAATCAATTATTTAAGGATAATTTTATAATTAAATATAAATTATGCTTCCACATATTCTAAGGATATATCTTTCTGATAACGTTAATTTTTGTACAAATTGAAGTTGTTATTAACACAATCCGTCAAAGTTTACAATGTATTTAATTTAATTTAATAAAAGAAATATCCTTTCTGTTAAAGTATTATTTTATCTACCCTTACGGTTAAATTGCTACTTAATCCATTATATTGAGTAGACAAAATGAAATTTTAAGATATAAAAAAATCTATTCTATGGATTTTGTACAAATTCCATACAGTTAGTTCCTTGAAAAAGATTCTATATTTCTAGTAAAATTATAACACAAACTTCTTCTTTAGCTTTTCCCATTCGTTAGGGGTTGCTATTCTTGATTTTCTTCTTCCACTCATTTCTATTTTGCATGTCACCCTCATTAAAGTCTTCCGCAATTCGGTCTTCGATCTTCCCTTTGGTCTTCCTCTGTTTCTCTGTTATCTTTCTAGAAACTTCTATCCCTTATCCTCTCATTCCTTATCCTATATTTCCGCGTCTTATGAACGTACTATGTAAATTGCACTTGTCACTGACATCTGTCAATTTGAATTATTTGAATATATCAGCAGTTTTCATGGTTATGTGGTTATATCATAGCTGGCTGCTTCATGAAATTTTAATCTCTTTATAATTTTTTAGCTTTATATCTGTTGAATATGAAGGAAAAAGTGTAATCAAACCGTATAGAGAATAAAAGTTTCTTAAATATTTATAGTGGCATAAAATTTCAAAAAATTATATTTAACTGTGTTTTTTCAAAAAAAACTGTTAAGAACTGCGAATGCGGGTACTTCCGGTTAAGCAATTATAGCCAAAATCAAATCAGTTCTTCATATGGATTTAACGAAGAAGAATACGAAAGAATTATAATTTTTAGAATTGTAATGTGGAAGTTATCGACAAAGAAAGTTTTGTCACACACACAGATATCGTAAAAATGTTAAAAATCGTATTCTAGGGACCCTAAAACGATGTTCCTCCAGGGCGAGTGGCTAACTCTCTTTAGTTACATACATTCCACATGAGTGTAATTCAACGTTATATTCAACCTTTTACCTCTCGCTAAGAGAGGTATTTGATTCATGCTAAAAATGTAAGGAACCCTACAATCCGATTTTAATATTTTTTACGATGATGTGTGTGTGTGGATGTATGTGTATTTATGTGTGTGTGTGTGTGTGTGTGTGTGTGTGTGGATGTATGTGTGTGTGTGTGTGTGTGTAGATGTATGTGTGTGTGTGTATGTGTGTGGGACGTTGGAAGGACGATTTCTCAAAAACTGTAATCTTTTTAACTACGTATTTCTTAATTCGGACAATACTGGGAATAGCTGAAAAGGTTTTGGTAACAATTGGACAACCGGAACTAGCAGATTCTTAACAAAAATCTTCTAAATATTGTTTTTTGAAAAAAATTATTCTTGCTAAATGAAGAGTAAATTCTCTATTTGATACATATAAATATTCTATTGTATCTTCTATAGATTTAGAGATAAAGAAATATAAGGTATATAAGAATGTATTGTAATAAATCTTACAGCCCCAATAATGTCATGGAAACCAATTCAAAATTAAAATATTTGTAACTGACAGATAAATGTTAATGTCAAAAATCTAGAGACATTACTGAAGATTTTTTCTGAGAAGTACATACATTATATTATTTCTCATAGAATGAATTTAAAATTAAACAATCTGAATATGAGGAATAGATGTAAGTAGAATTTTGGTGTGGGGTGTAGGTATACAAGAAATATTAAATACAATAGGGCGCGAACAGTCATGTGACTTTGTTGGCCTTGACAAGTAGATATAGTGGCCCGTGTCAGAATGATATCTAGTAATTATGTACATAGATTTCAAATATCATAATTTCTCATTCTATTTAGAAAATCTTGAAATTTTGAAATCATGGAGTGAGTTACGTTATACATTAGTTGTTTCAAATGACCATAGTAAGAAGTAGAGATGTACCGACTATTAGTTGGTTAAGTCGACTATCTGGCCATTTTTTTGGTGGGCGATTAGTCGGCGAATTGGCCATTTTTTTGGTGGGCGACTAGTCGGTATAAAAACCGATTAATCGGCTTAGTTTTTAATGAGCTATGATAAGGTATAAACATTTTTATTAGTAAATTAATTAGCAAAAATATTTATTTACTATAGTCTGAACAAAAGAAAACTCTAAAACTAAATAAATACGACAATTTTCCTTTTCAGATTTATATATATATATAAATTAATTATGTAGTTATTTCATTATTTATTAAAGGCGAATTGTGATGAAGATAATATGTTAGGCAAAGGCACATTTGAGACTGACACACTACATTGGAAACAAACGAATTTCAGTGAAGAACGGTTTTTAGTGGTGCTTGAAATTAGTCAGCCAAAATCTCTAATAATAACCGGTAGGAATCATTTACTACCCTTACCATTTATAGCTATTACTTATGTGAGGGAAGTGTTTAACAAAACAAGAAATAAATTAAACATAATACTCGTTTGTTCTGGTCAAATAAAAATAACTTTTTGTTAAATAAATACATATAACAAACATCAAAACAGTCCGTCAAACATTCTAGAGGTGCATGAATAATTATTGTTTGTTAAGGGATAGTATAATTCCGTTTTGGGTTACATTCATTATTAATAATAAACTATAAATTGCTATATTTAACAACTTAATTTGTAAGGATTTCAAACCGCAGTAGTTGCTTCAGTAGTTGTTTCAGCAGTTGATTCATGAGTCGTTTCAGTTGTAGTCTCTGAGCCAATCTCGCTAATACATTGGCTCAAGTTGTTGAGGATGTCCTGTTGGTTATTTACTTCTTCCGCAACAGACAGTGCACAGACGGCAAGTTCTTCAACCAGTTCGTTGATCAGTTCTCTGTCTTCTTCAACAGCTTCGCCGATTCTACTAACTAAAGCGTTCGTCGAAAAGGTAGCTGTTTCCTCCAGATCACTCAAACAGTGCAACATTTGTCCAGGGTTATCAGCTTCTTTGAAACAGTTTCCAATACCGCTACTGATGAATGAGATGATCTCTAAATAAAGATAAGTTTGGAATTAGGAGAAGAAATACATCAAGAACATGGAGACAGACATATACTGCAATTTCTTTAAACCGACTCACATATATCGTTAAGTAAATAAAGATTTCGGTAATGTTTAACATTACACTATAGCATTGCTATCTATTTTTACCTCTCTCACTCGCACATCTAATCTATTGCAAATTCTTTCTGTTTCAAACATTCTATCTTTGTTTTTCTATTTTGAATAGTAAGCAAAAAATCACCTTTTTGAAATTCGTTTTCTATATTGAACGAAAAACGAAAAATAACGAAACAACGAAAGTATACTAAATAACAATACATAGGAGTGATGTATTTTCTTAAATTTCATTCACATGCATTATTTCAAAAAACAAACAACCATATAAAAAATTGTATACCTTATCCCTGAGAAGTGATGTTTGAAATCTGTTGCTGCAAGTGTTCCCTAGCAGGCCTAATGGGTTGCAAATACTGTCTTAATGCAACGGCTGCAGTCTCCAGCAGATTTTCAACAGATTCCCTACTTTGGTCGACACAGTTCTCAATTTGGGTACCAAGGTCATTTAAGATTTGGGGCAAATCCAATTCGATGATGGCCTTCGAAATCTGCTATTAGATGTCCCAGTTCACCAATGCCTTGACCGATCCTCGCGATGAGGATGTTCAGCTGGTGGATGATGTCATCGATGGCGGTTCTGGTAAGGTTCTCATTCAGGGGAATGGATACGGCTTTGGAGAGAGAGGCAGGGTAAACCTAAGAAAATAATAAATTGTAGTCATCACCAACATTAAAGAGATGGATGAAATAGTATATTATCGTATATAGTAAGAGAGAGAAATGTACGATTTTTCCAAAGGGAAAATAGAAGGAAATAGTATATTAAAACATAAATTACACTGTTACAGAAGGCAACCTATTCAAGCACGAGTTTAAAATTGCGAAAATGGACGAGTGCTTGCATCACCTTCTGCAACAAGTGTTTTATACTCGTACTATTTTCTCTGTTTCGGCTTTCATTTACATTAATATATGCATAGACAATACACTCTTTAGACCTGAAACTCATATGTACTTGAACTGAACATTACACCTGGTGATTGGAGTAAAACTAAAATGTAAATTAGGCAATCCGCTTTTAATTTTATTAAAAATATTTTAGTTTGTTAATATAAATTTATTTTGATGTATGTGCACAAATATAATTTTGAAATTTTTTTAATAATTATACATAACAAAATTTTAATTTCAAAATACAACCAACAACTTATTTCATTGAAATAATTATAACTCAGTTGAAAATGAAACACGGATATCTTATATGAACCCATAAAATTAAACAATATTACATTAAAAACTCGCTCATTAGAAACACAGAAGGTACAATTAATAATTATAGCATATTAAATAGAACCAAAAACACAAATATTTTCAAATGTCAAATTCACAAATTCATCTCAAATTTAAATGTTTCCCATGCATCCTTTTTTTCCACCTCAGAAATACAGGTGGACCAATAGTTGCGTCGATATTAAATATGTATGTTCTTAACGAGACGTTCGCGACATCTATTGACCGGAATTGAGTACTACTGACAAATACCTGGCACCCGCCTTATAAGTTTCCAAAGGGTGAATGTATGTTTAAAATAGTTGACAATAGCAAATAAGTGAAATTTGTGACAGAACAGTTTGATTGGTAACAGTAATTTGTGTTTTTGTTCTGTTCGTTACCGATATATTTTGCGTATTTAGTGCAGTCATGCCAATTCCAAATAACAAAATGTTACTAAAAATCGTTTTAGAATAAAGTTCCTTCTAGCATTAAGAAGCGTTCTCGAACTAGAATATGTCATTCTTATTCCGAAATATAGAAAATAGCATTCTCTTCTAATGTACAGTTTATTTTTTTAAGATATCTGATCAAGGTCATCTTAGAAATGTATAAATTTTAGTTCCGCTCATTCTGTTAAATTCAGTACTGTCGTTTGTTTAGTTTTTATGAGGGTACATAGTACTGTTATTTTGTTATTATAAAAATATATGTTAAAGTAAAAGCATTCAAAATTCAAAAATAAGTCAACTGGTAAGTTTATTAGCAAATGTGAAAACAAATATGTGACTGATAAAGTGTCAGTGTAATAAAATTATTATTATTATTATTATATGTTGTTTAATTCTGATTAAGTAATATCCGTTGAAGTTTAAAATTTCAGGTTTGGGTATTTCCAAGTGTTCAAAATCAGTTCTGTTCTGAGTATTTTTTTCAGGCAATACCCGAATTCAGGTATAGAGTGAAATATATACACAGGGTGTATAATATACTATAAAACTTTAAAACTGAACATTATATTAGAACTACAAAAAGTTGAACAAGAAAATCGTAAGAAATCTGAACATACTTAATTCAATATAAAAAAAAACAATTTCCTGTCCTATACAGAAAAGCACCAACAAAGCTACTGCAAGTTTTCCACTCATGTTTACAAAAGTAGGAATACTATTTACTAACAACATAAAAATGTCTGTTTATATAGTCTTTTTTTATCATATTTTGACAAATTTTAACTTAAATCACACACGGTACTTGACAATGTGCGTTAAAAGTCTAATATTTCAATGTTATTTGATTTAATTGAAAGATAAAGAACTCTAAATAATGATGAAATATATTTATATTTGATAAAAAGACAGTAATTTTAATATTGTGAAGAAACAATATACTTCAAAATTTATGCGTATTTAATATCAAGATATCTGTTGTAGCCAGCACAATACCTTCCATCAATCCTGTGTATTATATATAAATTCCATACATAAATTTTCTTGCAAAAGATTCTAAATTTCCAGTAAAATTATATCATAAACAAACTATGCAAATTTCACTTAACACTGACATCTTCTTCTTCTTTAGCTTTTCCCATTCGTTAGGGGTCGCTATCTTTTATTTTCTTCTTCCATTCATTTCCGTTTGCATGTCGTTCTCACCTAATCACTTGTTCTTCTGGATTTAAATTTAGGGAATACGAAAAAAATATTATTTTTGGAATCGTGGTATTGAAGTTATGCGATCCGAAACTTTCGTCACATACACACACAGACACACATACATACATACAGACATCATCGTAAAAATGGTAAAATCGTATTGGACCCTAAAACATTATTATTTTATTATATTCATTAAAAACTCGTTATTGCATTTTTTGACCAAAGACAATACCTTCCTTACCTAAAGGTGACGGAAGGTAAAAAAAAGTTCTTTATTATTGCATTCAATTATAAATTTTCGAATTTACTTCTTATACAAAATATAAAAGGAAATGTTTTCTTAGAACTTAAAATAATCAAATATGTATTTAATCTTTCCTCTAATTTCAATTGGTGCAAATAGTTTTTTTTTTTATAGACATTATTAGTGAGGCATAATAATAGTAATAGTTATTTTATTCATCGCAAGTGAACTACATTTCGCAAGTCGATAATTAAATATTATAATTGTGTATAAAATTCATTTTTTTCCATAACAGATTTAAAAAAATCTTATGTGGCCAGCGCAATACCTTCCGTCAATTTTACGTATTTTGTATAAATTCCACACAGAATTTTTTTGCAAACTATTCTATGGGCGTTTTCTTTTTAGGGGAGAAATGAATTGATCTTACCTCATACTGAAGTGAACTACTCCTAAAAAGAACTGTATGTTTCTTAAAATAAAAAGTAGAAAATAAAAACATATAGCATTATATTTGGAGGGTGGACTGAAAAGTTTCCGGAATGACATGAAATATATATTACAATAATAGGAGGAGTCTAAGGTTAAAAATATATATAAAACTAAAACAATTACCCCTTAACCTTAAATAATAATATAAGCTAAAAGCTAAATACGTATTTCGAGAACTAAGTTCTCATCATCAGTAGAACAAAACAAAAGTTTAAGCAGAGAAGTTAAGATTACTCAACATGTAAACCATGTCAGAGGTCTAACAACTCTGAAGAGTGTTATATATGAAATATATATATGAAATATATATATATATATATATATATATATATATATATATATATATATATATATATATATATATACAGGGTGGAAACGAACTTAATGTCATAAATTTAAGGGTGAGTAGTATGACATATGTAGATTACGAAACAGAAAGAATTTTTTTAAAATTCGCATATTTAAGGGTAGTTTTCATGAAACCAACATTTTGGGTACCACTGGACCACTGGCAACGCATTTGCATTATTTTATCTATTACACAATTATTTTCGTTAAAAATGCTATTTAATTTAATTATTAAGAATAATACCTTATACAACTAATTTTGAATGTATTTTTGATAACCATATTTCTAATGAAATATGAATTAAAACAGCAGTAAAAAAAAGTTTCCTTAAGAAAAGTTGAATTTTCGTTTTTCGAATTAAAAAAAAAACTTTCAGTTTCGTAATCTACACATGTCATACTACTCACCCTTAAATTTATGACATAAAGTTCGTTTCCACCCTGTATATATATATGTATGTATATATATAAATGGTTTTCTTTGAGGTCCTCAAAATAAGCATTTACTGCTTTGATGGCTTCTTCGTTGGATCGAAATCTCTTTCCAGCGAGGAACGTTTTGAGTTTTGGGAAAAGATGGAAGTCTCAGGGAGACAAATCGGGCGAGTACGGTGGATGGGGAACGATTTCAAACCTCAGTTCGCTCATTTTTTCTTGAGTAATATGACGAATGATTTGGCGCATTGTCGTGGCGAAACAAGATTTTTTACTATGCCATCCTTGGGCGTTTTTCTTGAATTGCTGTTTTCAGCTGGTCTAAAATGTGGCGTAATATTTTCCAGTTACAGTTTTTCCTTTATCAAGATAATCAATTGTTCGTTGTAACCATGACAACGAAGATACTGTGTATTACGCTTGTGTAAAACAAAATAGAACAGAGATTGTAAACGCGGACCTTAAGGTATATTTGAGATGAGTTTTAAATACGTTGAATTACGTTAACATATTGTAACAAGCAGCAATTCTTTTACTAGAAGTTCTATCATGTAACTTGCAATATAACATTAGTTATGATGCTATCATATTACGAATCATATAAACAAATGATTCAAGTGGTCTTTCAGTCTCACTTGAATTGTTATATTTACAATTATATACTACAGAAACAAGCTCTATTTTCTTATCCCTTTTAAAACCAGATGAATGAACAATGGTGGTGTTATATATATATATATATATATATATATATATATATATATATATATATATATATATATATATATATATATACAATTGTTCATTGGTAATGTTTTTCTTGGTATTGACAGCTTTTCTAATTTCAAAATTTTCTAAGAAATTCAGCTTCCCTTTCGGCATGTGTGAAAATTTATGTATAGGGCATAGGGCGCGTGCAGTGACGTCACTTTACTGACTTTGGCAAGCAGATATGGGGATCCGTGACAAAAGGACAGAAATTAATTACGTCCATAACTGACAAGTGTCATAATTTTTCATTCAAATTTCATGATTTTCTTATTTCATGTGGTTTATTTGTTATCAGGAGTATGGAATTCAGTTGCCGAGAAAAGGAATTATAGAATACCAACAAATGAAATTTTGAATGAAAAATTATGACATTTGTCAGTTATGGATATAATTAATAGCTGTCATTCTGGTACGGGCCTCCATATCGGCTTGCCAAGGTCAGCAAGTCACGTGACTGCTTTCTCGCCCTATACATAAATTTTCTTGTAAAAGATCCTATATTTCCAGTAAAATTATTTTATGAATAGCTTAGTAAAAGTAGGTGGAAGAAACAAAGGAAGACCAAAGATACGATGGAAGGACTGTATTGCGGAAGACTTGAGAGAAAAACAATCGAATGAGGACGACCCGCAAAACAGAAATGGATGGAAGAAGAAACTAAAAAATAGCAACCCCTAACGAATGCAAAAAGCTAAAGAAGAAGAAGATGTCAGTGTCAAGTGTCATTTGCATAGTTTGTTCTTTTACAGGAAAATTAATGTATGGAATTTGTACATAATACACAGGATTGACGGAAGGTATTGTGCTGGACACATCAGATTTTTTATTTTATCTTTGTTTTCAAATTTTGTCCTGTCGGTCTTATGTAAATAAAGTAAGAGATGAAAATCAGACGGTTGGTACCAGATTGGGACTGTGTGGTGGATGATCCACAATATTCCATCTAAAATGGCCCAGTAAAACTTTGGTAACTTGCGCCGATTGAGGCTGCGAGGACATGTGTTACCGTGAAGCAGACACAGGGCGCGAGTTAACATTCCCTGTTCTCAGTTTTGAATCACCCTTCGACGGGATTTTACAGTAGTGATCTGTATTCACAGTAGACTCATGCAGAAAACGTATGATCGAGCGGATTTCGGATCTGGCGGAAGGGCGAAGAAAAAACTTCATCGCAAACGGATACTACTGCCAAATTGTTCGCCCTAAAGAGCTACTGGACTACTCGTTTTAAAGAAGATGAGTCACTCTACACGCAGTGGTGTCAATTTTCCAAAACAAAATTTCTCCAGACCAGTGTCTTTGTATCTTAAATTTTAGGACGGCCCTCGTACGCCATCATCATTACCGATATCAGTATACGAAGCTGAGTGGCACCTAACCCAACAATGAGTTATATACCGTGAATGATACTTATATTTATTTATGTTATGCACTCTCCTCAACTTGAACGCCCATAAAGTGATGTCTGTTAGGCGTCTTCAACGTTATAAATGTCATTACCGACACCAGATAACATCTGCTTATAAAAACAAATTGACACACCCGGATATGAGTTCGTAATGATATATTTATTTATATTTATTTAACATTTTTTACGTTACATTCACTATCACTAATAAACTATAAATTGCCATACTTAACAACTTAATTTTTAAGGATTTTAAGCCGCAGTAGTCACTTCGGAAGTTGTTTCAGTAGGTAGTTGATTCAGGAGTAGGTTCAGTTAGTAGTCGTTGAGTCAATATTGCTAACACATTTTCTAAAGTTGTTGATGATGGCTTGTTGTTGGTTATTTGCATCAACAACCTGTACACAGATGGTGAGTTTTTCAACCAGTTCGTTGATTTTTTTTCTGTTTTCTCCGATAGCTTCGCCGATTCTGCCAGTTAAAGTGTCGGTCATAGAGTTTGCTTGTTTTTCCAAGTCTTTCAAACATTGTAACTGTTGTTCTGGATTGTGTTCGCTCAAGCATTGAGTAATTCCGTTACTGATGAAGGAGATGGTATCTGAATAAAGAAATATTTTGAATTAGTAGAGTGTGTGTGCGTGAGTGTGCCTGTGTGTGTGTGTGTATTGTGTGTGTGTGACGAAAGTTTCGGATCGCATAACTTCAATAGCACGATTCCAAAATTTTTAATTTTTTCGTATACCTCAGAGGAAGAGGTGATTAGATTTTGATTATAATTGGTCAACCGGATGTACTCCTATTTGAAGATTTTAACAGTTAAATATCATTTATTGACATTTAACGTTGTTAAGAATATATTATTCACTATACGATTTGATAGTATTTTACATTCTTATTCAATAGATATAAACTTAAAGAATTATAAAAATATTAAATTTCATAAATCAGCAAGCTATGCTAACCATGGAAACTGCTAATATATTCAGAGAATTCAAATTGACAGATGTCAGTATCAATGAAAAGTAAATGAATGTGGCAGAGACGAGGATGCTGAGATAGATGTTGGGAAGGCACGGAAAGATACGGTAAGGCATGAAAGAATAAGGGAAATAACTCTAATATAAGAAGTTTGATGAAACAGAGGAAGTTTAAAGATAAGATGGAAGGAATGAATGATAACGACACGCAAAACAGAAATGAGTGGGAGAAGAAAATAAAAAATAGTGATCCCTAACGAATGGGAAAAGCTAAAGAAGAAGATGTCAGAGTTAAGTGCAATTTGCATAGTTTTTTTATGAAATAATTTTATTGGAAATTTAGAACCTATCGCAAGAAAATTAATGTATGGAATTTATACATAATACACAGGATTGACGGAAGTTATTGTTTGGCCACATCAGATTTTTACCTCTCGCTAAGAGAGGTTATGCATTCATGCTAAAAATCGCTTATATCTTCTTCTTTAGCTTTTCCCATTCGTTAGGGGTCCCTTTTTTATTTTCTTCTTCCATTCATTTCTGTTTTGCGTGCCGTTCTCATTCAGTCCTTCCATCTTATCTTTAGACTTCCTCTGTTTCATCAACCTTCTATTACTAAGCTATTCTTTCTTCTTCCAATATATTCTTCATCTCTCCTCATGACATATTCAAACCAATGTAATCGTCTCTCTTGTATCTTTCTAGAAACTTCTTATACTAGAATTATTTCCCTTATTCTTTCATTACTTACCGTATCTTTCCGTGTCTTCCCCAACATCTATCTGAACATCCCTGTCTATGCCACATTCATTTACTTTTCATTGATACTGACATCTGTCAATTTGAATTACCTGAATATGTTAGCAGTTTCCATGGTTAGCATAGGTTGCTGATTTTTGAAATTTAATATCTTTATAATTCTTTAATTCTATATCTATTGAATATGAAGTATAAAATGCAATCAAATCGTATAGAGAATAATATATTTTTTAAGATATAGCAACGTTCAATGTTGTATAACTGTTAAAAACTTCAAATGGGGATACTTCCGGTTGACCAATTATAACCAAAATCTAATCACCTCTTCCTCTCAGGTATACGAAAAAATTATAATTTTTGGAATCGTGGTATTGAAGTTATGCGATCCGAAACTTTCGTCACACACACACACACACACACACACACATACACACACACACACAGACACACACACACACACATACACACACACACACACACACACACACACACACAGACACACATAGATACATACAGACATCATCGTAAAAATAATAAAATCGTATTATATGGACCCTAAAACGTGATTATTCATCATTGAATTTTTTGACAAAGACAATACCTTCCTTACCTAAAGGTGATGGAAGGTAAAAATAATCGGTGTATTTCCTCTACTAATTCAAAATATTTCTTTATTCAGATACCATCTCCTTCATCAGTAAAGGAGTTACTCAATGCTTAAGCGAACAGAATCCTGAACAACAGTTACAATGTTTGAAAGACTTGGAAAAACAAGCTAACTCTTTGACCAACGATTTAACTGGTAGAATCGGCGAAGCTATCGGAGAAAACAGAAAAATAATCAACGAACTGGTTGACGAACTCACCCTCTGTGTACAGGCTGTTGATGTAAATAACCAACAACAGGCCATCATCAACAGCCTCAGAAAATGTGTTAGCGATCTGGTCTCAACGACTACTAACTGAACCTACTCCTGCATCAACTACCTACTGAAACAACTTCTGAAGCGACTACTGCGGCTTAAAATCCTTAAAAATTAACTTGTTAAGTATAACAATTTATATTTTATTAATAATAGTGAATGTAACTATTAAATAAATATATCATTACGAAGTATTACTCATATATGGGTGTGTTAATTTGTTTTTATAAGGTTATGGTATCAGGTATCGGTAATCTATAATGCTGAAGACGCTTAACAGACATCACTTTATGGTAATTCAAGTTGAGGAGAGTGCATAACATAAGTAAATATAAATATACCGTAAGGGAATATAAAATAATACTTTAACAGAAAGGATGTTATTTTTTTCTTAAATTAAATATATTATAAACTTTGACGGATTGTGTTAATAACAACTTCAATTGTACAATAATTATCGTTATCACAAAGAGTTATTCTTAGAACATGAGGAAGCATAATTTATATTTAATTTTAAAATTGTGCTTATAATTGATTTTCTAATTTTTACCTCTCGCTAAGAGAGGTATTGGATTCATGCTAAAAATCGCATATCCAGATTTTATTGAATAAGCACGTTTTAAGGTCCCTACAATCCGATTTTAACATTTTTACGATGATGTCTGTGTGTGTGTGTGTGTGTGTGGATGTATGTGTGTATGTATGTAGGATGTTGGAAGGACGGTTACTCAAAAACTATAAGACTTAAAATTTGTTTAACAACGTATTTCCCAATCGGACATTCATGGGAAGATCTGAAAAGGTTTTGGTAATAATTGGACAACCGGAAGTAGAAGATTCTTGAAAAAAAATCTTCTAAATATTATTTTTTGAAAATTTTTCGTGGTAATATTAAAGAAAATTAAATTCTCTATCTGATACATTTAAATATTTTATTATATATTCCATAGATTTAGAGATAAAAGAAGTATAATATATAAAATAATCTATTGTAATAAATTTGACAGCCGAAAGAATGCCCTGAAAAATAGTTGATAATTTAAATTATTTGTAACTGACAGATAAATGTCAGTGTCAGAAATAATGAGTAATGAATTAAAAATGTACTTGGAGAATCCCTTAGTTCTTGATCTGTGACTATTATGGAGATGACAAGTCTAGGTTGAAGGACTTAAATTTGTTTCAAACATTATGGGACAATGTACACCAGTACTGTAGACTAGAGTAACTTTGAATTGCGAAAAAGCTATCAAATTCTTCTCAAGTAAGTTGTAAATATTGACAAAATCGGAGTGCAATCTATCCGTCACTTTATTAAAGGGAATTAAGGTTATTTAGATGTAACAAGTATGAAAAAATAAAATGTAAAAGAAGATATATAAGAATAGATGCACAATCCAGATATATACATTTTAGACCGCCCAAAATTAATGTTTTTACTAGAAGAATATGAAGAGAAAGTAAACAAAGTTGTTCGAATTGAAAATTGCTGTTACCAGCCTAATATTTATATATGGTAAACTCTACTTTGTAATTTATTGTAACATAATTTATGGTAAAATATCTTCATGTTGAGACATGCTATTATTGAATAATAAAGAAGTTTATACGTCTTAGATTTATATGAATATATTATTTGTATTTATAAAAATAATCTTTGCTTTATGCATACAGCCAGGTAAAATATACGGCGAGAGGTTATGTGCTGGCCACATCAGATTTTTTGTTGTGTAGAATTAAATTATTGTTTACAGAATATCACTTTAACGATTATTGTTATAATAACGATATAACAATCCATAATTTCATAACAATCGTTTACAGAATAAGCCTATTAAACGATTTTAGTTATTACCATATGACGATATAACGTTATAACGATTCGTTATGTCATAACGATCTTACAGAATAGTCCTATAAATAACAATAGATATAGGTGATATATTGCCTTGAATCTTATCCACATGCATTCTTTGAAAAAGCATACAACCAATAAAAATCTGTATAAGTATACCTGCTGCCTGAGGACTGAGGTCTGAAATCTGTTGCTGCAAGTGTTCCATAGCAGGCCTAATGAGTTTCGAACACTCTTTCTGTCCAATGATTGCACTCTCAAACAGAGTTTTAATAGGTTCCCTGACTTCGTCGTAACAGTCAACCGCTTCGATTTCGGTAACACCGGCTTCTTGAATGATGTTCTTAATTTGGTTATCAAGGTCGTCTATGATTTGGAGAAAATTCAAATCAGCCAATGCCTCTGTCGCGCGTCGTTCAAATTCTACCATTACATTTTTCAGTTCAGCAATGAGTTGACCGATCCTCGAGATAAGGATGTTCAGCTGGTGGATGATGCCGTTGATGGCATTCCTGGTTAGGTTTTTGTTAAGGGGAACGGGCACGGATTTCGGGATGGAGGCAGGGTAAACCTATGAAAAAAAAAAAAATTTGTTGTCATCACCAATATTAAATGGTAATCGGGATCAGCGATCGATTGTGTTTGCGCGCACTCTTTTTGTCATTGCAAATATAAAAAAGATAAATGTCAACTTTTTTGTGATACAGATGACCTTTATAGGACAATTTAAAAAAATTAAACTGTGCACAAAAAAATCATTTTAAATGTGCCACGGGCTTACAAGTGACCCTTAAGCCGTATTCTTTCGCTGGGTTGGATCAGATCCAACTGATCGTATCGATTAGATCAAATCAGGTCACGTGGACACAGATGAATTTACTCAAAAGAACATAAGTATTTGTCAAAATCAGTCGGGAAAAATGAATTTCAATTTTTTTTGTTTATCATTGTTTATTCTTGTTTAAATTTCTTTTAGGACCTTAAACGTAACCTCTTGTTCTGATTGACTTATAAAATATGACAGACTCTTCCGCCGCTTCCGCCATTTTTGAATCTTAAGTGATATGATCTTTCTAATCCAAGTTTTTGTTGGACTAGATGGCACTGATCTGGATCACTTGGCCTTGGGGTGGGGATACTGATCCGAGTTCGAAAAAACATGCAATTTACTGATCCATGTAACATCGATCTGATTCAATGCAGCGAAAGAATGCGGCTTTAGCCTATAGCCAATCCATGTTTGTGGTGAGATTGTCACTTTACGTTGGCGGCAATTTGAATGTTAGTGTTCTGTGGGTGTAACCATCAAACACGTTTAAAATGTTAGGTTGTTTTTTTTGTATTCGCTTGAGATTTTGTTGTTTTCAACTTGCGTCACCTTTAGGTAAGCAAGGTCTTGTCTTTGGTCAAAAAATTCAATGAGTTTTTAGTGAATAAACACGTTTTAGGGTCCATATAATACGATTTTACCATTTTTACGATGGGACATGGTTTACATAAAAAGTCAATCTAACAAAATACAAATACTATAATACAACACAAACAATAAATATTAAATAAGTTCAAAGTAGCAATAAAAATTAAAAGAACAATAAGAAAAACACACTAAAAGGGTCAAAATATGCAGCAAAACCAAAAAAAAAAACTTAAAGCGAAAAAAACCCCTACCATTTTAAACGTCAGTTTGATGGGTACAACCACAGAACACTAACATTCAAATTGCCGCCAACGCAAAATGACATTCTCATCCCAAACATGGATTGGCTACAGACTAAGAGCCACGTGTGAGCCCGTGACCTATTGAAAAATAATGAATGCTTGAACTTTTAAAAAACTTTAAAAACTGAACATTATTACAAAAGAGATGAACAAGAAGACTGTAAGAAATCTGGAACATATTTAATTCAATATTTAAAAAAAAACAATTACCTGTCCCACACAGAAAAGCACCAACAAAGCTACTGCAAGTTTTCCGCTCATGTTGACAACAGTAAGAATACTATTTACTAACAACGTAAAATTGTCTGTTTATATAGTTCTTTTTATCATATTTTTCTTAAATCAAACAGGGTACTTGAAAATTTTCATTAAAAACCAAAGTTTAATACTCCAAGGTTAACTGATTTGCCTGAAAGATAAAGAACTTAATGAGAAATTGATGGATAAAAAACGGAGCATATTATTAGAAAAACACTTTCTACTTCAAAATTTACATGTTTTTAATATCAAAAATATATTTTTTTATATTCCGACGTGAAAGTTGATACTTTACACACTGTTTGCGATTTTCATCAATACACGTGTGACCCTTTAAGTTGTCGTACCTAGATTTATTTTTTTCTGTACATTGATGTTGGTAATAATGACTGAGTACTGCAGTATTCAACTTCAGATCTGTTATCTGTCATTTTTTTCTAATTTGCTTCAGAAATGTTATTTAAGGTCGTATAAAAATCTTGTAAGCAACTCATGTGTAAACTAGGTTTATGACATTCGGTTAATAATTTCGTAACGAGGCTTGACCTCATATCATAACGCTTGTGTTTACACTCTTGCTGCATAAATAACTATTATTTTGTTGTGTTCTAATTTAGTTAAGTAATAAATAGCGTTACACTTTCTTTCTCAGAGTTGATACTGCCGTCATCAATTTCTGCTGCAAGAATTACTAATCTTTTATCTAGCATCTTTGTCGCTTATACGAGATTTTTATTCACTGTTTCGCGAACGGCGAAAAATGAAATAGCAACAGTAGTGTAACCGCGGCAACGAATATCATTTTCAAATATCTGAATCCTTTGAATATTCATATCATTCCAGCATTTATGTGGTGAAGGGTGATTTTGGGGTTAATCATTTGTGTTTCATTGAATGTTGCAAGTTTTGTTAGTTTTTATGATGGTATTTTATTATGCTATTTGCTATTGCAAAGACGACGTTTCAAGAATTATCGACAATTTAATGCAGCATATTGCTTTTCGACAATAAAAAGAGGTATATTTCATCCATTACATGTATTTCTATTGTATTTATTCAATTGGTTTATTATTGCTAAGTAACTATGTATACTTCGAATTTTGATGAATAATAAAATTGACACAATATAGGTTATACAGTGTGATAAAAAAACCTAGCTCGGAGTAGGTTATGAACAAAGAAACATATCTTAATATTGTCAAAAATGTTATCTAAAAAATGAAAGCTTTTCTTCTTGAATCTTATTTTCAAAATGGAAACAAATTAGGAAATAGCAAATGACAAGATACATACATACATACAGACATCATCGTAAAAATGGTAAAATCGTATTATAGGGACCGTAAAACATGCTTATACACTAAAAACTCATTATTAATTTTTTTGACCAAAGACAATACCTTCCTTGCCTAAAGGTGACGGAAGGTAAAAAAATCTGATGTGGCCAGCACATAACCTCTCGCCGTATATTTTACCTGGCTGTATGCATAAAGCAAAGAATATTTTTATAAATACAAATAATATATTCATATAAATCTATGACGTATAAACTTCTTTATTTTTCAATAATAGCATTTCTCAACATGAAGATATTTTACCATAAATTATGTTACAATAAATTACAAAGTAGAGTTTACCATATATAAATATTAGGCTGGTAACTGCAATTTTCAATTCGAACAACGTTGTTTACTTTCTCTTCATATTCTTCTAGTAAAAACATTAATTTTGGGCGGTCTAAAATGTATATATGGATTGTGCATCTATTCTTACATATCTTCTTTAACATTTTATTTTTTCATACATGTTATATCTAAATAACACTAATTCCCTTTAATAAAGTGACGGATAGATTGCACTCCGATTATTCTTATATCGATGTGTAATTTTGTCAATATTTACAACTTACTTGAGAAGAATTTGATAGCTTTTTCGCAATTCAAAGTTACTCTAGTCTATAGTACTGGTGTACATTGTCCCATAATGTTTGAAACAAATTTAAGTCCTTCAACCTAGACTTGTCATCTCCATAATAGTCACAGATCAAGAATTAAGGGATTCTCCAAAAACATTTTTCTTTCATTACTCATTATTTCTGACACTGACATTTATCTGTCAGTTACAAATAATTTAAATTATCAACTATTTTTCATGGCATTCTTTCGGCTGTCAAATTTATTACAACAGATTATTTTATATATTATACTTCTTTTATCTCTAAATCTATGGAATATATAATAAAATATTTAAATGTATCAGATAGAGAATTTAATTTTCTTTAATATTACCACGAAAAATTTTCAAAAAATAATATTTAGAAGATTTTTTTTCAAGAATCTTCTACTTCCGGTTGTCCAATTATTACCAAAACCTTTTCAGATCTTCCCATGAATGTCCGATTGGGAAATACGTTGTTAAACAAATTTTAAGTCTTATAGTTTTTGAGTAACCGTCCTTCCAACATCCCACACACACACATCCACACACACACACACACACACACACACAGACATCATCGTAAAAATGTTAAAATCGGATTATAGGGACCTTAAAACGTGCTTATTCAATAAAATCTGGATATGCGATTTTTAGCATGAATCCAATACCTCTCTTAGCGAGAGGTAAAAATTAGAAAATCAATTATAAGCACAATTTTAAAATTAAATATAAATTATGCTTCCTCATGTTCTAAGAATAACTCTTTGTGATAACGATAATTATTGTACAATTGAAGTTGTTATTAACACAATCCGTCAAAGTTTATAATATATTTAATTTAAGAAAAAAATAACATCCTTTCTGTTAAAGTATTATTTTATATACCCTTACGGTATATTTATATTTACTTATGTTATGCACTCTCCTCAACTTGAATTACCATAAAGTGATGTCTGTTAAGCGTCTTCAGCATTATAGATTACCGATACCTGATACCATAACCTTATAAAAACAAATTAACACACCCATATATGAGTAATACTTCGTAATGATATATTTATTTAATAGTTACATTCACTATTATTAATAAAATATAAATTGTTATACTTAACAAGTTAATTTTTAAGGATTTTAAGCCGCAGTAGTCGCTTCAGAAGTTGTTTCATTAGGTAGTTGATGCAGGAGTAGGTTCAGTTAGTAGTCGTTGAGACCAGATCGCTAACACATTTTCTGAGGCTGTTGATGATGGCCTGTTGTTGGTTATTTACATCAACAGCCTGTACACAGAGGGTGAGTTCGTCAACCAGTTCGTTGATTATTTTTCTGTTTTCTCCGATAGCTTCGCCGATTCTACCAGTTAAATCGTTGGTCAAAGAGTTAGCTTGTTTTTCCAAGTCTTTCAAACATTGTAACTGTTGTTCAGGATTCTGTTCGCTTAAGCATTGAGTAACTCCGTTACTGATGAAGGATATGGTATCTGAATAAAGAAATATTTTGAATTAGTAGAGGAAATACACCGATTATTTTTACCTTCCATCACCTTTAGGTAAGGAAGGTATTGTCTTTGTCAAAAAATTCAATGATGAATAATCACGTTTTAGGGTCCATATAATACGATTTTATTATTTTTACGATGATGTCTGTATATATCTATGTGTGTCTGTGTGTGTGTGTGTGTGTGTGTGTGTGTGTGTGTGTGTGTGTGTATGTGTGTGTCTGTGTGTGTGTGTGTCGTGTGTTGTGCGTGTGTGTGACGAAAGTTTCGGATCGCATAACTTCAATACCACGATTCCAAAAATTATAATTTTTTCGTATACCTGAGAGGAAGAGGTGATTAGATTTTGGTTATAATTGGTCAACCGGAAGTATCCCCATTTGAAGATTTTAACAGTTATACAACATTGAACGTTGCTATATCTTAAAGAATATATTATTCTCTATACGATTTGATTGCATTTTATACTTCATATTCAATAGATATAGAATTAAAGAATTATAAAGATATTAAATTTCAAAAATCAGCAACCTATGCTAACCATGGAAACTGCTAACATATTCAGGTAATTCAAATTGACAGATGTCAGTATCAATGAAAAGTAAATGAATGTGGCAGAGACAAGGATGTTGAGATAGATGTTGGGGAAGACACGGAAAGATACGGTAAGGAATGAAAGAATAAGGAAAATAACTCTAGTGTAAGAAGTTTCTAGAAAGATACAAGAGAGACGATTACATTGGTTTGAATATGTCATGAGGAGAGATGAAGAATATATTGGAAGAAGAAAGAATAGCTTAGTAATAGAAGGTTGATGAAACAGAGGAGGTCTAAAGATAAGATGGAAGGACTGAATGAGAACGGCACGCAAAACAGAAATGAATGGAAGAAGAAAATAAAAAAGGGACCCCTAACGAATGGGAAAAGCTAAAGAAGAAGATGTTAGTGTCAAGTGCAATTTGCATAGTTTGTTTATGAAATAATTTTACTGGAAAGCATAAAACAATATAATAATCTGTATTAGTATACCTGCTGCCTGAGGACTGAGTTCTGAAATCTGTTGCTGCAAGTGTTCCATAGCAGGCCTAATTGGTTTCGAACACTCACTGTGTCCAATGATTACACTCTCAAACAGATTTTTAGAAGGTTCCCTGATTTTGTCGATACAGTCAGCCGCTTCGTCTTCGGTAACACCGGCTTCTTGCAAGATGTTCTTAGTTTGGTTATCAAGGTCATCTAGGATTTGGAAAAAATCCAAATCGGCGATGGCCTCCGTCACGCGTCGTTCAAGGTCTACCATTAGATTTTTCAGTTCAGCAATGCCTTGACCGATCCTCGAGATGAGGATGTTCAGCTGGTGGATGATGTCCTTGATGGCATTCTTGGTTAGGTTTTTGTTAAGGGAAACGGGCACGGATTTTGGGATGGAGGCAGGGTAAACCTATGAAAAGAATAAGTTGTAGTCATCACCGATATTAAATGGTAATCGGGATCAGCGATCGATTGTGTTTGCGTACATTCTTTTTGTCAATGCAAATATAAAAAAGATAAATGTATGTCAACTTTTTCATGATACAGATGACCTTTATAGGACAACTTTAAACGTTAAAAAATTAAACTGTACATAGCGTGTATATAACCATTTTAAATGTGTCACGGGCTCACAAGTGACCCTTAGTCTGTAGCCAATCCATGTTTGGGGTGAGATTGTTACTTAAAGTTGGCGGCAATTTGAATGTTAGTGTTCTGAGGGTGTAACCATCAAACACGTTTAAAATGTTAGGTTGTTTTTTTTGTATTCGCTTGCGGTTTTTTTTGTTTTCGCCTCCCGTCATTTTTAGGTAAGGAAGGTATTGTCTTTGGTCAAAAAATTCAATGAGTTTTTAGTGAATAAACACGTTTTAGGTTCCATATAATACGATTTTGCCATTTTTACGATGGGACATGGTTTATATAAAAAGTCAATGTAACAAAATACAAATACTATAATACAACACAAACAATAAATATTAAATAAGTTCAAAGTAGCAATAAAAATTAAAAGAACAATAAGAAAAACACACTAGAAGAGTCAAAATATGCAGCAAAAAACAAAAAAAAAACTTAAAGTAAATAAAAAATAACCTAACATTTTAAACGTTAGTTTGATGGGTACAACCACAAAACATTAACATTCAAATTGCCGCCAACGCAAAATGACTGTCTCATCCCAAACATGGATTGGCTACAGACTAAGGGCCACGTGTGAGCCCGTGACCTATTGAAAAATAATGAATGCTTGAACTTATATTAGAACTACAAAAGAGATGAACATGGAGAGCGTAAAAAATCTGAACATATTTAATTTAATATTAAAAAAAAACAATTACCTGTCCCACACAGAAAAGCACCAACAAAGCTACTGCAAGTTTTCCGCTCATGTTGACAACAGTAAGAATACTATTTACTAACAACGTAAAATTGTCTGCTTATATAGTCCTTTTTATCATATTCTGCTTAAATCAAACAGGGTACTTGAAAATTTGCATTAAAAACCAAAGTCTAATACTCCAAGGTTAACTAATTTGCCTGAAAGATAAAGAACTTAATGAGAAATTGATGGATAAAAAACGGAGCATATTATTAGAAAAACACTTTCTACTTCAAAATTTACATGTATTTAATATCAAAAATATATATTTTTTATACTCCGACGTGTAAAGTTGGTACTTTGCACACTGTTTGCGATTTTTGTATTTTATTTATTTTACACATTACAGATCTACCAACATCAATACACGTGTGGCCTTTTAAGTTGTCGTACCTAAATTTAGTTTTTTCTGTACATTGATGTTGGTAATACTGACTGAGTACTGCAGTAATTTGCTTCAGAAATGTTATTTAAGGTTGTATAAAAATCTTGTATGCAACTCATGTGTAAACAAACTTTATGACATTCGGTTAATAATTTCGTAACGAGGCTTGACCTCATGTCATAACGCTTGTGTTTACACTCTTGCTGCATAAATAACTATTATTTTGTTGTGTTCTAATTTGGTTAAGTAATAAATAGCGTTACACTTTATTTCTCAGAGTTGATAGTGCCGTCATCAATTTCTGCTGCAAGAGTAACTAATCTTTTATCTAGCATCTTTGCCGCTTATACGAGACTTTTATTCGCTGTCTCATTATCGTACGCGAACGGCGAAAAATGAAATAGAAACATTAGTGTAACCGCGACAACGAATATCATTTTCAAATATCTGAATCCTTTGAATATTCATATCATTCCAGCATTTATGTGGTGAAGGGTGATTTTGTGGTTAACCATTTGTGTTTCATTGTATGTGGCAAGTTTCGTTAGTTCTTTTCTTTGTATTTTATTAGGCTTTTTGCTATTGCAAATATTGCTTTTCGACAATAAAAATCTGATGTGGCCAGCACATAACCTCTCGCCGTATATTTTACCTGGCTGTATGCATAAAGCAAAGAATATTTTTATAAATACAAATAATATATTCATATAAATCTATGACGTATAAACTTCTTTATTATTCAATAATAGCATGTCTCAACATGAAGATATTTTACCATAAATTATGTTACAATAAATTACAAAGTAGAGTTTACCATATATAAATATTAGGCTGGTAACTGCAATTTTCAATTCGAACAACGTTGTTTACTTTCTCTTCATATTCTTCTAGTAAAAACATTAATTTTGGGCGGTCTAAAATGTATATATGGATTGTGCATCTATTCTTACATATCTTCTTTTACATTTTATTTTTTCATACATGTTATATCTAAATAACACTAATTCCCTTTAATAAAGTGACGGATAGATTGCACTCCGATTATTCTTATATCGATGTGTAATTTTGTCAATATTTACAACTTACTTGAGAAGAATTTGATAGCTTTTTCGCAATTCAAAGTTACTCTAGTCTATAGTACTGGTGTACATTGTCCCATAATGTTTGAAACAAATTTAAGTCCTTCAACCTAGACTTGTCATCTCCATAATAGTCACAGATCAAGAACTAAGGGATTCTCCAAGTACATTTTTCCTTCATTACTCATTATTTCTGACACTGACATTTATCTGTCAGTTACAAATAATTTAAATTATCAACTATTTTTCATGGCATTCTTTCGGCTGTCAAATTTATTACAACAGATTATTTTATATATTATACTTCTTTTATCTCTAAATCTATGGAATATATAATAAAATATTTAAATGTATCAGATAGAGAATTTAATTTTCTTTAATATTACCACGAAAAATTTTCAAAAAATAATACTTAGAAGATTTTTTTTCAAGAATCTTCTACTTCCGGTTGTCCAATTGTTACCAAAACCTTTTCAGATCTTCCCATGAATGTCCGATTGGGAAATACGTTGTTAAACAAATTTTAAGTCTTATAGTTTTTGAGTAACCGTCCTTCCAACATCCCACACACACACATACACACACACACATCCACACACACACACACACAGACATCATCGTAAAAATGTTAAAATCGGATTGTAGAGACCTTAAAACGTGCTTATTCAATAAAATCTGGATATGCGATTTTTAGCATGAATGCAATACCTCTCTTAGCGAGAGGTAAAAAGAGGTATATTTCATCCATTATATGTATCGTATTTATTCAATTGGTTTATTATTGCTAAGTAACTATGTATACTTCGAATTTTGATGAATAATAAAATTGACACAATATGGGTTATACAGTGTGTTAAAAAAAACTTAGCTCGGAGTAGGTCATGAACAAAGAAACATGTATTAATATTGTCAAAAAAGTTATGTTATTTTCAAAATGGAAACAAATTAGAAAACAGCAAATGACAAGATACTGATTCCTTCTTTATCTTTTCTCCTTAAACTAACATTTTAAGATCGACTTTGACAACTTGACTTTTGAATTGAATAATAATCAGAAATTCGTTTATCTGTTAATAGACTACTACGAATTAGGTTTTTTTTTTTCAACACACTACTGTAGTAATACTCGCGATTTAAGCCACAAGCATGCTTACAATTGATGACGTGCGAATCATCTCGGGGAAATGGACCTTCAAGTAGTTTATTATTGTATTTTTATTATATATTATATTTATTATAAGTATTCAATGGAAATATGCTCTTAACATAATCAGATATTATCTTTCTTTTATTTGTTATCACTTGCGTTTTGTCATTCGTTAGGGGTCGCTATTTTTTATTTTCTTCTTCCACTCATTTCTGTTTTGCGGGTTGCTTATATATTATTTATCTCTCCTCATAACATGTTTAAAACAATGTAATCGTCTCCCCTTGTATCTTTCTAGAAACTTCTAATACTCAAGTTATTTCCCTCATTCATTCATTCCTTACCGTATCTTTCCGTGTCTTCCCAACATTTACTACCTCAACATCCTCATATCTACCACATTCATTTTCTTTTTAGTTAGAATTTTCTTAATATAGTAGCTGTTTTCATGATTATAGCATAGGTGGCTGATTTATAAAATATAATTTCTTTATAATTCTTTAACTCTATATACATTGAATATGAAATATAAAATGGATAATAGAATATTCTTTAATATTTATATATGTAGTCAAATCCTCTTCTACCCGTAGGGTGTTGAGGTTGTTTATTCCTGTTCTTAATGTTCTTCTATAAACGTCTTCCACTTTTTCCTGTCCCTTGCTAAATCATGTGCTTCTCGATTTGTAGTTTTCTTTTCGTTCAGTATTTGGTTTAATGTATCTTCCCACGTTTTTCTAGGTCTTCCTCTCGTTCTTTTCCCTATTGTTCGAGCTTTCCATGTAGTTTTTGTTTGTCTGTTATCTGGCAATCTAACAAGATGACCAAACCATTGTAATTGTCTTGTCTCTATCATTTTTTGAGTGGATTTTATATCGAATCTCCTTCTTATTTCTTCGTTTCTTATTTTGTCCATTTTAGTCACTCCTTCTATCTGTCTGAGGCACTTCATTTCCACCGCCTGTATTTTGCTGTATTCTCTTTGGTTTAATATCCACGATTCACTTCCATATATCAGTACTGGTAATACTATAGTTTTGTAAACAGTTAGTTTAGTTCTTTTGCTTACATTTCTGTGGCTAAATATCGCTATTCTCAGAGAGTGATAAGTTCTGGATGCCGCTTGTACCCTATTGTTTATGTCTGCATTACATCCTCTTTTACTTTCAATCATGCTTCCTAAATATTTAAAACTTTCAACTTGTTGGATTATTATTCCGTTCAGTTTTATTGTTATTGTTTTGTCTTCTCTGGATATTGCCATTACTTTTGTTTTTCTTACGTTAATTGTCTTGTTAGCTTTCATCAATTCTTCTTTCCACACGTCCACATTTGTTTGTAGATTGTCTTCTGTTGTTCCGAATATGGCCATGCCATCGGCAAATAAGGCTCCCGATATTTTAATGTTCTTATGGTTTAAGTTTCCTACTAGTGTTGTCCTTATTCGTGGTTTAACATTTTTTGCTATTTCATCCATATATATTATAAATAGCAATGGACTCAGGTTTCCTTCTTGTTTTAGGCCTTGGGTCGTTACAAATTCTTCTGATATAAAATTACCGGTACGTACATAGTTCCTACTGGTTTTGTAAAGGGTTATAATAGCTTTTAGTAGTTTATAACTTATTCCTCTTCTTTTAAGAATATCCCATAGTATTTCTCTGTTTACTCTATCAAACGCCTTTTCTATATTAATGATGCATATATAGAGTTCCCTGCTAAATTGTAGCGTTCTCTTTATTAGTTGTCGGATGCTAAATATGTGGTCCTGTGTGCAATAGCCTGACCTGAATCCACTTTGTGATTTTCCGATATTTTCTCATATTTCTCCTCTTAATTTATTTTCTATTATTGCCTCGTACAGTTTAGCCGTTACGCACAAGAGTGATATTCCTCTGTAATTTTTACAACTTCTGTTATCGCATTTCTTGTAAATTGGCATTATTATTGTCTTCTCCCAGTCTTGTGGTATGTTATCTCTTTTTCAAATATTATTGAACAAAACATGCAGCATCTCTACTCCCATATATTTTATTTGTTCTGGCTTAATTTTGTCGTAGCCTGCTGCTTTACCGACTTTAATCTTTTTGATTGCATCTGTTATTTCTTTCATTGTAATCTCTTCTTCTCTAATAATTTCTTCATTGTATATTAACTGTATCCCTTTCTTGTCTGCTGTTTGTTACTTCTAGTAATTCCTCAAAGTGTTCTTTCCATCTTTCCATAATTTCTTTGTCGTTTACTAGAATTTTTAAGGGTGATTCTTTTCCTTTCTTTAAATTTTTAGTAATTTGAAAAATAGTTTTTTATTTTCTGTGTAGTTTTTTTCCACTTGGCTACCAAAATCGTCCCACTCCTTTCTCTTTTCTATTTGTATTATTTCCTTTACTTTTTTCTCTGTTGTTTATATATTTCGTAGTTTACTTTACTTAGTTCTTGTTGTTGATATATTCTTTCCATTTTTGTTTTTTAATTCTAATTTCTTCTTTAATCTCTTGATTCCATCAATGTGTTCGTTTTTACCTCTCGCTAAGAGAGGTATTGCATTCATGCTAAAAATCGCATATCCAGATTTTATTGAATAAGCACGTTTTAAGGTCCTTACAATCCGATTTTAACATTTTTACGATGATGTCTGTGTGTGTGTGTGTGTGGATGTGTGTGTGTGTGTGTATGTGTGTGTGTGTGTGGGATGTTGGAAGGACGGTTACTCAAAAACTATAAGACTTAAAATTTGTTTAACAACGTATTTCCCAATCGGACATTCATGGGAAGATCTGAAAAGGTTTTGGTAATAATTGGACGACCGGAAGTAGAAGATTCTTGAAAAAAAATATTCTAAATATTATTTTTTGAAAATTTTTCGTGGTAATATTAAAGAAAATTAAATTCTCTATCTGATACATTTAAATATTTTATTATATATTCCATAGATTTAGAGATAAAAGAAGTATAATATATAAAATAATCTGTTGTAATAAATTTGACAGCCGAAAGAATGCCATGAAAAATAGTTGATAATTTAAATTATTTGTAACTGACAGATAAATGTCAGTGTCAGAAATCCGGAGACATTACTAAACACTTTTTCTGGTAAGTACATACATTATATTATTTCTAAATGCATTATTAGTTAAATATTTATAGGTATATTACACATACCCTTCATATATACTGTTATTTCTGACAATGAATTGGAATCATCTCGAGAAACAAGGGTAGGACAAAACTTCTTCATAGAATCTAATTATGTGGAATAATTTAAAAAATCTAAATATATGGAATAGATATAAGTAGAATTTTTGGTGTAGAGTGTAAGTATACAAGAAATGTTAAATACATTAGGGCGCGAGCAGTCATGTGACTTTGTTGGCCTTGACAAGCAGATATGGGAGCCCATGTCAGAATGATAGCTAGTAATTATATATATATAGATGTCATATATCATAATTTCTCATTCTAAATTTAATGATTTTCCAATTCCATGTGGTTTATTTTCCTCGACAAGTAAATTCCACACTCCTGATGACAAATTAACTACGTGAATTTAGAAAATCTTGAAATTTTTAATGAAAAGTTCTGACATTTATGTACATAATTAATAATTATCATTCTGAAACGGGCCCCCACGTCTGCTTGTCAAGGCCAACAATGAAACATGACTGTTCGCGCCCTATACTTATGTAATCAAAAAAAGACAGTGGCGAGAGGTATTGTGCTGGCCACAACAGATTTTTTGTTTACATTTGTTGTATTTGTACCACAGGCTTCCTTCGAAGCTTCTTTGACAATGTTTTTAAAATGATTCCATATTACTTCTACAGTTAATCGTCCATCATCTTCTAATTTTAAGACTTTTTCTTCTACCTTTTGTTGGTATTTTTCTTGATATTCTTCGTTTTTTACCTCTCGCTAAGAGAGGTATTGGATTCATGCTAAAAATCGCATATCCAGATTTTATTGAATAAGCACGTTTTAAGGTCCCTACAATCCGATTTTAACATTTTTACGATGATGTCTGTGTGTGTGTGTGTGGATGTGTGTGTGTGTGTGTGTGTGTGTGTGTGTGTGTGTGTATGTGTGTGTGTGGGATGTTGGAAGGACGGTTACTCAAAAACTATAAGGCTTTAAATTTGTTTAACTACGTATTTCCCAATCGGACATTCATGGGAAGATCTGAAAAGGTTTTGGTAACAATTGGACAACCGGAAGTAGAAGATTCTTGAAAAAAAATCTTCTAAATAATATTTTTTGAAAATTTTTCTTGGTAATATTAAAGAAAATTAAATTCTCTATCTGATACATTTAAATATTTTATAATATATTCTATAGATTTAGAGATAAAAGAAATATAATATATAAAATAATGTTATAATAAATTTTACAGCCGAAAGATTGGCCATGGAAAATAGTTGAAAATTTAAATTATTTGTGACAGATAAATGTCAGTGTCAGAAATAATGAGTAATGAAAGAAAAATGTACTTGGAGAATCCCTTAATTCTTGATCTGTGACTATTATGGAGATGACAAGTATAGGTTGAAGGACTTAAATTTGTTTCAAACATTATGCGACAATGTGCACCAGCACTGTAGACTAGAGTAACTTTGAATTGCGAAAAAGCTATCAAATTCTTCTCAAGTAAGTTGTAAATATTGACAAAATTACACATCGATATAAGAATAATCGGAGTGCAATCTATCCGTCACTTTATTAAAGGGAATTAGTGTTATTTAGATATAACAAGTATGAAAAAATAAAATGTAAAAGAAGATATGTAAGAATAGATGCACAATCCAGATATATACATATTAGACCGCCCAAAATTAATGTTTTTAGTAGAAGAATACGAAGAGAAAGTAAACAAGGTTGTTCGAATTGAAAATTGCTGTTACCAGCCTAATATTTATATATGGTAAACTCTACTTTGTAATTTATTGTAACATAATTTATGGTAAAATATCTTTATGTTGAGACATGCTATTATTGAATAATAAAGAAGTTTAAACGTCATAGATTTATATGAATATATTATTTGTATTTATAAAAATATTCTTTGCTTTATGCATACAGCCAGGTAAAATATACGGCGAGAGGTTATGTGCTGGCCACATCAGATTTTTTACCTTGGGATTCGTAATTTTCAGTTCTGTTTTCAATTTTAGTTTTTGTTCCACCAAGTAATGATCGCTTCCGATTTCCTTTCCTCTTTTACCTGTACCTCTGTCCAACTATCACATAATCGATTATTGATTTTTCTTTCCTGCTTTCTACTTCCCTAGTATATTTGTGTATGTCTCTGTGTGTGAACATTGTATTCATTATTCCTAAGTCATTGACTATGCAAAAAACTATTAGTCTGTTTCCGTTGTTGTTTATTGTTTCCTCTCCATTCTTCTCCATCACATGCTCAATTCCTACACGAGCATTAAAATCTCCCAATAGGATAACTGTTTCAAATTGTTCTTCAGTTATTTGCTGCATTTCTTCCCAAAATTTATCTTTGATTGTACTTCTTTCATCTTCATTTGGTGCATATACTACTATTACAGTTGTTTTTATTTTATCTATTTCTAGGGTTACAGAAAGAATACGTTCTGTGTAGAATTTCCATTTGGAAACTTTATTTATATAATCCTCTCTTATTAAACAACCTACTCCTTCCCTTGCGTTCTCAGGTTGTTCCACTCCACTATATATTAGCATATGTCCTTTAATTTTTTTTATTCCGTTTCCTTTTTTTGTTTCAGTAATGCCTAAAATACATAAATTTGCTTTTTTCAAATTCTTCTACTAGTTCTAGTTCTTTCCCTTTTATACTTCTTATGTTCCATGTGCCTATTTTTATTGTTTTGTGCTATGATTTTGTAATTACCTTGTTATTTACAATTCCATCTTCTTGTTTCATTTCCATTGCCGTTTCCGTCCTCAGAAGTCCAGTCCGTTCTTGTTTTAATCGTTTTTTGAAGAGTTAATTGGAGTAACTTCTTCTAGTTTCCCACTTTCATTGTCCCACACTGATGTTTTGTCATTTATAGTAATTTTTAGGTGGCCAATTTTTACTTTTTTTCCATCTTGTCTTTCTTCCTTTGCTTTTTTTCCTAATTTCAGCTTGAATTTTCCTTTCTTCTTTTGTTAGATCATTTTCTATCTATATACGCTTATTCCCAAGTTTATTTTTATTTTTCATTATTTCTATCTTATCATTCCGTTCATTTAATTCCGCTATAACAATTACTTTCTGATCTTTTGTGTTTATCCTATTTGCTTTATAAGTTTCTGGCTCTAGTTTTAACTCCTCTTTTAATTTTTTTTTAACTAGTCCTTTCAAATCACGTTCTTTTTCTTCTATTTAGTCCTTTTATTACTATGTTATTCTTCCTTTCTTTCTTATTCTTTGCTTCGACTTTTTGTTCTAAGTCTCTTATTTTTTGATAAATTTGTTGTTTTTCATTTTCCCATTTTCTTTCTCTTTCTTGCATCTCCTTTCGCATTTTTCCAATTAGGATATTATTTTGGTCTATATGTTTCTTTAGTTCTTTTTTATTTGTTTTCATTTCAGCCTTGAGGTCTTGAGATAATTGCTCTATTAACACTTTTATTCCCTCCATTTCTGTATTCGCTAGTTGTTTACTTTCAATTATGTTTTTGGGAGGTGTTCTTTGCGTGGTTTTGCTTCTCTTGAAGCCTTCTTCTTGTTCTTCTAAATATCTTTTCCTTTTTGAGTCTGAGTCGCTCCTATTTCTAAATCTTTCACTCATTTATTTTGTTTTCTCTACTTCGCTGGTTATTCTTTTGTTGTTACACAAATTTATTCGTAACCAAACCTATTCAAAATTTTAAATTATAGTTTTAAATTAAATTAGAATATAATAAATTGCCCTTCCTAATCGCTACGTGTATGGCTGCTTCTCTGCGCTCCGCACTGCTCCACGGGTCGACTACTCATAGGTTACAGTGCGACCTTCAGCCTTCAGCCAATTTTTATAACCTTACTAAGCGAGATTTTAAATATTTGCTTACCCTTCTCAGTCACTTATTAGATGAAAGATTCTATAGAAACAATTACTTGGCACTTTTACCTTTAACTATATCACACACTTTAATATAAATAATACTCAATATTGCCCAAAAAATGAGTTTAATATTGAAGCGTGAATTTACACTACAACTTCTCAACAGTGGCGTACATATGCGTAATATTTATAACAACATTAAATGTGTAAATAATATTTCATATGTTTGTCTATAAAATAATTTTACTGGAAATATAGGATCTTTTGCAAGAAATTTTATGTATAGTGCTCGAGCAGTCACGTGACTTTCTGACCTTGGCAAGCAGATATGGGGGCCCGTATCAGAAATGACAGCTATTAATTATGTCCATAACTGACAAATGTCATAATTATTCATTTAAAAAATCATTTTTTGGTATTTTATGATTCCTCTTATCGGCAACTGAATTCCACGCTCCTGATAACAAATAAACCACATGAAATAAGAAAATCATGAAATTTTGAATGAAAAATTATGATATTTGTCAGTTATGGACGTAATTAATAGCTGTCATTTTGACACAGGTCCCCATATCTGCTTGCCAAAGTTAGCAAAGTCACGTCACTACACGCGCCCTATAGATAAATTATCTTGCAAAAGGTCCTATATTTCCAGTAAAATTATTTCAAAAACAAACTATGCAAATTGCACATCTTCTTTAGTTTTTCCCATTCGGTAGGGGGGTCGCTATTTTTTATTTTCTTCTTCCTCTCATTTTTGTTTTGCGTTCAATTCCTTTTCTCTCAAGTCTTCCGCAATACAGTTCTTTCATCTTATCTCTTCTAACACTAGAGTTATTTCCCTTATTCTTTCATTCATTTACTTTTTATTGATACTAACATCTGTCAGTTTGAATTACCTGAATATATTAGCAGTTTCCATGGTTAAGTTAGCATAGCTGGCTGATTTATGAAATTTATTATCTTTATAATTCTTTAACTATATCTGCTGAATATGAAATATAAAATGCAATCAAATCGTATAGAGAATAATATATTCTTTAAGTTATAATAATATTTAACTGAGTTTTTCAAGAAAAACTGTCAAAATCTTTAAATGAGGATACTTTCGGTTGACCAATTATAACCAAAATCTAATCATGTCTGCTAATGGTTGTAAGGAAGAGGAATACGTAAGATTTGTAATTTTTGGAATTCTAGTATTGGAGATATCGCGGCCGAAACCGCGGTCACACACACACACGAACACACACACACACACACACACACACGTCCACACACACATACAGACATCATCGTAAAAATAGTAAAATCGTATTGTAAAGACCCTAAAACGTGCTTATTCAATGAAAACTCACCATCGAATTTTTTGACCAAAGACAATACCTTCCTTACCTAGAGGTGACGGAAGGTAAAAATATCCTTTCTGTTAAAGTATTATTCTATCTACCCTTACGGTTAAATTGTTACTTAATCCACTATATTGCGTAGACAAAATCAAATTTTAAGATTTCCTATAAAAAATCTGTTTTAACCAGCACACTACCTTCCGTCAATTGGATTTTGTACAAATTACACACAGATTGTTCTTTGAAAAACATTCTATATTTCCAGTAAAATTGTAACGCAAATTTCTTCTTTAGCTTATCCCATTCGTTATGGGTCGTTACTCTTGATTTTCTTCTTCCATTTATTACTATCTTGCGTGTCGTCCTCTTTAAAGTCTTCCGCAGTACAGTCCTTCGATCTTCCCTTTGATATCCTCTGTTTCTCTTTTATCTTTCTAGAAATTTCTACCACTTGTGCTATTTCCTCTCATTCCTTATCCTATCTTTCCGCGTCTTATGAACGTACCATGTAAATTGCACTTGTCACTGACATCTGTCAATTTGAATTATTTAAAATCGGATAGTAGTGTCCCTACAATCCGATTTTAATATTTTTTACGATGATGTGTGTGTGTGGATGTATGTGTGTATGTGCGTGTGTGTGTGGGTGTGTGTGTATGTGTGTGGGACGTAGGAAGGACGATTTCTCAAAAACTGTAATCCTTAATATCTATTTAACTACATATTTCTCAATTCGGACATTACTGGGAAGAGCTGAAAAGGTTTTGGTAATCATTGGACAACCGGAACTAGCAGATTCTTAAAAAAAATCTTCTAAATATTATTTTGTGAAAATTTTTATTGTTGCTAAATGAAGAGTAAATTCTCTATTTGATACATATAAATATTATATTATATTTTCTATAGATTTAGACATAAAGTAATATAAGGTATATAATAATTAAAGTTCGGGTTATATGCAAAATACATATTTTTGCATTTTTTGCATATTTCACCTAATTTTTGCATTTTTTGCATATTACATTGTGATGTGCATATTTGTGTATATTTTCTAAATGTTAGGTTATTTTTATCAATTTTAGTAAAATTCTAATAATAATTCTTGCATTTTTTTTGTATATCTCAATGCGATGTACATATTTGTGCTTATTTTTAAAATTTACGTTACTCTGTTAATTTCAATAAAATTCTCATATCTATTGAAGAACATTGAAGTCACCGAACCAGTGATACGCCGCCAAAAATTACCCAGAATTTCATTTATGGCTGTAATTTCCTAATTCTAATCCCTTACAGAGAAAGTAACGGTCATTCTAGCTTTAAATATTTCTGTCGGTTTCATTATCTTAGTATAGAGAGGGGGTGGAAAATGTACATCAATTTCAATTACATTTTGAAACCATTCATTCGGATTTTATCTACGGAACAGTAACGTTTTTAAAATAATGGCTTCAAAATTATTTGCGTGGATTCGTCCCTACCCAGAACTGTCTATAGACGGCGAAAATATTTTCTGTAAACTTTGTGGCAAGTCGGTAAGTTGTTTAACATACATTTGTTTTTAATAACAAATTTAATTGATTTTATTTGTTATTTAATATATATCCAGCTCAAGAAAGTACCTGATTGACCAGCACTGCAGGACTCCTCTTCACAAAAGAAATTATGAAAAGAGAAATACATCGAATGTATCGCAGACATTCATACGGGAATCTTTGTTGGTTCATTCAAGAAAAACTGAAGAGAATACATTTAAGTTCGATTTATGTCACGCCATACTTGCATCGAACATTCCATTACATAAGTTAAGTAACCCTAGTTTTAGGATCTTTCTTGAAAAGTATTGTAAAAAGAGCATTCCGGATGAAAGTACGTTAAGGAAAAGAACTTTAGATAGATGTTACGCTGAAACTTTGTCCAAAATTAAGACACATTTACTCGTAGAAATTAATTTCTATTATATTATTGTTGATGAAACTACAGATGTATGTGGTCGATATATAGCAAATTTATTAATTGGCATTTTATCTAAAAAAAATGTAGCAAAACCTTATTTAATTGCAGTTAAAGAATTAGAAAAAACGAATAACTATCAGTAGATTTATACAAGAAATATATTTTTGCCAAATGCTGTACCATTCGATAAAATAGTATTGTTGCTAACTGATGCTGCTACATACATGGTCAAGGCTGGAATACATTTAAAAGTATTTTATCCTAATTTAATACATTGTACTTGCGTCGCTTACGGAATAAATAGAGTCGCCGAAGAAATACGAAATCAATTTCCGTTAGTAAACGATTTAATTTTAATTAAAGCTCCTATAAGAGTTCAAATATATAGAGAAATTCTAACAGATGTTCCACTTCCCCCTAAACCTGTAGTTACACGATGGGGCACATGGCTTGACGCGGCTTTGTTTTATTTCAAATATTTACAACAAATTAAAAAATAATGTCAAAATTTAATGATGATTCATCTGCGGCAATAGTCTTCCGCAATACAGTCCTTCTATCTTATCTTTGGTCTTCCTCTGTTTTTCCACTTTCTATTACTAAGCTATTCATTCTTCTTCGAATATATTCTTTATCTCTCCTCATGACATGTTTAAACCAATGTAATCGTCTCTCTTGTATCTTTCTAGAAACTTCTAATACTCGAGTTATTTCCCTTATTCATTCATTCCTTACCGTATCTTGCGTGTCTTCCCCAACATCTATCTCAACATCCTCATCTCTACTACATTCATTTTCTTTTCAGTTAGAATTTTCTTAATATAGTAGCCATTCCCATGAGTATAGCATAGCTGGCTGATTTATAAAATTTAATTTCTTTATAATTCTTTAACTCTATATCCATTGAATAGGAAATATAAAATGCAATCAATTAGTATAGATAATAGAATATTGTTCAATATTTATAATAACAAAATGTATAAATAATATTTCATAGTTTGTTTATAAAATAATTTTACTGGAAATATAGAATCTTTTGCAAAATTTATGTATAGGGCACGAGCAGTCACGTGACTTTCTGACCTTGGCAAGCAGATATGGGGGCCCGTATCAGAATTACAGCCATAAATTATGTCCATAACTGACAAATGTCATAATTTTTCATTCACAATTTCATTTTTTCGTATTTTATGATTATTTTTCTCGGCAACTGAATTCCATACTCCTGATAACAAATAAAACACATGAAATACGAAAATCATGAAATTTTGAATGAAAAATTATGACATTTGTCAGTTATCGACGTAATTAATAGCTGTCATTTTAACACGGGTCCCCATATCTGCTTGCCAAATTCAGCAAAGTCACGTCACTGCACGCGCCCTATACATAAATTTTCTTGCAAAAGATCCTATATTTCCAGTAAAATTATTTCATAAACAAACTATGCAAATTGCACTTGACACTAACATCTTCATCTTCTTTAGTTTTTCCCATTAGATAGGGGTTGCTATTTTTATTTTCTTCTTCCACTCATTTTTATTTCGCGTGTCGTCCTCATTCAGTTCCTTTTCTTTTAATGCAGTCCTTTCATCTTATATTTGGTCTTCCTATGTTTCTTCGACCTTCTATTACTAAGCTATTCATTCTTCTTCCAATGTAATCGTCTATCTTATATATTTCTAGAAATGTCTAACACTAGACTTATTTCCCTTATTCTTTCATTCATTTACTTTTTATTGATACTGATATCTGTCAGTTTGAATTTTCTGAATATATTTGCAGTTTCTATGGTTAAGTTAGCATAGCTGGCTGATTTATGAAAATTAATATCTTTCTTTTTTCAAGAAAAACTGTTAAAATATTCAAATGAGGATATTACCCATTGCTGGGTGTGCCAATCTGCTTTGTACACAGATATTGGTAATGATGAAATATTTGTACCGTGCGGGCGCTTACCAGGCGTCACCTCACGCGCACTCATTGCTGACGTGGAGAGTGCACCACAGGAGCCAATTTTGTGCCATTAAAATGCAAAGTATTTTTTGGCGTCGGTCGGGATTGAACCCGGATCCCCAAGATTCGCGACACTCTATATCTGTTGAATATGAAATATAAAATGCAATCAAATCGTATAGAGAATAATATATTCTTTAAGTTATAATAACATTTAACTGAGTTTTTCAAGAAAAACTGTTAAAATCTTCAAATGAGGGTACTTCCGGTTGACCAATTATAACCAAAATCTAATCAAGTCTGCATATGGTTGTAAGGAAGAGGAATACGCAAGAATTGTAATTTTTGGAATTCTAGTATTGGAGATATCGCGGCCGAAATCGCGGTCACATACACACACACACACACACACGCACAGACGCACACTCACACACACACATACATACAGTCATCATCGTAAAAATAGTAAAATCGTATTGTAAAGACCTTGAAACGTGCTTATTCAATGAAAACTCACCACCGAAATTTTTGACTAAAGACAATAAAAAAAGATTACATGTAATTAATTATGTAATTATTTCATTATTTGTGGGGAAGATATGTTAGGCAAAGGTACACTTGAGACTGACACACTACATTGGAAACAAACGAATTTCAGTGAAGAACGGATTTTAGTGGTGCTTGAAATTAGTCAGCGAAAACCTCTAAAAAAATTAAAATATCAAAATTATTTTATCAACCGGCAGGAAGTACTTACTATTTATAGCTATAACTTATGCGAGGGAAGTGTTTAACAAAATAAATAATGAAACATAGTTCTCGTTTGTTCTAATCAAATAACTTTTTGTTAAATAAATACATATAACAAACATCAAAACAGTCAACAGATGCGTCAATAATTATTATTGTTTGCTAATGGGTAGTATAATTCCGTTTTGGGTTACATTCATTATTAATAACAAATTATAAATTGCAACATTTAACAACTTAATTTTTAAGGATTTTAAAACGCAGAAGTTACTTCAGTAGTTGTTTCAGCAGTTGTTTCAGTAGTTGATTCAGTAGTTGTTTCAGCAGTTGTTTCAGTAGTTGATTCAATAGTTGTTTCAGAAGTTGTTTCAGTAGTTGATTCAATAGTTGTTTCAGCAGTTGTTTCAGAAGTTGATTCAGGAGTCGTTTCAGTCGTAGTCTCTGAGCCAATTTCGCTAATACATTGGCTCAAGTTGTTGAGGATGTCCTGTTGTTGGTTATTTACTTCTTCCGTAACAGACTGTACACAGACGGTAAGTTCTTCAACCAGTTCGTTGATCAGTTCTCTGTCTTCTTCAACAGCTTCGCCAATTCTACTAACTAAAGCGTTCGTCGAAGAGGTAGCTGATTCCTCCAGATCACTCAAACAGTGCAACATTTGTCCAGGGTTATCAGATTCATGGAAACAGTTTCCAATACCACTACTGATGAAGGAGATGATCTCTGAATAAAGAAAAGTTTGGAATTAGGAGAAGAAATACATCAAGAACATGGAGACAGACATATGCTGCAATTTCTTTAAACCAACTCTCATATATCGTTAAGTAAATAAATATATCATCTCAACTTTCTATCCACTTTTAGATGTATTATATTTATTTTTATAGACAGATTTCCGTAATGTTTAACATTACACCATAGCATTGCTTTCTATTTTTAACTCTCTCACTCGCACATGTAATCTAAAAATCTGTTGTGGCCAGCAAAATACCTCTCGCCACTTCCTTTTTTTGTTACATAAGTATAGGGCACGAACAGTCATATTACATTGTTGGCCTTGACAAGCAGATGTGGGGGCTCGTTTCAGAATGATAATTAGTAATTATGTACATAGATGTCAAATGTCAGAATTTTTCATTAAAATTTCAAGATTTTCTAAATTCACGTAGTTAATTGTCACCAGGAGTGTGGAATTTACTTGCCGAGGAAATAAACCACATGGAATTGGAAAATCACTAAATTTAGAAAGAGAAATTATGATATTTGATATCTATATACATAATTACTAGCTATCATTCTGACATGGGCCCCCATATCTGCTTGTCAAGGCCAACAAAGTCACATGACTACTCGCGCCCTCATGTATTTAACATTTCTTGTATATCTACACTCTACACCAAAAATTCTACTTATATATATATATATTCCTTATAATTAGATTTTTTAAATTTAAATTCATTCCATGAAGAAATTTTGTCCTACTCATCTAATTTTTCGAGATGTTTCCAATTCATTGTCGGGAGTACCAGTATTTCTGAAGGGTTTGTGTAATATACCTACAATATTAAATATTTAACTATTAATACATTAAGAAATAATATAATGTATGTACTTCCTATTTTCCATGGCATTCTTTCGGCTGTAAAATTTATTACGACCTATTATTTTATATTTCTTTTATCTCTAAATCTTTAAAATGTTTAATAAATTATTTAAATGTATCAGATAGAGAATTTAATTTTCTTTAATATTATCAAGAAAAATTTTCAAAATATAATATTTAAAAGATTTTTTTTCAAGAATCTTCTACTTTCAGTTGTCCAATTGTTACCAAAACCTTTTCAGATCTTCCCATTAATGTCCGATTGGGAAATACGTAGTTAAACAAATATAAAGTCTTATAGTTTTTGAATAATCGTCCTTCCAACATCCCACATACACACATACACACACACACATACACACACACACACACACACACACACAGACATCATCGTAAAAATGTTAAAATCGGATTGTAGGAACCTTAAAACGTGCTTATTCAATAAAATCTGGATATGCGATTTTTAGCATGATTCCAATACCTCTCTTAGCGAGAGGTAAAAAGCAAACGTACTGTTCTCAAACATTCTATCTTTGTTTTTCTATTTTGAATATTAAGCAAATTACTGTCACCTTTTTGAAATTCGAAATCTACATTGAACGAAAAATAACGAAATAACGAAAGTATTCTAAATAACAATACATAGGTGTAATATATTTTCTTGAATTTCATCCACATGCATTTTTTCAAAAATCAAACAACCATATAAAAAATTGTATACCTGCTCCCAGAGAAGCGATGTTTGAAATCTGTTGCTGCAATTGTTCCCTAGCAGGCCTAATGGGTTGCAAACACTGTCTCAATCTAACTACTGTAGTCTCCAGTAGATTTTCAACAGATTCCCTGCTTTGGTCGACACAGTCAGCCGCTTCGTCTACGGTAACACCGGCTTCTTGGATGATGTTCTCAATTTGGTTACCAAGCTCATTTAAGATTTGGGACACATCCAATTCGGTTATGGCCTCGGCAACGCGTCGTTCGAGATCTGCTATTAGATGTCCCAGTTCACCAATGCCTTGACCGATCCTCGCGATGAGGATGTTCAGCTGGTGGATAATGTTGTCGATGGCGGTTCTGCTAAGGCTCTTATTCAGGGGAACGGGTACGGCTTTGGAGAGGGAGGCAGGGTAAACCTAAGAAAATAATAAATTGTAGTTATCACCAACATTAAAGGTAGCCGAAATAGTATATTATTCGTATACTTATAGTAAGAGAGAGAAGTGTATGATTTTTCCAAAGGTAAAATAGAAGGAAATAGTATATTAAAACAAATTACACTGTTACAGACGGCAACCTATTCAAGCACGAGTTTAAAATTGCGAAATTGAACGAGTGCTTGCATCACCTTCTGTTTCGGCTTTCATTTACATTAGTGTATATATAAAAATAGTTGACAATAGCCAATAAGTGAAATTTGTGACAGAACAGTTTGATTGGTAACAGTAATTTGTGTTTTTGTTCTGTTCGTTACCTAGATATTTTGCATGTAGTCATACCAATTCCAAATAACAAAATGTTACTAAAAATCTTTTAGAATAAAGTTTCTTCTAGCATTACGAAGCGTTCTCGAACTAGAATATCTCATTCTTATTCCGAAATATAGAAAATACCATTATCTTCTAAGGTACAGTTTAATTTTTTAAGATATCTGTTCAAGATCATCTTAGAAATGTATAAATTTTAGTTCCGCTCATTCTGTTAAATTCAGTACTGTCGTTTATTTAGTTTTTATGGGGGTACATACTACTGTTATTTTGTTATAAACATATATATAAATATATGTAAAAAGTAAAAGCATTCAAAATTCAAAAATAAGTCAACGGGTAAGTTTATTAGCAAATGTGAAAACAAATATGTAACTGATAAAGTGTCAGTGTAATAAAATTATTATTATTATCATATGTTGTTTAATACAGATTAAGTAATATCCGTTGAAGGTTTGGGCAATTCCAAGTGTATTTTTTTCAGGCAATGCCCGAATTCAGGTATAGAGTTAAATATATACACAGGGTGTATAATATACTATAAAACTTTAAAATTGAACATTATATTAGAACTACAAAAAAGTTGAACAAGAAAATCGTAAGAAATCTGAACATATTTAGTTCAATATAAAAAAAAACTATTACCTGTCCTACACAGAAAAGCACCAACAAAGCTACTGCAAGTTTTCCACTCATGTTGACAAAAGTAGGAACACTATTTACTAACAACAGAAAAATGTCTGTTTATATAGTCTTTTTTTTATCATATTTTGACAAATTTTAATTTTTAACACGCGGTACTTGACTGTGCGTTAAGTCTCATATTTAAATTTTATTTGATTTAACTGATAGAGACTGAGATTGAGAACTCTAAATAATGATGAAATGATTTTTATATTAGATAAAAAGATAGTAATTTTAATATTGTGAAGAAACAATATATACTTCAAAATTTATGCATATTTAATATCAAAAAATCTTCAAAACAAAAAAATCTGATGCGGCCAGCACAATATCTTCCGCCAATCCTCTGTATTATGTACAAATTCCTTACATAAATTTTCTTGCAAAGGATTCTAAATTTCTAGTAAAATTATACAAACTATACAAATTGCACTTAACACAGACATCTTCTTCATCTTCTTCTTCTTTAGCTTTTCCCATTCGTTAGGGGTCGCTATTTTTATTTTCTTCTTCCACTCATTTCTGTTTTGCATGTCGTTCTCATTCAGTCCTTCCATCTTATCTTTAGATTTCCACTGTTTCATCAACCTTCTAAGCTATTCATTCTTCTTTCAATATATTCTTCATCTCTTCTCACGACATGTTCAAACCAAAGTAATCGTCTCTCTTATATTTTTCTTGAAACTTGTAACACTAGAGGTATTTCCTTACCGTATCTTTCCGTGTCTTCCCCAACATCTACTTCAACATCCTCATCTCTGTCACATACATTTACTTTTTATTAATACTGACATCTGTCAATTTGAATTATCTGAATATATTAGCAACTTTCATGGTTAGCATAGCTGGCTGTAACTCTATATCTATTGATATGAAGTATAAAATGCAATCAAATCATATAGAGAATAATATATTCTTTAAGTTATAATAACGCTAAATGTCAATAAATCATATTTAACTGTTAAATCTTCAAATAAGGCTACTTCCAGTTCACCAATTATAACCAAAATTTAAACACTTGTTCTTCTGGATGTAAACTTAAGGAATACGGAAAAATTATAATTTTTACTTCTCGCTAAGAGAGGTATTGGATTTATGCTAAAACTCGCATATTCAGATTTTAATGGTTAAGCACGTTTTATGGTCCACCCTACAATCCGATTTTAATATTTTTACGATGATGTCTGTGTGTGTGTGTGTGTGTGTGTGTGTGTGTGTGTGTGTGTGTGTGTGTGTGTGTGTGTGGATGTATGTGTGTGTATGTGTGTGTTTGTGTGTGTGTGTGTGTGTGTATGTATGTGAGTCGGTTGGAAGGACGATTTCTCAAAAACTATAATACTTAATATCTGTTTAACTACGTATTTCTCAATCGAACATTACTGGGAAGAGCTGAAAAGGTTTGGGTAATAATTGGATAACCGGAAGTAGCAGATTCTTAAAAAAATCTTCTAAATATTATTTTTTGATAAATTTTGTTCTTGCTAGTAAATGAAGAGTAAATTCTCTATCTGATACCTATAAATATTTTATTGTATCTTTTATAGATTTAGAGAAAAAGAAGTATAAGTTATATAATAATCTGTTGTAATCAATCTCACAGCACTAATAATGTCATGGAAACCAATTGAAAAATGTTTGTAACTGACAGATAAATGTATCAAAAATCCAGAGACATTACTGAAGATTTTTTGAGGGAAGTACATACATTATATTATTTCTTATTGTATTAATAGTTAAATATTGAAAATTGTAGGTATTGTATATATACCCTTCAAAAATACTGTCAAAGCCAACATTTCGAAAAATTAGAAGAGTAGGACAAAATTTATTCATAGAGTGAATTTAAAATAAAAAATCCAAATATAAAGAATAGATGTAAGTAAAAATTTTGGTGTAGTGTAGGTATACAAGAAATGCTATATAAAATAGGCGCGAGCAATCATGTGACGTTGTTGGCCTTGACCAGTAGATAAGGGGACCGTGACAGATTGATGTCTAGTTATTATGTACATAGATGTCAAATATCATCATTTTTCATTTTAAATTTTGTGATTTCCCAATTCCATGACAAGAAAAGTCCACACTCCTGGTAACGAATTAACTACACTGAGAGAAAGGAATATTTGCAAGAAAAAAGCATCATTAACAATTAATGTATAATCACTTTGAATACGGCGGAACGAATGAAGCTTTGCAAGTAATGTATTATACGTTTAAAATATACGAATATACAATATTTTTAGGGAATTTATAATAATTTAAATCAAACAATAAATGCTTTAATAGTTAAAGAATATATTTTTTCTAACAATGAATAAAGGTATTCAGTAAAATATTATTAGTTAACTATTAATTTTTACATTTTAATTGATAAAATATGACATTAATTGCAAATTTTCAGAAGATATTGGTAAGCTAATGATTATTTTACTGTTAAAAATTTACTATTCTAAAGAAACACACAATTTAATAGTTAATATATGAATTCCTTATTTATGAATATTATATATTATCTGCAGTTGAATTATAGTATTAATAGTTAATAACTTAATTTATAAATATTTTGTTCGGAAATTAGGATTTGGATCTAGTTTAATGAAATTCATAAACATTTGGTAAATACATTTATTTTAACACATATTATGTATATTATATAGGTATGTATAATTACAAAATTATAAAAAAAACAACTAAAATTCTAAAGAACAGTATAACAGAGTATTGATTTACCTTACATCACATTACTAACCTACTTACAATGCATAATTGAAAATGTTTATCGATGCCTACAAACTTAGTTATTTTATTTGTATAAGCAAATCATTCTTTCATCAGTATACATAATATTATTTATAATATCAAATTGGAAATTTACATACTTATTTCTATTTATTTGCATAGATGTATTGGGTTAACTGATCCTATTCCTATGAACTGTTTGCTGAAATATAAAAAATAATACTTATACATTGATGAACGTCCGTTTACGTATTTTACTTACCTTCGTAGTAGTACACATACGAAGAAAATCTCTCTTTGTTTAATAAATTAGGTATATCACTCATTTTTCTATTTAGATTCAATAAAATTTAATAAAACACATTGAATCAATGGTACACGCGTTGACGCTGCAAATGTGTATGTCTTACTGACCAGTGCCAACAAGTTGCTTCTATATTTTATATGCTTTGCTAGTAATAAAATGAATAATTGTATTTTTTAAATTAAACAATTAAAGAGAAATGAAATAAGTTATTACAACACACATAATAATAATTAACATATATTTGATATGTAAAAAGAATCATTAACTGTTAAATTACTACTTTACCTAAAAAACAAATGAGGGTATATAATAATTTACGATATGTATAATAAGATGTTTGATATATTAAATAAAATATAAATTTGTCATTAGTTTCTTGTTAAATTTGTAGATTACATACAACAAAATAAATAAATAAATAAATTATTCATTATATAGTAATATATTGAAATTTTAGTATTTAAAATAATACTGTTTCAATTCAGATATAAGAGTAGTATTTAATTTATCATTTTAAATACAAAGAAACTATAACCAAACCTCGCATATTTTAATTATTAGAGGTTTTTTTCTCTCAGTATACTTGAATTTAGAAAATCTTGAAATTATTAATGAAAAAATTTGACATTTGACATCTATGTACATAGTTAATAATTGTAATTCTGACACGAGCCCCTATATCTGCTTTTCAAGGCCAACAATATCACATGACTGGTTGCGCCTTATAGTTATGTAACTGTAGTGTATCATACAGTTGGCAATATTGTTCATTTAAATGTTTAAATATTAATACAGTACTTGCGTCAGTCGTATCACGTCAGCCAGATAATAACTGTACTTATGTGTGTGTCAATAAATATCATACCTCCATTCGGTGATCTTCCAGAACCATACCATCGACTTTATCCGCAATTTTCGGTGTGGTAGCCGATTTTGGACGACCTGAACGTGGCTCATCACAAATGTGTGTTCGGCCACGCTTAATTTCTGAAACTCAGAAACTCACCGTGGAAAATGAAGTTGAGGCATTCCCAAGGACAGCATCCAACCTGGTCTTGATCTCGGTTGCCGTCTTTCCTTCCAGATAAAAAACTTGCACCGCACGAACTTCGTTTTTATCCATTATCGATTTAACGCTAGGTAGATCGATACAGACGCATTTCACGATTAGACTGATAGACAGATTATACTGAAATTTCTTAAGAATTCATACGAAGAGTTAAGCACAACAACGACATAAGATTGTTTTCGAAAAACCGAGGCCTTCTCAGTTATTTCGGATACTTTTCAATCCACCCTCGTATAACATAATAATCTGCCGAATTGGTTTATGGCTATAATCTGTTGTATTACCTTATGTGATTTGTTTTTGCCAATCTTAAATTATTTTACACTTTTATATTCCCAGTAAAATCATTTCACAAAGATATTATGTAAGTTTTATTGGACACTGATATCTGCCATTTAGTAATTTGAATATTCTGTTGCCATGTTTCAGCTTTTTGCAGCATTGGGTTGCAAGATATTTCTTTATAATTCTTTATCTCTAAATTCATTGAAAATAAAGAAAAAAAATATAATTATATCGAATAGAGGTTATCATTTTCTTTTATATAATAATATAAAAGGTCATAAAAATGATATTGAACAACGTTTTTTCAAGAAAAACTGTTAAAATCTTCAAATTAGAGTACTTCCGGTTAACCAATCATAACCAAAATCTAATCAACTATTCATATGAACTTACGAAAGAGGAATATGAAAGAATTATAATTTTTGGAATTGTAGTATTGGAGTTATCGAAGGAGAAATTTTTGTCACACACACACTGACACACATAAACGCGCTGATACACACAAACACAAGCGCACATACACACACACATACACACACACACAAACACACACACACATACATACACACACATACAGACATCATCGTAAAAACAGTAAATTCGTATTGTAGGAAAGTACAATTTTATAATTTGATGTTGAATTGAAGTTATTTTTAACACAAACCGTCAAAGTTCCAACCAATCCTGTCATTATTATATTGAGAATAAAACTCTAGATATTATTCCCGGGAATAATCTCTGAAACTTTTGTTTTTGTTGACAAATGCCAGATAGTTATCAACACGTAAGTAAAATGAGCAAAAAAAGATCAATTTTGTGCAATTTCTGATCAAGAAATAAAACAAAAAATTATAAAAACCACTAGAAATACCATAATTAGTAATTATATATTCTGATTATGAATATTTTGCCTTGTCAAAGTTGCGATGTAATTCCAGAGTTAGATAAATTGGAAAATATTTCTCCACTTTTTTTCTCAAACTTGTTGCCATTTGGGAATAGCCACTCAAGCCCTATAAGTTTTCATAACTATTGCCTGGCAACAAGTTTTCGAAAAACCTGTCAAATCATTTTCACTCTCTTGTTATTATTACTAATGTCTATTTACCAATTTTTTTACTGCCTCTGAGATATTGGCTGATAAGTGCACTTGAGATCAATAAAAAAATGGAGATATTTATTTATGAAAGTAATTGATAATGTTAAGAACATTAATATAGAAATATCAAAATTAAATATAGGACAAATAGCCTGATTCTCGTAACACTTGTTTAGAAAACGATATTGTAATCAATCTATTGTTTGATATACAATAAATTGTAATTTTGGAATTCACGTGAACATTGTTTCTGAAACAATATTGTATACAAGACAATAAATTGAAATGTTAAACTAAAATGTTAACTATACAATTTTTGGTATTCAGATGATCAAAATTGCATTGTATGGAAAACAATAATTGTTTTAAAATATTGTATTCTGAACAAGAAACTGAGTTACTTGTTACGGAAACAATAATTTTTTAAATACTATCTAAATTGTGAATAATGATAAATACAATTTTTATTACATTAATTAGTGCTACTATTGACTTCGAAAAGAGGAAATCTGATATATTAGAATAATATATAGCCAATATACTTACATGTGTAATTTACATTTATGAATTAAATAATTAAGACATTGTGCTCAATTAAAAAAAAACATTTAAGAGTACGAATGATCTTTTATCCTTACAAAAAAACAACAAACATCTACAAAAATGAACTTACAGATTATCAATTGAAAATCATCTCTACTAAATTATCCAAATCCAAATCGAGATAAAATTTCTATTTTGTAACAATAAAACTATGTATCTTATTGGATTGTATATTTTCATTCATTTATAAATACATATTATATTTATTCAATGAAAGAAGTTATCTACTGATGTTAAATAGTGTTATTTTTTATATCAGTTAATTTATGCTTATTTCTGGTAACAAATGTAATCAATAATTATTATATGATTAATTTCAACAAGTTTGTATTATTGTACTTAACAGAAACACAAACTTAAATGAATTTTTCAGCAGATTCAGAAATTGGGAATTTTGGTAGTTGTTGTTATTAATACTAGAATTTTTTGATAGATGCCCTAATTAATTTGATCAAATTGTAATACGATAAACTGTTTTTATTTTTATGTTTTTCGCCAGTTCTCTTCATCCCTAAATATTCCATTTCAACAAGAATCTAAATTTAAAATCATTTCTTGTTATACCTAAAATATATACGATTTTTTTTTTTTTTATAATTTAATAATAATATTTACAACTGGCCTTGTGGCCAACCAGCAAATTTGATAAGGTATTTACATGTCATGTGTGAGGTAAGTTCCCAGTGGAGCTTCCTCGATAAATGTACAAAAGTAATTTATTAATTGCAATATTTGCATATTTAAGTGGATTTGAGATCTAGTGGTTTTGTTCTCTTCAGTCTTCGGAGATCGTCTTCATTGTTTAGTAGACTGGTCGCTAGTACGTTCGGGTGGGCTTCTAGTCTGTTTGCGTGTTTTGTGGCGTATTTTTGTATTTGTTCATGGACGTATGGAATTTTGAAATCTTTATGTAGCGTGTGGTTGTTGACGTACCAGGGAGGGTTTATTATCATTCTTAGCGTTTTATTTTGTAATCTTTGTATGATATTAGTGTTGGACTTTTTAGCACAACCCCATAGTTGGATTCCATACGTCCATATTGGTACAATAATGGTTTTATATAGTAAGAGTTTATTCTCTACGGTTAGTTGAGACTTGGGGCGTAGAAGCCAATACATTTTTCTGACTTTTAGGTCCAAATGTTTTCTTTTAATTTTGACATGTTTTTGCCATGTCAATCTTTTGTCGAGGGTCATACCCAGGTAAGTCACATCTTCTTTGGTTTCTAATTCTTTGTCGTTTATTTTTATTTTTGGGCAGGTAACCTTTTTATTTGTGAAGACAACGTGGGTTGATTTATTTTCATTAATTTGTATTCTCCATTTATTAGCCCATTTTACAATGTCATCTAAGGATTTCTGAAGGATTGTAGTTGCTTCATTTGGTTCATTATGTGTGGCTATGATGGCCGTGTCGTCCGCATAGGTGGCTGTTGTGGCTTTCTAATGGCATGGCAGGTCAGCAGTGAAGATTTGGTATAAAGTTGGACCTAAGACGCTGCCTTGGGGTACTCCGGCGTTTATTTTATATATTTGGGAATAGGAATTTTGGTAGTTTACTTTAAAGTATCGATCGTGCAAGTATGATTTTATCAGAAGAAAATATTGATCTGACAGTTTAGATTTAATTTTACAGAGTAGTCCAGTATGCCAAACGCGGTCAAAAGCTTGACTTATGTCGATGAATGCTGCAGTACTTATTGTTTTGTGTTCGAGACTATTTTCAATTTCATTTACTATACGATGTACCTGCTGGATGGTAGAATGTTGCTCTCTGAATCCAAATTGATGCAGTGGGATTATATTTTCTTCTTCTATAATTATTTTTAACCTTTTAAGTAGTAACTTTTCAAATAACTTGGAAAGTATTGGCAGGAGTGATATAGGTCTATAGGATGATACTTGTTGGGATGGTTTACCAGGTTTGTGGATCATTGTTATTAGTGCAAATTTCCACTGTACTGGGAAGTATAGTACTCTGAGGATTGCATTGTAGATGTGGGTCAGTAATACGATAGTTTTCCTTGGAATTTCTTTGAGCACTTTTGAGTTAATGAGATCGTATCCTGGAGATTTGTTACTTTTTAAATGATTAATTTCGCTTTTGATTTCTTTGGGGGTGACGTGCTGTATTGGGGGAGATAACTGTAGCGGAGTAGTTAATTTTTCTTCGAAATTTCTGTCTTCTTCAGCTGATAAGGTAGAAGGAAAGGGGTGGAACACGTTTGCGAGGTGTTTTGCAAATTCTTCTGCTTTTTCGTTGTTATCTCTTGTCCAAGTCCCGTCTTCTTTTTTTATTGGTGAATAATTGGGTGTTGGTCTTTTTAGTTTTTTTGTTGCTTTCCAGAGAGTATAATCATTTTCAGGAAGTGCGGAGAGATTACGTAAATAATCTTCAAAAGTGTCGTTTTTTATTTTCTTTATCGTGTTTTTTACATTATTTGATAGACGGTTTAGCTTTCTTTTATCGTCTGGATGGCGAGACTGTTGCCAGATCCGCCTGGCTTTTCTTTTTTCTGAAATTTGTTCTAGGAGGGTTTTCGGATAATTCGGGGTGTTGTCGTTATCTTTTGAGTCGTTAGGTGTTGAGTGCCATGCCGCACTTTGAATCAGGCTAGTGAGATATTCCACAGCTTCGTCTATGTCGCTGGGGGTCTTGAGAGGGATTTGCAGATTGGTATTGTCGTGTAACAATTTTTGAAAAGTACTGCAGTTAGTTTTCTTGTTGTACAGAGAGGGTTTCTTCTCTTTTATTATAATAGTTGAGCTCAGAGTAAAAATTATCGGCGAGTGATCAGATGTTAGGTCAAAGCTTGATTCTACATGAGTATAATTTGTTGATATATTGTTTATAATGAAAAAGTCAAGTAGGTCTGGCATCTTGTTGGTATCTGTAGGCCAGTATGTAGGTGTACCTGTACTTATATGACTGTATCCTTTATCTAATAATACTTTTTGTAGTTCCTTGCCTTTTGGGTTGTTCAGTCTTGAGCCCCAGTGGGTATGTTTTGAGTTATAGTCACCCCCTGAAATAAATCTGCTTCCCAGTGAGGTAAAATATTCTTCAAAATCTAGCTTTTTTATTGAGTGTTTTGGGGGACAATAGACTGCAGATATAGTAAGCGATCCGTGTGAGTCTTTAATTTTGACATTCGTTGCTTGCAGGTGATTTTTTCTGAACTCTTCTAATTCATAGTGTTCTATTGTTTCGCATATTAAAATTGCTGTGCCCCCATGTGCCGTTTCGTCGGGGTGATTTGTACTATATGTTTTATAGTTTTGGATTTTTAAATAGTTCCTTTCTGTAAAGTGTGTTTCACTTATTAACATAATATCGATTTTGTTTAGTTTTAGAAATATTTCGGTTTCATTTTTGTGTTGTGCCAAACCATTGGCGTTCCAAAGTGCAATTCGGATTGTGTTAGGCATTTGTTTTATTAACCAGTGTCGTGAGTAGATTTAAAATCATTGTGTTTTGCTTCATTAGCTGATTAAATAAGGATTCAAATTTATTTAGAAATGTAGCCATGTAGTTGTTATTTGCTTCCTGATTTTGTTGGTAGTTTGGTTCTTGATTAGTGTTATTGTTTGTTGCATTTAGATAGCTTACGTTTTCTCATATTTGGTAACGTTGATAGTTTGTAGTTTGATTCGGTTTATTTCTCATTTTTTGAAGATCTCTATAGGTGCTACAGCCTTTGTAGTTAGCTGGATGAGGGCCTGAGCATAGGACACATATCGCAGGGGTATTCTTGTCTTTTTTGCATTCCTTCGTTGGATGATTTTCAGCGCATTTCACACAGTAAAATGGCTTTCTGCAATAGCTCTTTGTGTGCCCGTATTCTTGGCACCTCATGCACTGTGGCAATTCTCTTTTTTTTCTTGGAGCTTCCACGTTGATTTTTGTTCCGAGCAAGTGGTTTAATTCGTAGATCTTCTTATTGTTTGCACCTGGTTCCTGATCCACAAAAAACATAGGGAGAGGTTCTTTGTTTTTCCAGCTTTTGATGTTAATTACATTTCTTACTTCGAATCCTTTCTCTTCTAGTGCTTCTTGTACATCTTTTGCAGGGACAGATTGATGAATGTTTCTAAGGACGACTCGATAAGCTCTTTCTTGTCGTGGTTGGTAAGTGTAGAATGCTGTTTTATTTACGTCTAATAGGCGGATCAGTTTTCTATATCCATCTGAGGTATAAGTGTTGATTTTTACACAGCTATTCGCTTGTGTTTTGCAGATAAACTCTTTTGGATCTAGGACTGTTTTAAGACTTTCAAGCATTAGACGATAATCTACAACGTCTTGAATGAATACTGGTGGTGGGTTTGGATCCTTTTTCTTCTGTGGCTCGACAGGCTCGTCGCTTAATGAAACAAATCTGTTTGTGTTGTATGTCGGTGATGTTATGATGCTATCATTTTGACTATTTCTATTAGTACGTTTATTCGTGGCGTCAGTTTCTGTCTCTCTGCCTCTTTTGGCTGTTTTTTTTTTTTGATGACTTTTTGCCAGGATAATCCTATAGGGGATGTCACAGCATTTGGTGTCGAAGTCGGTGGTGTCGTAGTCAGTGGTGTCGTATATCTTGGTGAAAGATAGTTGTTTTGATAATTGGTGTATATGGAGTTTATATCCAGTGTACTCACAATAGGCGTTTGTTGGGTTGTCGTTGTTGGTTGACTGTATATCGGTGTAGTTGCCAATGTTGTTGTTATATATGTAGTAGTTGTAGTTGTTATATTATATCCGCCACTTGTTTGCTGCATTGTTACAGTTTTTTCTTGGTTTATACTTAAAACAGAAATATTTTATTTGCAGTACAGTTGGCAACACTGATTTCAATCGCTCAGCGCTGCGAGCGTGTTGCCAGATGCGACATAATTATCGAAAAGGCAACATAATTTTTAAGCTGCTACCATAATTATCGAAAAGGCAACATAATTTTTAAGCTGCTACCATAAAAAATAATTGTGCACCATAATCCATAATTACAACATAATTTTAGAATTCTTCGCATAATTATAACTACTATCACCATAAATTTTAGAAATGGATATAAAAATGTCGAAATCACCGCAAAAATAGCAATAGCTATGAAATTGAAACAAATGGTTAACATATTTATCTATCAAGTTTGGTTAATTTATTTTTATTAGGTATTATTCCTAATTTCTGTTCAATTATCTATCCAATTTAAACAAATAATTGTTTACTTAAATAGAAATTACACAAAAATAAACTAACCCAGCTTAACAGAGAAATTGTTAACATTTGTTAATTTTTTTTTGCGACATTTTTATAACTAATTTCTGCCGTTACAAGCATGAAAAATGAATTTTGTGCATTGATTCAGATACAGAATTCTATGCTTTGCAACTTTTATTTGATACTTTTTCACCTAAAATAATTAGGGAAGCAGGAATTAATAAAGAATTACTTATTTTCAAGACTGAAAAATAAAATTCCTACAAAAACACCATATTTTTTTTCAAATTCCATAATTTTCATATCGTTTTTCGATACTTAGTGATTTTAGAAATGACAACACTGGCTGCGCTTAAACGCGCGCGCTCGACAAGATGTGCTGAGTCACACACTGCTCACTGTTTTTATTTTGTGATTTTTAAACCTTTAATAATAATAATATTCACTGAAATTTTAATCTCAGGTAGTTCGCACTAGTGTTTTTGTTTGGAAATCACAACACTTTTGAATTATTTGATAGTTTAACTAAGTATTTAGAGTTATAACTAAGTTCAATTTAAGGTTGCTACCGCACTTCACTATTGCCAACGCCTATGATATACGAATTTAAATTTGGCTTCTTTCTGTCGGTTTTTAAATGTTCTTGTACTTATATCTGTTATTGAGCCTTTTATACTCCTTTTTTTCTTCCACAACACTATTAATAACAAATATGATAATACTTTTGGGTTTAGGAAATGTCACTTATATTAAAAAATCAAGTAAATAAATGTGAAATAAGGACTTGTATACATTACAATACAATAAATTGTATAGAGACAGTTTACAAGGAGTCACGGGAATACGAATTTCATATAATATCTTAAACTATATTGTTTTCAATATTGTATGCGAAACAATATTGTTTTCAATACAAGTGTCACGACAATAAGGCTGAAAGAAATTTGAAACTAAAACTAATAAAATCACTCCTTAACCTTAAAATTAATTTTAATAAAAACTAAATACGTATCTCGACAACTAAGTTCTCCTCATCAGTAGTACAAAAATAGGAAAAGATAAACAGAGTAGCCAAGATTAATCGTCGTATGATATTCACTATTTAAAATTTAAATAATTCAATAATACATAATATGCATTTAGTTTTTATTAAAATTAATTTTAAGGTTAAGGGATAATTAGTTTTAGTTATAAATAATCCAGATTTTATTGAATAAGCACGATTTTAGGTCCATAGAATCCGATTTTAACATTTTTACAATGATGTCTTTCTCTCTCTCTGCTGTCTGTGTGTGTGTGTCTGTGTGTGTGTGTGTGTGTGTGTGTGTGTGTGTTGTGTGTGTGTGTGTGTGTGTGTGTGTGTGTGTGTGTGTGTGTGTGTGTGTGTGTGTGTGTGTGTGTGTGTGTGTGTGTGTGTGTGTGTGTGTGTGTTTTTTTTTTTTTTTTTTTTTTTCATTTAACAGAACTTTATTGACAGCATGCTCCATTACAGAGTAATACTACATGCTTTAACATACTTAATCAATTCTAACAATACATTTCTTATCTTAACTTAAATAATTCAATATCATTATAATATATCTAGTACAATAAATTGCTTTTTTATAATATATCAAAATTAATTTTGTTCACAAATTTCAAAAATAGTTTTAAATGTTTATTCATAAATTCTTCTTTTGATATGTCCCAATCACCTCCTCGTCGCAATAAGGAATCGATTAAATTTTTTCTTTGAATTCTTAGTTTCGTACAATTATACAGTAAATGGTCCACCGTTTGATCACCATTGTTACACGAACACTCCGGAGTTTCACTTATTTTAAACCTAAATAAATAACTTTTAAGCCTACCATGTCCCGTAGTCATTATTGTAAAGTTTCTAGTCACAGGAATATCAAGTTTTAGTCCTTTTTTTAACATCCGGGAAAAATGCCCACGTTTGTCGTCCTTTGTTACTTCTGGTCCATTGATTTTGCCACTTTTCCAAAGATTTAGTTTCAATCTCAGATATTATTTCACTTCTTGGAATTTTGTTGTACTTTATCCTTGTATTAGAAAGTGTCGTTGCCTCCTTAGCTAATTTATCCACCATTTCGTTTTCCTCTATTCCGCTGTGCGCTTTAACCCACTTGTAGCATATTGTCCATCCTTTACCTGATAGCAAATTCATTTTCCTTCTAGCTTCTTCGATTATTCTACTGTGATTTTTTCTATTTTTTAAAGAGTCTATTGTAATTTTACTATCTGAATGTATTGCTAATGTTCGATGTACATCTTCTACGCTGTTAAATTCTTCAATTTTTTCTAAAGTTCTGAGTATTGCTAAAGCTTCGGCCTGATTATTACTGCATTTTTTGTATATTTTCTCTTGGACAGTGGTAATTATTTGATTTCCTTTAAATATTATAACTCCTAGTCCTACTCCTGATTCCATCTTACTTCCATCAGTGTAAGCATTAAAAGTAAATTGTTTATTTGGTTCTGCTTCATTTATTTGTGGAATTTTAGTTGGATGCAACCATTCTTCTTTTGGAGCTAGAGTTTCATACATATTGTATATATTGTTTATATTTTTCGTTGCTCTGTAGATCTCATTTATTTCTTCTAACTTAATAATTATTGGTGTTACTCCACTAATTATGCACGATACCTCATATGATAATGTTCTGCACGCTTTTGCTATACGTATATTAATTAGTCTTTGTACTTGTATTAATTTTTGTTCATTTTTCTTCTTTTTTAGAGCGTTTATCCACACCGGAATACCATAAGACAGAAGCGGGAGTATAGCGCCGTTATAAATTATTTTTATTACTTCATGTTTTAGTCCCCATGTAACACGAGCTGATTTTGATAATGCGTTTATTAATTTTTTACATTTCTTAGTTATATGTTCTACATGTTTATCAAAACTAAAATTTTCTTCTAAAATTACTCCCAAATATTTTATTTCTTTAGTTTGTTTTATTAAAGCATTATTTAAATAAATATCAACCTTTTTCCCAATAATAGTTCTTTTCTTAGTTACCAGTAATACCTGTGACTTTTGTTCATTAAATTTCATCTTATGATCATATGCCCATGTTTCAATTTTGTTAATTTCTAAATTTGCTATGTTTTCTGCTTCTAAAAGTGTCTTACCTTTTGTAATAATTAATAAGTCGTCTGCAAATGCCACTACTTTTGTCTTTTTTGTGTACTTTATGTTAAGTATGGAATTATAATTTATATTCCAAAATCCTGGCCCGCAGCACGATCCTTGTGGACAGCCTTTGCTGACAGATTCTTCTAAATGAACACTGTTTGTCTGCAATATTGCTACTCTGTCTTTAAAGTAGTTTGTAGCTAAATTGTATAAATTTTTCGGACAACCGTATTCTTTTAATGCGCACAAAATTGATGGCCACCATGCTGCATCAAAAGCTCCTTCGACGTCCAGACTTATAATTATAATAACATCTTTGTTTCTCAATCCTTCTTCAACGAAGTTCCTAACCGTCAACATTGCATCAATAGTACTCGTTTGCGGTGTAAATCCAAATTGATTATTACTCAAAATTTTTTTGTTGTAAAAATTATGCATAATTCTTTCTATAAATAGTTTTTCAAGAACTTTACCTCCTATATTTAAAAGGCTTATTGGTCTAAATTTTGATAGTTCATTACTTCTTTCCTTTCCTGGTTTCCCTATTGGTATTATTATTGACCTTTTCCAGATTTTTGGGAACTTTCCTCTTTTAAAACATTCATTATAAATTTCAGTTGTAAAATATGGCAATGCATCGTATACTTGCTTGAAAACACTGCTATCTATACCATCTTCTCCAGGTGCTTTTCCCACACTCATATTATTAATTACATCACCAACTTCATAAACGGAAAATTCTTTATCATTCTCAGTTAATATAGGTTCTTCACTTATTTCTCTCATTTTTTTGTGTTGAGGACTATCTGTTTCTTCAGTATCAGTTTGTACAAAGTGTTTAATCATACATGTTAGTGTTTCTGTTAAGTCATTAGTGTAGGATCCATCTGGTTTTTGTATCGTATTCAAAGTAGTTTTGGTTTTCATTTTTCCTGATGCTATCTGATAGACTGAATTCCATGGATTAACTTTATCTGTTAAATTGCAATACTTCTTCCAAGATTCAAATTTTTCTTTATGTATTTCTAGTAAATATTTTTTTCTTTCTTCAAAATATATAATTTTTCTTTCTTGTCGTAACATAACGTTGTTTTTTGTGTGTGTGTGTGTGTGTGTGTGTGTGTGTGTGTGTGTGTGTGTGTGTGTGTGTGTGTGTGTGTGTGTGTGTGTGTGTGTGTGTGTGTGTGTGTGTGTGTGTGTGTGTGTGTGTGTGTGTGTGTGTGTGTGTGTGTGTGTGTGTGTGTGTGTGTGTGTGTGTGTGTGTGTGTGTGTGTGTGTGTGTGTGTGTGTGTGTGTGTGTGTGTGTGTGTGTGTGTGTGTGTGTGTGTGTGTGTGTGTGTGTGTGTGTGTGTGTGTGTGTGTGTGTGTGTGTGTGTGTGTGTGTGTGTGTGTGTGTGTGTGTGTGTGTGTGTGTGTGTGTGTGTGTGTGTGTGTGTGTGTGTGTGTGTGTGTGTGTGTGTGTGTGTGTGTGTGTGTGTGTGTGTGTGTGTGTGTGTGTGTGTGTGTGTGTGTGTGTGTGTGTGTGTGTGTGTGTGTGTGTGTGTGTGTGTGTGTGTGTGTGTGTGTGTGTGTGTGTGTGTGTGTGTGTGTGTGTGTGTGTGTGTGTGTGTGTGTGTGTGTGTGTGTGTGTGTGTGTGTGTGTGTGTGTGTGTGTGTGTGTGTGTGTGTGTGTGTGTGTGTGTGTGTGTGTGTGTGTGTGTGTGTGTGTGTGTGTGTGTGTGTGTGTGTGTGTGTGTGTGTGTGTGTGTGTGTGTGTGTGTGTGTGTGTGTGTGTGTGTGTGTGTGTGTGTGTGTGTGTGTGTGTGTGTGTGTGTGTGTGTGTGTGTGTGTGTGTGTGTGTGTGTGTGTGTGTGTGTGTGTGTGTGTGTGTGTGTGTGTGTGTGTGTGTGTGTGTGTGTGTGTGTGTGTGTGTGTTAGGTAGTTGGAGGCACGATTTCTCAAATTCTATAAGACTAAAGACCTGTTCGACTACGGATTCCTCAATCTAACATTAATGGGGAGAGTTGAATAGGTTTTGGTACCAATTGGAAAACCGGAAGTAGTAGTATGTTAAAAAAAATTCTAAGTATTATTTTTTTGAATTTTTTTATTATTAGTATTAAAGAACGTAAAATTTTCTATTCGATATATTTTAAAATTTTATTATATCTTCTATATACAGTAAAATCCCGGTTAACCGAACTCGGGTCAACCGAAACCCGGGTTAACCGAAACAATTCCACGTATTGTTGTGAGATGGCATCTAAGGGGAAGAGTGTTGTGATATCTATTGCGGATAAATTAGCTGCTATCAAAGAAGTTGAAAACATATGTACATACTGTACTGTAATTAAAAACTGTAACTACATATGTATATTATGTAATGTTCATTGTTTCAAAATAATTCATTTCCCGTACACACCCATTTTAGTACATATGTAGGCTATTTTTAGGAGTTAATGGGTTAACCGAAAAATTCGTTATCCGAAACGGCTGCGCCCCCTTTATTTTGGTTAACCGGGGTTCTACTGTAATGAGACAAAAAAGTTTTATGTAGATTTTAGCTGAAACTAAATCTTAGAATTTTTTTGACACCATAGTAGTAAAACGTCAAATTACGCTTTTACGTTAAATGAAGAAGTTTAACTGAAATTATTGAAGAATTTTTCTGTGATATTGGGTAAATTTACTATTTCTTGTTGTATAACAATAATATCAATTAAATATTTAAAATTATAGTTATATACATATACCCATCAGAAATCCCGTCAAGAAATTGAAAGAAATTCAAAAGTTTAGAAGTGTAGGAGAAAATTTCCTCAACAAATAAATTTAAAATTATAAAAATTATCTAAAGATAAAGAAGACATGAGAAATATATAGGGCGCGAGCAGTCATGTGACTTTGTTGGACTTAACAAACAAATATGGGGTCCCGAGTTAAAATGACAGCTAGTAATTATGTACATAGATGTTGTGTCAATTTCCATCTCAAATTTCATGATATTCCAATTCCATGTGCTTTATTTTTCTCGACTAATAAATTCTTGTCTAGGACAAGTATGACAAACTAACAACGTGAATTTAGAAAATCTTGAAATTTTTAAGGAAAAATTCTGACATTTGACATCTATGTACGTAATTACTAATTGTCATTCTTATACCGGCCCCCATATCTGCTTGCCAAGGCCAACAATGTCACCTGACTGCTCGGGCGTTGTTTTTTTTACAAAATCGCGAAATCCGTCTCATTTAATAAATATAGTAATATAAAATAATATGAAATATTCGACTTTTCATTCATAAATTTAATAAACTTTCGCGACTGTAAAATTCGTGACGTCACGGTTTGTTACTCACGCAAAGACATTCCTTTAAAACACACACACACACACACACACACAACGGTGCACGTAGTTTCCGTTTGCTGTTGTAAACAAACTAACCTAAAATTGTGACAGGTGACAGCAGAGTTAAGAGTAAAGGTATGTAAATCAAATATTTAGGGCCGGTATTTCCAAGTTCAGTTAAATATTTTTATTCCTAGAATAATTTTATACCCGGGTTAAATACAAAATGCTGTATTTCCAAACTTGTTTTGTGTTTATTGTATATTCCTGGGGTAAATATAGAGTTTTTAATCGTTTTATTAAATTCAGCATTTATTAGTTCATAATTCAGAAAACTGGGTAATTTATTTATTGTCAAGAAAGTATAATAAGACCAGGAAGATAAAATTATTTCCCTAGAAATCATATAATAGGTATAGTAAGGTAGCTACCAACAATGCTCCAATTATTAATTGCAGAATAGCACTGCTATTCTATGCAACAAACGTTATACATATATGTTACATTCTAAACCCGAATTTGGGCATCGGCCGAAAATTTCGCTCAAAACTAGTTTTGAACGCCCAAGCGCGAAAAACGGACTTCATTTTTCTCCTAATTTCTACTGCATCGGTTTCTTTCTTTGAAATCAAGAGCTATTTCAATTAATATTCTCATTTCATTATTAGTGAAATTAAAATTTCAATTTTACATATTATTACATTCTTCAACCGCAATAAAATTATAAATTGTCATAAATATGGCAGATTTCCAATATTTTGTTTAGAATGGCAATGACAGTTACGCTGTGTTAGTCACATAACATTTTAATTTTGAAATAACAATCCTTGGAATAAAAATATTTGGAAATACACATTTTAACTTATCCCGAAATTTATTCTTAGAGTAAATTTATTCTATGGTTTATTATTCAACAATTTATCCGAAGTTGGAAATACCGGCCCTTATTAAAATAAATAAAGTTGTATGAAATATGTTTTTCGTTAAAAATATGTTGCTGTCACAAAATCAAACTGACAAGTGATAACCCAAACAATCATTATTCCAAACACAATCGGTATATTTGAAATTAAAGACAACTTTTAAAATATCATATCTCTGATTCTAAAGACTTGTAAGGTGTAAAACATACACCTACATATTTAATTTGATTTGATTCAAGAAAAAAATAAAGAAGAAAATGTGAAATGACCCCATTGAGCTTAAATTAAAATGAAACAAATATTTGTAAACAACATTATAAACAGTGTTCTATTTGATTTCTCTCCTAAATAATTCAAATTTTCAAACAGCTTTTGTTTTTCACGAATAGCTTACTGAAAAATGATAAAAATCAAGTTTATTTAAATTTTAATTGCATTTTTTCAATATTTTTATTATGTAAGGATATAAATGTAATACATGGTTGAATTCAGAAAAAAAAATACGTTATCGAATAGGCATAAAATAAGGATAATCCCATTTGAAAAAATATAATATTGTGTTCCAACTTGAGAATCACTGGTTTAAAAAAAATATGTTCTTCTTTAATGGGATGTTCCCTTTGGTCTCCTATAACTTTGTTCTATAATATTTTTTTGTGTCTCAAGCAAACCTTGACATAGGCGTTTAACATGGGAAAACAGTTTTTTGTACATAAAAAGTGTCCGGCAGAAAATTAAACCATGCTATTGAATATGATAATAGTACATTATCTCCTGTACGTTATTTAATACTAATTACTATATTATCATTGCATAAATCAATGAAAATTATAAGCTTTGAATATATAATACATATAAGAACGGCAACGTAATGTATTTAGATTAAATATTTCGAGAGAAGGTGCCATCTATCCCTCCGTATACGAATTATTTCTGAGTTAGTTCAAAAAATACATAATAGGTGGATGTTTCACAGTGTTGCCACGTAGCTAGAACAACAAGATAAGATTTTAAAAAGGTTTTTAAGTTTGCTACTGTAAAACAAGTATACATGTACATTGAAGATTCAAAATATATTATCTGGTTATTATGAAACAATATTTTTGAATTATTGATTATTGATTATCTCTAACAAATACTATTTGGCAATGCTGTCAGCACGATTTATCGTAGTTCACAGTTTTGTGGTAGGAGTCACTAGCTATCTATATTAATTTTGTGAATAAAAAGAGACAGATATAGTATCTTGCTAGGCCATATGCGTTGCCGTTCTTATATGTATTATATATTCAAAGTTATAAGTAAATGTCAATAAATATTTGTTTCATTATTTTATTATGTAATATCAAAATGTTTTCAATTGTCATTGTGGCTGGATGGTTAGCATGGCTGCCTGTGAAAGAAAGAATTTTTAAAGGTTGGGGTTCAAATCTCCATCAAGCTAAAGTTTTAATTTTTTTTTAGTGTGTACAAATTCTAAAAAAAGTGATAATTCGAAAAAATGTTATTAAGAAATATTGATGCTCTCGACTAGTTCTAACACTGGTTAAATTTAATGTACTTATTTACGTTACACCCTGTACACACATATATATATATATATATATATATATATATATATATATATATATATATATATGTATATATATATATATATATATATATATATATATATATATATATATATATATATCATTTTCATATTAATGATTTCAAATCGGACATTATTCTGATCTAATTAAAATTTATTCGGGTACAAATCGAGTACGGGTAATTAGTTTTAAACAAGTTTCGGGCTCGGGTAGAATTGAAAATAAATTAGCCCGTGCAGTCGTCCTCTAGGTACCCGGTTCCTCAGTTAGTAGTTTTATTACACCGGTCTAGTAGTTTTCGCTAATGGTGAGTTGCGATTTTTAGTTCTGACGTATTACGGGTAAAGGTAGGTAAGCGATTAAACCTTAAAAAAAAAAACACATTTTACAAATAAAAGTAAGAACACTGTATCCTGCTAAAGTAAAGGATACTATAATCTATTTGTTCAAACAAGACAAGCTGCTGTGACATTTCGACTTATAAAGATTTCCAATAGCTTTACATTTATATTTATTGGTTATATCATTTTTTGCCAATTTGACTGAATCTAACATTTCTTAGTATTGTTCATTATTGAAATAAAACTGTTTGAACTTTTTGAAGACACCAACTCATCGAAAACTTCATGAAAACGCTGTCTTAAACGCGCGCGTCTACTCTCTTCGGTTACCATTTTCGAACTACATGTGGTGTGGTGAAAGATGACGCAATAATAAATCCTAGACCCAAGTTTAACCAATCTAAAGCGGATAGAACGCGGTTTACCCGGGTAAAGCCCGAAACGTGTACAATTTGAAATATATTTCGGACTATACCCATGTTTCCTGGGTATTACGGAGTTTACCCGGGTAAACCTAGGTTTAATCGTTTATCTAACTTTACCCGTAACATATACATTTAATAAGAAATAAGAAAATTCAACATTTTAGTTTATTATTATAAATATTTACATATTACAAAAGAACAACACATAGTAAGACAGATTTAGTACAAAGTACGCAAATCCCATAAAACTTTATAACGGGTAATTGGCCGATTTTATAATGTGTTTCATATATCTCTTCAAACAACTATAGTTGTCTGATGATATGACACACACAAATATCGAGCAGAAAAATCTACGATTAGTTTCTTGTATTGTTCTTCTTCTCAGTTGTGGTGTTGTAGTGGCTGGTTATGGAATTATAGTTCCGGATTCGGTATAGTACCCGGTTTCTGAATTGCCACTTCCGGTTTTGACGTACTAGTTTTTACTGGTCTAGTAGTTTTCGCTACTGGTGCTGTAGTTTTATAATTATCAACACAGTTTTTGAATTCATCAATAATTTGTTTTCGTTCTACCATAGCATCTGTATTGACTTGATTATTACACTTAATCAATTCAGTTGTTAAATAAGTCAAGTTTTCGTTGGAAACTTCAATTGTTTTGAAGATCTGTCTTCTCACCGGATCTTCTTCTATTTGTATAAGACAACCTGTCAAACACATGACACCTTGTATAACCTGAAGTCCGTGGTCATGAAGACACTGTCTGACATTGTTATTCGTATTTTCGATCAATAAATCTGATCGATATTTCAGTTCTTTCATTGCCTTATTAAATAATTCAATTTCAAATTCAGCATCTAAGGCGCAGGTTTTAAATCCTTGGATTACATTTTCCACTAAGTGATCTATTGCTTGTTTTTCAGTATCGATACAGTCTCTAACTGCTTCAGAATCGAAACAAGCTAAGGAGATAATTGTATGTACGGCGTCTTGGATCCCTTCACGAATATAGTCAATTATTTTGTTTATATCGTTACTATTAGTGATTTCTTTAATTTTATTTTTTAAACTGTAAATTATTTCTGCGATATGATGAATCATTTGAGATATAGCGTCTTCGATAGAGTCAACGACGTCGCTGATGTCTTGGACGGTTTTTTGGCTAATTCTTCGATAATCATCTCTAGATTCAGTCCCCTAAAGAAAATATAATAGATAAAATTATTTTTTACCCTTAATTTCCTTTATCTAAGTACTTTTCATAACGTCACATAAAAGTCCCGGCAGCCGACGAACAATATTGACGAATTGTCCAAAAACAACAGCAATAACATAACCTAATGCACAAAAGACACGCTTAGAAATCTCGAGCCGAATTTTATGCGTTATTATTCTTCTTCTTTTTAGAGAAATATACACACTAAGTAAGCTCGTAGGCTGCCGGGATTTTCAGATTTATTGATAAACTCGGGCTGTGTGGACCGGTTCCATTGTCAAAATATTATCATATGTCTTACCTGTTGAAGACAAGTAATAGTCAAAAGTGATACGATCAATTTTCTATCCATTTTGTTGCATACACTATTGTTTTACGAAAACAATGATAATATGGTGATATACTTTGTAAGAATCATGGAGTTATATAGTTTTAACAATACGATTGATAACAAAGTGCATAATACTGCATATGCGCACAGATCCATGAATCAAAATTAGATAAGACAAAAAATGACTAGGATATTAAAGTAATGCTCATTTTATTATAAAGATTCTCCATTCCATTTTACAATTAGTTCCAAAGGGTATGTCACCAAATTTTTATTAATCCATTAAATTTTATTTGAAAAATACGGCATTAAAGGTTATGACGTCATCGGTGAGTGTAACTAAGATAATACCTAGTGTTCTTAACACTATCAATTATTTTCATAAACAAAAATAGTTATTTTCAATTAGAGTTCAGTGCCAAAATATAACAAAAGAAAAGCGACCTTGTTTTTTCACTAGGTATGGTTAATAAAAACAATGGTTGAATTGATTTTTTTTTACAATTCACTCAACTGATATTGCGAAAAACTATTTGGAACTTGAGCGGTTCGTTGTCTGATGATATGAAACGCACATAAATATCGACCAGAAAAATCTACAAGTAGTTTCTTGAATTGTTGTACTTTTTAGTTCTGGTGTTGTAGTGTCTGGTTATGGAGTTATAGTTCCGGAATTGGTATAGTACCTGGTTTCTGAGTTGCCATTTCCGGTTTTGATGTAGTAGTTTGCACCGGTCTTGTAGTTTCCGCTACTGGTGGTAGTTTTATAATTATCAACACAGTTTTTGAATTCATCAATAATTTGTTGTCGTCCTACAACATTATATTTAGAATAACACTTAGTCAGTTCAATTGGTACATGAATCATTTTTTCGTTGGCATCTTCAATTGTTTTGAAGATTTGTTTTCTTACAGGAGGTGCATCATCTTGAATTTGTAAAAGACAACCTGTTAAACACATGACTCCTTGCTTGATATGAAGTCCGTGGTCATGGTAACACTGTGCGGCTCTGTCAACAGTGTTTTCGATCAACAAGCCTGATTAATAATTCAGTTCTTTCATTTTCTTGGACAATAATTTAATTTCATATTCAGCATCTAAGGCGCAGGTTTTAAATCCTTGGATTACATTTTCAACTAATTGATCTACTGCGTGTTTTTCAGTATCGATACAGTCTCTAACTGCTTCAGGATCGAAATCAGCTGAGGAAAGAATTATGTCAAATTGGTCTTTGATCCCTTCACGAATATAGTTAGCGATTTCGTCTATATCGTTACTATCAATGATTTCTTTTATTTTATATTTTAAACCGTGAATTATTTCTGGAATTTGATGAATCATTTGAGATCTGGCATCTTTCAACGATTTAACAACGTGTCTGATGTCTCGAGTGGTTTCTTCGCTAGTACTTCGATAATCAAGTGTAGATACCTTGCCCTAAAGAAAATATAATAGATAAATGATCTATTTTATCTTCCGTCACCTTTAGGTAAAAGATGGTATTATATTTTATGAAAAAAAATTAGTGATGAGTTTTTAATGCATAAACACGTTTCATGGTCTCTAGAATACGATTTTACTATTTTTAAGATTATGGCTGTGTATGTATATTCCAAAAGTTATATGTCTTTCATATTCCTCCTCTTACTAACTCGGAGTAGGCTCTGAACAAAATGTCAAAAAAATGATCTAAAGAAATCAATGCTTTTCTTCTTCAATCTTATTTCCATTTCTAAAATAAGAATCAGGAAGAAAAGCTTTGGTTTCTTTAGATACTATATTTGGCAATATGTCGTATCAAATTGATATTTAATTAAATACTTTCAAATTAAGACATACCTTTCTCTGTCATAGCCTACTCCGAGCTAGGTTTTTTTAACACACTGTACATTAGCAAGGGAGAGAAAAGCATGATTTTTCCAATGGCACAGAAGAAAAAACATCGTTCTTTTCTAAGGTATATGCTACACTCTAAATGTTCTCAATACTAGTTTTGTACATAGAAAATTATCCATTACTAGTATTTTTCAATTGTGATTAATCAACATACGTTTGAGTGTGGGCATTTTCAGGAATTTTATACACAACGATGAAATTTAATTATTAAATCGCGAAAAATAATTCACTTACAATGAATCGCTTATGAATTAACACTTTCCACTTTTTGGTAAAATAGATTTTATCGTCTTGTATAAAAATAACAATTACAAAAAACTGTTATTTCTGTGGCTCACAGAAAGTCCTTGAAAGTTGTGACGTAGTCACCACTAGAAGTCAAACAGAAAAAAAATCTGATGTGACCAACACAATACCTCCCGCCATTTACCTATGGGGTATAATTTTTATATTACTTTATAAATTTATCCATAGAATATACAGAAAAAGTATTAAAGCAAACCTGTAGAAAATGGAATAAATTGCGAAAAAAAACATTTAAAGGTATTTTTTGAAGAAAACCTATCTTGAGCTTCAAGTAAACTGTCATTTACGGTTATCCAATTGCCACCAAAATCTAATGGCTTCTTTACATATTAGAATAAGGTAGAAATACATGGCTTTAAAACTTTCTGAATGATAGTATTTGAGTTAGAGCGTAAAGAGAATCCACACCCACACACACACACACACACACATATATACATACACACAGACATCATCTTGGAAATGTTAAAAATGGATTCTAGGGACCTTAAAACAATCTCGATATGCAATTTTTAGCACGATCCCTATACCTCCCTTACCAGGGGTAGCGGAAGGTAAAAATATTATGGGTACCAATAGAGTTATGTATGATGAACATGTGTTAATAAATTTTGCATTAAGCATATTAGGATATATAACAATGAGTACAGGCTGGTTTATGCAACTTTTCATAATGAATAAGGAATAAAACATAAAATATTACTGTATACTTATATTTCGAACCGCTTACGCACGCAGTTTTGAGATAAAACATAAATATACGACACATAAACGTAATAAATAAGAAATGACCACATTTTATTTCTTACGTTTTATCCTTACGTGTTATGTCAAAATGTCACTATTTACTGAATGAAACAGGTTGATGTGACATTGTTTTCGAGTTGTATTCTTTATTACTACTTTTAACGTTATAGTTTAGGATACTATGCCTCGCTGGAAAATCTGAAAGATAAAATGAAATGCACTGAAGTGCAATATATTTGTAATTATATTTCGTTCGCTTAATAAATATATTTTTTCAATGATTGGTTGAAACTTATGCTTTATGTAAATTGCATAAACTGTGACTTTATCGCTATGTAATATATTATCACTATATTTTGTTTTTATCCTTTGAAAAGTTGCATAAATCAGCCTTGAGTGTTGAGACACAATACATTTATTTATATAAAATATTATCATTATGTCTTACCTGTTGAAAACACGTAATTATCAAAAGTGATAGAATATATTTTCTATCCATTTTGTTACCTACATTTCACAGTTGTTTTATGAGAACGATGATAATGTAATGATATACTTTCTAAAAATCATTTATTTTATATGGTTTTAACAATGTTATCATGCAGATATTTTAATATAAGGTAGGTAGAAATAAGTTCAAGTTTGATATGTATTTTTTTATTATAACCTAGGTAGATAAAATTGATAACAAGTTGCATATTATTGCATATGAGTACTTCCATGAATCAGAATTAGATAAGTCATGAAATTTCTAGGATATAAAATATTTTGCAAAATTAAAATAATGTTGATATTATTATTATTATGATTCTCCATTCCTTTTTATAATGAGTAGAATATGTGACCAAATTTTTATTAATTCACTTGAAGAAAATGGCATTAAAGTTAAAGTTTCTGTGTCGTCATTTATGTACGTGACAGAGGTAATACTTCAAAAGACGGAGATAGCAGGAAGAGAGGTGGCGTTGTTCATATCTGCCATACTTTTAACTCCTAAATCTTTTAGTTTGAGTCTATCGCGTTATAGTTTTAGTTTATTTATTATTTAATAGAAATAGTTGGCATGGTGGTCGAGCGGATTAGCGTACATCTAGCTCGCTGCTACGTCACCGGAACCATGTTCCGTGCGTTCGAATACCGCCGACCGACAATGTGTGATTTGTCGTGAAAATATGTATTTATCACACTCGAATGTTATAGGTTGACCGTTTATACATCTTCAATAATATAGCAATGACTGAAATCCAACCGGTTGTACGGAATCAGCGGTAAAACACTGCGGCTCAATGAGTCCGGTAGGAAAGGGAAGGCTGTGATCTCATAGTGTTTTTAATAAAATAAGTATATTGTACTCCCAATATTTATTCTAAATATATCTATCACCAGTGCCACAGTAAGCGTACACACAAAACATAAAAATATTCAAATTTGACCAAAGTTAAATAATTCATTAACATATTTGCTGCTGATTGTGTGCGAGGGGTCTTATGCATGATATTGTTTAAAACATTTTTCGGTGCAAAGTCCAGGTGCCCCATCGTATGACGCACAATGAAAGACCTTTACCTTTCGCTTCTTCTGCTCGGAACAGAGTCGGCAATGTTTTCTTTTACTTTCACCTTTATCATTCTTCTCCAAATTCGTCGGAATCTTATGGAAAGTCGTATTCTTCATCACTAGATTCATCTAAAGCTGATCTCATTTCCTCTTCTGATAGATTATTCGCATTTTTGTGTTACTACCGTGCTGCCGTACTCGTTTTGATCCTGAAGATCTAGCATCTGACATTTTGAACAATGTTTATTTGCACGATCAGCGACGTGTGATAAAATGCACTGAAAACACGTAGGCACCTTCATAACGCAACATAACGTAAAATGGGGATTCCCCTAAATCTCGGTGTGGCAGCAGCACGCAATTGAGGAAAGGCGCATATTTTTTAATATTATTATGCTTTACCTACATGCTGACACGATACCAGACACTTCGGCGCAGTGCTTGAAGATTTATCATTAATGCAAGCGCCGTATACTAGTGTCACGGGGCCGGGTTGGCAGCACAGGACAAGGAATGCTTGCGTCACGAATCCGTGACCTCAGCAGCGAATGTGTTAATATATTACACGTATTTTAATATTCTAATCCAGTAGTGGTTTCTAGTATTGTTGTACTTTCTGGTTCTGATGTTGTAGTGTTCGGTTCTGAGTTGGTAGTTTCTGCTTCCGGAGTAGTAGTTTCTGGCTCCGGTGTTGTAATACCGAAATTATCAACGCAGTCTTGGAATTCATCAAGAATTTGTTTTTGTCCTACTATAGCATCTATATTAACTTGAGTATTACATTTAGTTAATTCAATTGGCACGTGAATCAACTTTTCGTTGGCAACAGCAATTGTTTTGAAGATCTGCCGGACTAGAGCATTGGCATCTTCGTTCAATTGTTTAAGATGGTTTGTCAAACAAATGGCACCCTCAATGATATTAATTCCATGGTCATGGAGACACTGTCTTACATTGTTCACCGTATTTTGTATTAATGCGTCTGATTTATTTTTCAGTTCTTCCATTTCATTAACCAATAATTTAATTTCAGTTTCAGCATTTAAGGCGCAGTTTTCGAATCCATCGGTTACATTTTTTACTAACTCATCCACTGCTTGTTTTTCAGTATCGATACAGTCTCTAACTGCTTCAGGATTGATACCAACTAAGGAGAGAATGTTGTCTACAGCTTTTTGGATCGCTTTTCGAATATTGTCAATGATTTCGTCTATATGGATGCTATCAATGATTTCTTTTATTTTATCTGTTAAACTTTCAATTACTTGCGGAATTTGATGAATCATTTGAGATACGGCGTCTGTGATCGCGTCAACAACGTCTCTGATGTCTTGGATGACATCTCCGATAATACTTCGATGATCGATAACTTTAGATTCATTGCCCTAAAGGAAAAAATAATGTTTAATGTAATATAAACATAGATATATTGGTAGAATATTGAATTTTCTTTTTTTTTGTACTTATACTTTTGAGATTCTTATATGAAAACGTACTACAGGATGTTATGCAAGTAACGTGCCATACGTTACCACTTAATAAACAAGTTTGCAATATATCATAATCTGCAATAATTTTTTTTTTTTAATTTCGTTTCATAATTCAAAAACATCATCAAGAAACAGGACACAAATTTGATTTTCAAAATACTAAAATCATAACCAGTGAAGCGAATAAATACAAAAGGTTAACTTTAGAATCTATTCATATAAATATCCACAAAAATAAAACTATAAACCACCAAACTAATTTCGACAACATTTTGAATTTCGCGCGGCCCATCATAAATCACCTTCAATAGTTACTTTTCACATCAGCCGGAAGTTTTGTTGGTAAAATAAAACTAACAGGAATTTTTTAAATTAATAATTTTCTTTCACTTTGTAAACCTCCACCGTGGAGAGTGGTTGTCTCTCAATTTTTAATGTAAACCACGTTTTTCTTTATTTGCGTACTACTTTTAAAACCTAATGTTTGTTCTTATTTTTCAATTATAACAATCAATATTATGTAAACTTCAAAATGTAAAACGAAAAAAGTTTTCGTCATACATGAATTTATACTACTAAAAAATGATTTTGTAAGGTAACACTATTTTATATTTTACTTTTTGTAACATTGCTCATAATGACTTATTTGTTAATAGCTGATGATGGTGGCATTCTGACCACCGAAACGTTCTAATATATGTAAACATTATTAAATGTGAAGAATATTTGATCCGTATAACCTACTACACTTTCCTTTCAAAACTATTTAATGAAATGTCATATGAAATATTTAGTTTGAGATTATGAAATGAAACTATAAAAAAATTTGCATGCAATACATTGCGAATGAGGCACTTGACGTGTTGTTCCATTCGCTGACGCTCGTGGTAACAAATTTCACGTCGCGTGCCTAAAACACTATCATTTCGCAAATTATTACATGAATAGCTATTTTCTCCATATCTAATAAAAGTAGTCTTTTTAGTGTTTGTTTTTAGGGTTAAATATGTCATTTTATGACACCAATGTTAAAAAGTGACAGATCATTGTTACTTTTAACAACACTAGTGTTAAAAATGAATATATATCAAAAAAAATATTAGAAATTCAAATTTAAACGAAATATTTTAGAAAAAATAGTGTATGATTTACGTGTTAAAAATGATTTTATTTTGTTCGAAGGTTTGGGCTACTCCGTTTCGCGTCGTGTTCCAAACTTCCTTTCCCACAAAATAAAATGTCACTTTTAACACTTGTAACATAAATAACTATTCTAATGGTTGCAATTGTATAAGATGAAAGAACAACAATTATTTATTTGAATAAAGTATTATTTAAAAATCACAGTAGTTTAAGTGAAAACAACACGTCATTTTGAAGGTTTGAGAACTCAGAGGCGGAAGATGGATAAGACACTTTTTATTAATGGCGACTGTTTTGGCACATTTCTTCGTAAACTAAATGCATGTCGGTGTATTCTTGATTAGTGAAAGTAACAGGCATTTCTAAATATCTAAGTACTGCGCCACTGATTGCAAATTCAACGTCATTTATGACAACTGACAACCAACAAATACTGCTTTCTGGAACAACATGATTTTTAAATTTTAAGTTATTTAGAAGTTGGTTCGTAATTGGTCGACTTTACAGTCCCACAACTTTTACAATTTGACAGATTGTGCAGAATATATTACAGATTATACCTTCTTCCAGTTCTCTTTGTCATATCATGAACTTTGGTGCATTACTTACATAACACCCTGTATATTATGTTGAATCATACGCCGAAGCGTTATGAATTTTTAGTATGTAGTTACAAAAAATTAATGAACACATTAATAAAAGAAAAAGTTACAGATACGCGATCGTTATTGTTTCGTTCAAAATTTGTTGAAAACTTTTAAAACAATAAAAAAGAAACTTGGATCTCTCTGAATTAAAAAAATGCATTATAGTGATTGTAATAGTAAAATTCATTGGTTTACATCTAGAAAATGCTAAAAATTCAATAAAATAATTTCCAAAAATTGCTATTCTTGTGCGCCATGGAAAGACCAATGAATGAGAGAAACGAGAAAGAAAGAGAGGGAGAGACAAAGAAAGAGAAAGAAGAGAGAGAAAGATGAAGTAGCTAGTACGTCATCAGAATATAATTAAAATTTTAAATAATTTTTAAAATATATTTCTCTTCTACAGCAAATAATTTTGATGAACAACTTTTAACACCATTATTAGTTTCAGCTTGTGGCATACAGCATTATCTAAATATCATGATATATTTATTTATTTATTCAAAATATTGTCATACATTCTTACCTGTAAAAGACATACAGCTACCAAAAATAATAGGCCAAATTTTCGATCCATTTTGTTATATCGTTATTACTTTACTGAAACGATGATAATACAGTGATATAATTTGGAAATATTTTCTGGTTTATATAGGTTTTACAATGTTACTATCAATCAAATGTTCCTGTGAGAAAAATGTGTATTAACTTAGAGTTCAAGTTTGATAATATTATTTTTTTTTTTTGATGAAAAGCAATACTTGAAATTGATAACAGAGTGCACAATGGAATTTTTCACAAGTTAGAGTTAGATAAAATAAGAAATGTCAAAGTTAAAATAATATTCGCAGTACCTGTTATAATACTACATATTATAACATTATATTTTAATTATTTATAAAAGTTATACAACAATTAACTTAGGTCTGACATTTTAGGTTTAGAACGTAATAGTTATTCGTATCACTAGTCTAGAAACTACACTTTTGCGATGTCGACTAGGATTTTTTACAATATCAGAAAATTTGAATATCAAATGACATGGATTTATAAACATAAACTGAAAAATCAATAATAGGTATTTGTTTAACAAAGCATTAAATTACCAAATTTACAGCTGAGGCTGCCGTTTCATTGCCAATGCAATGAATGCTGCCGAAGCTGTAAATCTGTACTTGGCGTCGTGTCGAACACATTGGGTGGTAACATGAATGGTGATTAGGAGATAACTAGGGTGGAGATGACTAGCAGTGTTTCAACTCTATCATTCGTTTATAGTTTATTTTAGAAAAAAAAATACTTCAAATAACAGTTATAGAAAAATTAATTGTACGCAACTCTTATTTGAAGGATTTTTCTCTAAAATAAACCATAAACGATTGAAGAGTTAAAATACTACTAATCATCTCCTCCCTAGTCATCTCCTAATCACCATTCATGATTGTAGAATTATCTTTTGTTTCATTTATTTATAGCAGGTGCATACTAGTAGAGATTTACTATTTTAATACTCGTATTACAATAAAATTAATTAATATCCATATTTGAATCTAAATTTCTCCAACAATTGATAACTTCACAGCCCACAATAAAAACAACTATCAACACTTTCTTTGCAAAAAAAATAAATACATCTGATAACAAGTCAGGCACCTAATTTCTTTATCTTATTCAAATCTTGGGGGTGTCTTGAACGTTTTGTTTCTACACCTGCCTCACCCAGACCACGACCACGTGGATACGATTAGTGTCACTGCTGCGGACATCATGATGCAATCAGCAGCAATAAAATGTTACAAACGGCACTAAATAATCATTACAGAAACATCTACAACAACGGTTATTGTTTTAAGTAGTGGAAAATTAATTTAAAGGCTGATGCATTCAAATGAGGAAAAAATTGCAAAGTGGAGATTTAGGTGAAGATATCGACGATGCAGAACATTGATTATAAATAAATGTGAATATATTTTTAATGCTCTTTTTATTTGTGTAATTCGCACTGAGTAGTATATATTTATTTAGGGACATATTTATAAATTGGAAATCCCCTAAAAAGCTGGGATGACATATTTATTTTTAATAATGCGAACTGTCAAGAATTTAATAAATTAATGACCAAGAGTAAAAGTTAATTTCTATGGTATCAAAATTGAAAAAGATGTACCTACCTACATTATTTTGCCTCAAGAGACGAGGTAGGCATATTATGCCCTAGGGAATATTTTATTATTTTGTAAAGTAAATGATATTTAGTGCTTTATCTTACAATTCCCTGGATTTCGGATGTAACAACTTCAAAACTGCTTCACAGGAAGCATAAACTATTTTTGTGGTTCCACGACAACTAAATTACATAATGAAAGCAGTTTTCAACAAACTGTCAACAAATTTATGCTATCTGCAATCATTGAAATGTTAATAAACTTATTTTGTTTTTTGCATCAATTCAAAGGCTACAAAATGTGAGAATAAAATTTCGAAATACTTTTTTTATTGTAAAAATAACGTTTTCCCACTCCCGATGTAATAGGCATTAGGACGTTGTTTGTAGGGATGTATGTTTATTTTACCATCAAGTTATCAGTTTCTATTAACGACGGGATGTAAGTAATTCCATTATATTCGTACGCAGATGCCTTACCTCTCTCTTTGTGAAATACAAAGTTAGATATTTTAAACTTGTTTCAAATATTTCCTCAAATTATTCTCATTTTATAAATATTGCAATTTAAAGGTTACCATTGACGTCCAAATGACGTTTTTCTTAAATTTTCCACGGAATACTAAGATCCTTTGTTTCAATATATCTATACTCAATAGTATTCCTTGACATTTCTAGTAGTATATTTGCAAAAGTATTATACGTAACTAGACCTTAAAATGATACTTTACTGGATGAGCAAGCATATTCCAGAGCGAGCCGTAGACAAGTTTTGAAAGCTTGTAAGCCCAGTAAATATACTTTCAGGTCATGTTGAATACGATTTTTTTTGCATTTCTGAAAGAAATAATAAATAAAAATCTAGAGCTATGCATGTTTTATTTTTCATTGTGAGGAAATAAGAAATAAGTAAATAAACAACTGATCGCCATGGAAACATCCATGTAGGGATCGGATATTCCTTATAGACAATTGTCCGTAATAGCTCAGTAAAGAAGGATTTTCCCGTCTAAAAACTAATTAGAAATAGCTCATTTTCTGGACAATCGCGATAAAAAATCATCGGGAGTGGAAAAAATCTTATATGCAATATCTTTGAGCAGTCTCGGACATAATTCCCAACTCTTACTTCGCTCAGGTGCCAAACAGGTCCTCGACTGGTAGATATAATATTTTATACAGGAAAGTAAAAATGGTGTTCGCTAGAAAAAATAATGTTCAGATCATATTAGTTATGCAATTACTGGAAAAGAAAAACGCCTCGAACAATTCAAATTTTACAAAATTTAAGTTGTTCCTTACATTACGTCTTGATCAATGAAGTAAGCTATAACAATTCTTTTTAAATTCTTTTTTTTATATTCCCACATTAATTCCGAAACTCATATAAATTCGTAAATTCACAGGTATAAAACTTTACATCTCTCCTCTGGTCGGCATCTTTTTAATGACGCTGAGACACCTATTCGTGTCATATCCCACAGGGTGTTAGAATAGCACAGCAAGTCTTTCTCTTGTGACGAATGCGAAATAAAGGACCTCACTAGGAAATCGCGCTAACCTACCGCACTCATGGGCATAAACACTGCGAATTAATAGGCTAATCGGTTCAGATTACAAACCTTTGTTTGAGCGAATCTAGCACAGAGAAAAAGATAGAGAAACTGCGGGGGTGTAATGGAAGAATTGTTTGGAAATTAAGTATATTAAGAACGATTAATAATTGTATCAGATTTTGAACAGATGAATAATTGTTTTAGTTAAAAAAACGATAACTTTTTTGTTAATTTGAACTGTCTTTTTAGTTATTTAAAAGTATAAATGAAACATAAAATTGTTAATTATCACTTACTATTTTGCAGAATAATGGCCGGTAATTTTTCTAAAGTAGTATATCTATCAGGTGTTTTCTTTTTTCAATGTGATGTTATGGGAGTAACTTGGGAAATCATTTTTTGCACACTGTTGCCTACCATTTTAACTGACAGACAACGATGATTGGGGGTATCAATAAAAATATATAGATTTTTGCATCAAATGACACTAAATACAGGTAAATTATATAATAATTTGGTCCCATAAACTAATTATTAAATTTATTCATTTATGTATTAAACAGATTAGAAAATTATTGACAAAAATTAAATTACAGAATTATAATAATAAAATATGTAAGTAATATGTAATAACAAATATGTCAAGGATTGCTTTGGACACCCGGTATATATATATATATATATATATATATATATATATATGTATGTAAGGGGTCATTTTTGAGGCATATTTCGAGGTAAACGGCGGACGTTTGAAGCTTTTTCCGGACTTTTGAAGCGTGTTCAAAAATCGTTTTTATTTTATTAAATATTTATTGAACTAAAGCTGTTTTATTAGTATAGATATAAAATATTAGTAGTCCATGATACATATTAGCTTGTATGTAAGTGTCGTGCTTAAATCTATAACACATTTTTTAATATTAAGACATGAAATTTTCAAGTTTTTTCCACACTTTCGAAGCACTTAGTAAATTTGAAAAGTGTTCAAACGTCGGTATATATGGCGCTGCTTACATGGAACTAAGAGCTTTGAAATTGTGCCACAAGATACTGTTAGTCATCCAAGATTAATTCTGTTAATATATTGAAATGTTTTGCAGATTGCAGCAAACATTCCGTGTAGTACAATGGTTCTTAAACATTTACTAGTCGCGGCCCCATAGTTTGTAAAAATAAAATAATTATTAAAATTAATTTTATTTATATATACGAGTATATATTTTAGGTTTTATAGAATGTGAAAATAATATGAACCCAATATATTTTTGGATTCTACTCGATAAGCTGAGTTTGAGTGGTACAAATTTTAAGGTACTGAGTCAAAAAATGAAAATTGCTGCAGGTATTGAATAAGGCTCAATAAGGAATAAGATCATGGTTAACATATTTTAAAATGATTAGCAGGTTTACTAAATATACTTAACATCAACATTATCTGCCTCTACAGTCTACACGCCTACAAGCATACTAACGCTATTATGAAATTATTCAAGTATATGCAGCGTTAATAGATATAATCTACCAAATTAATTTACTGCATGTCAAAACACATGGTGTTTATGCTATACTTTTATTTTTCAACGCATACCTTACTCTAACCTAACGCGCCAAACTCAAGTTCCCATCTGAAGACCTACAATTTTCATGTGTCGGCGAGCGATGGCTCGGTTGCCGGTAAAGGTCTTGTGCCCGGTGTATTACCGAAGTAAAAACATACTTATTATAACCTTTGAATATATATTTTCACATGTTTAATGAAACTAAATAGGCAGTTGTTAACAAATTATCTTTTTCATGTGATTAAAATAGTGAAAACATTTCACATACATCTGATTTCGTGCATTTCGCTCTTTTCGAAGTTAATTGTAAATTTGCCGAAAATTATAATAAGCAGCTAATTATTAATATTCAATGCCGATTTTCACATGTTTATTGAAACTAAGTAGGCATTTTTTAAACAATTTATCTGTTTCATGTGATTATAGTAGTGACATTTCCTTTACATCTGATTGCGTGCATTTCGCTCTTTTCTAAATTGATTGCAAATTTTCCGAAAAGTGTAATAAGCAGTTAATTATTAATATACAATACCATTTTCACATGTTTATTGAAACTAAATAGGTAATTGTTAAACAAGTTATGCGTTTCATGTGATGAAAATAGTGAAAACATTTCACATATATCTGATTTCGTGATTTTCGCTCTTTTGTTTTGTTTATTGAAAATTTGCCGAAAATTATAATAAGCAGCTAATTATTAATATTCAATACCGATCTACACATGTTTATTAAAAAAAAATTGGGCAATTGTATATTATTCTTCACAATTTCTCTTATCGACATGATAAGGAACAACAGGTCAGTACTGCAGCCGAAGTAATATCACGCGAAATGAATTTTAAAAATTTGACTGCGTATTAATATTCAATATCAATGTCATATGTTTGGTCAAACTAAATAGCCATTTATTCGCCAAATTATCTGTGTCATATCAGTAAAATAAAATATAAACAAAAGTATCATCAAAATTGTTAAGCTAATCAGATAGAAGTTAATTGAAATTATTTTGTGTTAATTTCGTTTGACAATTAAGACAGAAATATGAAAAAGAGGAAAAGATAAAATTAATATAACAAAATATAAAATAGTTTCCTCTATGAGATACATATCAACATTTTTTATTGACTTGTCTAACGGTATTTTTAAAAATGGAACCTTAATTCACCCCTGGTGTGCTGCGCGGCGAGTTTTGCTTGTGTTATCGGCATGCGATGTGTAGGTTGCACATAGCGCTGTTTGCTAGTGTTTCTGACGAGACGATCGAGACGGGAAACTACATTGTCTCATCTCGTCTCATTTAGAAGGCAAGAAATTAAATCTCGTCTCGATTTTTTCTCGTCTCGAACAATGGAGTCTCGTCTCGGCCGAGAATCTCGACGAGATTTCTCGATGTTTTTTTGTTAATAAATCCAATATGCAATTTATTTTGATATACTATATATAATTGTAAAAATATATAAATAATACGCAGAGTGGTTAAAAAAATTAGTCAAATAGCTATTTTCTTCAGTATTTATATATAATTTGCTATAATGAAAGAGGGTAAGCCAACTGATACGGGAGGGGTCTTGTATACAAGTATTATGTTGAACTAAATTAATAATTGTTGGAATTATAAGCAATCTATGATTCAAAAATGTATGTGAATTGTACGTAGCTACGGAAATAACATATTATAATTTATATGTCATTTTTTCTGTCTGTCAATTTCTGTTGTAATTAAAAAACTGTGAACTGTAATAGTCATTTAATACAAATACTCTTTCTAAACATATTTCTTGCATTGTTTTAATGAAAAATGTAATAATAATTAGTTTTACCAACAATTCAAGAACTGGTATTACAGACAGAATAAATTAACATCTTTAATAAATTTAATTTATTCAATAAATTGTCATCGACTTTACATATTTTATGACAAATTAAATATAATTTTGTTTGCTGTTCATAATATTTGACAATATAAAAATTTCTCTTTCACGTGACTTCAATTTTGTGAGTGTATCTTTTGCTTATTTAAAAATTATTTATTAGAAAGAATTCCCATAAATAATAAACTATTAAAATAAATATATCATCACGTTTTTTACCCGTTACTGGGTGTAACGCTTTGTCGGTAAGTGAACGTAAATACATCACTGTGACGTCACGAAAGAAAGGAGGTAGTTTTATTTAAGAAATTTTAGCATGATCCTGTTTAAATTTATAGTAAAAAAATAGGATAATTAATATAAATTTACAAAATGTTCCAATAATTTTTTTAAAAAATATATTTTTAAAAATAAAAAAATTGTCGAGAAATCTCGCAATAATTGTCGTGATTTGAGAATCTCGACATATGTCTCGTCCCGTCTCGTAAGTTGAAATAGCTTTCTCGTCTCGCCGAGACGAGAAATTTCGAGACGAGACGAAACGAGATTCGAGAATGTCTAGTCTCGTCCGAAACACTACTGTTTGCCATACTCGGAGTTTTGAAATTACAGGTTCGCACTCAGCACTTTGGCGCATATTCCCCATTGCTGGGTGTGCCAATCTGCTTTGTATACAGATATCGGTAATGATGAAATATTTGTACCGTGAGGGCGCTTACCATGCGTCACCTCACGGGCACTCAATGTTGGCGTGGAGAGTGCACCATAGCGGTCAATTTGTGCCATTAAAATTCGAAGTAATTTTTGGCGTCATTCGGGATCGAACCCGGGTCCCCAGATTCGTGACCAGATATTCAGACACACGGACACGAGACCCCATATTAAGGTAGTTCACCAGTAAATCGAGTTTCTATAGATATTCATAAAAATTTAACTATGTGTTAAGAATGACCTAATACATGCACAGTTAATTTTTCATAAACTTCTGACGTACAGAAAATGAGCTATTCGCCTCGAAAGTCAGATATATTTAACACGTGAAGCACAGGACCAATGCTACAAAAACCACCGTTTTGATTGATAGTATCATTTTTCTTCTATAGATTTTAATAAAAAAAAAAACTAATATGAAGGAGTTTAACATAATTCGAATGTTATTTCAAACGATGAAAGCGATCTGACGTACAGTTTTAGACTAATCGTAGTGTAAAGTAATGTACTCGATGACAGAAACACTCGAGCAAGAGAGGCAGCGGCAACACTGTATGTTTACGTCACGGGGAGGGGGTAAAAATATTATAATATATAGATAAAAATATCACTTACATTTGCATTTAATGTATTTTTTATTCATTTATATTTTTGAAAAACTGTATAACAACGTAATAACTGTAAAATTGATTTTTTGACAGCCTAAAATTGACATTTAAATGACAGCAGGTATAAATTATGCCTTCATTACCGGTTTTGGAACTAGACTTTTTGGGCAGATTTTAAAACAAAATTTGAGTTGTTTCCCGGCGTTGCTACGATCTAGCAGATATCAAATTTAAATGTTATTTTTAGAATGTAAAAAAATCAATTTAGCTGTTATAACATCGTTATATGGTTTTTCAAAAATATAAATATATAAAAAATACAAAAAAAAGCAAATGTGTCATATTTTTTATCTACATATAATTTGTTAAATTTTTATACGTCAAAATTGACAGCGGGAATAAGTCACGTTAAAACGGCGAATTTGTAACTACGGCTGGATTCAGCGGCTCTCTTCTAGAGCTGTTCCCCTCTTGCTCTTCCGATCACAACGCGACGTTGCCAGCTTTCTGATAACACCATTTCGTAGCAGTGTGACATACGGCGCGAGAAGGTACAGTCACCTACCAAAAGTTTTCTTTAGAAAGGGGTTATCGTAGAATGCGCAGTATACGTTCAGCGCCCTCAAATTTTTGGCGTGGACGGTAGCTGGTGAACTACCGACAACCGTCGAATTAGGTTTGACAATCTCATCCGCTACGGATCTCTAGCGCTACAATCGCAAGGAGAGGCGCCAAAATCTCAAATAGCAAGATTTAAAAATTACGGCTAGCGCGAGCGATAATACCTCGCTTGGAGGCTAGTCTAGTACGTACTGGCCGGGAAATATCTTCACTGCAGTATTATTATTCTTTCATACTTCAAGAACTAAAAGTGTTTAATTTTGGTTTTAAGAAAAATTGTATTTTTATAAATATAATTAGGGTTTACATTTATACTATGTGTACATAAAGAACATATCTAGAAAAATAAGCAAATATTTTCCATTAGGTATTCTTAGAGAATATAACTCAATTGTTTCCTTTATTTATCCGCCATTGTTTAAACAATTTACGTGATACTTTCTAAATTGTTTAAAAATAAAATGGCTAATGAGGATTAAACATTTTTATTATATAAATATGTATGTATGTGTCTAAAAAAGCAAATATCTTTCATTAGGTATTCTTAGAGAATATAACTCAATTGTTTCCTTTATTTCTCCGCCATTGTTTAAACAATTTACGTGATACTTTCTAAATTGTTTAAAAATAAAATGGCTAATGGGGATTAAACATTTTTATTATATAAATATGTATGTATGTGTCTAAAAAAGCAAATATCTTTCATTAGGTATTCTTAGAGAATATAACTCAATTGTTTCCTTTAATTATCCGCCATTGTTTAAACAATTTACGTGATACTTTCTAAATTGTTTAAAAATAAAATGGCTAATGGGGATTAAATATTTTTATTATGTAAATATGTATGTATGTTTCTAAAAAAGCAAATATTTTTCATTAGGTATTCTTAGAGAATATAACTCAATTGTTTCCTTTATTTATCCGCCATTGTTTAAACAATTTACGTGATACTTTCTACAATGTTTAAAAATAAAATGGCTAATGGGGATTAAACATTTTTATTATGTAAATATGTATGTATGTGTTTACAAAAGCAAATATTTTTCATTAGGTATTCTTAGAGAGTATAACTCAATTGTTTCCTTTATTTATCCGCCATTGTTTAAACAATTTACGTGATACTTTCTAAATTGTTTAAAAATAAAATGGCTAATGGGGATTAAACATTTTTATTATGTAAATATGTATGTATGTGTCTAAAAAAGCAAATATTTTTCATTAGGTATTCTTAGAGAATATAACTCAATTGTTTCCATTATTTAACCGTCATTGTTTAAACAATTTACGTGATACTTTCTAAATTGTTTAAAAATACTATGGCTAATAGGAATTAAACATTTTTATTGTGTAAAAATGTATGTATGTGTCAAAAAAAATTGTTTTTCATTAGGTATTCTTAGGCCCGGTATTTTCACTTCCGAATAAAGTTTTCAATAAGTATTCGTTAAATAAATTTATTCTATATATTTATCCACCGAATAACTCCATTGAGTCTTTTCACACATTTGACAAAAACAAATAGCTATCTGCTGAATAATTTTAACATTCGTGAATTGGTAACTTTGCAGAGTGAATTTGTGTCAGTGGAGAAGGATGGAGTTTTGCGTAGTCACGTTAAGCAGACAAGGATGAAAATGTGTCAAAAAAAAATGAATCTGTACCTGTACTTGCTTGTCAAAATTTTGTTTGACATCCTTAATGTCATCTATATCATTCTGCATTTTTAGCCCCGGGAGAGTGTAGTTTAACAAGTAATATATTGCAGTAATCATACTCGGTAAACAAAATTATATGTATATTGTAAAATTGTCCTTATAATTTTTGTATATTCCTTTCAGTTCGAAGTAAATGATCATTGTATAAAAATACATATTCAAACTCCGAAAATATTTTACCAGCATCAAATATCAGGATCTTAATGATTTACCCAAGAAGGGATTTACCTATGTATGCACTGTTTGAGATCAAATACGAACCGCAATTTGTAATAATAAAATAAGAACAGTTTGTTTTCGTAATCGGAATCTGTCAAAAAATTCCTTGATGTGTGTGGTTAGGTCGCTATAGTCAATTTTTTTGACTCTGTCGGGTACAGTAATAAAACTATAAATGAACTATAAATATCGCAATTATGATAAAGCGGCATATCCTTTACTTTCTGCAGTATAATACTGTTTGGCATCGGCCCATATTTTTGAGCCGCTCTATTCTTGCATTGAATCAAACGTCTACCAGGTATGTATAGGAAAATAGCCTTACAGTCCTTTAACATAAATAAATAGAGCGGCTCAAAAATATGGGCCGAAGCCAAACAGTATTATACTACAGAAAGTAAAGGATATGCCGCTTTATCATAATTGCGATATTTATAGTTCATTTATAGTTTTATTACTGTACCCGACAGAGTCAAAAAATTTGACTATATCTGATCGTGCGTTTTCGATTTCTCGCATTATTTATTCATTCATAGTTCAAACAATCATCAGAATCATTAAAAATATTTAATATATCCACTTTATTAATAATCTGCACTATGTAGAAATGTAATGTACCTACTTACGAATAAACCCTTTATTCGCTACCTAACTAGCGAATAACTTATTCCGCGAATAACAGATGTTATTACTTGCAAGTGAAAAGACAACAAAAATATTTATCCGAAGGTTAAATTTATCTTTAGCTTTATTCGGAAATGAAAATAGCGGCCCTTAGAGAATATAACTCAATTGTTTTCAGTACTTAACCGTCATTATTTAAACAATTTACGTGATATTTTCTAAATTATGTAAAAATGCTATGGCTAATGGAGCTTAAACATTTTTATTGTGTAAAAATGTATGTATGTGTCTAAAAAAGCAAATATTTTTCACTTTGTATTCTTGGAGAATATAACTGAATTGTTTCGGCTATTTAACCGCCATTGTTTAAACAATTTACGTGATACTTTCTAAATTGTGTAAAAATGCTATGGCTAATGGGGATTAAACATTTTTATTGTGTAAAAATGTATGTATGTGTCTAAAAAAGCAAATATTTTTCACTGTGTATTCTTGGAGAATATAACTGAATTGTTTCGGCTATTTAACCGACATTGTTTAAACAATTTACGTGATATTTTCTAAATGGCTAGGTATGCAGCGTCATAATGTTTATACATCGCCCTGTTCATTTCTTGTTTCGTTCAGTTTCATAATGTTCAAATCTTAACTATGAAGATGAACTTCGTGCGCTCACAATTTAAAAAGTACACTCTGCAGTACAAAATTTAAACAAAAAATACTAACAATTCTACCTTTTCCGATTCAAAAAGTAATTTTCAGGTTCATTTTGTACTCCGAAGTAGACCTGTGCGCCGCCGCGCCACGCCGCCGCCGCCGACGTTTCAACTACCGGCGCGCCGCCTATCTGTTGTACGACGCGCCGCCTATCTGTTGTACGACGCGCCGTCGTTGTTCTCGTCATTATAATATTATAAATGATTATATTTTCAGTAAATACATTCATATTAATCGTAAATATTAATGTACAGAAATAATTTTTCTTGTGATTTCCAAGACTACTTACTGCTTTCCTGATCTGTCATTTGTACTGTACGAGGTGTGTTCAAAAACTATCGCGAATTTTGAATTTTCGCGGGTTACGTATATTCGAATTTCGATCTTTTTGCGGCTTTATGTTGGTACTCATGTCTCTCACTTATGTCGACAAGCTCGGCCATTTTGAATGTTCACTTACTTGTTGACAGCTGCTTTGCTTGCACGTGTTTTGGATCGTCTTCGATTTTTACCTAATGTGCTTATTCGTTAAAAACTGACTATGAATTTTTTGACCAAGACAATATCTTTCTTATCTAAAAGCGACGGAACGTAGAAAAAAATAATTCATTTAAAATTTGTCATTGTCATAAAATGTTTTTATCAAAGAAGTTATTTCATTTCTACTCGTAGAAATGAAATAACTTCTTTGATAAAAACATTTTATGACAATGACAAATTTTAAATGAATTATTTTTTTCTACGTTCCGTCGCCTTTAGATAAGAAAGATATTGTCTTGGTCAAAAAATTCATAGTCAGTTTTTAACGAATAAGCACATTAGGTAAAAATCGAAGACGATCCAAAACACGTGCAAGCAAAGCAGCTGTCAACAAGTAAGTGAACATTCAAAATGGCCGAGCTTGTCGACATAAGTGAGAGACATGAGTACCAACATAAAGCCACAAAAAGATCGAAATTCGAATATACGTAACCCGCGAAAATTCAAAATTCGCGATAGTTTTTGAACACACCTCGTACACGCAGTGTTCCCAAATCGTAGGATTTTTAAGTATTACCAGGGATTGAGGGATTTTTTTCAATTTTGTAGTAATTTTCTTATATATAAAATTTGGAAAATATTTAAACATTCGCCATGCAAAAATCGTTCTGGTATAATATAGTAATCTCCTATACCGACGTAGTGACTTTATCTGCTGCATATTTAATGTGGGCCCCGATCACATTCAATAACATGCTAAAAGTATGTATTCACTTATAAATAAATAGTAGATGAAGACCAGAGACTAAAAAATGTTTTTTTTAGAATTACTATTTGTTTTTTATTTGCTAGAATTATTGTTTATGTATTTGTTATATGTAATCAATTAGTAGTGAAAATATTTGAATTTTGTTAGAGTGTTTGGAGGGATAAATCACTTTTAAAGTTTGGGAGGGAACACTGACTGTACATATACAATGACAACTTAATTAACAGATCAACAAATTTGTGCCAAACATCTTCAGTAGTTCATAAAATGGAAAACTGTGTAAAGGAATATATCAAAAATATATATTTTACAAACCAAAATCAGAAGGACATTTCAAGTTAATATAAAAGTATGATTTGAGAACACTTTGTTTATTTACAATTAAACAAAAATAATAACGAAGTTCCCATTGCCATTAATACGGAACGAGTGTATTGTAAAAATGTTTAGAAACGAAGTTCATTATCGCCACTCTCCGTAAACTAAATTATATTCATACACGATAATTGATATTTGTAAAGAAAAAATGTGGTATGTGATATAATTTACACTAGTGCGCTAAATTATTAACATAATTCTCACCTATTTCATTTTAAGTTTACGTTTTATGTAGGTATGATTGAGTAAATCATTCCAGTTTTTGTATTAAAACGCCGGCGCGCCGCCGACATATCAAATACGCCGCCGCCGTCAAAAAATAAAGCACATACGCCGGCGCGCCGCCACCGCCGCTATTTTTTTAACAATTCGCCGCCGCCGCCTTGACCCTCGTCGGCGCACAGGTCTACTCCGAAGTGTAGTTTTTAAATTGTAAGCGCGCGAAGTTCATCTGCGCCAACTTCGTGGTCAAGGTTTGAACGTTATGAAACCGAATGAAACAAGCAATGAGCAGGGCGATGTATGAACATTAGGACGAACGTGTGTTCCCTTCCAAATTGTTTAAAAATACTATAATAGGGATTTTAATAAAGAAATATTTAATATTTATACAGATGTACTATTAAAAATTACTTTGCTGCACGCAAAACACATCATCTTTATAATAGACTACCTGAAATTTAACACCTTTAGAACTAAAGAAATTCAAAATCATCAAAAAACTACTTTTATACTCATAATATGAATATCTTGACATGAAACATACTTTATTTACAATTTATTGTTATATTCTACTCGTATTTCTTTGACGTCCTATAAACAATATGTATACAAAATAGTCAATAAAAATTATTATTATTATCAGTTCAATAATTTGCATTTTTTTAAATATAATTTTGATATTCACAAAATTGTTAGCAAATTTTAATAAATAGATATTACTGAATAGGTATTAGATAATATAAAAACATAGAGTCATGGATTATTTACTATAAATTTCAGCGACAGCGACACATGAATTCTAGTTTCTGTACCTGCGCAAACTGTACAGCGCAATTAGTCTCCGCCCAGTAATTTAATTTTCATCTGTGCGGCATGGCATACGCAGTGTACTGAGCTGTCTTCCACTGTCGGACATACTCGCATAGATGATCGGGTACATTCGTGATTGTTAATTTGCGGCAATATTTAAAACAAATTTTTCTACGAGTAATTATATGTCGGCATACAATTTGGCGGAGTTTTTTGCAACAGAAAACAAAGCTCTGTTATAAGGAACGTTAAATTCACAAATTTATGGCTTAGAATGCTCTAAACTTTTCTAATACGCATTTTACAATATCTATTTTATTAGAATTAGTTAACAATTCACACATGTTAACACTAAACTATTTAATCCATCAGACCACTATGAATTGTTATTACTGTTGCTATTAATAAGGTATTGTTTTAGTTATTATGGTTGTGTAAATTGAAATATAAGTAAATAAATGTATTAATGGTTAAAATATATATATACAAAGCGTAATTGGGCAATAAAAATAACCGTTTGTTAATATTTATTGTAAAATAACAATTCAAAACAGCGCATATTAAAGGAATACTGTTATATTCCTCTAATATGGGTTTAAGAGATTTGTAGCATTATTTATAGTAGAATAACAAGTGCCATTTGTTTATTATTGTTTTAGTATAACTACACTTAAATTCTAGCATATTTGTCATAACCACACCCTGCACACTGGTTTTGTTTTCACTACTTTATGAAAACTAATCGATCAATTTGTATAAAAATTCCTAATCATGGTTAAAAATATCTGTATAATGCGTGATTGGGCAATAATAATAACCATTTGATAATATTTTTTTTGTAAAATAACATTTCATTCATACAAATGATAACTGACAACACTCATCATAAGAAAAAGAGTAATGAAATGAACAAATTATGGTTTAAAAGTTTCATATATATCTAATGTAAATATAAAATTAATTTGTTATTTATTATTTCATAAATATTTAGTATTTATTATAATCTATTGTACACATGTGTTGTTTTTGATGCGACTACTAACTTAAAATTTAAATAGAATTGCGCCACAACCGCTGTATTCTTAGATGGAGGGGACACTGTTGGTCATGCGCAGTAAAACCTATACTACTGGTTTGACAACAACTATAGTTTCCTGTACAGAGTAGAGATGGGCAAAGTAACTCTTTTTACTGATCTAACTCACTGCATCTGAATCCCACTAGAGAGCTGATTCAGTGAGTCAGCTCAAAAGAGCTGCATGACTCACTTGTTTAACATTACAGACTCAGAGCAGAGCAGAGTTATTTTACTGTTCAGGTATGCCCGCGCATTTTCGTTCGGTGCCGAATCATGACCGAGAACTGCCGATGCAGTTTGCCGCCCTAACTTTGTTTTACTTGCAGTACAGAGTAGTAGATGCACGGAAAATACGCAACACATTGCAAGTTTTGTAAGTGTGTTTCATCAAGCCTACTTGATACGAATTCAAGTAACAACTCTACAAATAGTTTTTGTAGAGTTAAAACAGTATTCTTCTACTATTCACGATTTTACATATAAACAATGTCAGGGTAAGTAATGCGCATTATATTAACGTGTTTCCTCGAAGTGATTATGCCAGCGAGATCTTGCATAGTCGCATCGACTGTATGACCAAGTCCAAGTAGATCAGGGACAAGTTCATTTATTTATACAATGTACCGTAAATATCAAATCATAACCAACATCTTGTTTGTTGTTCCGAAAATATAAAATTTCTGAAAAAATTATATTTACGGAACACGTGTGCTGAAATATGGTTACTGATTTTGCTAACCAAATCAACCGAGCTTGAGACATGGTTGTTTTGTGGTTATTACCCCCTCTCCACTTGCATTCTGATGCGCAATGACAACCAGTTGTATTTTTTTGGCAAGTTTGTTTTGATTCATTTATAAAGCAATAAATATATACGTATCTTCATAAAACTTCAGAATGGTGTGTATTTATATTATTCATTACATGCTTTATAATTAACCTTATTCATTATCATTTCAGGAAAATAATAACTCTTTAATAATTTGTCGCTGCATTATACTAATTATGTACAATAGGCCTCAAATTCACAAAATGTGTTAATGTAATACTGTCAAATGTCAACTGTCATCTGCCACATCTGTCTGCTTAACGTAGCAGTTCAATCTCAAGGTCAAATCGTTCCGCAAACAATATTCATAATTCAGTAACCATTGGTTAACCGAAAATAAACGTAAAAAAATCTTGGTTACGATTTAATATTTACGGTACATAGTATTGAATTTTAAACATTAAGGGCCAGTTTTACAATCGCCGGTTAGAATATTAACTGTAGATGCAATGGGGTAGGAATAAATAAGGAGGGAGCCAAGGATCATCCAGCAGTGCCATCCGGTGTACATTTTTGTGGCATTACGGCATTTTTCAGCAGTAATTGGCAAGATTGAGCATTATTAGCAATATAGGCATTATTAAGCATTTTTGGGCATTTTTAAGGTAGTAATAATAATATTTAATTTTTACCTTCCGTCACCTTTAGGTAAGGAAGGTATTGTCTTTGGTCAAAAAATTCAATGATTTTTTACTGAATAAGCATGTTTTAGGGTCCCTATAATATGATTTTACCATTTTTACGATGATGTCTGTATGTATGTATGTGTCTGTTTTTCGTATTCGTCAAGTTTACATCCAGAAGAACAAGTGATTAGATTTTGGTTATAATTGGTGAACCGGAAGTAGCCTCATTTGAAAATTTAACAGAAATTTGATTTATTGACATTTAATATTATTATAACTTAAAGAATATATTATTCTCTATACGATTTGATTACATTTTGTACTTCATATTCAATAGATACAGAGTTAAAGGATTTTAAAGAAATTAAATTTTATAATTCAGCCAGCCATGCTAAACATGGAAACTGCTAATATATTCATATAATTCAAATTGACAGATGTCAGTACCTATGAATAAAAAGTAAATTAATGTGGCAGAGATGAGGATGTTGAAGTAGATGTTGGGGAACACACGGAAAGATACGGTAATAAAATAACTCTAGTGTTACAATTTTCTAGAAAGATACAAGAAAGACGATTACATTGGTTTGAACATGTCATGAGGAGAATTGAAGAATTATATTTGAACAAGAATGAGTAGTTTAATAATGGGAGGTTGAAGAAGCAGAGAAAGACCAAAGATAAGATGGAAGGACTATATTGCGGAAGACTTGAGAGAAAAAGAACCGAATGAGAACGACACGCAAAAATATCGACTCCTAACGAATGGGAAAAGCTAAAGAGGAAGAAGATGTTAGTGGTAAGTGCAATTTGAATAGTTTGTTTATGAAATAATTTTACTGGAAATTTAGAATCTTTTGCAAGAAAAATTATGTATGGAATTTATACATTATACACAGGATTGACGGAAGGTATTGTGCTGGCCACAACAGATTTTTATTATTATAATGAAAATTCATATTTTTACTATTGTTTATCATATTTCTTATATGTTATTTTTATGTTACAGACAGGTTTGTCAGACGGATTACTTGGAGAACACCGGAGAAATATTTAAAGCACATTTGGAAAATTTTACCTTGCCAGAAGAAAAATATATAATAGATG